>JAGFBZ010000123.1:0-695405 GCA_018398805.1 Hirundichthys speculiger
ATTAGAACAAAACAAGTTTGGAGTCAATCGGACCAAATTTCTGGGAGGAGTTAGTTAAAGTAGTACGAGGCCTGGAAATGACCAAAACATCGGAAAAACTGCATGTTCCATTAAAATATCCGACTTCCTGTGAGAGTTAGAGCATGGGTACATGAGACTTTTTTGTAGGTCTGACGGTGATACATCAGTCACACAAAGTTCATGTCTGTAGGTGGAAGCATATCGAGGGGCTCGTCATTTTAAAAAACAAGGTGGCGCTATTGAGCCACTTTTGTGTGCCCATGTGCAGCACCCATAAAATACATAAATTTCACAGACAATGAATGCGTGTGCAAAATCTTGTGAGTTTTCGAGTATGTTAAGGCCCCCAAAAGGCGATTCATTTCGGAGAAGAAGAATAATTAAAGCTGCAAGCAGCATTTATCGGGCCCTCGCACCCATGGCCACCAACATTCTTAGGTGTCCATCACCTTTCCAAGCCAGTTGGAAATAAAGACAATACAGTGAAAATTCCATTTGGTTATAAAATGGAAAGGTTGCTGCCCAGTTTGAATCCAAATTATGAAAAGAAAAAAAAACTGTAGTTGAATCTACTCAGACCTGAGTTCTAAGTTACCAAAACAAAGCTGTAACTGTCACAGCTGTGTATCATCTCAAAAAAATAGAGTCAGAGATCTGATGTCCATAGCAGATTTAAAGAAACTTATCCAGCCTTCATCTCATGCAGACTTGACTAACATAATGATCTTTTGTCTGATTAGACAGCTTCAGATTATGATGAACCCTTTTGCCAGAGTTCTAACAAGAACCAGGAAATGTGAGCGCATTTCTGGTGTTACTTCAGACTCGTCAATGTACAAAATCTGTATGGTGAATGAGGACTTTTATCAGAATGAGCTGGCGGAATCCAAAGCTGATCTGATAAAGCACAATTAGAATACAAAATACATGAAATGTGACCAATATCATGGTCCTTTGACTAGACTGTGGCACTGTCCAAGATTGTCAGATACACTTGTTCAGAGTGAACGAATCATCAAATATATGCTTCTTCAAGCACATTGATTGGATAAAGCATGTGTAAGTTAGAACAACTTTTCTATTCATGGTAAGAGATCTCACTGTATCATTCTCACGATGACATCCTTTGATAAAAAGTTACAGTTTTCACCATCAGTCATCATCAGTGTCTTTAGTGTCTTTACTACTGATTGAACAGGTTTGAGATATGTCAGCTCACCTCAGTAAGATCAGGGATGGCTAATAAATGCCTAAAACATGACATTTCCTGTTGGCAATAGAGGCGATGCTACAACTATTCCCAAATATTACAGGTCCTAAGTATTCAGAATTGGACTACGATCATACCCATCCGTTTGGACCAGATTAAACAATGCATGGCTGAGTTATTGCCATGGGGCCATGATTTGCACTGGATCCTATAATGTGATGATTGTCGTTGCAAATCTTAGCTGTTGTGAAAAAGCAAAACCTTGCACAGTGGTTAAACAATAATCAAAATTCAACCATTAACATTTATTCTAAAACAACAACATTCATTATTGCCTCATAACTGCTGTCAAATACGCTTCATTTGCCTGCATCATGACAGGATACTTTTAGCATTATGGTATACTTCTTGTTCACAACTTTCTACACCTATGTTAAATGATAATGATCATAATTCTTTCAACAAGACATTTTTCAAGGAGTACTCATCAAAGGAGCTCCATCAGCCTACTTGATTATAAACAGTGCATTATAAACATCTCAAATTCAAGAACACTCAAACAGGTTAATTGTACAAAGAGATTCTGTATTTCCAACATTGTTTATCAGACTGTATCTTCATTACATAGGATGGAACCTTGGAGCTATCCAGCAGCCCTTTTAAAGCCATTTTTTTCATTATTTTTTCTGTTATGGTCAATACAAAAGTTTTTTCTACACTTTTAGATTTCCTTTGTGCCAGGAATATGCAATGCACACAATATTGCCTCTTCTGTATCAAACAAACTAGTTACAGCCTTAAGCTTAACACAAACAGGGAATGAAATGATCTTTTTCTGAACTCATAACCATAATGACCCACAAAAAATAAAATGTTTCTTACAGGAATACCCCCTTTTTTCCCACAGAAGTGTGTAACAAAGACCACAGTGTGACCACATTACCACAATGTGAGGTGATGATCTGGTACAAAGAAGTACATTTTGCAGTTTAGCTTGGGAAACATATGTAGATTGTACACAAAAAAAGTTAGGAGAATTTGACCTAATGTCTTGGAGGTGCTTGTTTACATATGACTCCTGGAAATGACCAAAATAGTCATAAAAATGCACATTCAATTGAAAATACAGGATATTTTGTGGTATTAGAGCATGGTGCCAAGACCTTTTTAGTCAGATGCATCAGGCACACAATGTTCATCCCTGTAGGTCAAACCTGATACTAGGGCTTGTCAATAAAGCAGGTGAATGAAGCAGGTGGCTCTATTTAGCCCATTTTTGCACATCAATGCCCAGAATCCATGAAATATGTAATTTTACATCACACCAGATGCATATATATATATATATATATATATTATCATGACTATATTAAGGCCCCTTGATTTTGGCCCCAGAAAATTTTAGAGCCACCTCTGCTAAATGAGCAGATTCCCATCTTTCAATAATCCTTCAAGTTTTCAACATTAGATATAAAAATGCAGTTCCACCCTTTGACAATGCCAGTGTTTTCCTTCAACTGTTTATATAGATGTCTCTCCAGTTTTTAGTGCCACCTGTCTACATAGATGACATCCCAGTGTTTACCTACACCTGTCTATATAGATGCCATCCCAGCGTTTTCATCCACCTGTCTATATAGATGTCATCCCAGCGTTGACATCCACCTGTCTATATAGATGTCATCCCAGCGTTGACCTCCACCTGTCTATATAGATGTCATCCCAGCGTTGACCTCCACCTGTCTATATAGATGTCATCCCAGCTTTGACCTCCACCTGTCTATATAGATGTCATCCCAGGGTTGACCTCCACCTGTCTATATAGATGTCATCCCAGCGTTGACCTCCACCTGTCTATATAGATGTCATCCCAGCGTTGACCACCACCTGTCTATATAGACGTCATCCCAGCGTTGACCTCCACCTGTCTATATAGACGTCATCCCAGCGTTGACCTCCACCTGTCTATATAGACGTCATCCCAGCGTTGACCTCCACCTGTCTATATAGACGTCATCCCAGCGTTGACCTCCACCTGTCTATATAGATGTCATCCCAGCGTTGCACCTCCCTCCACCTGTCTATATAGATGTCATCCCAGCATTGACCTCCACCTGTCTATATAGATGTCAGCCCAGCGTTTTCATCCAACTGTCTATATAGACGTCATCCCAGCGTTGACCACCACCTGTCTATATAGACGTCATCCCAGCATTGACCTCCACCTGTCTATATAGATGTCATCCCAGCGTTGCACCTCCACCTGTCTATATAGATGTCATCCCAGCATTGACCTCCACCTGTCTATATAGATGTCAGCCCAGCGTTTTCATCCAACTGTCTATATAGACGTCATCCCAGCGTTGACCACCACCTGTCTATATAGACGTCATCCCAGCGTTGACCTCCACCTGTCTATATAGACGTCATCCCAGCGTTGACCTCCACCTGTCTATATAGACGTCATCCCAGCGTTGACCTCCACCTGTCTATATAGACGTCATCCCAGCGTTGACCTCCACCTGTCTATATAGACGTCATCGCAGCATTGACCTCCACCTGTCTATATAGATGTCATCCCAGCGTTGCACCTCCACCTGTCTATATAGATGTCATCCCAGCGTTTTCATCCACCTATATAGATGTCAGCCCAGCGTTTTCATCCACCTGTCTATATAGATGTCATCCCAGCATTGACGTCCACCTGTCTATATAGACGTCATCCCAGCATTGACCTCCACCTGTCTATATAGATGTCAGCCCAGCGTTTTCATCCACCTGTCTATATAGATGACATACCAGCATTGACGTCCACCTGTCTATATAGGTGTCTCTGGGATATCAAATAACATGCTGACCTGCAGTCTGCAGATCTTCTGACCATCTCATTGTAGCTGCCTACATCTGTTTACATTGTCATTTCTGTAGTTCATGTACTAACAATGAACCAGTCAGAATAGAAGTACATGGAATTATTATTCTCCAGTTAATGGACAACTATTATTTATACATTTTAATCATATATAGTATTTTCATACATATATATATATATATATATATATATATATATATATATATATATATATATATATATATCACATTAGGGGTGCAACAGTACAAGTGGCTCACGGTACGCTCCGTACCGCGGTTTTTTGTTTAATTAATTGTTCCCGATCTTTAAATCCACATCCAATGATTTGTTCTGTGCCAAGACGCACAACTGGTAACAACTGGATCTTAGGCAGGTTTAGGGAGGTGGAAGTTGGTTCTGTTAACTGTTTTTACTCCCTCGCTGGTGTATTCAACAGCAAAACCAAAATGCTCCCATGCTGGCAATTTAAATAAGTTTTCTCCCAACTTCTCCGCTACCGTTGGCCATGCCTGCTTGTTTTTTTTTGTTTGTTTTTTTTTTTCCATTTCCTGCGTCTATGAGCTGCAGTCAACCGGCCAAAGTGTGATAGTCTGGTCACTGTGAGTGAGCGGAGATGAGTGCACATTGACATGCAGTGGCGGGCCTGTTGCCTAAAAGGCATGTGTTACACTTGTACAATGACAACAACTTTCATCCAGGTGCCAGTGTTTTTATTGTCCAACGAACACAGTAAAACTGCAAAACAGAACATAGATTCTAATATGAGTATCGGCTTTCTGTGCTGCTATCTCGATCGTCTTGTGCTTTACGACTGAGCTTGTTTCCTGCTACGACAGGATTACGGCACCAGTCAGCCACATTACAAAGCCGACACTGCCCCCTTCTGACGCAAATGGGTATTGCGCCATAGTTACTTCAGGTGAAGCAGGTGAGTCCCTTACCAGTGACACAAAGCGTTTTAAACTACATTAATGAGCAAAATAATGTTGGGAGGACCTAGTTAATCACAAGAACCAATAAAGAAATAATTCTGGACATAATTTGAACCAGTAAAATGTCCAGGGTGCCACACATGCACGCTCACGTGCAAGTCCAATGCAAAGTTATTGGAACATAAATACCGCGGGACATAAAAGCGTCCCGTGTCCCGTCTCCTGTGCAGGTCGTACCGAACAGTACCGTATTTTACCCAGTACTTGTATGTCATTCCCAAGACAAATTAAATCTGTATTGGCTGCAAAAGGAGGCTCTACACCAAACTAATAAATTATTGTGCTCTAAAACAAAGTGTTTCAGTTTCATTGTCCAACCCCTGCAAGTATTTACAGTGTATTTTAACAGACAAATCACAAACTAAACGTTTCATACAGTATATGAACATTTATAATTATCTTCTGCTGCCACTAGATGGAGACAAAGACCATTCTTTAAAAGTAAACTCTTCAAGCTGAAGAAAAAAGTAAGATTAAAATATTCGCAAAAATTCAGTAAATGCCTCTGGGATCATTCTGACATGTACAGCTACATTGCTGGTAATTTTGGTGTGACTCTAATTGAAAAATTAGGGTCATAAAAAATAAGTTGAGCCGCCAGAATTATGAGAATCGGTTATCATTTGACATTTTGAAAAAAATAGAGTGGTGGACATCTGAATTGACCATATGTTGCAGTGTATAAAATGTTTGGTTGAGTGAAAGGAACATGATTCTTCAGTCTTACGTCCTTATGACCAACATGTGATTTTTTATGAATTTATTTCATGTGCATGCGACAAAACCATCCACTTCCTGTTTGACGATGAACAGCACTGGCACCGTTGGACATGCATACACGAAATTATACATCATGCATTAGAACACTTCTGACTTCAATCTGACCGCTTCTCAGGCTGATATGATGAAGAGGGAGGTAGATAACAGACATAATAATACCAAAATCATATTCTTATGACCAGATGGTGGCGCTAAGGGGTTCATCCAAGATTGTCATATACACTTGTTCAGGGTGGAAGAATCATCAGACATATAGATTTTGGTGCAGATTGAACAATGCATGTGCAAGTTATAACAACTTTTCCATTCGTGGCGAGACATCGAACTTCGCCGTACTCTCACAGCCACGCCCTTTGATAAAAAGTTACAGTTTTCACTGTCAGTCATCTTCAATGCCTTTACTACTGAATTGAACTGGTTTGAGGTCTGTCAGCTCATCACACTCGAAGCAGGGATGCCTAATGCAAAACTTTACATTTCCTGTTGCCAATAGGTGGCGCTATAACGGTTCCTCAATCTGATAGCTGCTATGTGTTAAGGATGGAACTACGATCATAGTCATCTGTTTTGGACCAGATTAAACACTTTATGGCCGAGTTACAGGCCATTTCTCTTTCATGGCGAGTCTTCGAAATGACATCAAACTTCGCCGCGTCACTGCAGCCATGCCCTCTAGTAAAAAGTTATATGCTTCGCAAACTTTCTTCGGCCATGTGTTTAAATTAGAACAAAAAAGGTTTGGAGTCAATCGGACCAAATCTCTGGGAGGAGTTAGTTAAAGTACGAGGCCTAGAAATGACCAAAAAAACATCGGAAAAAACTCCATATTTCATTCAATATAGTGGACTTCCTGTGGGAGTTAGATCATGGGTCCATGAGACTTTTTTGTAGGTCTGAGAATGATGCATCAGTCACACAAAGGTTATGTCTGTAGGTGGAAGCATATCGAGGGGCTCATCGTTTTAAAAAAACAAGGTGGCGCTATTGAGCCACTTTTGTGTGCCCATGCGCAGCACCCATAAAATATGTAAACTTCACAGACAATGAATGCGTGTGCAAAATCTCGTGAGTTTTCGTGTATGTTAAGGCCCCCAAAAAGGCGATTCATTTAGGAGAATAATAATAATAATAATAATTAAAGCTGAAAGCAGCGTTTATCTGGCCCTCGCACCCATGGCCATTGCCCCCCCCCACGTGTCCACCACCTTCCCAAGCCAGTTGGGAATCAAGACAATACAGTGAAAATCCAATTTGGTTATAAAAATGTAAAGGTTGCTGCCCAGCTTGAATCCAGAGGTATGAAAACAAAAAGAACTGAAGCTAAATCTACTCAGAGCTGAGTTCTAAGTTGGCAAAACAAGGCTGTAACTGTTACAGCGGTCTATAATCTTAAGAAAATATAAAGAGTCAGAGATTTGATGTCCAGAGCAGATTTACAGAAACTTATCCAGCCTTCATCTCCAGCAGACTTAACTACCATAATGATCTTTTGTCTGATTAGACAGCTTAAGATCATGATGAACCCTGTTGCCAGAGTTCTAGCAAGAACCAGGAAAACTGAACACATTACTGCTGTTATCTTAGACTCATCCATGCACAACATTTGGATGGTGAATGAGGACTTTTATCAGTATGTGCTGTGTAGGAATCCATGGCTGATCTGATAAAGCACACATAGGATACAAAAACACACTAAATGTGACCAAGATCATGATCCTTTGATGAGACAGTAGCACTGTCCAAGATTGTCAGATACACTTGTTCAGAGTGAAAGAATCATCAAATATATGAATGTTCAAGCAGATTGGATAATGCATGTGTAATTCAGGACAACTTTTCCATTCATAGAAAGAAATCTGTTTAGTAGAGCCTACAGTTAGTCTCAACAATAGTGTGTTAGGGCCAATAGTCATAGCTACAGTTACAGGAATGGATGAAGACCAGAATAGAGCAGACTGGTCTGAAACAGCCTCATCATAGTTATGCTGCTATAGGTCTACGCTGCAGGGGGACACCAACATGATCCATTAAGTTGTGTCTTCACCTTTTCTCTTCCCTCCTTTACCTTTCTTATTCAGCTGTATCCATAGTTACTTTTTTAATCTCATATCACTCCTGTAAAGTCACAATAAAAAGATTTCTATTTATTTAGATTTCTAGTAAATTACCATATTGGCTCAAATATAGGACACATCTGATTATAAGATGACTGCTATCTTTCAAATATCATTTTGGGATGAAAACAATAAAGTTATTCATAAAATAACGCATTATTGTACAATTACTAAATGAAACCAGAGCCGAACAGCAGTGAGGAAGACAGTAGTGGGTGTGAGGATCCACAGCCCTTTCAGCAAATGATGGAAGTAATTGTTTCAGTGATGATATAAAAGATATTGGTCAGATTGTGACATTGCCAGATCACACACCCCAAGACCTCACTCTCAGACACAGCAGGATGAGGCTGATGTCTCAGCCAATGTCTCTGAAGAGACAACACCAGGACCCAGCTATCAAGAAAGTCCAAGAAAGGGTGTGGAATGTGCTGGAAGGCTTCTTCGTTTACACCAAATCAAGCCCAGCTTGACCAAGAAGAGGAAACATGTTTAGGACAGAGAGGGCTGGACCCCACCAGACTACATACAGCAGTATAGACCTTTTCGACTTAAAAATTGTGGACATGCGCCCCCTACTGGCCCCGCCATAACTGGAGTGTGCGGTGCTCCACCAACTAACCCAAACACAGCAGCGTGGAGGATCTGTTTCGGATAACGCAGACATGTCTTGGATTGATGATGTTAGGCAGTGGCCTCCAGTTACAGATTAACGTAGTTTATAGCTGTTTTTAATGATTGGTTATGGAAATAACATGATCTATTCCCATAATCAAACACTAAAAACTGTGGAACGCTGCAACGCTGGTTATAACTAACGTCAACAAGCCATAAAGATTATGCTACTGTAACATTAACGCTAGCGGTAAATTAGGCTATGTGTTAATTAGGGATGGGCATAATTAATCGATTAATCGATGATTGATCATTAAGAATTTGGTCGAAGAAATTAATTTTCGTCGATGAACCGTATGTTTTTTTTTTTTTAAACAATCTGAACGTAGGTTCTCAGTGCACGTCCTCAAACAATGCGATGCATTTTGCTGTGCCACCGATAGAAATTTGGCAGCAGGGGGCAACATTTCACCGTCACCATACCCTGGCTTGACTCAGTTGTTACACGCGAGCTTCTGTATGTCATCGCCTAATCATGAAGCGGTCGCGGTGAAGTGTGGCGTGGGATCATTTTCGTTTAGAAAATGACCAAGTGTACTGCAATCACTGCAATGCAAATTACAAATACAATTAATCGACAACGACAATGATGTATCACTTGAACAACGCGCATCCAAGTCTTGTAAAGGACGGTGGAGGCGGTTCATCATCAGCCTAGCCTAGCCTAGCCTCAACTCGGTGTTAGCACGGACCAGAACGAGCTGCAGCGCACATCGAGCACAGAACAAGCGCATCTTTTTAAGAAACAAAAAGCCTGTAATACTGGCGCCTTGATATAAATTGTCCTTGTTATGTAGTCTCCTTGATATCTCTTGTTTTATTATCGTTGTTTTTTTAAAGAAAAGAAACAGGAAATGTCACATTATTGTTGACCACTAAAATCTGGTTCACTGAACACATCTGGGCATGCGCGGGCCATAGCAACCAGGCCAAAGGGGAAAACAAACGTCACGCCGATATCGAGAATATTTGTGATAGTTTTCAATATAAAAATGTTAATGATTAATCGATTATTAATCATTAATTCTCCCGACGATCGAAGAATAAATCTCGACCAAATGCCCATCCCTAGTGTTAATGTTATATTTAATTTATTTTATCATTCTCCTAAGTCATTCATTCATTCATTCATTTATAGGCTTGTGCTAGTGCCGAGGGCTACAGTAGCCTCATATTGCTGTTCTTTCGGCCAGAATCGTCCGGGACTCTCAGCGAGACTATGAGTAGTATGAGATTGAATGTTAACGAAAACTCACCCGGCTGTATTCATTTGGAACAAAGTTCTTTCTGTTGATATTTTTCACCCACGTCTTCCTAACTTCTTGTTCTGCAACAACAAGGCAGTCTTCGTGCAGGTAAGGCTTGTGTATTTCACATACATTCTTCTTCCATTGTTGAATTTTCACACCATTGTTGGCACAGTTTATGACCGAACGTGTATTCCCACTCGACCGACCGACTCGACATAAAAATATATATTTGTAGAAAGAGAAAAACACTGGTTAATCTGCGAGCCGGTGAAAGTGTCGCTCTGTAGCACAACCCCAGCAATGGTGGACGGGGTACTTCTTCCGGGGGGCTGGCCCGAAAAGGTCTATATTGACAAATATTTGATGAAAATAATTGCAGATTGCTCTAATGCTACATCACTGGCTTGAAGTGGGGACCCACTAGGGTTGCCAACTCCCTGAAGCTGGAAAGAGGGACATTTTTTGGATGGGGGGTCTGGGGGGTCCTCCCCCAGAAAATTTTGTGTTTCTTAGATGCAATTTCCTGCATTTTGAGGCATTGAAAAGACTGACGTCTTGCCACCTTACCCATGCCAGAAATGATGATGTTTTCTTATCCAGACCACAATCCTACTTATTTCAGGATAATTTTGTGAAATTAATTATGCATGTTGTACACAACCTGTGTGCAACATGGGCCGGGCAGTTAGCTTTTAGAATGCCATCGTTTACGCTGGTGAGCAATTTGTAGACAGAATGGTGCTTTCTGAAGTTGACATTTGCATTGTCGGCAGCATATGCGATGATGTTTTCAACATTAAGACCATATGTGTCAAGACAGGAAAGGAGAGCCTTATGTATGCCATTCGCAAAGGTTTTCGTAGAAATCCAACAACTTGGACATTACGCCACCCAACGCGGAAAAGTACCTCACACACATTGGAAACATTTTTCTGTTGCCCTTGTTAGAGGCATCGCTAGCGAGTGAAAAATAAAGGGGCTCACCATCACCTGAAGAAAGATCGGAGACTATTTTCCCCACAGTGCTTGGACCCAACACATTCATGGTGATCATCTCCGCTTTGGTTCTTCCCAACTACATCTTCTTAGCGACACTCGAGTCTTGAAATAAAGCCCCGTTTAATTTCACGGTGCAGTCAGCGCTGTTATAGCTGTGGCCGTGTTTCATGGTGTGGTATATTTAGGACACCTCGCTTGCAGAACTTTTGTCAATTTCAGCAGTAGATGCGGCAAAGAATGAAGTGATGTTGCTTGCTCCTTTTGCTAGCACAGCCTTTTTATGACACTCTGTGTCTTCATGACGTGATAAGTCGTGCTCGCCACCATGGCCAATCGATATCTCGCGGCGGCATAAAGTACAAAATGCTCTTCCAGGGTTTGTAGTGGCTTTCCCATTCCTTGTTTTAGCTGTAAAGCCTCTATTTTTTAGCTGGTTCATCCATTTCCCCCAGTAAACTTCACTGATTACAACCGTTTCCCATAGCAACGTACACATGCAGGTTGGCGTAGCCTATCACAGTTCCCTGATCAGAATGTGTCATCATACACCAGTCTGTTATCATTGGACAAAATACTTTGTAAACATTGAGTTTTGGGGCATAGTAGCCTATCAAAACTCCCTGTTTAGAATGTGTCATCAATCAGCAGTCTATCACTGGACGAAATGCTTCATAAACATTCCATTAAAAAATGCTGTCAAGACTATGATTGAAATGCGGGACGAGAGCAGTTCTTCACGGGGCAAATAAAATTCACCTAAAAAACGGGATGTCCCGGGCAAATCGGGACGGTTGGTAACCCTAGGACCCACTCAACATAACGCCTGATGATTTTTTTCTTTCATTTTATCTAAATACATTCACATAAAAACATAAACAAACATGTTTAGATTCATGGAAATAAGTCCGCTAGCTTAATGCTAACTTATATGGGAAATTGCATAGCGATGCTAGCGGTTAGCATGTACGGATTAGTGAATGTATTTTCTACTGTCAACTCTGTTAATGAACGAAACATTCTCTAAATGCGGTGTTACAACATCTGAACATAAAAATAATACTCACAGGCAAATGTTTTCTGGCCATATAAAAAGGATGGGAGTTTTCCTGCTGTCTGTCTCTCTCTAACAACCTGTCAACTGAAACTCTCCCAGACATTTGTTGTCTGAACCAGCTACGGAAACACTGAAGGCACAAATTAGCATTGCTACAAGAAAATCTGTGCGTTAAACTCCCCATAATTCGCACTACGCTACGCTTTTCTGTCGTCATATCTGTCATATCCATCAATTATCCATGCCTTTTAAAGACAAAGAACGGTCTTTGTCTTGAAAAGCATGACAACTAGATCAGACTTTTTCCATTCATAGATATCAAACTTTGCTGTCCTCTCATGGCCACACTCTTTGATAAAAATTTACAATTTTCACTCTCTGGTATCTTTAATGTGTTTCCAACTGATTTAATATGGTTTGCAGTGTGTCGACTCATCACACACGAAGCAGGGATGCCTAATGCAAAAGATGACATTTCCTGTTGCCAATAGGTGGCGCTACAAGATTTCCTCAATCTGATAGCTGCTATGTATTAAGGATGGGACTACAGTCAAACTCATCCGTTTTGGACCAGATTAAACACTTTATGGCCGAGTTACAGCCCATTTCTCTTTCATGGCGAGTCTTCGATATGACATCAAACTTCACCGCATCACTGCAGCCACGCCCTCTGGTAAAAAGTTATATGCTTCGCAAACTTTCTTCGGCCATGTGTCTAGATTAGAACAAAACAAGTTTGGAGTCAATCGGACCAAATCTCTGGGAGGAGTTAGTTAAAGTACGAGGCCTGGAAATGACCAAAATATTGGAGAAACTGCATGTTCCATTAAAAATAGCGGACTTCCTGTGGGAGTTAGATCATGGGTCCAAGAGACTTTTTTGTAGGTCTGAGGATGATACATCAGTCAAACAAAGTTCATGTCTGTAGGTGGAAGCATATGGAGGGGCTGGTCGATACAAAAAAAGAAGGTGGCGCTATTGAGCCACTTTTGTGTGCCCATGTGCAGCACTCATAAAATATGTAAAATTCTCACACAACTAATAGGTGTGGAAAATTTTGTAACTTTTTGAGTATGTTAAGGCCCCCAAAAAGGCAATTTATTTTGGAGAAGAGCACTTCCTGTTTTATGATGAATAGCGCTGGCACCGTTGGACGTGCATACATGAAATTGTACATCATGAGTGAGAACCCTTCTGACTTCAGTCTGACCGCTTCTCAGGCTGATATGGAGTTCATCCAAGATTGTCATATACACTTGTTCAGGGTGGAAGAATCATCATACATGTAGATTTTGGTGCAGATTGAACAATGCATGTGCAAGTTATAACAACTTTTCCATTCGTGGCGAGACATCAAACTTCACCGTACTATCACAGCCACGCCCTTTGATAAAAAGTTACAGTTTTCACTGTCAGTCATCTTCAAAGTCTTTACTACTGATTTGAACTGGTTTGAGGTCTGTCGACTCATCACACTCGAAGCAGGGATGCCTAATGCAAAACTTGACATTTTCTGTTGCCAATAGGTGGCGCTACAACAATTCCTCAATCTGATAGCTGCTATGTATTAAGGATGGGACTACAGTCAAACTCATCCGTTTTGGACCAGATTAAACACTTTATGGCCGAGTTACAGCCCATTTCTCTTTCATTAACGCTAGCGGTAAATTAGGCTATGTGTTAATTAGGGATGAGCATAATTAATCGATTAATCGATGATTGATCATTAAGAATTTGGTCGAAGAAATTAATTTTCGTCGATGAACCGAATGTTTGTTTTTTTTTTAACAATCCGAATGTAGGTTCTCAGTGCATGTCCTCAAACAATGCGATGCATTTCGCTGTGCCACCGATAGAAATTTGGCAGCAGGGGGCAACATTTCACCATCACCCTACCCTGGCTTGACTCAGTTGTTACACGCGAGCTTCTGTATGTCATCGCCTAATCATGAAGCGGTCGCGGTGAAGTGTGGCGTGGGATCATTTTCGTTTAGAAAATGACCAAGTGTACTGCAATCACTGCAATGCAAATTACAAATACAATTAATCGACAACGACAATGATGTATCACTTGAACAACGCGCATCCAAGTCTTGTAAAGGACGGTGGAGGCGGTTCATCATCAGCCTAGCCTAGCCTAGCCTCAACTCGGTGTTAGCACGGACCAGAACGAGCTGCAGCGCACATCGAGCACAGAACAAGCGCATCTTTTTAAGTAACAAAAAGCCTGTAATACTGGCGCCTTGATATAAATTGTCCTTGTTATGTAGTCTCCTTGATATCTCTTGTTTTATTATCGTTGTTTTTTTTAAAGAAAAGAAACAGGAAATGTCACATTATTGTTGACCACTAACATCCGGTATACTGAACACATCTGGCCATGCGCGGGCCATAGCAACCAGGCCAAAGGGGAAAAAAAACGCCACGTAGATATCAAGAATATTTGTGATAGTTTTCAATATAAAAATGATAATGATTAATCGATTATTAATCATTAATTCTCCCGACGATCGAAGAATAAATCTCGACCAAATGCCCATCCCTAGTGTTAATGTTATATTTAATTTATTTTATCATTCTCCTAAGTCATTCATTCATTCATTCATTCATTCATTCATTTATAGGCTTGTGCTAGTGCCGAGGGCTACAGTAGCCTCATACTGCTGTTCTTTCAGCCAGAATCGTCCGGGACTCTTAGCGAGACTATGGGCCTGATTTACTTAAGGTTTGCGTGCGTAAAAACGTGTGCAAACTTGACACCACCCGCAAACCAATGTGCAAGCTGATCTACTAACCGCGTGCAAAGAGGACTGTGCCTCTCAAATGAGCAAAATAGCACACGCTGTTCATTTAGTACATTTGCCCTGATGAATAATCAATATGGGGCGTACCCGCCAGAAAGCGCTAAATACTGGGAGGGGAAAATGCAAATAGGTTCATTTACCACACGCAATGAGATTTACCAACCCTGAAAGTAATTGCGGGAATTGTGATTGCGTCTGTATTTAATACGTTCGAAAGGAATCTGCCCAGCATTACGCACCGATGGCTGCTGTTATTGTGGCAAGGAGGCGACATCGCCAAAATCAAAGAATACGCAGAGAGAGAGTCTTTCGGACTCGTGTAAATTTGTTTGGAATGAATGAAAACCAGATAGTGGAGCCGGTCACAAGCACATGCTTGAGAAATGTGCTTGGGAGAAATATTTTATTTGAATGTTAAATCGAGTATTATTCAGCAAAAGGTTGCCACAGGAGGCACATTCATTTTTTATTTGTGATAATAAATAAATCACGTGTTTTCATGGAGAAAAAAGTGTTTCTTATTGTGCGCCTACCTTGTTCTGCAGTTGGCTCTAGCGTGTCATACCCCGTATCCCAGTTATCTGCTCCTCGCAGAAGGTGAGCTGCACCTGCTGCTTAATGCTGGTTAGAGGCATCTCTTCCGCAGGCCCTCCACCTGTCTTGTTTGCCGAAGTTTTATTAAAGGCCACTTTTTCTTTAGTTCTTTGCCTTATATCTTGCCACCTTCTTTTAACCTCATCTGCCGTTCTTTTTGTCTTACCAACTGCATTTATTCTATCGCAGATTTTCTCCCATATTGCGTTTCTTTTGGTGATGTTTACATTTCTTTGCTGTAGTTCATGAATGTGTTTATTTGCCTCTTCCACTAATATCTCTAACTCCAACTCGTCAAATTTCATTTTGCGCTTGCGTCTATCCTGCTTTCCATCCAGACTCTCCATGGCGCAAACCGTAAGACACGCAACACCTCATTTAAATACTGCGGTTTGCACCCGTTATCAATTGCGCGAGCATTCTTAGTTGATCACCCGCAAAACACACAACAACAGCACGCGCAAACTTTTTCAGTGCACACGCAATTTAGTACTCTTTATTCAGGATCTTAGTAAATCAGGCCCTATGAGTAGTATGAGATTGAATGTTAACGAAAACTCATCCGGCTGTATTCATTTGGAACAAAGTTCTTTCTGTTGATATTTTTCACCCACGTCTTCCTAACTTCTTGTTCTGCAAACAAGGCAGTCTTCGTGCAGTAAAGGCTTGTGTATTTCACATACTTTCTTCTTCCATTGTTGAATTTTCAGACCATTGTTGGCACAGTTTATGACGGAACGTGTATTCCCACTCGACCGACTATATCTTATAAAAATATATATTTGTAGAAAGAGAAAAACACTGGCTAATCTGCGAGCCGGTGAAAGTGTCGCTCTGTAGCACAACCCAGCAATGGTGGACGGGGTACTTCCGGGGGGCTGGCCCGAAAAGGTCTATATTGACAAATATTTGATGAAAATAATTGCAGATTGCTCTAATGCTACATCACTGGCTTGAAGTAGGGACCCACTAGGGTTGCCAACTCCCTGAAGCTGGAAAGAGGGACATTTTTTGGATGGGGGGTCTGGGGGGTCCTCCCCCAGAAAATTTTGTGTTTCTTAGATGCAATTTCCTGCATTTTAAGGCATTGAAAAGACTGACGTCTTGCCACCCTACCCATGCCAGAAATGATGATGTTTTCTTATCCAGACCACAATCCTACTTATTTCAGGATAATTTTGTGAAATTAATTATGCAGGTTGTACACAACCTGTGTGCAACATGGGCCGGGCAGTTAGCTTTTAGAATGCCATCGTTTACGCTGGTGAGCAATTTGTAGACAGAATGGTGCTTTCTGAAGTTAACATTTGCATTGTCGGCGGCATATGCGATGATGTTTTCAACATTAAGACCATATGTGTCAAGACAGGAAAGGAGAGCCTTATGTATGCCATTCGCAAATGTTTTCGTAGAAATCCAACAACTTGGACATTACGCCACCCAACGCGGAAAAGTAGCTCACACACACTGGAAACATTTTTCTGTTGCCCTTGTTAGAGGCATCGCTAGCGAGTGAAAAATAAAGGGGCTCACCATCACCTGAAGAAAGATAGGAGACTATTTTCCCCACAGTGCTTGGACCCAACACATTCATGGTGATCATCTCCGCTTTGGTTCTTCCAAACTACATCTTCTTAGCGATACTCGAGTCTTGAAATAAAGCCCCGTTTAATTTCACGGTGCAGTCAGCGCTGTTATAGCTGTGGCCGTGTTTCATGGTGTGGTATATTTAGGACACCTCGCTTGCAGAATTTTTGTCAATTTCAGCAGTAGATGCGGCGAAGAATGAAGTGATGTTGGTGGCTCCTTTTGCTAGCACAGCCTTTTTATGACACTCGGTGTCTTCATGAAGGGATAAGTCGTGCTGGCCAATCGATATCTCGCGGCGGCATAAAGTACAAAATGCTCTTCTAGGGTTTGTAGTGGCTTTAACCCACAACCTTTTTGTTTCCCATTCCTTGTTTTAGCTGTAAAGCCTCTTTTTTTAGCTGGTTCATCCATTTCCCTCAGTAAACTTCATTGATTACAACCGTCTCCCATAGCAACGTACACATGCAGGTTGGCGTAGCCTATCACAGTTCCCTGATCAGAATGTGTCATCATACACCAGTCTGTTATCATTGGACAAAATACTTTGTAAACATTGAGTTTTGGGGCATAGTAGCCTATCAAAACTCCCTGTTTAGAATGTGTCATCAATCAGCAGTCTATCACTGGACGAAATGCTTCATAAACATTCCATTAAAAAATGCTGTCAAGACTATGATTGAAATGCGGGACGAGAGCAGTTCTTCACGGGGCAAATAAAATTCACCTAAAAAACGGGATGTCCCGGGCAAATCGGGACGGTTGGTAACCCTAGGACCCACTCAACATAACGCCTGATGATTTTTTTCTTTCATTTTATCTAAATACATTCACATAAAAACATAAACAAACATGTTTAGATTCATGGAAATAAGTCCGCTAGCTTAATGCTAACTTATATGGGAAATTGCATAGCGATGCTAGCGGTTAGCATGTACGGATTAGTGAATGTATTTTCTACTGTCAACTCTGTTAATGAACGAAACATTCTCTAAATGCGGTGTTACAACATCTGAACATAAAAATAATACTCACAGGCAAATGTTTTCTGGCCATATAAAAAGGATGGGAGTTTTCCTGCTGTCTGTCTCTCTCTAACAACCTGTCAACTGAAACTCTCCCAGACATTTGTTGTCTGAACCAGCTACGGAAACACTGAAGGCACAAATTAGCATTGCTACAAGAAAATCTGTGCGTTAAACTCCCCATAATTCGCACTACGCTTTTCTGTCGTCATATCTGTCATATCCATCAATTATCCATGCCTTTTAAAGACAAAGAACGGTCTTTGTCGCCATCTAGTGGCTGCTACCTTCTGCCGCCACTAGATGGCGACAAAGACCGTTCTTTGTCTTGAAAAGCATGACAACTAGATCACTTTTTCCATTCATAGATATCAAACTTTGCTGTCCTCTCATGGCCACATTCTTTGATAAAAATTTACAATTTTCACTCTCTGGTATCTTTAATGTGTTTCCAACTGATTTAATATGGTTTGCAGTGTGTCGACTCATCACACACGAAGCAGGGATGCCTAATGCAAAAGATGACATTTCCTGTTGCCAATAGGTGGCGCTACAAGATTTCCTCAATCTGATAGCTGCTATGTATTAAGGATGGGACTACAGTCAAACTCATCCGTTTTGGACCAGATTAAACACTTTATGGCCGAGTTACAGCCCATTTCTCTTTCATGGCGAGTCTTCGAAATGACATCAAACTTCGCCGCGTCACTGCAGCCACGCCCTCTGGTAAAAAGTTATATGCTTCGCAAACTTTCTTCGGCCATGTGTCTAGATTAGAACAAAACAAGTTTGGAGTCAATCGGACCAAATCTCTGGGAGGAGTTAGTTAAAGTACGAGGCCTGGAAATGACCAAAATATTGGAGAAACTGCATGTTCCATTAAAAATAGCGGACTTCCTGTGGGAGTTAGATCATGGGTCCAAGAGACTTTTTTGTAGGTCTGAGGATGATACATCAGTCACACAAAGTTCATGTCTGTAGGTGAAAGCATATCGAGGGGCTCATCGTTTTAAAAAAACAAGGTGGCGCTATTGAGCCACTTTTGTGTGCTCAAGGGAAAATTCTCACACAACTAATATGTGTGGAAAATTTTGTAACTTTTTGAGTATGTTAAGGCCCCCAAAAAGGCGATTCATTTCGGAGAATAATAATAATAATAATAATAATAATAATAATAATAATAATAATAATAATAATAATAATAATAATAATAATAATAATAATAATAATAATAATAATAAACATTCGAAATACAATAGGGTTCTCGCACCCTTGGTGCTCGGGCCCTAATAAACATTCGAAATACAATAGGGTCCTTGCACCCTCGGTGCTCGGGCCCTAATAATAAACATTCGAAATACAATAGGGTCCTCGCACCGAGGTGCTCGGGCCCTAATAATAAACATTCGAAATACAATAGGGTCCTCGCACCCTCGGTGCTCGGGCCCTAATAAACATTCGAAATACAATAGGGTCCTCGCACCCTCGGTGCTCGGGCCCTAATAAACATTCGAAATACAATAGGGTCCTCGCACCCTCGGTGCTCGGGCCCTAATAATAATAAACATTTGAAATACAATAGGGTCCTCGCACCCTCGGTGCTCGGGCTCTAATAATAATAAACATTTGAAATACAATAGGGTCCTCGCACCCTCGGTGCTTGGGCCCTAATAAATATTCGAAATACAATAGGGTCCTCGCACCCTCGGTGCTCGGGCCCTAATAATAAAGAATATGTTGTATTTCTGGTGAAATACTGTGTTTAGTTTTTGCCAAACATGGAGCTGAGTATCAAGGTCAAACAACTCCACGTCGGTCCCATCTGTCCACAGTGGTTTCCATGTGTTTTGTGGTTTGTTCTTAGTGTATTTTAGTTGGGTTTCCGTGTTCTTTTTAGACAGAAGAGGCTTTCTCTTGGCAACCTTTCCAAATAAACAAGCAAAAAAAATTAATAAAAAATAAATAAATTCTCAGCTGGTTGCTTCCTACCAGAAGGTCTTAAAATAAATAACACAAGGATCCACTGTGGAAACCCCGAGAAGGGAAAAATACTGAAGAAGTTGTTTGCTTTTCCCTTTTTTTTTTTTTTAGGAGAAAAAAAAACATAAACAATGATAATGATTTAAAAAACAAAGTTATTATCAGAATCAGAATCAGAATGCCTTTGTCACTGAGCCAGCATCCCAACACAGTGAAATTACATTTCCAGTACATCGTATATTATGCTTATATGCATATAAACTGTTAGTCTGAGGTTGAAAATGCTTAATACTAAGACACAATGTAAGATGATTATTAGCTTTCATGCATGACTGTATAGAAATGTAATGTGCTCCTGTAGAACTGGGGGGCAAAATATGGGCCAGACATTGCAGCTGAACTCGCCAAAATTATTAGGGCTGTCTCGATACTACATTTTTACTTCCGATATAATACCAATATTTCAGCCTTGAATATCGGCCCATACCGATATTAATCAGATATCAGCATGCTACAGATGAAACATACTTGCATTATTTATTCTGTAATGTGGAGTGTTAAAAAAGGCAGCATCAAGTGATATTACTCAAACAGAGAATAATAGTTAACAACAGTAGTATTGGAGAACATACCATTTATTATTAACAATTTAAAAAACCTGTGGAATTGAAAAAATAAATTGGGAGGCTCTGTACAATGAGCCACATAACTTATAGTGCTAAAAATTCAAAACAAATGAACAAGGTTACTGTCGTATATTCTGAAAACAATCTGCAACGTAGAGTCAGCGTCGATCCAGTGCGTAGTCAGACTCAAAGACAGCGGACGATCGTTTGAGCTCCATATGTTGGTAGTGAAGCTGAGACCGTTTACTTTCTCCACATGTGCAGAAATATACTTGTTAACTTCTTTGTGCATCTGAGGTATCGTTTTGTCGACAATGTAGTGGCGGATAAGAATAACAGCGTGGCTTAACGTACTCATTTAAGCGTTTAAACCCAACATTACTCACCACCGACAGGAGCTGGTCATCGAGCGCAATCTTTCCGTTATTGCCGATGCCTTTTTGTTGCCGCAAGGCAAGTTTTCACGCTTAGACACCATTCCCGCCAGCGTTGTTGTTGTGTTGTTGTTTGAGGGAGGTAAAGATTAGATTTTTCTCCGTCTCGCTGGTCTTTTGAAAATCGCCATGCATTTGTTTATGGTTCTTTTTCAAATGTGCATTGAGGTTGGTTGTATTAAACATTCCTGGTTCTGCTCCACCACGGGAAACTTGTGCCTGGCAGACTTTGCACTTAGCGATAGCATCTTTGTTCGTCTTTAGGGAAAGATGCTGCCACACAGCCGACATTATTTCTCTCTAGGGCACATCCGCTGTTACTGTTGTGGTCACGTGAGTGCTACATGATGAAGCTGAACACGTGCACCAGGTGTCTTACCGCCACCTACTGCTGTGTCGGAGTATGAACCGCAGTCACCTGTTTACACAGGGAAGAAGCACCGGAGCAGAATGGACTGCTTTTTATCGTATCGAGACTTTACATGACGTCCGATATAATCCGATATCCTCTTTTTTTTTTTTTTTGCCGATATCGGATCGATATCCGGTATCAATATCGGACCGATATCAATATTGGACCGATATCTGATAAAGATATATGATCGGGACAGCCCTTATAGTTAGGGCTGTAGCGATACACTAATCTTGCGATACGATATGATACACGATATTTGTCTCACGATATGATATATATCGATATTCATCTTACAATACATTTACATGATTTTCCAAAAGATTTTAAAGGGACGAAGTGATTTTGGTGACATCTCGTGAGTGTTCCAATGACTTTGTTTGAATTAATTGAACTGAAAGCATCTGAAAGCATCAATTACACATTATATGGCTATATTGCAGCTTGCAAATGCTGGACAAAATGAAAAGATTTGTTGAGGAAAATAGTATTATTTATTTAAACAGTGCAAATTGTTGCTTGCAAGCTTTTAAAGGTGGGACACGGGGGTTTTGAAAGAAGCTTAGAATATCAATACCCGCAGCTGAAAAATCGATACTCGATAAAATATGGATATATATCGCAGAATCGATAAAATCACTCAGCTTTACTAATAGTCATATTGCTTTATTTCTTGGCAAAACTGCACATATATCCCTCCTTGGTGAGGGAGTTTACACAAGAACTTTTCTGCCACATAACCAACAAATCCTGATCGGCACTGCTTATCTTTTGGCATAGATAATTCATGTGTACATTGTTCTTTCCAGCCTAGTTAGCACAGTTTTGTTGGATGGGTAACTAGGCCAGCGAGGGGAAATCCCACCTCTTCCCGGCTTTGTTTTTGGCCGGCTGTGTGAATCATTGGTTCTGAGTCCGAGAAGCAGGTCGAGTGAGCAGACAGGTGAAAGACAGGACTGTTATAAGTGATAGAGACTGGGATGGACTGGCAGAGGAAGAGAAGCTAATGGGGGAAGAGAGAGTGCAGCAGCGGCAGTGTTGTTGTCAGTCTGACTTATCTTCTGTGCGTCCCTTATGAAACATTCAGCCGAAGCTTAGGTTTCTCCCCATCACCTCTCCTCCTTCCTCTGGCGGTTTCCCCTGCATTCCTCCACCTCTGGTTATCTGCCGATTGTTTTCCCAGTGACTAAACCTGCCTGCTGAATGTTTCATGAGGGATTTTTTTTTTCCTCTTTTGAGGGGGTAGCTGTCCTAATCTGAAACACTCATTAAATATAAGGATGAGTTCATATGGGAGCTGGTAAAGCAAGAACTTATTAGTTCGAACAAGGATGCTGCTCTTGTGGAAGTTTAATAGCATCTTGTCAAGAGTCGAGCCAGTACAGTTTAAGGTTGAAATGCAAAGAGAGTCGACAGAGAGACGGCAGGTCTGGATAAAAAGAGAGCGTGGCTACCATGCTGCAAGGTTTTGGGTCAGATTTAGATTTAAGAAGGCTTAATCTTCAATATATTCAGATTGGCACATAAAATCCTCCAGTGCTTCCCATGAGCACTTATGCACAGACACCACGAAGAAGAAGCCAAGTGAAGGATGTAAAATGGCCATCTATGTTTCGTCTGCACAATTATGCCATGACCCACATGTGCTGTGGACCGGCAGCACTTGTTTACAGTGTTGTTAATGTACGCCTTCGTCACCGAAGGGGGCGAGTGAGAATGCCATGTTTTACCAACTCTCCATGTCCGGTCTTTTGGTTTTAACACTCACAGGCTCTCATTGGTCTAAAACCATGAAGAAGAGCGTGCTTGCTCTCTCTGGAATGTCTCCTGATAAAAAATGAGTGTGCTTTTTTTTTTTTTTTCTTGGCTTGCAGAACGGAGTCGGTGGCAGAGAAGATGCTGACAAATTGGTTTGCCTTCTTGCTCCACAAATTTCTCAAGGTAAAATGAAGACTTTCTCTCGCCTTATTGCTACAGGTGTCAGTGTGATGCACTGTGGCACTTCCCCTTAAAATGATTTTTATCGATTTTTAAATAGACTGCTGTGAATGGTTCGGTTGTAGCTGTGATTTTCTACTTTTTCTTTTTTGCCCTTTTAATCTGCCTTCTATCAATGCGTTTTATGCACACATGGTGGGATATTGATACCAGTGAGGTCAAATACATATCCAGTTTTGGGATATAAAAGCTCCATTTTGTTTGATGTATCTTGCTCGATTGACAGATTACCTGCTAATGAGCACAGATCTCCTTTCCTTACCTTTCCTTTCTTCCCTCACTTTCCATCCAATCCCTGCATTCCCTTCGTTAATGAAAGGAGTGTGCCGGCGAGCCTCTCTTCATGCTGTCCTGCGCCATCAAACAACAAATGGAGAAGGGCCCGATCGACTCCATCACTGGAGAGGCGCGATATTCCCTCAGCGAAGACAAACTCATCCGCCAGCAGACCGAATACAAGACGCTGGTGAGTCACTGAGGCATTTATGGGAAAAACAAGAAAACCAAAACATTTTGTCCACATTCATTTTTGCAAGGAGCAGATTCACAGAAGTGTTGCTTATACTCCTGGCTATCTATTCAAACCAAAGGCCAAACACACCAAGCTACTCTGTACGTTCTTGAACTTGCTTCGTTTAAAGGTTGTGGTAAATTTTCAATCAGCATGCAGATGAAGGCCAGCTGGTGACAGCTGCCTTATCTATCATAATGATTGTAGGGGGACTCGTGTGACTTTATTAATATTTTAATAATCCTTGGGGTGCCACCGGCTTTTGGTAAAAGACGGAAAACTTAAAGAACAAATGAGTCACAATTTGTAGTGGGTTCTTGACGAGTTGGATTGGCCATGGAAAATCAATCATCAGAGTCGCTAATACGTTGTACAACATTTATTTAGACACAGACAAGAACACAAAACATATAAGACATTCATATATATATATATATAAACAGGCACATCAACATCGCGAATTCTTCATATTTGGCTATAGCGCATGACAGGAAATGACGATAGAGGAAAGGAAGGAAAGAATCATAATAACCAAGATGGCGGGTACGCACGGGTTGCTAACAGCTAATCTGTTATCAAAGTGAACAAATTAATAAAGAGGGGCAATTCTCGAACTAATTAGCTGCCGAATAATGGGGAAGTGTGGTCCGGACGTGGTCCGTGACGCACGGACCGGTCGGAACCGTCAACACTGGGAGACACCAAATCTTATTCTCTGTCAGCTTTACCCTGGGCGAGTCTGGCGGCGCATCGGTTTGGCACAGTTCGCAGTGGCTTTCTCCGGGAATCGTGTTCAGCCGATGTCTCTCTGGAAGTCTCTGGATGTAGCGCCCGACTCGGCGGGTCGTACCGCTTTCTTTCGTGGGTCGGTTCTCAGAATCCGACCGGCAGGCTGAGACGACTGGTGTCCCGGTTGGTGATTCTGGTCGGCAGGGATCAGTTCGATTTGCACGTCGAAGTTGATGTGCGCCCCAAAAAGGAAAGACGGGCAACAAAAATCAAAATTTGTTAAACTAATGTAAAAACTCTGGGGATTTGACAAAAGTTCGAGGCATGGGCTCTCGGGTGTCGAAAGTGTAGCGTTTGAACACGGCAGCAGCACGCAAAACTTATAAAAGTTATCAAAACTTACAACTAACTTCGTTAGTTGAGACCATTCAGCGATTGCTCTACAAAAAGGTCAATGCTGCACGACTGTTGCACTTCTGGACAATTGAGGACTGGAAAATGTGCAGCAAAAATCGCATTGAGGAAAATAAAAATAAAATTGAGCAACCCAAAATGATTTCAGAGTGTTACCGTGCCAAAGTTTCAAAGAAAATAATATAAAAAAAAGAGGGAAAGTTTCAGAATTAAGAGAGGAGCAAGAGAGTAAGAAACAAGAGTCAGAGAGCGAAGAGAGAGAAGAGAGTGGACAAAAGGCTCATCTTCTTTATATATCCATGATTATTCATGAGCGTTTATGCAAATACGGGGTTTGGTAGATGGGCTTCGTCCAATCAGAAGATGGGGAATTTCCCGCCGGAATCCGGAGCATTGCATTCTGGGAGATGAAGTTTTGATCATTTGTAGTCCACAAGTTTAAACAACATTTAAGCAGTTACTTAGTTATCAGGGTGTTAACAAACATCACAAACACAAATATCAAGTTATATCACAAAATAACACTTTAACCTTTCATTCAGCAAAACTGTCCTTGTGGAAGAGAGAAAGCTTGTGGTGACATAGATCTAAATACACAATAATAATCAGCTTAACTTGACAGTCTTCTTTATATGATCGGACCGTTAGATCCTCTTGAGTCATACATTTTAAGGAAATCAGTGAGTTTGCTTGTCCTGTAAAGAGATGATTTGGTTATCAACTTTAATCGTCTTCTCTCCTCCTGAGTGAGATTTCTGGGTGCGCTCTGCTCTCACCAGCAGATAAGAGGGTGTGATGAATTCCAGGCCCCCGTTAGAAGCTGGTAGCTTTTCACATACCAACTGTCCGAGAAGATGTTTTAGGGTTTCTTAAAGTGGTCTCAGGGGAGAGTCACCATGGCAACGTGCATTCTTGAATTTTATGGCTTACGGTGCTCGGGTCCGGTTGGTACCAGGTTTCCCTCCAGGTTTGCAAGACAATTAGGTGAGAGTTCACGGCTTGCAGAAAAAGCTTTAATATAATAAAATAAAGATCCGAAGAGGGACCCTACATCTCTCCCCTTTTGATCGATGTCTTCTGGTTCTTTAGATGGCGTCGATCAATCCAAAGGTCCCGTCTGAGGAAGGAAGGTCTGAACAGAGTTAGATCAGTGTCTCCCAGTATTCTATCGCTAACAGTCGATCTAGACTCCTACCGTCCTTATAACGGTGTTACTATTTCTAAGTGAGCACACTCCAATGGCTCCATATTCTACTCGTGTGGTAAGTTTGTTTATCGTTAGCAAGAACCTTTGATGTGAGGATCTTTACAGGCATGCAGGACAAGACAGACGCAAAACACACAGTGAGTAATCTGAGCCGAGGCCTCGACCTTTGGCGATGATTATCTATCCTAATTCTAATTCACATTTCCCAGGTATGGGCTAATCTACGATTTTATGACCACACAATAAAAGAAGAAAAACTTCTAAAAGAAAAGAATCTAGGTGAAACGGGTATATTTCACCTCAGAAAGTTGACTAGAAAAAGTGTTCTACTGGTACCCATGGGGGAGAGAGAAGGAAACTTATACAGGAGCGAGGGGTTTATGGATGAGCACCCTTCTTTTGTCAGCTTCCTACTGGACTCGTATCAGGCCGTTGGGGTCAGCGTTGTCGCTCTAGTGGGGAAGGAGAGCATAGGCGTCGTTAGAAACATGTTGGAACAAACGTCAACTTAGAATCACACCAGGTACCCGTCTTCCAACTGGTTGGTAGACCAGCACCCACACGTTCGTGAGTTCGCTCTGACACACTTTATTCAAACTTATCCTACGCTGAGGGGTTGAACCAATAATTATCGCACTACCAGTCTACGCTGTCAACTATCGTTACAGGAGTGATAATTGCTCTAATTATCTCTGAGAACGAAAGTATATGAGTCCTACTAACTGTTGGCTATCATGTGGTCCCCTGCGAGTCCCATGGGGGTTTGGTGCAACTCGGTTGGGTTGCAATGGACCCGTCTGAAAAGGGGGTCCTTTCGGCCTTGATTGGTCCTGATCCGAGACACCACTGGAGACAGTGTGTCGGTGACCGTGTGTGGTCCTGTCCAACGTGGAAGGAGTTTTCGTGTGAGCTTCCCTGGCCTGGTACCAGGTCTGGTATGCTGCAGGGATCGGTAGCACCACACTTCGTCACCTGAGGTTCCACATGGGAGGTTTGCTGGTCATGATAGGCTTTCCGACCGTCGGTTGTTTTCTCTGGTCGTTTTTTCACAAAAACGAAAGTCGTGCGCGGGCGTACGTGCAGGTCGGCGAGGTATTGGAGCGCAACGTATGCGTTTGTTCGTTCTACCTGGCCCAAAGGTTGGTGTTAATGGCTGATAAGGGGTTTTGTTTTCGCCCCTAATGTCTGCCAGACTTGTCGCATCACGTCTGCGGTACAGTGCGTTCCCCGGTCGGAGTCGACGCGATTTGGAAGCCTGAACCAAAAAGAGACGTGGTTCATCAGGATATAGGCCGTTGCCTCGTTCGTGTCATTGGTGGCTGGGAGGCGTTCAATCCACGTGGTGGATGCGCGGGTCACTGCCAAGAGGTTTTTGTTACCTCGTGTCGATTTGGTGGAAGGTCCCATCCAGTCAATCTGGAGGTCGGACCAAGGAAACGAGGTTCCCTGTTGTTGCAGGGGAGCTCTGTGTGTTGCTTCGGTGCCCTTGTGTCTCGCCCACGGGGTGTCATGGGCATGCATTAGCATCTCCCCCCTTTGTTTGCGGGGGACCACGAGCCCTGGCGAAGGGTGTGCTCCGGAAACACATTGTAGGATGCCCGTGACCATTCGAAATAGAGAACGCATGTCTACTAAGGAGGGCGAGTCAGGAACGTCGCTGACGTTTGCCGGCGTAGCCTGCGGTTCGGGTTTGCCCGTTAAGGATTTGATAATGAATAAAATGGCCGGGTCCTGATCTTGAAGAGCGGTTGAGTCGTCATTTGTGAATGCAGGTTCGACGGACCGAGGGTCCGGAGGGTGATTCACGTCGTTACCGGTGGCGGTCGCTTTAGTCATTGCGCCGATGGGCGCAAATTGGGTGGGTGGGAGGGAGACAGGTAGGCACGCCTGGTTGAAGAGCTCCGGTGTGGCTCGTAAGGCGTTGTGTTTGGCTACTGTGCTCTCGATGTCATTCAGGTTCCTATCTGGACCTGGTATGTGGGCGTTGCCTCCGACAACTTTGTTACGGACGACGTCTAAGGGGAACCAGGAGGGCGTTTTGGCTGACCGCATATCTGGGTTCTGTGGCGCCAGCGTGTTGCGCAACTCTTGGTTGGCGGCTGATCTGTCATTCCCCAAATATCGGCGCGCTTCTGTTACTTGGTTCTCGTGGCGTTCGGTGCCATGAGCCACCAGAGGGCAGTAGAGCTCGACTGCCTCAGACGCATTAAAAGAGCACGAAAAGTCATCCCGTCCAGCAGCTGCACCTGTTGGTGGCGTTGGACCTGGTTGCTCGTCCACCATCCAAGTTTTTACGTCGGGTGGTTGGATTGGGTGTGGCAGGGGAAGGTTTGGGTGTTCTTTGGTTTCACCTGATGGGGTTTGGACAAAGTAACACCGTGCTTCTTTTGGCTCGTGGAGGGTCAGGGTCAAAAGTCGTCGGACTTGAGCCCAGAGCTTTTGCCGTTTGAAATCGATTACGGGTTCAAAACGGTTAAGCAGGTCTTTTCCTACCAGAAATGGTATGGAATCGAAAGGAGACACGTAGACTGGGTGGACCAGTTTCATGGGACCAACGGACAGTTGGACGAGTGAAACGGTCGTTAGGATGATGTTCTCGTGGGAGAACGGTCTTACCTTCAATGAACATGGGCGCGTTTTCGAATCCTTATTGGTTTGATTTGCGAATAGACGCAGTCGTTGGAACAGGGCAGTTGACATGATGGTCACGTCTGCAGCTGTGTCCAGCAAGGCGTCACAGGTTATCACGCCCTCCAGTGTGAGGGACAGGTAGAATTTTCGAGTGGAACCCTTTTCGGTGAGGTGGCAGATAAATTGGTTGACAGGTGGTTCTACCTGGACCTTCGAGTTGTTCTGTTCTGCGGGTTCATCCTTCTTATCCAGTTGGGCGACCAAGGTGGCCCTGGGAGGAGGAGCGTCCTCACTTACCTCTGTGGGGTAATTAACGGGACGACTTTGGTCCACCCCCGTTTTGTTGGGAGAGACAACTGCCAGGGCAGCATCGCTAAGACTATTGAGTTCGGGGCCCGCGTCAGGGGTGCCCAGCGCGTTGTTGAGTCTAGCGGTCATGACTGACGGCAGAAACTGTGAAGAGATCAACCTCCTTTTTCGGATGTCCCTTCTCCATTTCCTGTAATAACAACTTAATGTTCTTCATTTCGTTTTTGGTCAGGTACAGAACCTCTTGTTCGTCCTCTACATCGTCCGTAGTGGTTCTCACATCTGAATGATCTCTCATTGGTGGAGGACGACAAGAAGTGGGCGGTGACCGTTCTGACTGATATCTACCGTGGTTTCGGTTTCGATATCCGTGGTCCGAATGTTGAGGCACAGGTCTATCGTACCTGTTGTGTGGATACCCTCCCCGTTGGGGGGTCCCGTGAAATCCATCACGCCACCTTCGTTCGCTCGGTGGGGATCGTGGTTCACGGTCAGGCCAATAAGACCTGGCGCGGTTGGGTTCACGATTTGGTCGATTTGGGCTCGACGGAGGTGTGTGTCCTCGCCCGTGTTGTGGTGTGAACGTAGGAGTAGGGGTTGATCGAGACGCTTTAGGTCTGGTGGCCCCTTTGAGCTCCGTGGACAGGGGTTCTGCACTTATTGCGAATACGGTGTGGTCAGGGGGCTTGGCATGCGACTGTTTCTGCCTCTGGAAACCCAGACCAGCTAGCTCTCGTAGCTGTGCGATGCTGGAAGAGCGAGGGTTTGCCATGACCCCGAGATGGTGGCTCGTAGCGGGATGGAGATTTTGAACGAAGAGCGACTTGAAGTTCTGCTCTTCCTCCATCCCAGGCTCGTTACGAGTACCAAAATAGGCTTCGAGTAGTCTATAATAGTACTGTTGGGGAGGCTCTTGTCGACCCTGTTTGACCGTAAGCGCTGCTGTCAGACCGCATTGAGATGCACTGTCGGAGAACTCTCTCTCCAAAGTTTGACACAACCTGTCGAAATCTCCTTTAACGATTTCAGGTTGGCGATCAACAAATCGGCTAACTTCGCGATTTGCCGTCAACTTAATCAGATAAATTTTGTCCTGGGTCGAGGCATCAGGGAACCTTTGCAGGTAGAACCTGAGGTCTTCCAAGTATGCTCGAGTGTCATTTATCGCTCCAGGAACGGGTTCAAACTTTGGTATGTGTCGGGCTAGCCTTTCTAATTCCCTGTCGGGGAGGCCCCGGGGAACCTGTTGAACCGCTGGGGAGGGCGACTGCCCTCGACGCGTCGTGTCTAGGTTTGACTCAAAAGGTTGATACGGGTTCGCGAATGGTGACCTGAGTGGCGGTGAAGGAGGTTCACTACCAGCTCCTGGTACGCGAGGATCAGCCTTTAGTTCGATAGAAAAGGGCGGAGGTGTTCCAGCTGTTCTGGCTGTGAGGGACCTCCTCAGCTCTTTTCTAGCCGTTTCTAAGTCTTCAGCCAAGCCGGTAATTTGGCGGTGGGCCTCTGTGAGCCCACGCTGAGTTTGAGCGAGCTGCGCCTGCAACAGTAGAACCTGTTCCTGTTTGGCGTTGAGTTGCGTACTGTAAGCGCAGCTCTCTTCCTGCGTCGTTGCAGCTATCCGTCGAACTTCTTTGAGTTCCCGATGGGACTCTTTACACGCCTCGTCCACGTCCTTAAGGAGGGCGCTTTGAGTGGCGATTGTCTGATCGCGTTCGTTTTTCTCGATTTCTAAGGTTGTAATAGCGGCTTCGCACTCGTCCGTTTTCTTTCTGGCCTCATCCCGCTCGGCTACGAGCTGGGCCATCTGAGCATTTGTTTCCTCAAGCTTGGACTTGTACTGTTCCACTTGGGTTTCAAGAAAAGCGTTGGTTTTCTGCGATTGGGTTATTTTATGCGAACGTGACTCGAGTGAGTTACGTGCCTTTCCTAGCAGAGCTTGTGCTGTTAGAAACTGGGAAGTTAGCAAAATCGTCATGCTACCTAACGTTTTGGTCAGAGCTTTATCTTTCGGAGGGTCGGTGAGTGCCTCCGCTATTAGGTCTGACAGTTTTGAGTCGATTTCGGTGGTGGTTAATCGCTCAACGTGTTCTTGATAGCCGGGATTTAGCTTCCCCGTGAGTTCGGTCACAGCTAATTCCAGGTTATCAAAGATGGTTCCGTGGCTAGAACCGTCAGAAGGGTCTGCATCTGCCATTTTCTCCTTTGTCTGAGCTTTGTTGGCAGTTTCCTTAACTTCTTTAGCTTCGTGCCACCTAGCTTGCCGAACGTTGGTTCTGGCTTAGCCTAATCTGTTCCACTTAGTTTGTCTTAAATTTGGAAACCAATCTACCTAGCTTCAGTTAGCACTTAGCGTCCTAGCCTAGCCACTTAACCTTGCTAGCTTAGCTTCCTGACTTCCTGAGCCACAAAACAGCCTAGTTAGCCTTGGTTAGCACTTAGCCTACTAGCCTAGCTACCTAGCCTAGCCTAACCTAGCCTCACTAGCTTAGCTTCCTGACTTCCTGAGCCGCAAACAGCCTAGTTAGCCTTGGTTAGCACTTAGCCTACTAGCCTAGCTACCTAGCCTAGCCTAACCTAGCTTCACTAGCTTAGCCTCTTGGCTCGATTAGCAAAAAAAAAAAAAAAAATTAGCCTAGTTAGCTTCGGTTAGCACTTAGCCTTCTATAAAACGCGACAGCCAGTGAGTAGTGACGGCGGCAGCATTTTCGAAATTTTTTATTTTATTTAGACAGTTTTAGCAACTATTATGATATCAACAAAATTACTTTTCAGCTATTAGCGGCTAATTTACCGGTAGATTGTATTTGCAGGAAAGCTATTCACTGCCGTCATATTGTTACTAACGTTGAACTGTCTGCTAACGCAATTAGCGGTGAATAGATAACGTTTGATGCTAATGGTGACTCACTAAATTAGTGACATAAAGATTAATTTACGGACAAACCAGTATAAACATTATAATGTTATAAATGACTTACTTTGTTACTCGCCATGGTGATGTTTTGCTCGGTGTAGGTAGATCTTCGAAGCGAGCGGGGGTGTAGTGGGGGAGTGTGTGGAGGGGAGGGGGGGGGGGGTTGGTGGCGAGCAGAGGCAGAGGGAGGTGTGGCTAATGGCACACTTTGTTTTGGTCTACAGGCAGTGCTCAACAGCAAACCTAGCGGTGAAATGATTTCGCTTTTTGCTCCTTTAAAGAACAAATGAGTCACAATTTGTAGTGGGTTCTTGACGAGTTGGATTGGCCGTGGAAAATCAATCATCAGAGTCGCTAATACGTTGTACAACATTTATTTAGACACAGACAAGAACACAAAACATATAAGACATTCATATATATATATATATAAACAGGCACATCAACATCGCGAATTCTTCATATTTGGCTATAGCGCATGACAGGAAATGACGATAGAGGAAAGGAAGGAAAGAATCATAATAACCAAGATGGCGGGTATGCACGGGTTGCTAACAGCTAATCTGTTATCAAAGTGAACAAATTAATAAAGAGGGGCAATTCTCGAACTAATTAGCTGCCGAATAATGGGGAAGTGTGGTCCGGACGTGGTCCGTGACGCACGAACCGGTCGGAACCGTCAACACTGGGAGACACCAAATCTTATTCTCTGTCAGCCTTACCCTGGGCGAGTCTGGCGGCGCATCGGTTTGGCACAGTTCGCAGTGGCTTTCTCCGGGAATCGTGTTCAGCCGATGTCTCTCTGGAAGTCTCCGGACGTAGCACGTGACTCGGCGGGTCATACCGCTTTCTTTCGTGGGTCGGTTCTCAGAATCCGACCGGCAGGCTGAGACGACTGGTGTCCCGGTTGGTGATTCTGGTCGGCAGAAAGTAGAGATGAAAAATCAAGTTGCTGTATATGTTCATCAGATGATATTGATCATTCAGAGGACAAATTGAGTCAAAACTATTAGTTTCAAACCAACCTACTTATTGTTTATTATTAGTGTTTTTACACATTTAAGTATTTTCCTAAAAAAAATCGACATTAGGAGCTGAAAAATTGATATTATATTGGGCGGCCGGATATCGCGGTATATTGCCAAAAAGATTTTTTTTCACACCCCTAACTGAGATGCAGTTTCCAGCGAGGACGCAAAGAAAAACGTAAGGACAGCCCACGTAAAGTTCGTCAGAAACGTGTCGGGGCCGCGTGTGCAGCAGCTTCAATGAACCCTGCCTTGGATTTGTCCCGTTTCTAACTGCAGGGGTGGAACACCGCTCCTTTCAAAAGATATTTTCTCATTTAGCGTTTTTATGATGGCAGTAGAGAGCGCCGACCAGCCCGTCAGTCCAAAAATATCCAGAGATGAACATTCAAGTTGAGAACTGGTGACGATAATGGTCGTAGCGTGTGATTCACGGAGTTCTCATTCTCATAAAACTGTTTCCTTGTGCCCTTCTGATGAGAGAGTCATAAATCTGGGCGAGGCCTCTCCCATTAGATAAGAAATTAGTCAAAGGATGAAGGTGAACTTTATGGACAACTTTATGCTGATTTGCGGTAATTGTTCCCTCTAAGGGGACAAGTAGGATCTCGATAGCAGAATTCCTCCCTTCAGAGCCTCTGAATCCCTTCACTGTAGGAAGCATTCCTGCTCTTTCTTCTTTACCTCTATGTGATCACGTCTGGCTACCAAAGTAAGTTAAATGAAGAAGTAAAATGTCAGTTTTATACATTCAAACTGTTCTATATAATTAAAGGGTACCAAGTCTGCAAAAATCTGTCTGGAATATCCTAATCAATGAAGTCATGGGGTCGTGCCAACAGCATGACACGGGGCACTTCTGTCTTTTACATTTCTATTAAATTGAGCCGGTTGGGTTCGTTCCCCCTCCGGCTTCAGCTGCAGAGCACAGCCAGCGGGCGACAGAATGACACCTCTCTGATCGCCACGTCGGGGAGCGTGAGAGGCTGTGTCTCATTACTCGTTTAATGCTCCAGCTAGAGCAGCATAGCCACATCCCGGAGGTGTGAAATTACATTTCAAGCCGAAGATGCTTTCCACCAGGACAGTCTGGTGAGGAGCGAGTAATGAAAGGACCGCCCGAGCAACACCTCCCTCCGCCGCATTCTCCTTCTTCCATTACCGTCTTTCTCTCTGTTCTGGATCTTCCAGACGCTGAGCTGTGTGAACCCGGACAATGAGAACAGCCCAGAAATCCCTGTCAAGGTGCTCAACTGTGACACCATTACCCAGGTGAAGGAGAAGATCCTGGACGCGGTGTACAAAAACATGCCGTACTCGCAACGACCGCGGGCCACGGACATGGATCTGGGTGAGTCTCAAAGTGCTCTCGTGTGTTCTGAAAAACAAAACCGACCTGAGATCTGCTACGCCGCGTAACATGTTGGCGTACCGGCCATTGGAGCAAGCTCCCCTGAGAGTGGGTGTGTCAGGTAATTCATCCCAACCCCATCCCCAATCAGAGCAGCACTCCAACAGTGACATTGAGGGCCAATTCCAATTCCTCTCTTAACCCTCAGTCTGGCCCTCAATCTTGGTCCTCCAAAGTAAGTGTAAGGGCTATCTCCTGACTTAGTTGAGTGCAGTTACATCTTCAGACTGTGGGGGGCGGCCTTACGCCAAAGCTATGTCCAGTCTGTCAAGAAAACGACAATGCCGAAGAAAAAGGAGAAGAAGATACTATAAATATATATAACGAAGACAATAAGATAGTTTCGTAACATTTATATCTTTATTAGCTATGAAAATACTTACATTTGGAGCCTTTTCGAAGATGTCTTGGCAAAAATACACAATGCCTTCTGGGTAGCCCTTACTCCCAAGGGTGGTGCCGGAGAATCTCAATATTGACGGCCCTCAAACTTGTCCCTCAACTTGACTTTCTAAGAATCAGGACAGCACTTGCACTTCACGGGAGTGCGCATTTTTGAGATTGAGGGTTGAGGTTGAGGGTTAAGGGAGGAATTGGCCCTAAACTTCTCCGGCAGCTCACCTGCACATGACAGTCAAAACTGACTGACGCGGCACAAATCCAGGTGACATGCACCTTCGCAGGGAGTCAACAAGACGCCTTGCTGGCAGGGGCCGATGCTGCTGCAGGCCTGTCGGTTCACACCTTACCAGTTAGGATGTTTCCCACCGCTAGCAGCTGTATTTGTATTATGACCACACAGAATAATCTATAATTACCAACGACAGGAAGCAGTCATCGTGACAGTTGGGCTGCTTACTTTGACAACTTGCAGCATTTGAAAGAATAAACATAATTTAGAAGGATAGCATGTCCTCGGGGGGTTATATGAGCAAAACGATCTGCATCAGCCATCAGGAAATCTGCGGCAAGCACTTGGGATATAAGCATTACACAAAATGTCAGTCATTCACGAGTAATTGTATTTTTCCTGCAGAATGGCGGCAGGGCAGGACAGCGCGGGTGGTACTGCAGGATGAAGACATCACAACAAAGATAGAAGGCGACTGGAAGAGACTCAATACGCTCATGCACTACCAGGTGTGTAAATAAAGTTAATACTATGTCTATATGTATTTATTTTTATTATTAGTTACTAGTAGGGTTGCAAAATTATGGGAAGCCTCAAAGTTGGAAACTTACTGTGGGGAATGATAATATCTGGGCATAAATTTGATTCTTTTCAAACTTTCAGGTTGGCCTGTGTGGAGGAAAATGAATAATGAATAATAACCAACGAGATATCTTTAAGAAAAGTTATATTTTTGACTTTACAGGGAGCAAATGTCACAGATAAGTGTGCAGCAAGTCAATGAGAAGAGCCCAGAGCCCCACCTAAGAGAAAAATGTTTTATACCCTTGGCATCACCATGGCAATCCAGTAATGAATAAGTAAAACAAAGAACAGAGCACAAAGTTGCAATAACTGCTCTGTCTGTGCTCGTCGCTAGCAGGATGCCTCCCACCAGGGCCTCGTGGGCCGAGAGAGATTAGACGAACACCTGCAGGATAACGTGATAAAACACAGTGGCTTATCAGACCATCAAAAGAGAGGTCATAAGAAGTTGAGATGAAAACATGACTTCACACCAACGACAGGAAACTTGCATTTTGCTGGGAAAAAAAAGATTCTCCAGCATAAAACAGAATAAAATGATTGGATGTAATGCAAATTCAGTTGTGCACTCCTCCATCACTTGTACAGAATCCAGAATCCTGCACAGCAGCAATGTTAAAGCCACATTATTTAAGTCCCAAAACTACATCCAGTCAGGCTTTAATGATGTTACCAGGGTAAATGAACTTTAACACCACAGATAAAATGCAATTAACAAATACAACAACAATTCCAGCTGTTTAACTAACTACCCTGACCGGCCTTAAGCATTATGACCACTGCATTATTCATTTGGAAACCAGTGAACTCTTGGTCGTCTCTCTGAGCGCCTCCTGACTGCTGACCTGCTGGAGGGGATTTGTTGCCATGTTGGGGTTGTGATTGTAAAAACCTTCTAGGCTGCTGGCTAGGGCCAAAATAAAACTCACGAGTTCCTGAATGCAGGTTTTCCAAGTAGAGGGTCACACTGTGAGAAGCAGTTTAATCACATTATCTGCCAGTGGTTATGACTCATCGGTATTAGCTAAGCCCCGATTCACTCAACTCACGATACAATTGGAATCACGATTTAGGGTTCACGATACAATTGGAATCATGATTTTTTTTTATTTTTAATGTTATTTCTCAGTTCAATTTTATTTGTATAGCGTCTATTACAATGTCAATTGTCTCTAGGTGCTTTACAGAGACCCAGAGCATTACAAATCCAGCCTTTTCCTTTTCAACAATACTGTTGTGTTTTCTTTTTTCAATACAGCAGATTAGAACTAGCAGCAAGTGACATGAAAAATTGCATCAGTTCCTTTTTTTAAATTTTTTTTTTAACAATAGTTTTTTTTCTTATCCTCTTTATACCTGCATAGCAAATGACTGGAAAGCCGAAACAGTTTTATCAACTCTCAGATCTGTCAAATCCTGTTGTTTTTTTCTTTTTCTTTTTTACAATAGGCCAACTGCCCTCTTTTCAATAAATCAGAATAGTATCAAGATTTTTTTTTTTGCTTTAGTACAGCGGTTCCCAAACTTTTTTAGCCGCGCACCCCCTTCTATGTCTCAACCGGGTTGACGCACCCCCGATCCCCCACCCCTTAAAAAAAACGCAACAAGCTTTATTATAGCCATATTAAAGTTGCCATGTTTATTCATGCTAAAATGACCAGAACACACATATAACATAATAATCACAATCACAACAATGGGCTTTCGCATTTAAATTAAACTGAAACACTGTAACACAGTTCCAATAATGAAACAAAGTTATGCGCAGGCTTCCACTTTTAAGAGCAAAGAGGATGGATGACATGCTCAGACTCAGTGGCAGAAAGCAGATAAGTTGAGGAAAATGTTAGAATACTTTGAACATTGAACAAAAATTGCAGCAAGTTTAAATGACAGTGGAACTAACACAACCCGTCATCATAACACAGCATTGAGCATATTTGCAAGAATGAATAAAGTAGAGGCCACAAGCTAGGTCCAAATGCAGTGGTAGAAGAATATAACTTCTTCTACACTTCACTTTAAGATGACGTGCATTTTGAATAGCCTGCATTTATTTATTCATTAAAATTACAGTTTTTGATTTTACAAAGTTTACAAAATTTTACAAAGGAAATGTTTATTTACACATCTTTATTGTGTGAAAAAAAAAAAAAATATATCAGACCGCCATTACATTTTTCATCTCGCGCACCCCTAGAGGCAGCTCGCGCACCCCTAGAGGCAGCTTGCGCACCCCTAGAGGCAGCTTGCGCACCCCTGGGGGTGTGCAAGTGGATTCCCACTTTGGGAATCCCTGCTTTAGTACATAACAAGTCAACTCTAATTTAAGCCTAAACGAAGACATTATACAAACATAACAAAACTGGTCTTTTCTTACACTATTTCCAAATCAATATTGCACCAGAGAATGTGTTTTTTTTTATTCCTGAGGTATATAAGCCAGGTACAAAGTAAGGCATATTTATTTTTGTCTGAACATAAAATTTAAGTTAGACCCCCGCCATGACTCACGCTTTTCTTTTCTCTCTCTGGCAGCTGTGCTGTTTGTTTTTAATCTGCATAGGACACTACGCACCCCCGCCTTCCTTAGCTGGAGCAGCGCATCTCACGTAGCGCCGCATATAGTGACGTTGAATGAGAACGTAGTTTAACTCGAGTGCGCCCTCTGCTGGCTTGAATGCCACATCGCGATTTATGGCTTAATTTAATCAATTCGAATCGTATTAAAATGTGTATAGATTTCACCGCAGCTAACGCACAAGGAATTTTATTTTACATTTTTATTACCTCCGCCAAGGAGGTTATGTTTTTGCCGGCGTTTATCTGTCTGTGTTCAAGATAACTCAAAAAGTTATGGATGGATTCTGATGAAATTTTCAGGAGTTGTCAGAAATGTGAAAAGGAGGAATTGATTTCATTTTGGGTGTGATCCGGAAGAAATCCTGGATTCTGGATCACTTTCAAATTTTTCAATAACATTGCAGTCAATGGGGCCAAAAATGTTGTTTCTCAACATCTCCGTTAATTATTGCCAAAAACTCATGAAATTTGACTCAGGGATTGACAATGGGAACCTCTATCAAATTTCAAAGGCTGATCTGGATCTGATCCAGAAGGCGGATTTTATTGCAATCTGTAAATCGCTATATGAGGGAACTGTTGTGCTTGGCGAAGGTCTGCGCTTTCCGAGTGCTTTTCTAATTTGGATATATGTTCATTTTATTCAATATTCATGCCCTTTTTTGTTGTTTGTTGCAAGAATTAATTAATTATATTCACAAAAAAATCAAAGTCAAAAATATCTTAAGTTGGTATTAATCAGTGTGAACATCTACTTATGACCAAACTAAATGTTTATGTTCATGCTTGATTGTGATAAACGACCGTACATTTCCAGTTAAATCCCATTAATACTTGCTAATTTCCACGTTTCCATTGATCAACATAGAAAGACTTTTTCAAATGTTTCTAAAGAAAAAAACGAGAATATTTTTCAGTCTATGATAATTCACTTGCTCAAAGGAAGGACAGTAATTAGAGATGAAAGACAGCAATACCCATCAACAGTTGTCAAAGCTCACACTCACACGCACTCTTAGTCATCCCAACACAAACCTGCGCACGTCTTCAACATCTTTTTTTTTTTTAAAGCTATTCAATGCCAACACATGGGTCACTGACTTCAGATGAGTCACCCAGTTCCTTTTGTCAGTCAACCGTTTGTCCCTGCAATCAGCTTGAAGCCTCTTCACGCAGCTGAAATCTCAACAAACAGTCTACTAAAATACAGACAAATGAGGACAGAAAGTCTTGCTTTCCCGCTGCAAAATTATGTTTTGATGTAATGGGGATATGCACACCTCGTCTCTAAATAGGATTTTTGCAAATATTTTGGTCTTTTCAGCCTTAATCTTTGCAGTAGGTTTGGAAGTATTTCCTTTGTTCTACTGTATATTTGCAGTATGTTTGAATTCTGCTCATGATGTTGAAGTTCCATACCATCGCCGCCATGTTTGTTGTGATCAGCGCTGTGCTGCAGGCTGCATTCAAGGTGTTATGTAAATTTCCACGTTCCCTCGTTTGCTCGTCGTTCTTTCAGCCTTTTCTATTTTTTTCTTTTTTTATGTGTAACATGTGGGAAAATACAGCTAATATCAAATCAAGTCAGCAACTACCAAAATTATGACAGAGTTAACTAGTTGTTTTCTGGCATGAGGGGATATTCTTGATTTTCCTTACTGAGTAATTCTGATTATGCCGACGTAACTTGAACATAACATTCACTGCCGGTCATTCGAGGCTCAGAGGGAGCGAGGCACTGCCGTGTTGACAAAAATATATGTATTATCGGGGCTATTCGTCGTGATATCGGATTTATCTGGATGACGCCATAATTTCCTATTATCGGCCGATAAATATCGTCCCGATAGTTATCGTGCACTCCTATAAATATCTCTAGTGTAGATATTACAGTGCAACTGGATCCAAATCTTTAAGCATCACAGATAAAAACAGTGTTCAGTATTAGTTTTAGTCAGGTTAAGTCACGCTTTAACGGTTTATTCTACATCAATATGAACAATTGCTATTCAGTTACACTGAAACTGTCATCTTGCTCAGTCGTACTGCAGTATATATCTGAATAGTAGTTTCTACTTAGTTTACTGTACATTTTACTGTCAATAAAGTAGTTTCAGTTCCGTGTTCAATTGTAATAGGTTTTTGTGATTAAACTTAGTTAAATACATCTCTAGTTTAAGTACAGATGAATTTATTTGAACTCAAGGGCAGTCTTTTACAAGCCCACGGAGGAAATATAAAGGCTTTCATGGTTTTCTTGCTCCTTGATTTTCCATGTCAGGTATCTTCAACTCATGCTCTGATTACTTTTGATTAAAAGCTGCGAGGAAAAACTTCATGAGGCTGTGCCTTTTTCTCTCTCAGGTGTCTGAGCGCTGTGTGGTGGCCTTGGTGCCCAAACAGATGTCCTCTTTCATCATTCCATCTTCAGCCAGCTTCCCACGCAGCATCAGCAAATACGGTCAGTGCTGTTCAAGACGTTCAAATACGCATTTTTGATTCATCTCATATTCTTTAAGGTCAGTTGCTTTTGCTCAGAAGCACAATAAAGCACACGAAGCACATGCAACAACGTAATCAAGATGTTTTAGAAAATATTTAAAAATAATGTTATATATTGCATTAATATTATTATTATTATTATTATTATTATACAGCAAGGACGACAGCCAGATCCCTTCTGCTTTAGATAAAGGGAATCAAAGCCTGATCTAAAGTGGTATTAAAAACCACTTTTTTGCCCAGTTTGGAAACATCATGACATTTATAGCCATATTGTCTTGTCATATTCTGAGACAACAAGGGCTGAAAACATAAAACAGTGAAATCAGGGAAGGAAGGACCAGAGCTGAACTAGCAAGCGTGTGAGCTTTTATCATCATTTATGAAGACCATAAAATGATGACAGCGTCTGATTTTGCAGTCCAAGCGAGCACATCCCACCTCTGCACCTGCTCAGACGTACGCTACAGTGGAGACAGTCAACCTCATATTCAGACCTGAGACACACATGGAACTTTCCCTCGTTTGACAGATAAAAGAAAACAAAATGCATGCATGTACGTATCGTTTTTGAATTACAGGCGTGGACGTCCCGTTCCGCTCCACCCCCACGAGCCCCGACAGCCCCCACTCCCGTGTGCCCATGCTGACCCCTGACCTGGAGAGCGGCGTTAAAGTTTGGCACTTAGTCAAGAACCACGACCACGGAGATCAAAAGGAGGGCGACCGCGGCAGCAAGATGGTGTCTGAGATCTACCTGACGAGGCTGCTGGCGACCAAGGTGCCGCTCATGAAACACGCCCGTTTCAAACACGTGGCAGAGTCTTTAAATTCAAGCATTATTGTTGGCACTTCGCCCCTGTGATTCTTGTCCATGTTTCCACGAAATTGCAAGTCTCCATTCTGTTGTTTGGATCATTTCTCTTGCAGGGCACGCTGCAGAAGTTTGTGGACGACCTGTTTGAGACCCTGTTCAGCACAGTGTGCCGGGGCACCGCCCTCCCCCTCGCAATCAAATACATGTTCGACTTCCTCGATGAGCAGGCGGACAAGCATGGCATCCACGACATGGACGTCCGCCACACGTGGAAGAGCAACTGGTGGGAAAGATTTGGGATTCCTGACCGTTCTGGTGCTTATTTATATGCTATAGGGGAAAAAAAACAAACACAGACAAAAAAAACACTCTTTCAACTTGTTTGAAAAGGATATTCGACACCGTGACTCTTTTCATGTTTTTCTTATGATCTACAGATAACAGAACAGTTGATATTTTCTTAACCTAGCATGCTTTTCTGAACCAGTAATCCCACATGTGCCATGTGCAACCTTCCCAGCTGGCCTCAGACTTTGATAGCGTCTATCTTTGATGTCTTCCAAACATCTCCAACACTATTCTGATGATGTGTGAAGACCCAAGCACCATGTCTGACATCAGATGGCCATCACATTGTGGTGTTTATCAAAATCTCACTAGATCTTCAGATGCTAATATTTTATTGGATGGTGGCATCTCAATTCCATACCAAAATTTAAATGTCAGTCAAAATTTGAAGGCCAATATAAACCGTTTTCTTCTTTTTAAATCTTAAATGCTCCAGTATTTTTGCACAATTTCAGTAATTTTATGCTGCTCCTTGATGTGTCTTATAACGACATGTTTCTTATCATTGTGCTCTCATAATTAAAGTCAAACATAAAAGCCAAGAAGGCACTTATCAAAGTCAAACTGAATTTTACCTGTGAAGTCAGTGATTTCTGTTTCCAGACGGCTCTTGCGTTGCCTCAGAAATTCCTCTCAGCTCCACTTTTCTATTTTTCTCTTCACACCTGCAGCCTTCCACTGCGCTTCTGGGTAAATGTCATCAAGAATCCCCAGTTTGTGTTTGACATCCATAAGAACAGCATCACGGACGCCTGTCTGTCGGTGGTGGCACAAACCTTCATGGACTCTTGTTCTACGTCTGAACATCGCCTGGGAAAGGACTCCCCCTCCACCAAGCTCCTCTACGCCAAGGACATACCGCATTACAAAAGCTGGGTGGAAAGGTGGGTGCGCACAGAAGAGCGCGCACACGCAAACAAACAGAATGCTACAGTAATTGTTGATTTAATATTTAGTTTAAGAGTGAATCATTTAGGATTAAAGGATAACTGTGTATGTACCTTATTTCTTTAAGAAGCTAAAGTCATGTATTGTGTCATGTGTCACCGTGGCAGCAATTTTCTTTGACGACTATGCGAGACGAATGGTTGCTGGTGTCTAATTTGTTTGACTGGTGGTACCAGTTTTTGTCACATTCACAAGATTCATTTATTTTTTTCACCGTCCAGCGGCCGTTTATCATATTGCTTTTCTTTCACACCTCTGTCAGATGGAGCGATGGTGTGTCAGCCATTGTTGATGCAACTTTGGGAGCATATCCAGATATGGTTGAACTTAATGTTGCTCGTCTAGACTCTTAAGGGGAATATCTGCGCACATGTGCAGTGGCTGCACGTTGGCTTAGTGGTGGGGTCATATTACTGATCTTTTGGTTCACCCTGTGAGTGTTGCATTTTCTTTTTCTGTCAAAACCACGTCTGATGCAGAGACTTGGCACTGACAGAGGCTGTGTGTTTCGTATCTCAGGTACTACGCTGACATAAGCCGCCTACCTGCCATCAGCGACCAGGATATGAATGCCTATCTGGCTGAGCAGGCCCGCCTTCACTCCAATGAGTTCAACGTGCTCAGTGCTCTCCATGAGATCCACGCTTACGTCAGCAAGTACAGCCAAGAGGTGAGCCAACACACAACATGGATGGAGACGGCGTGCAGTGCAGACTGAGGGTCCCAGTTACCTTGAATCATCACATTTGTGCAACGCCAGATCTGAAAAAAGTTGAAAAAATGCATAAAATATAAATGAAACAGAATGCAAAGATTTGCAGGTCTAATCGAGCCAAATTTTAGCTGTAGAGCCCATAAAAAAAAAAAATGGATCTTGAAAGTAAGACATTTTAATTGAACGACAAAAAGCTTGGAAAAACAGTATTAAAAAGAAACACCTTTAGAACATCTTGCAATATTTAGGTTAATTTGCAACAAGTAATGATGGGAAATAAAAAAAGAGCATTTTAGAGAAGCAGTCTTTCAAAGGATGAGCAGAAGCTCAGTAGTTGGAATAAACTGCATCTACAGATTGTGAATTCATTACAGAATAAGGCTCCTGCATCTAAAATTGGCAAAACTTTGAATAATCTACAGTGTATATTATGAAGTAGATTCAGAGAATCTGGTGAAGTCTCTGTGTGCAGAGAACAAAGCTGAAAATTAACACTGAATGTTCAGAATTACTGAAGGGGCACAAAACTTCATCATCTAAGGACAGTTCGCTGTGCCATGCAGAAATTCAGATTGAAGCTCCATGTGTGAATATGATCTGGGCCTAAGTTCATTTAAAATGGACTGAGTCAAAGTGGAAAACTTTCCTGCGGTCACATGAATACTTATGGACATTTGGAAAAGGAACATAAATCCTGTAATGTATAAACTGGTTTTAGAGCAACATAAACTCACATCTGAACAATGTTTTTTTCCAGCTTAGGACCCGTGTCTTTCAACATGACAATTCTAAACCGCACGATGTATCCATTAAGAAAAAAGAAAAAATCTATCATGGCTTTGAGTCTGGGTGTTGAATTGACCTGCAGGTGCAGACGTTTCAACAACTGAACAGTTTTGGTACATGATGAAGTCAAACGTACGACATAAAAGACTGTCGAGCAGTCGGATCCTCTTCAAAACAACAACGGGAAAACATTGTTCTCCCAAAATCCAGCTGCTCATCTCAGTTCTCAGATGTATCTGAGTTGTTTTTAAAAGGAGACACAATTCTACGCGATGCTACACATTGTCCGGCTGCAGCTTTTTTCAGTCTTTCTTTCAGTAGCCTTGTTTTCTATGTTCTATTCTGAATAACTTGAGGTTACGAGATCCACACATCACTGCATTCTGTTTTTATTTACGTCTTTCACAGCATCCTGGACAATTATCACCTAACTAATTGCCAAGGACTTTTTTTTAGAACAAAAAGTTCAACCCTTTCCCTCTGAAGCCACATTCACTGAAGAAAAGAGTTAGCTGGCAGTACAGCGCGTTGACTCGGGTCACTCAATAATTAGATGGTGTTTGGCTTTTTTTTAAGAGCTCTTTCACTTCCACGAGTGATTGATATTTATTGTTTTAACGTGAGAGCATTTTATTAATTATTTACCATCTGTGTGTAAAGAGAGTTTCAGCAAAAAAAAAAAAAAGAAAGAAAGAAAAGTTAAAAAGATCCTCTACCTAACCTTTAAAATAAATAATTAAAAATAGGGCTGGGCAATGATTAAAATTTTTAATCGCGATTAATCACATTATTTCCCTGATTAATCACGATAAATCGCATTGTATACGCAAAATCAAATAATGAATTCAAGGACTTTTATTTAAATGTTCCGCTGCCATATTAACTAAAGTGTAATAACATTTGTTGTTCAAACACTTTTAACATCAGCACTTGTCAGTAACACATATTTAGTGTAAATCTCATCTTAAAAAATGTAAAATAAAATAAAGCTTATTGCCACTGCCAGGGCATTAATGTCATCCTGTTTTATATATATATATATATATATATATATTAAGGATGGGCATAATTAATCGATTAATCGATGATTGATCATTAAGAATTTGGTCGAAGAAATACATTTTCGTCGATGAACCGAATGTTTTTTTTTTTTTTTAAACAATCCGAACGTAGGTTCTCAGTGCACGTCCTCAAACAATGCGATGCATTCCACTGTGCCACCGATGAAATTTGGCAGCAGGGAGCAACATTTCACCATCGTACCCTGGCTGGCCTCAGTTGTTACATGCGAGCTTCTATAGGTCCTCGCCTAATCATGGAGCGGTCGCGGTGAAGTGTGGCGTGGGACCATTTTCGTTTAGAAAATGACCAAGTGTACTGCAATCACTGCAATGCAAATTACAAATACAATTAATTGACAACGACAATGATGTATCACTTGAACAACGCGCATCCAAGCCTTGTAAAGGACGGTGGAGGCGGTTCATCATCAGCCTAGCCAAGCCTAGCCTAGCCTAGCCTGAACTCGGTGTTAGCACGGATCAGAAGGAGCTGCAGTGCACATCGAGCACACAACAAGCGCATCTTTTTAAGAAAGAAAAAGCCTGTAATACTGGCGCCTTGATATAAATTGTCCTTGTTACGTAGTCTCCTCGATATCTCTTGTTTTATTATCATTGTTTTTTAAAGAAAAGAAACAGGAAATGTCACATTATTGTCGACCTGCTCATTGCAACTATGTCCGATTCTCCAGCACCTCTTCAACACCAGTTTGAGACAGAGAACAGTTCCTGTGCTGTGGAAAACATCCTGCCTTGTTCCAGTGCCTAAAAAACCACAACCAGCTGAACCTAATGACTACAGACCAGTTGCCCTGACATCTCACATCATGAAAGTCCTGGAGAGACTCTTACTGGTCCACCTCAACAAGCAGGTCAGCACCTTTCAGGACCCATTACAGTTTGCATATCGTAATGGGCTTGGGGTTGAAGACGCCATCATCTACCTGCTTCACAGAGCCCACTCTCATCTGGACCAATCAGGCAGCACTTTGAGGGTCATGTTCTTTGATTTCTCAAGTGCTTTTAATACAATTCAGCCTGCGTTGTTATGTGAGAAGCTCCATAAGTTCCAGGTGGATTCCTCCACAACCTCCTGGATTTATGACTACCTCACAAACAGACCACAGTTTGTGAGACTGAAAGGTTGTGTGTCTGAGATAGAGGTCAGCAGCATTGGAGCACCACAAGGAACTGTTCTCTCACCATTTCTCTTCACGCTCTACACCTCTGACTTCCAGTACAACTCTGAGTCCTGTCATCTGCAAAAATACTTTGATGACTCTGCAGTTGTTGGGTGTATCAGCAACGGACAAGAAGCAGAGTACAAAGAACTGATCTGTCAGTTTGTGAAATGGTGTAGTAACAATCATCTCGTATTAAATACCAGCAAAACTAAGGAGATGATTGTCGACTTCAGGAGGAGCAAGAATCAACACAGCAGTGTTTCCATCCTGGGAAAGGAGGTGGAGGTGGTGGAGGAATACAAGTATCTTGGAGTTCAGCTTGACAACAGACTAGAGTGGAAATGCAACACAGAATACATCTACAAAAAAGACTCTACTTTTTAAGAAAGTTGAGATCTTTTAATGTCTGCACCAAGATGTTGCACATCTTCTATAAGTCTGTTGTTGAAAGTGCAATCAGCTTTGCAGCCATCTGCTAGGGCAGCAGCATCAGAACCAGAGACCTGAAGAGAATCAATAAACTGATCAGGAAAGCTGGATCTGTGCTGGGTGTAACTCTGGAGCCGCTGGAACTGATTGTACAAAAAAGAATGCTGCACAAGCTGATGAAGATGATGGAGGACTCTTCACACCCTCTCCATGAAGATGATGGAGGACTCTTCACACCCTCTCCACGACACAGTGATCAAACAACAGAGTGTGTTCAGTGAGAGGCTTCTTCAGGTCCGTTGCAAGACGGAAAGATACAGAAGATCATTCCTGCCAGCAGCCATCAGCCTCCACAACAAGACTTAACACCTGTTATTATATTATTATTATTATTTCTGTCTGTTTTTTATTAAAAAAAAAAAAAAAAGAGAGAGAGAGAGAGAGCCCTTACTACATTGAATTTCCCTTTATGGGATAAATAAAGTATTTTTCATTTCATTTCATTCATTCCATTTCATTATATATATACATATATATATATATATATATATATATATATACATATACATATATATATATATATATATATATATATATATACACATATATATATATATATATATAAAAGTTTTCAAACAAAATGATTGTGTCTCAGCACAATCAGAACATTAAAACAGGTAATTTCTGAGGTAACAGCAGAAACTTTTAACAGGGAGTTCAACTTGGCAGTTGTTACAAATAACCTTGTTTCTGTTGAATCCTCCTTCTGGGAGAACTTTAAAATGAAAATGTCCATGTTAAAGTTCTGTAACTTTACCAATCGTGTATCATTAATTCTTTCCATTTTCAATTGTCAATCAAAAAAAAAAAAATTAAAAAGTGACATTATATTACGTTTTTCGTTTTTTAATCTAACACAAAAAAATGCCAGTTTTTTTTTAATATTTCAATTTTAGACTTGGATCAAAATACGAAATTAAAAAACGGGCCACAGAACTGAATTTGTTTTATAATGGAGGACTGGACTTTCTGTTGCCATTACACATCTGTGCCACTAGATGGAGCCGCACTGCAGTAACCAGCTAGAGAACAGCAGGACAGTGAACACATGGAGCAGATCTGATGGAACATGGAGGAATGACGCGAAAGTTTTGTTGTTGTCCAGAATTTATTTTTATTTTTCAGTCAGAATTGTTAATATTGCTACCTGAGTTGCTACCTGAACTGTAAAGTTCACGGATTTTTACCATTCTCCATGTCTGTTTTAGCTTTTCCTTATGTTTACTGTCTTCCGGTTCTGCAGCAGCCAGTAACAGACTTTTCTAAACAAAAGCATGTGAGCAACATGCGTTAACGTGCGATAAAATAAATGTCGGCGTTAATAAATTAATGAGTTAATGAGTTAATGCGATAATGCGTTAACTTGCCCAGCCCTAATTAAAAATTATCATGATTCCTAACTGCAACTGAAAGCCGTTTAATGCACAGCAGGTTAATGACAAATGCATGCAGTTGGTATTTACATTCAAAATCTTTACGTGCAACTCTATCCCACTCCCACAGCTGTCCAGTGGCAACCCTCGTGGTCTTGGTTTGATGGATTAAATCCATCTGAATGCTTTTTTTTGTTTGTTTTTAGATCATTGAGGCACTGGAGCAAGACGAACAAGCCCAGAAGCAGAAGCTGGCATATAAAGTGGAGCAGATCACCTTAGCCATGTCTACAGAAAGCTGAGACACACACACCAAAATACCTCCTCACACACATGCAGACACACTCGTCATGCACAGACCATACACATGCACACCGCAAATAAAGCAGGAACGGGCGAGTTATGAACATAACACGGTCCTCCGATACAGACATTGTCACTCACATACGTGCATGTATGGACACACACTATTGCACATAACTGCTGATCCAGTACACACACACACACACAGACTGCAGATTTAATGGACCTACTGTGTCGACACACAGACAAGACATACACACACACGTAACTACACTCATCCAAATGTACACGCACCAGCCACAGCACACATCAAACAGCAGGCATCCCAAAGGAAGACTTTTCAATCCAATGTTGCCATTTTTTTTTTATTTTTTGAATAAACTCCAACAGGCAAACATCCTGCTTCTAAAGCGCTTTGACAGAAAGAAGGAGAAAGAGGATTCAGGCCATCACAGTTGCTGGAAATTACCACCAGTTCCTATCCGCCGGGTAATGGTTTGTCTTTGTAGTTGGTGATTATTGTTAGCGTGTGTGGCGCGGTCGGAGCGCTGACGAGAACAGCACTTAATGAAGAATGACTCAACACACACACAAAAAAAAGAAAAAAAAGTCACTGGAGGAGCTCAAGAAAGACAGGAGCCAATTTAATGGGCTGGCACATCTGATGAGACAAGACTCAAAGTTCGTTTTACATGTCGAAGATGAACGACACTTATATTCACGCTACATATCACTGGCTTGGAGTGACATCACCATTTGTAGCTCTTCCGAGCAGAAATGCCTAACCTCTCCTCTCCATGCTTTGTTCGGTGACGAACGTCTGAACTACCGGGTTTTGAAAGCGGCGAAATCTGTCACTGACAAGGTGACTGTACATCTGTTTAATAATCCAACAGAGATGTCTCAATCATCCCAGTTTAAATATATGGAGAGGTATTTTTGGTCCCGCTCCCTGGCTTTTAGTGCCAAATATAATGTATCTTGTGTTTCAGTCGTGTTAAATGCTCCCGTAGAGGCTATTAATAAAATATGCCATTGTGCGGAAGAGATCTCATTTGAGATGGGAAATTTTTACAGTCATGATCTATAGACCACTAATTCAGCCATTCAAAGATAAGTGGAGACCAAATTGAACTGTAGCAGAAAGCATGATTAATGATGTTAAACGCATGACGGTGGATCAGATTAGCCTAACCCCTGCCCCGAAGCACTGCCCCCCCAACTCTTCCCGTCTCATCAGTTATTGTTTACATGAAGCGTAATACTTGAAATGCACCCGGTGCACGAGATATGAAGAACACCTACGGCTCTGGTGAAGTAAACTATACAGATTAAGTTAGATGAAGGCACTGATGCCTTATTGATTTTCTCCAATGCATCTAATTTGAGTATGATTCAGAATTTAAACGTGGGTAAAAAGCTGAGGAACAGATTCGTTCTTCCCCGGAGGAACTGCATCTCGGTGTGAAGCAGGGGCTTCTGATATTTCACAAACGGAGAAAGTATTTGATTAGCGATACACGTGCTTGGAACAGCTGTTGGTCCTCGTAAAGTCCGTCTGTTGCTTCACAGCGTTATTGTTGCTTTGCATCCTGGGTAATTCTTGCATCTCACTCCATTTTTTACCACGAGTTTTAATTTTTGCGTCCCAGTGTACATTTTACCCGACTGCTTGTTGTCCCGTCGCTGCTGTAGTTGTAGTTTTTTCATAATTTTCATCATTAAGGAAAAAAAAACTGTTTGGGAATCACACCACTTCAAGGCTTTGTTTTTGATTGTTTAATTTTTTGTTTGAAGCGATAAAACATGACTGCCTTCTCGTGCTTCAGGCTGTCCGACTTTTAACTCACGGCTGTCAAAATCTTCTTCCTGCTGCTGATTTAACCATTTCAGTATCAGTGGAGGTATTACACTCCCTCAAAGAACTTTGATTAATGTTTATCCAAAAGAACAAGATAAAATATGATAAATGAATACATTTCCTGTTAAATGTTAAAATACGACAGTATTCATCTGTTTAATGTGTGGTTTGATGATAATTTATAAATGTGTTGTGCAATAAACTGTCAGATGTTTGAACTGTAATGTTTTTTTTTTAAACTATGTATTACTGTATAAATATTGTACATAAAAACACTCCTATTTTGCAAGCAAAAGATTCACTTTTTACTGTTGTTATATATTAAATGCGCAGCTGTTGAAAATGATTTGTCCTTGGTTTCTCTTAAGTTCATTTTCCAAGTACAGTAGTACCTCAACTTATGAAATTAATTCGTTCTGAAAGTTGTTTCGTAAATGGAAAATGTCATAATTAGAAACGCATTTTACCCAAATGGCCTAATCCGTTCCAAGGCGCCCAAAAGTCTGACATAATTTTTTATAAATTATAAATAGTACATGAAATGACATAAAACCCTGTAAGAAATGCATGTTAGAATTAGATTATTGCACAATTACACTAATGTAAAGAATAAAGAACAAAGAATAAAGTACAATAAAGAATAAAAATTGTTTGTTTACTTGGGTTGCTGGGTTACGCTCATATAGACAAGGGGCCCTCCTAGCCAATGGGATGCCAGGAAGATGCTGAGCAATAGCCAATGGTAGAGCAGCTCGGGGGCGCCGCTTTCAAACCGATATACAGGTAGAGGTGGGCGATACTGGTCCAATACCAAGTAAATACAGGGCCAGTATTACCAATACCGATACTTTTTCATATTAAGCTTGATCTATCATGAAACTGCTGACCTTTTGGGGTTTTTGTGATTTTGTATTCGGATTATTTTGTTAAAGCCTAGAATACAGTTTTGACAAACTTTATAGTTGACAGCAAAATACTTTGTTACCATAATTAACATTTTTTGGTAAATATTCTTTGGAGTGGAATTGTTCTGTTCATAATGTTTTTTCTAGTCCACCTCTTATATCATATCTTTCAATACTTGTGTAATTTGTTTGCACTTTCATGTTGCTTTAAAGGTGGTGTAGGTGTTTGAAAAACAGTTCCAGCAATCCAACTCAAGTGAGATTTTGAAAATATACACTTCCTCCCTCCTCCCAAAGGCTCCGCCTCCTCCTCTTCAGCTCACCCCTCGAAACCACGCCTTCACACGATTCACTACTACATGAACCATAGGGCGGGAGGGATGGGAGGGGTGGGAGTGCATTGATATTTGATGGACGTATTATGCAGCCAATCAAAATAGTGATGATCACTATTTTGATTGGTCAGAGTTTTTCTCTGATTATACCCTCTAGACTGGACCAAAACGTTTAGTTTTTTGCAAACATTTTATTTCAGTGGGTGCAATGGGAATGTGAAAAGGTTTTTAGGCAATATTGTAAAAAATATTGCAAAAAAACAACACCTACCCCACCTTTAACTATAAATTTCCCCGTTGTGGGATAAATAAAGGATTAAGGATCTAATGCGAAAGGAAAGCACCTTTCTAACCTTTCAATGGGATACGTGACATGTACTGGGTTATTTAAAGGTCTTAATTATGTTTTTTTCAGTTGGCTCCAGTAACATACGACTTAAGTAACATGTACTTTGAAAGTTAATATGAATTGATGCTGAAATTGACCACTCTTATCTACCTGGATACTACCTGTTGGACTGAAGGACACAGCGACAGTGTGTCAGACACAGACTTCAATGAATTCATACTTTGCAGCAGTCAGTATCATTCGATATCAATACTAGCGTTGGTATCAATATTATCGATATTTGGATCGATCTGCCCAGCTCTAGATACGGTAGCCGACAGGTATGTTTACGTTCGGTAAACTCTGGGAGCTGCGAGTAGTAGATTCAAGTAGATTTTGAACATTTTCGCCTTTGTAACCTGGAATTTCTTTTGTATATGATGCAATATTTTTTCCGAAGAGGCCTTTCGTTAGCTGGAAGTTACGTTAGTAGATACGTTCATAAACAGAGGTACCACTGTAATTATTCATTTCTCTGTGCTGCAGTGCGTCCTTAACTGACGCACGAGTTAAAATATTACCTTCACCTGAATAAAATTCTGTAAATTTCATTGTTTTAATATAGTTTCCAGTTCAGTCCACACATCTGATTGCCTTCAGAAATACTTTATGGACCTGTGAGTCATTTTGATGGGGTTGATCTTTTACTTTTCTAGATAAAATGCTGCCGCTGTTAGAGATGAAGTCATTTTAAAGCCACTTTGAACCCTGTTTCTCACAACTGCTCCATCTATTTTTAACTGCATTAGTGGGCCATTAGCGTGCCAATTTAATTGTTAAACTTTTACTGGGTTTTCATGGGGCAGGTTCTAAATGCAGGACGGTGATGTCAGAGATGACCTGATATCCCAGGAGTACATCTATCATTCAGCCTTCGTGGTTGGAGATTAACATAATGAGCAGTCCCACTCTCAGACTACATTATCCCACCAGAGATGCCTCCAATTACGAACAATGAAATAAGGGTAAACAAGCTTTGTCTCGGCTTGGTTGGAATAAAATTAATCTTTGAAAAAAAATTATGTCTTATACTGAGAACAGTACCGATTTGAGATTATTGCTACAAATGGCATCATAAGAATGGCAAACAATGACAAAATTAGACTTTTACTCATGAAATGTGATTAAAATTATTTAAAATGATTTGTTTTTTTAGCACGGTGGCTTGGTGGTCAGCACTGTTGCCTCACAGCTAGAAGGTTCCTGGTTCGAACCTCAGCAGGTCTTTCTGTGTGGAGTTTGCTTGCGTGGGTTTCCTCCAGGTTCTCCTGCTTCCTCCATCAGTCCAAAGACATGCATGTTAGGTTGATTGGTGGTTCTGAATTACCCGTAGGAGTGATGTGAGTGTGTGTGGTTGTTTGTCTATATGTGGCCCTGCGATGGACTGGTGACCTGTCCAGGTGGACCCCTACCTTTCACCTGAAGAGAGCTGTATTAGACTCCAGCAGATCCCCGTGACCCTGCAGAGGATTAAGTGGGTGTAGATAATAGATGGATTTGTTGTTTTCGGGGTAAAAGCTAAAATAAACTTGGGCACATTACAAGTAAAATACACATACTTGTGTTGGAGTAGACAGCGTGTTGCCTCACAGCTAGAAGTTTCCAGGTTTGAGTTTGCATCGTCTTCCTGGGCTTCCTCCAAGTAGTCCAGCCTCCCATCACAATCCAAAAACATGCATTTTAGGTTGGTAAAAGAATGAGCCTTAGACCTGAGCGATTTTATCGATTCTGCGATATATATCGATATTTTATTTCCCCAGAGAGTAGTGATTTTTCAGCCGCTGGTATCGATATTCTAACCTTCTTTCAAAACCCCCGTGTCCCACATTTAAAAGCTTGCAAACAACAATTTGCACTATTTGAATAAATGAAACTCTTTTTATTTTATTTTATCAAATCTTTTATTCATTTTGTCCAGCATTTGCAAGCTGCCTGTCACCCATATAATGTATAATTGATGCTTTCAGTTCAATTAATTCAAACAAAGTCATTTGAACACTCACAAGATGTCACCAAAATCACTTTGTCCCTTTAAAATCTTTCGGAAAATGATGTAAATGTGTTGTAAGATGAATATCGATATATTTCCTATCATGAGCCGAGTATCGTGTATCGTATCCCGATATTAGTGTATCGCTACAGCCCTAATGAGAATACGTTTTGTTTGGTTTTTTGTCTGGGCGGATCTGTGTTGGACTGGTGACTTGTCCAGGGTAACCCTGAAGATGGTTAAGATGGGATGGAAAATAAAAAGATGCAATACAGTGTAGCAATTGCTGGGATGAATAATTCACAAAATAAAGACGGCAGATTCTCCGGATTTGGTACTTATTTCACTGTATGATTGGTTTGATTTTAATGGACATGTACTGGATTCCAGTAAATCCCAACACAGGAAGAGGTTGCAGTATTTCTAAGCCAAAACACGAGAAAAGCCTTTATGGAACAATCACTTGCAACATGTTTATTTTTCTCTTAAGGCTGGAAGACAATTGCGCACATAATGACTGGATTACGAGAATGTTCCCTCTTCTCTGTCGTCCATGTGGGAAATACGGTTTTTATCCTTCATAAATATCACCCCCCCCGAGTCAAATGAAGCCAACAATTATGAACTCAAAAAAAAACAATTTTTGTACATGAAAATCAGAACAAACCACTATTAAAAAAACAAAGACCCTGTCAAGAGAGAATGACATGTCTGATTCTTCAGACAAAATATCCTGGAGGAAATGTCTAAAGCCCTCTGAACAGAATGAATAAATGTTAAAACCATGTGATGAACAGCCTCTCAGAATGAATTTGAGGAGAACTGCCATCGTACTGTGACAATATTTGCTGCGGCACGTGAACAGCGTATAGGGGCTCCTGAGCACCTGCCATAAGCTGCAAGGATTCATTATTCATGCGTAACCCTCAGGGTTCTGGGGGAAGCCGAGCAGGAGGAGGAGAAAGATGGTCGTATGACCAGCCGAGCCTCCCTACCCCTACCTGTCAGATCCAGATGGGGTGTCTTCGATGCTTCCAGGGGTCTAGATGTACACCTGCCAGGCTCCAACCCCTCGTCTTCCTCCTCACTCTTTACTTGTCAGAGGAGCAATAATCAGCAGCCCAACATTTCCCTCTCACTTACGTCTCTTACACACTTCGAGCAGGAAGGATGATCATTAAACCTCAGACCTCTGCTATTGACAGCCAAGAAATCTGTGACATAGGTTCTTGATGGACCCAGGCAGGTTTATGAGGCTCCTGCACCCATCAGAAATTAGTCTTCTATCAAATTATGGCAGTTGCCATAATACCTCATCCTGCTTTGACTGAAGACTGATGTAATTAGGTTATATACAGTATGTGAGACTGGGTGGAAAGAGCAGTGCAATGCCTCATTTCTGTGAAATCAATGGTGGTAGCAGATCCTCAGCTTCTCCTGCTCATCAGAATATTTGATTCGGGGGTGGGGGGGGTGGCAGACGTCATGAGCAGACTACAGACCTCTGAAGAATGAATCAAATTGTGCATTTATATGCGAGATGGATGCTGAACAGAAAAGCACTTAGGTTTTTCCATTCACTCGAGCAAATGTGTTCATAGTCGCTGGACAGCGTTTTTCTCCTCAGTGATGTGTAGCACATACGGGGTTATTATGTCATTACATGGACTGAATAACGGCACCCTTTTGTCATAAATATAAACGCAGGTTATAAACGCACGATGAAAGAATGTTGCATTCGGTAACTGGATATTGCTTAGAAATCTGGAATCAAAAATGGAATAAAAAAAAAAATCTAAAAAAAAAAGACCAGGCTGCTCATTTCTACAACTGTGTGCAGGATTCTTACTAAAAGTGTCTGTGCCCCCAAAAGTGGAATTCTGATTTATAAAACCATGTGTCCACTAAGGATGCAACAGTACTCGGTAAAATACTGAACCGTTCAGTACGACCTGCACGGGACAAGACGCTTTTATACGGTATTTATGTTCCAATAACTTTGCATTGGATTTGCACGTGAGCGTGCGTGCCTTTTAGGCAACAGGCCGCCACTGCATGTCAATGTGCACTTGCCTCCACTCACTCACAGTAACCAGCCGATCACACTTTGGCCGGTTGGCTGCAGCTCATAGACCCGCGATCTTACCTGCGTAAGATCCAGTTGTTACCAGTTGTGGGAATTTACAAGGAATAAAAGAATGGAGGAAAACTAAGAAACCTCAAGACAAAAGAGGTCCAAAACCAAGCAAAGACCACAACACACTCAGGATCAAATCACTCAGGATGAATAGTAATCCCAAGGGCCCAATCTTCCGCCAAACCTCCGAAAGCCACTATTAAGGGATAGCGGGTAGCGGGAGGGGCGTTCCACCCCAAAGAACGCAATCTTCCACCTTGCTAAATCCGCTATCCCACATGCGCTACCCGCTACATTATGCATAGGAGTGGTTAGGTTGTTCCACCTGTTAAACCAATCAGTGCGTCAGTAGCCATTGCCTTTAAGAGCAGGTTGCGCTACCCGCTAACTGCTATGGAGCATCTCTTCATCCAGATCGGAGCAGCTCTCATGTGCAGCTCGTCTGGGACTCTGCTGTAGAGCTTACTCCTCTTCCTTCCTCCTCCTCCTCTCCACTGATATATACATATAAATATTTTTACACAGACTATTCCTATTAGCTACCTGAAAGTCCCAGATAGTTGGTGTCCTCCCAGTAAACATGCTCAGGCAGAGACGTGGGAACATCTTCTCAGCAGGGGATGCTGGGAGTCTGGGACAGCTGTGCGTCTTGGCGCAGCTGATGTGCTTTTTAAAATACTGCACAACAAATAGTTGGATGTGCATTTAAAGATCAGGAACAATTAATGTTCCCGTCCCTTCTCGACCACCAACAGTTTCAGACATATTGGAAATAAATTCCCGCATCCAACCTTTTCCAGCTTGACACCAGAACCACGGAGCTCTATTTGATGATCTGACCTGTTTAAAACAGAAGTGACTGTGATGTCGGCAATGATGGACTTTGAGGGGAAATGTCTCAAAGATCTCCTTGGTTTCCTCCACAGCAGACATCTGGATGAGATCATGCCACAGCTGTACAGACTGACGTGTCTGGCCGTGACTATTCCCACATCCACCACAACTGCTGACCAGACATCCTCTGACCTCAAGAGAATAAAACGTATGGAAGTAATACGGTGATGCGTCATCGAGAGGTAGAGCCGTTTGTGCGCGTCCACATGTGACCAGGTGGACGCACATTTATGCCATTTGGACGCGCTCTTTTATGCGCCGACATGCGAGTTGCGCTATCGCAAACTCGGTATCTTGCAATCGCGGGTTTAGGGTAGCGGGTGGTCTGAAACTGTACCGAATCCGTACCGAAACCGTGACACAAAAACCGAGGTACGGACCGTACCGTGGGCCACCTGTACTGTTGCACCCCTAGTGTCCACACACCTACAAACAATTATTCCTTTCTAAAACACAGCCCACCTGAGATTCTACCATAAATGGTCAACGAAAAGTACCTCTGAACGTTTGTGCATGTAAATCTGCCCGCTGCCAGCCATCTTGTGCAGTGCCTGCAGTCTGTTCCCCTCACTGAGTCAGGATGAATGAGTGGCGTGTTGACCCAGGCCACCATGCCACCAAATTTGTCAGAACCACGTTTGAGTCACAAATAACTTGCGCACTGTTTGCTTGCAATTTTTACTTTCATATATAGAAATGTATTTTCACTTACAGCAGCTCTTATAGCGGTGTTTCTCAATTATTTTTTCCTTCGCCCCCCTTCTACCCTCACCCCTCACCGCGACTATAACTAGAGGGTAGAACTTCATCTTAATTTGCATTACATCTGATTGTTCTAATGTAGAACAATACATGTGAACCAAATATATTTTTCTAACTACATTCAACTTCCTTGATGATACTAAGCTGCAGTTTAGCAATAATGTGTTGTCATTAATTCCCATATATTCCCGTTAATTTTCATGGAAAATTTGCAGCTTTTTAAATTCACTAATCAATAAGGCAGCAATTCAAGCGTCTGGGTCCTGTGACTGACAAACTGTCTTGAGCTCCAGCTGGATGCAACATTTGTACTTTTCTTTTAAACGTCACAGTCTTGATGTCAATAGCACTGCGATGAGAACGTTTGATCATTGTTTTATTGAATCTCTTCTTCCTTTTGCTTTCATCCATTGGCACAGGCCACTTCCTAGAAAACTGAAGAACCGTTTACTGGGCACTGCGATGATTTGCAGTAAAACTGCCTGGAACGCCCCTTGTTAACCTTCATGAACTGCTCAAGGTCAGATCACTGAAGAAAGTCCAAACCATAATGGCTGATCTGAGTCTTCCTTTATGGAGCGATTTTAAAATGCTGCCTTCTGGTCACCGATATAGTCTGGCTGAAAGCAGAACAGATAGGTTCAAATCATCATTCCTTCCTGTAGCCATCAGCTTGCTGAACAATGCACTTTAACAGTTACTGTATTTAATTTGACAGTTGTATTTATTTGTTTACATTTGTTACCTGATATATATGTGCGTACTGCTGGCTGTGAGGGAAATCGCCCTGTGGGAATAACACCTTCCACTGTACAATCATCCTTTTTCCTGAAGCATCGCTTGGCTGCAGCTTTCAAGCCACTGAGGTCTCAGTCAAATATATCTGCACACAGTATTTCTCTTTGCTTAGAACCACATACAGGGATACAGCGTAGAGAAGATGATGTACGACAGTTAAGCCTCTGTCAGTAACAGCTCCTTTCAGGCTGTTCAGGCTAAACATCGTCTCAATTTGCAGCTGTAATTCTTCTGGTTTTCACCACCATGACTATGGCTCTTAAATTCATAGTCAGAAATTTATTAATTAATCACCATCTGAAATCAAAAGCTGGATTTTTTTTTTAAATGTGTAAAAAAAAAGTTCAAGAAAGCATGAAGCTATAAACTCGACACTAATGTCCAGGGGGTTGGTCTGCAACACGGCCCGGTCTACTAGTGCCATCTTCTGGCAAAAATCTATTATTACAAGCATACCTTGGAAACATGGAGGAATTAAGATGATTCATTCATTTAATTTTCATTGTAGTTTGACGTGAGAGAAAATAAAAGGCCTGGGGAAAACTTGATGCAGGAAGAGCGCTAGTTTCCGCCAACTGAGGATGTGGGTGTATGAGAAACGGTAAAATGCAGGTCACATGCATCACAGTGCATAAAAACTGAGCCGTCCCTGCAGCACATTTTGTTTTGGGAAGGAGTGACCTCATAGCCCCTCCCCTCCCCTCCTTCCCGTTAACTTGAAAAGCGAGACCTTGCTGGCTGTGCAGCCCAGAGAGGTAACGGTCAATGTTTTCTGCAGTTTGAAATTAAATCTCCTCCCACTACCCCTCCTCTTTTTCTCCAAACGTAGCCTCAGTTTTCCCTCCTTCCTAGCTTCCCTTCCCTGCTCTCTTAAAATCTTTTCAGGACAGACTCCCTCCTACGTAGCCAATCCCTGAGCTTTGTTGGATTTACGGCTCCCATTTTCAAAGCTGCATAAATCCTGTATTACATTTATGTTTGCGACTGCCTCCACAGTTTGCACAAATAATGTCAACAAAACTAAAATCAAAGCCATCCCTTCTTTCTTTGAAAAGAAAAGTTATTTTCTTTTTATCTTTTCCTGTGACTTCAAACAGAACTGAGCCATTACTTTCTTAAGATAAGCTGTTAATTGTAAATTCATAGAAAGAAACACTCTTTTCACAGATGACTATCACTCCAGGTGAATCGTTGTCAGAGCTCCGCCTGAGCTCTTTGAAATATTGTCTTGCTGCTGAGCTTTGACAGCTGGAGCTCTCAGAAAAAAATTAAAAACAAAAAAACAAAAAAAAAAACAAATGCTGCTGGTAAAGCAAAACATTTTGAAAATTTACATTTCCCACAGAGCAAAGCAGAAAAGCTGCTTTCTTTCCTGAGACGTTGTCTTCTGAGAATAAAACGTTCGTTTCTCCACGGGCAAATGTGGAGGCAAATTACATGACAAAACAACTGATAGTACGATATTATAGCAGTCCTGAAATTCAGCTCAGAATTGTTTTACTTTATTCCTACCAGCAGGTTAACGTAGCTTTGCTTCCAGGGGAGGAAACACTCTGGCAGCTACATTTGTAAATCCTCATTTTATTCCCCTGTAACATATTCTCCTTCTTTCTAAAACCATCTTTTCCCCTGAGCACAGACTGCAACACACACTGAACTAGAGCTACATTAAATAATTACCATCTCCCAGGAAACAATGGACGGTGGCGTTACACAGTATCCTGCAGGCTGTGGTGGACTGAGAGGTTGATTTGCAATGGTTCCTGAAATAATTAGCCTTAGTTTCTGAGTTCTGATATGACTACATATGTCAGCATGAGAGAGTGAGGTACCGGCTGTCTTGCAGATAAGTAAAACCTATCAAGGTCTTCTTTTTTCTGTTGTAAATGCCAGTTTCAGAGCTTCTATGGGAAGCAGTATGTAACGAAAAGGGAGCAGTGTCCATTCCTGCAGCCCTGAGCACAGCTCTTATTGAAATGAACCCGTTTTGTTTGCATCAATGGTGATCCGAGCCAAGCTGATTTAAATCTGAGACTATTCCAGATTCATGAGGCTGAATGCAGACTGAGTGGATTTAAAAGTCAGATAACAAGTGTTAGTGGCTTTTCCATTTCACAGCAGATGATCCGTTTCCATCTTACTTTGCCTTCTGATGCAATATTTCTATCAATGGTTTTATTTAAATACCTCGAGACTGTGTCTGATTGTGTTCTGCAGCCTTAATGGTAAACAAATAGAATTTAAATCTTGAATAATTCATTAAGCATGCAGCAAAAGCAGTGTTAAGACATGAGCTATGCAATATTTGTGACTTCATCAATCTGTTAATGATGGATTGACTCACTCAAGTATGTCCCTTTAAAACTGCTTCTCTATTTCTTTTCCCTTCTAAAATAATTGAGCCAAATGAACTACAGCATTCTGGGTCGTGCTACTGCGGCAGCTTAGGGTTACGCCCTTTCAGATCTGTTATTATCATCCGCCGTGAGTGATTTAGGTTGCGGGTTTAGGAACCTCCGCTAACTGCTAATGCAATTTTCCGCTTTCCTAAAGCCGCTTTCCGCTAATGCCGACTCCATTACTAACTTTGTAGGTGTGGCAATGGGCGTGTCTTTTGCCCTTTCCGCAAACTCGGTATCTTGTGATTGCGGGTAGTGGGTGGTCTGACCACCCGCTACCCGCGATCTTCACATTATGAAAGCCTTATCTGATTTTTAAAAAGAAGCTACCCACGATCGCAAGATACAGAGTTTGCGGAAAGCGCAACTCGCATGTCGGCGTGTAAAAGAGCGCGTCCAAATGGCATAAATGTGCGTCCACCTGGTCACATGTGGACGCGCACAAACGGCTCTACCTCTCGATGACGCATCACCGTATTACTTCCATACGTTTTATTCTCTTGAGGTCAGAGGATGTCTGGTCAGCAGTTGTGGTGGATGTGGGAATAGTCACGGCCAGACACGTCAGTCTGTACAGCTGTGGCATGATCTTATCCAGATGTCTGCTGTGGAGGAAACCAAGGAGATCTTTAGGACATTTCCCCTCAAAGTCCATCATTGCCGACATCACAGTCACTTCTGTTTTAAACAGGTCAGATCATCAAATAGAGCTCCGTGGCTGATGTCAAGCTGGAAAAGGTTGGATGCGGGAATTTATTTCCAATATGTCTGAAACTGTTGGTGGTCGAGCAGGGACAGGAACATTAATTGTTCCTGATCTTTAAATGCGCATCCAACTATTCGTTGTGCAGTATTTTAAAAAGCACATCAGCTGCGCCAAGATGCACAACTGTCCCAGACTCCCAGTACCCCCTGCTGAGAATATGTTCCCATGGCTCTGCCTGGCCATGTTTACTGGGAGGAAAACGAACTATCTGGGACTTTCAGGTAGCTGATAGGAATTGTCTGTGTAAAAATATTTATATGTATATATCAGTGCAGAGGAGGAGGAGGAAGGAAGAGGAGGAAGCTCTACAGCAGAGTTCCAGACGAGCTGCACATGAGAGCTGCTCCGATCTGGATGAAAAGACGCTCCATAGCGGTTAGCGGGTAGCGCAACTTGCTCTTAAAGGCAATGGCTGCTGACGCACTGATTGGTTTAACAGGTGGAACACCCTAACCACTCCTATGGATAATTTAGCGGGTAGCGCAGGTGGGATAGCGGGTTTAGGGAGGTGGAAGATTGCATTCTTTGCGGGGGAACGCCCCTCCCGCTACCCGCTATCCCTTAATAGTGGCTTTAGGAGGTTTGGCGGAAGATTGGGCCCTTGGGATTTCTATTCATTCTGAGTGATTTGATCCTGAGTGTGAGTGTGTTGTGGTCTTTGCTTGGTTTTGGACCTCTTTTGTCTTGAGGTTTCTTAGTTTTCCTCATTTTCTTTTATTCCTTGTAATTTTGCCTTCCTGGTGCCCTGTTTTAACTTCCTTTTTTACCTTGAAGGTCTGTTTCTGTTTGACTTCCCTTGGTCTCATCTTCCGATTGTTCACATCTGCATCTCGTCAGCCCCTGTGTGAAAATATTGTTCTGCATTTTCCCTTTTTCCCGCCAGTCTATCAGTTTCTTTGCTCCCTTATTGTTCCCGTGCTCATATTTGCCGTTTGGATCTTTACCAGATTAGTTTTCGTTTCCGTGTTTGTTCTGGATTGCCTGCTCCTGCAGTACTTTTGGTTTATTAAAGGTCTTTGTTTATTGTCCCGACATCCAAGTCTCCTGCATTACAGCTCTAATCTCTGGACAGCTCTGTTCACACCTGGTACTAACATGCGTCTCCACATGCATCTCAAGTGGCAACTTGAGTTCAGTTCTCTTTCCTGACATCCAAGTCTCCTGCATTACAGCTCTAATCTCTGGACAGCTCTGTTCACACCTGGTACTAACATGCGTCTCCACATGCATCTCAAGTGGCAACTTGAGTTCAGTTCTCTTTCCTTCACCATATATTCAAATGTGGTAAGTACATAATTTCTGCCTAATTCCTTATCAGTTATCAGTTTTACCTGCAGGTAAAATCATGCCTAATCCCCAGAAAAACAAGAACATTCATATCTCTTGGATTTTTTTCCTCCTTTTTTTAACAGATGAACCATCCATCCATCCATTATCTATACCCGTTTTATCCTTGAAGGGTCACGGGGATCTGCTGGAGCCTATCCCAGCTGTCTACGGGCGAAAGGCAGGGGTACACCCTGGACAGGTCGCCAGTCCATCACAGCAGATGAACCATATACAAGAATAATAAAAAAAAAACATCTAAAAATGTGAATTAACAGGTTAGACAAATTATAAGAGTGATGGGATATGTCAGAAATCAAAAGAACAACTAAGGTAAGCAACATTGATGCAACACAGATGAATCCATGTACTCAGTTGCTGCAACATCATCATATTAAAGTGGGAAACAACAAGTGGGAGACATAACGGTCTATAACTGCACACCAGGGTGGTGTTTCCTTTTTTCACAGGTGACTATGTCCGGTGTAGTGCATTACTGCCTCCTGTGAGGACCATTAATGTGACCAATGTTTATGACTGAATGCAGCTGCTTTTAGGGAATGATGATGCTGGTAAAGTTACATATTTCATGTCTGAAAAGGGCTGTCAGACACATTTTAGTTAGAAGTGTCAGATGAGTTGCTGTCGGGTTCATAGAAAGTAGAACACGTTTGAAAGGGGCTTCAAAAGCTCTCAAGTAAGTAAGTCAAGCAGACAGCCAGTCAGACGTTCCTAGATGTAGAATGAATAAAAGGATCGACTTAATCTAAATATATATGTTGAATGCAAACCTCGTTGATCTGTTAAATTAGGAGATTAAAAACTTTCATGATTGCAAAATAAGACTTGGATTAAAGGAGAAGTGGCATTTTGTCCAAAAGTCTCCCAAGGAGTGGGACGTACATTCAAGACTGTAGATCAAGTTAGCTTTACTGTGCTCATCTTATTCTTAATCTGTAATCTAATTTAGTATTGAAATACTACACTGCCTAGCCAAAAAAAGTCACCACCAAAAAAGAAAGAAAAAAAAAAAAGGTCATACAATTTAATATTTCATTGGACCGCCTTTAACTTTGATTACGGGAGACATTTGTTGTGGAATTGTTTCGATAAGCTTCTGCAATGTCACAAGATTTATTTCCATCCAGTGTTGCATTAATTTTTCACCAAGATCTTGCACTGATGACTAGGGCTGTACCGATACACTAATCTCACGATATATATCGATATTCATCTTACAATATAATTACATCATTTTCCGAAAGATTTTAAAGGGACAAAGTGATTTTGGTGACATCTTGTGAGTATTCCAGTGACTTTGTTTGAATTAATTGAACTGAAAGCATCGATTACACATTATATGGCTGACAGGCAGCTTGCAAATGCTGGAACAAAACGAATAAAAGATTTGTTGAGAAAAATAGTTTCATTTATTTAAACAGTGCAAATTGTTGCTTGCAAGCTTTTAAAGGTGGGACAAAGGGGTTTTGAAAAAAGCTTAGAATATCAATACCCGCGGCTGAAAAATCGATACTCTCTGGGAAATAAAATATCGATATATATATATATATATATATATATACAGTACAGGCCAAAAGTTTGGACACACCTTCTCATTCAATTGAATGAGAAGGTGTGTCCAAACTTTTGGCCTGTACTCTACATATATATATAATATATATATATATATATATATATATATATATATATATATATATATATATATATATATATATATATATACATATATATTGCAGAATCGATAAAATCGCTCAGCTCTATTGATGATGGTAGAGTCTGACCGCTGCTCAAAGCCTTCTCCAGAACATCCCAAAGATTCTCAATGGGGTTCAGGTCTGGACTCTGTGGTGGCCAATCCATGTGTGAAAATGATGTCTCATGCTCCCTGAACCAGTCTTTCACTATTTGAGCCCGATGATTCCTGTCATTGTCATCTTGGAATATGGCCGTGCCATCAGGGAAGAACAAATCCATTGATGGACTAACCTGGTCATTCAGTATATTCAGGTAGTCAGCTGACCTCATTCTTTGAGCTCATACTGTTGCTGAACCTGGACCTGACCAACTGCAGCAACCCCAGATCAGAACACTGCCCCCACAGGCTGGTACAGTAGGCACTAGGCATGATGGGAGCATCACTTCATCTGCCTCTCTTCTTTCCCTGATGCTCCCATCACTCTGGAACAGGGTCAATCTGGACTCATCAGACCACATCACCTTCTTCCATTGATCCAGAGTCTAATCTTTATGCTCCCCAGCAAACTGAAGCCTTTTTTCAGTTAGCCTCACTGATTAGTGGTTTTCCTAAGGCTACACAGCTGTTCAGTCCCAATCCTTGAGTTCCCTTAGCATTGTGGGTGGAAATGCTCTTCCTTTCACTATTAAACAGCCCTGAGTTCTACTGTTGTTTTCTTCCATTTGATCTCACCAAACGTTGAAGTGATCGCTGATCATGATCATTGAGGATTTCCTCCTGGAAGACGATGGGTCCCCACTATCCTTCCAGTTTTTAATAATGCATTGGACTGTTCTAAACCCAGTTTTGGTTGTTTCTGCAATCTTCTTAGATGTTTTCTCTGCTTGATGCCAATGATTTGACCCTTCTCAAACAGACTAACATCTTTTCCACGACCACGGATGTGTCTTTGACATGGTTGTTTAGAAAATGAGAAGCAACTCATTGTACCAGTTGGGGTTAAATAACTTGTTGGCAGCTGAAAGATAATCTATGCAGTAATTATCCAATAGGAGGCTCAGACCTATTTGCTCAGTTAAATCCAGGTTTTTTTAGGCAGGCGGTGTATAAGGAAAACTAATCTATGAACTAAAAGTTGTCTCTTCAAGGAGAGATGCTTTTATTTTCCTTTTGGTTTTGAAGATAATGAATGAAAAAATAAACAAAAGAGGAATTCACGCTCACAATAAAGTAAAAAAAATAAAAAAGCTTGCAACAGCTTAGCATTTCTGTGGTCTTTTAAGTATGTGATAAATCTATGGAATTCCTTGTGAGAAAGTACACCCACAAAGTAGTAACATTCTCATGAAATGCTCGATCACACATCTCAGAAAGCATCTGTCATACACTTATAAATAGAACTATGAACCATCAAACGTGACCAAAAAAAATGCTTGGAAGCCAAACCAAAATACGCACTGCTGTCAGAAATAATCTATAACGCCAGCGGATGTTTGTTAACTGCAGCATACTCTCGCTAAAGAAACAGTGCAACAGCTAAAAGGAAAAGAGAGATTCTGCTTTCAGACTCTAGAAGCTTCAGTCCATCTTCTGTAAACAAATAAAGTCAGATGAAGTCAGACACACTGGCCTTAAATCACAGCTTTCCACTAGAGGAGATGCTTTCCAGACTGGCCTTTTGTAAGGTCTTCACGCAAATACAACCTGTGTTGGTTTTGACCCTCGTGGCCTGAAACATTAGCGTGACACTCGAGAACAAATGTTAAAACAAAAGACAAGAAGGCACAACCAGATCCGAGTGGATTTACTCACAAATATTTGTTTTTAATCATAAATTCAGTAATAAAGACACACATACACACAAAAAAAACCATAGTCCTTTGTTGAAAATAATAAGCCTGTTCAGTGACTTACTGCCATCTGACAGGAAGCAATCACTCATTTGGCACTTGAACAGCAGAACTGCATAACCAGCGAGCTGTCTAATGTTTTACCGGGGTGGCACGACCGCTGCAGCGCAACTGTGGCCGAACTGAGCACACAACTACTTTTTTCCCTCTTGGGGCTCTCAGCCAATCATCACTCATCTCCAGTCACAGCGAGGAGCCAATTGCCTCCTTCAGCTCCCCGCTGCTTGAGCTGCATGTTTGATAGAGGTCTGGTGTGAAGTGGGGTGGGGTGTGGGGGGGTAAATGGAGGAAATTAGAAGAAAAGGGGGGGTGGGGGTATAACAGGGGGGGAAACAGGGACATGGGGGCACCGAGGCCGGTATCATATTACATGACTGGTTCTTAACAATGTAAGACTTAGCTGTGGTCCAGGTTACTCGCTGTTATAGTGACATTCTCGGACTAAAAGGGCAGCTCTTCTTCTTCTTTTTTTTTTAAACTAATGTAGCATACCTCCACCAGTGGTTCCAGATGTGCAATCTATGAAGAGCACGAGAAGTGCAAGCAACAAGAGCGAACAAAAGTAAAGCGGAGGGTCCTCCAGTTTTAGGGGGCATGCTTTCAGGAGCCTGTGGGAGTGTGAAAGGGTTTCAGCGGATCCTGCGGTGTCCCAACAAATGCTGCCGTTGATAGATGGACCTGCCGGGCGGCAGGGGCTTCAGGCCCACTGAAACGGATCAATACCATTAGCATAACAGTGGGTCCCACCTTTGTTTCGATTATGATATTCTCCTCCACGGTTTATCTCCGTAAGCCTATTATGGACCCGAATGTCACGGCCCATTGTCGACCGTCACCTTTTATTGAGAGGCGGATTGCTTCTCCCGTCCAGACGGGGTTCACAGCTCCGGCGTACACCGGCAGCGCGGCCCAGTGCGAGGGACGGATGAAATAATGAGCACTGATCACAGCAAATCACTTATACTCATGCACCATATACACTTATACTAACCCTAACTCTAACCCAAATCACTTATACTAAATGAGTCCAGCACTTTAACGTTTCACATATCCACACAGAATATATATAAGCGCAAATCCAAACCTTGTATTTTTCAAGAATTTATCTTTTGGGTTTTTTTTGTCCCAGTTGAGAACATTCAAAAAAAAAAAAAAAAGACCCCATTCTCCCATTTCCCTCCATCTGCCTTCCTTCTTCATGAGGGGTGGGGGCACGGAGGAAGGGTTAAAGTAACCGCTGGAATAGGGGGGTGTAGGGCTGGGCCTCTGGAAGGAAGGAAGGGGGGGGTGGCTATATAAAAACTGACACAACACAAGTGGTGCTTTATCCATCCTGTCCCACTCTGAGTAAGCGGAAACCTCAAACTCCTCTGGCTCGACCAGCTTCGGCCTTTTCTCTTTTTTCCTTTTCCCTCTCTTTTTCCCTCACGCACACACACATACACGGCACGTGCGCCTGTTCAGCACAAGAATGGCAACATCATCAGCCCAGAGAAGAGAAAGACCGCTGGCCCTGGCCTGGCTTCTCATCATCCCGCTTTTAAAAGGTAAGTAAAAAACACCCGATGGCTGAGGGGGATCAAGTGACCGTTCACTGGGACAGAGGGGGGCCGGGAGGGGAGGGGTGGGGTCGGGGTGGAGCAGCGTTTGCTGGAATGGTCTTTGAGGCTTTAACCCTACAACTATTTCACTATCTGGAATGCAAACATGTAATCTAAATGTGGGGGGAAAAACACAAAACAAAGTTGGTGTTTTAGAGGCTTGGCCTTCGTAAAAGACATGTTACCCGAAAGATGCTGACAGAAAAACATTACTTTGGAGAACAGCATGGCAAACAAAGGGATCATTTCTGAGAGTTGTTTTTTTCTTTTTAAACACGTGGAGGCCCTGTAAAGTCTATTCCAACATATTCTTCCCAACTAAACCAGCATCTTACATTAATCCTGCAGTTTACAGCTCATTTCTACGCTGTTAGCTGCATTGCTGACCCTATTCCCATGATCTTTCAAGGACTTTGAGAAGCGTGCCTGTTTATATTTAGCTGGATGGGACGTGACGCAGGCTGGAGTGCATGTGAGTGAAGGGGTTTGGCTGTTGATGTGCGTCTCAAGCACAGAGGTTTTGCGAGGCATCAGGTTTATCTGATGGTGTTAAACTATTCATAAAATAAACACAGATGGGCCGCTCCTCTGTAGTAAACAACACTGGAACTGTTGATGCATCAACTCCGTGTGTTTTCTACATAAAAAGATGATTATTCTAATGTTTTAACGGTGCAGTGAATGTTCATATGTCTTATAACGTTTCTAAATTTTGTACAGTGCAACTTTTTTTAAAAATAATATACAGGTTCGTGAAAAAAAAGGAGGGTGGGGCGGTGGGTGGGGCCACACAACCATCTGCAGCACTTTCTGTTGTAGCTGAAAATGAATGGCACACTGGGCTCCTTAATTCAATCCTCCTGTCTTGTTCATGGGATGTAACGTATAGGAATGAGATCAACAGCCGAGGAGGGCGTCTGCGTCTGATTTATGAAATAAAACAACATTGTTTCAGCGTATGGACTCTGGATAAGACACTTTGACTCTTTACCATGGAGGAAAAAACAAAAAAGACCTAGTAACCACTACTCATTCAAAGCAACTCAAAACATGTGACCCACTCCGCCTCAACTAAATGTGTCCTCAGATGATGAGCGGCGGTGGAGTTGATATTAAATATTAGGATAAAACATCTGTTTCCTGATTTGTATTGTAAATCCAGAATAAGAGAGATGAGTAGTTACTGTTTCTGTTGTGCAGCTCTGATGAACTCAGAGCAGACAGATATGAAGTAGAGATGAGGATCAGAAACTTTAGGAGATACAGTAAAGAGACTTCTGATCTTCAGTCTTCGGATTAGTGTTATTGCATCCCTTCATTTTGGTGTTAAAGAGCCAAATCCAAACTATCTTCAGGAGTCCCACTTGATCTTATTTAAACAGCTCTTCTGTCACTTTCATTAAGAAAATTTGCTACCCAACATTTATTTGCTCACTATGCTGAGCTAAGCACTTTTAATTTAAAATGAAAATTAAAAGGATAGAAAAAGTGAGAATGGGCTCTCCAAAGGTTGGGTCACTTGGCTTCTTACAGGCTGATGACCTGGAGCAGAATCATTTTATCTTTAAAACAACATATTTCTACAGCCGTCCATGGGAACCTTGTTTAGTAACGTCTTCCTGTTGACGTCCGTGCGTTACATAAAAGCAATAAGAGAACATTCATTCATATAAACAAGTGAACCAACACTGTTTGGGGGACAAACAGGAATGTTTATTTAAAGGTCCTTCTGCTGTTCAGAGGGTTCGTTTCGATCCTGGATGGTGTCGATCTCACAAGAACACAGGACAAACAAAGAATCTGTCAAGGACCACGCCCAGACCTTCTTTACTGTCGTTCACACATGCTGAAGATGCTGAAGATGCTGCAGACGTCGTCCTGACCAGGCAGCAAGGACGCTTTGTTTACAGCAAACTGAGAAAGACAGAAGAGTTTTTCCCATGACTCTTTGCATTGACGTCAACATTCTACAATGTAGTTACCGGGTATTCTCTGTAAGATGTAGGAAGTAAGGAGGGGATGTTCAGTATGTTCAGTATGAACATTTGCATGCTGCCATTTTGTGCACATTCCCAAATATAATCAATGGATGTATGGAAAGAAAAAAAAATCTCAACTTTGCAAAAAAAAAAGATACAGTGGTACCTCTACTTATGAAATTAATTGGTTCTAGAAGTAGTTTCGTAACCTAAAAATGTCTTAAGTAGAGACGCGTTTTCCATGTAAATGTCCTAATCCGGGTCAAGCCCCCCAAATTTCAAACATATTTTTTTTATTATAAATTATTAATAATACATGAAATGCCATAAAGTCTGTAAGAAATACATGTTAGAACTAGAAAAGCACTTAGAGAGCGCAGACCTCCACCAAGCGCAACAATTAATGAAAATTTGAAAGTGATCCAGAATCCAGGATTTCTTCCGGATCACACCCAAAATGAAATCAGTTCTTCCTTTTCACATTTCTGACAACTCCTGAAAATTTCATTAAAATCCATCCATAACTTTTTGAGTTATCTTGAACACAGACAGACAGATTGGTGGAGGTAAAAATTGTTTGTTTACCTGGGTTGCTGGGTTATGCTCATACATCCTAGCCAATCGGATGCCAGGAAGATGCTAAGCGATAGCCAATGGCAGAGCAGCTACAAGTATGTTTACATTCGGTAAACTCTGGGAGCTGCGAGTAGCAGCGCTACTGTATTTTTGCCTTTCATATCCTGAAATTTATTTCGTAAGACAATATTTTCCCGTTGAGGCGTTTTGTAACCTGAAAATTTTGTATGTAGAGACGTTCGTAAGTAGAGGTAACACTGTACTTCCACAAACTTGAAGACTGTGCGACCCATTATATTTGCTCCAACTATGTAATTTAAACATGCTTGATGTATATTTTCTATTTGGCAGAATTTCAAGAAAAATTGATTCAAAATTGCTCGACAATTAAAGAGAAACAGAGCTTTTAACTCAGGAACTTGCATATGTTGGTCTTTTCCCTCTCAATTATGAAATACCATTAAATACCACAGTTACTGAAGATTAAAGATAAGATCTGCAGGACAAGAAGTTTATGTGCATCCCCAGGGAAAACCCCTTTGAAAAGAAAAATAAAAACTTTTACACACTTCTTTGGAAACACAGAAACAGCAGTCAGATGGAGGAATGCAGAAAAACTACCTACATTTTCTTTGTTGTCAGTTGACTCGAATCTTTATACTTGGAAGATTTTAGTTTGAACATCTAAAAACTGTACTTTTCCTAATATCTGCAGTATGGCTAAAGCTGTGTCTCTGCTGTGAAGTGGTTTTAGGAGGCTCTCTAGTTGAGCAGTGAACTCTGCCCAACATCACTGCCAACCACACAGCATGTAATTATGTAAATCTTTGTTTTCATAGTACTCATTGAAGTAACAGATGTACCAAAGAAACAATGTCAACGACAGAAATTAACTCGCACTCTGCCACTCACTGTCAAGCTGAGCTAAAAGTTTCTCATCCTCTCCTGGAAAAAGACCCACTTTTATTTTATTTTTTATTTTTTTGCACAACTCACATAGGCTTCATCTTTGAAAACACACCCACAAAAAGAAAATACTCTAATGAAAGTAAAAGGATGGAAAAGCTGCTTTATCTAGCAATTTAATAATACTGGCGTGTAGTTTAATCTGCAAATTAGATAAAAAGAAAGGGGAAAAATGTGTGTTAGATACCAACATTCACAGAATTGAAAAAAAGAATGAAGCAATCAACGTTTTAGAAAAAAAAAGCTTTGAATGCAGGCTGAGGATAATCCAGTTCAACATCTCGATGGGTTAGTTTTCATGTTTTGCAGAACCACCCAGAGTGTGAGTCATTATTCTGGTCAGATTTAGCAGGACAGATACAGGACATAATGGGCTCTGAGCTGCTGATGCTCAGACGTGCCTCAATCTGCAACAAGATCCTCTCACGGTTTACCTGCACAGCAGTCGGGCTCATTCAAGGTAAGAAACTTCAGCAGGCAACTGTGAGCGTGCATGTTTGAGTTGGGAGGGGGCGGGGGAGTGATATTTTACCCGCAATTGAAAGCAGATGTTTCGTTTCCTGATTGTGGTCCCCCAGATAAGGCGCTGCAGAGGCCTCGGGGTTGGGTCGGGTGAGTTCTGCAGCTGGGCAGCGCCGGGCGAAGTTAATGTCGCCTTTCAGGCCTGATTAAAACCATAAGATCCTGTTGCTTCTCTGGCACAGGAGAAAAATGGCCCGGGCGCCGCTGTTAATCGCAGCGATGGGAATGAGATGGGAGGGGCCGCGGGGGTGGGGGCTGGGTTTGCATGTGGGGGTCAAGCTGGTGGGGTCAGGGCTCTGTTGTTTCAGAGAGGGTAGGGTTGCAGAGCATGTTTAACCTCATGAGGCTTTGCTCCAGTGCGACATTCCTCAGCATGCTCTTAACAAATTTAGATTCTGGAGGAGCAGTGGGATATTAAATCATGAAAAAAAAAGAAGTCCTGTTAAAGAAACATCAGAGCTAATTAAACGTCAGATGTTGAGGAGTGGCCACTCTGAAAGACATCTTCTCATTTGTGTAATGATGCAGAAACGCTCGCAGAAATTTAAGGAGGAGCCAGAAATGAATGCACGATATAAAGGGGGAAAGTGAAGCCGAAGTAATAGAGAAACAAATATATTCTAAGGTACTTTGCATTTTTATTCCCTTTCCCAAGCCGAAAAGGCAGTCTGTCCACAGCAACTGAACGTGGGGAAAGTCTCCATAGGGTCAATGACTTCTCCGCTATGGACCAGAGTGCCACCTATAAGCCTATAAGCCTGCCTCGTTGTCTACAAATATATATGGCCCTGGATATTTATTTTGTTAGGTATAAGGTGAGGCTAGTGATGTTAACATCACTGTATTAATCATCTCAATACAATGCTGCGACTGCTAACATAGCTCTGGCGTGGGACAGACCTATGGACCAGAGCTAATGCTAACAGAGAACTCATCACCCTCCCTGCTGCTAAATCATATTATTACTTTTACTATACAGTGGTTAAATCAATTATCTAAGAAACAAAGTAAACTTACCTTGGAGTAAATGTAGGTGTGCTTTGTAACTTTCCCCACGTTCAGTTGCTTGTGTGGACGGACACAACTTAAACCACATTGCATTTTTCCAGCGTTTGTTTTATCTTGTTTAAGGGAATAAAAATGTCCCTCCAAACATTCTGGACACATTGAGTCACTGTTGCAGGTCCCCAGCAGCAATATTTCACCATGGCGTTATTATAGTATAATATTAACACTAATAATAGACATCGGAAATATAGCGAATTAACACAGTCCTTAATGCAGGAGCAGCAGTTTTTTCCAACCTAGCAACAGTAACTAGGAAGGGGGCGGTGCTTACCGAAAGGTCAATTCTCAGCAAGTTCAGCTCATGTGAAACGAGCTTAAAACAATGCAGCAGCTCTGAAATAAATCAGGCATAACTGTTACCAGTTAACCTGTTGTTATGTTTGTCTTAACTAAGTGTCAAGAGTGTAAGTTAAAAAGTTGAGAATGTAAATTAAAAATCAGGCTGTTGGCTGTCACACCTGCGGACAGAGTCTTTTTAATAATATAACAGAAGTGAAATGCAAGTGTTAATGAGTCATGCAAAGCGCTTTAAGATCCTCTCAATGAACAATGATTTATATTTTTAATTGAGACCAAATAAATGAATCCTCTCAGGGTCCACCTGAAGTAAATTTTATTGATTCTGTGATTTTTAATTATTCCTATAGTACCACTGGACTGTGCATCCCTCAGTTAGAGTTAATGCAGGACACGTCTGCTCATGGACACGGGGGACAGGACTTTCTGGAGACCAAAGTGGTCCACTGGCTGGAAAACATTCAGCGGCTCCTGCCTCTCACAAGTCCAACCGAGTTAAGAGACATCTGTCCGTGATTCAGCAGAGAAATGATCTTCTTCCATGCTCATGTGGAACTTCTTGTCCAACCATCAAATACACAACCTGGTAGAGGGCGGACGGAGACAAGAGGCTGGGAGGGAGGAGGGCGTGGAGCTGAAGGCCCATCTCCTTCCACAGGCTGCCACATTCCTCCATCCACGGTCCCGGGGGGGGGGTGCGGGGTGGGGGTGGGGGTGGAGCAAAACCAGACCGCAGCCGTCATACAGAGCAAACTTGTGGGAAAATATTCAAGAGAGAAGTGAAGTCAGGGTCCACGCCAAGTAACATATGGAGTCAGGGCTAATAACGGCAGTTTGTCGTGTTTGTACAGTGACCACAAAACGAATTGTTGATGAGCGATATCTCGGCCACTTAACGCCAAAAAAAATGAAGGGAATGAAAGAAAAGTGTTTGGGGATGTCGGATGTGCTGTGGGGGTCAGGGGGGCGATGAATATCACAAATATACAGTACCACATAATGAAAGGAGCGCTTCAGTGAGGTCCCAGCTCTGAAGAAGCGGATCTTTGTGGTACGGCGCGTGAAGGGCGCGAGAGAAAAGGAGGTGGTGACGGGGTCAGAGGTCACGCTGTTGGGAGTCTGACTGACCTCATGGAGGAAGCGGCTGCAGCAAACACAGTTTTATCTCAACAGCACAAAGGATGAGGCTACAATCCTACCTAAAATAACACCAACCGCACTTGAAGGCACTTGTTTTCTTGCCTTCAAACATATTAAATTAATACTTAAACACCAAGTGGGATTATAGAATTTAGGGCCGTGTTGTAAAAATACAAAAACACACATTTGCCTCAAAGTAATCGCCCCAAAATTAATTGTTTGCGTTTAATGGGTGGTGGTTGTAAGGAGCTGGACAAAGTTTAATGGGTTGGCAGAGTTTTGAAAAACAAGCCCTGCAGCTAAACAATCCTCTTTTTCCTCTTTATGTAACTGTAGCAGCTCGGTTTTACAAGTATGCTGGAGAACCACGACATCATTAGCTCAGGCCCAGTAAGAGAAAGTTGTTTTTTAAGATTCACTTTCATACAATCGACTCAAACTTTGCCTTAAATTACACCCAGTAAAGATGGGGTCAGAAAATGATCTTACTTGCCAAAATATCTTTCAAATACCCTTTTAAAGAAGGCTTAAATGACAAAACATACCTAACAGCTGCCATGTAAACACGTGTGTTGTTAATTTAAGAAAACGCCACCGGCTAGATTTCACCTTCCAGGAAACTAAAAGGTCAGATGACGGATTACGGAGTTGATACACATTTAAACCCGAGCACTCTGAGCACTCCTGGATGTCCCATTTGTATGAGGAAAAACCTAATTTATGCCCAAACCATCTCATTCACTTTGACCGTCTTCCTTCCTGGCAAAATAAACAGACAGGCAACTGAGAGACGGAGGAGGGACAGCAGCTGAAGAGGACCGGCTGGGAAAACAATAAAAAAAGATGGACTTAACAAGCGAAGGTGGTCCCTGGCCCATCGCTGGTCCACATCCTTACAGATAACCAAAGACACCAAGGCCCCGATCGTACACTTCCCGCTAGCCGCTACCTGCAAATTGCGGGAATAGGAACCTCCGCTAATCGCTAATGCAATCGTCCGCTATCTAAAGTCGCTACCTGTTATGCCGACTCCCTTACTCACATTGTAGGTGTGGCAATGGGCGTGTCTTTTGCCCTTTCCACAAACTCGGTATCTTGCGGGTAGCGGTTTGTGGGTAGCGCAACCTGCTCTTAAAGGCAATGGCTGCTGACGCACTGATTGGTTTAACAGGTGGAATGCCCTAACCACTCCTATGCATAATGTAACGCGTAGCTCAGGTGGGATAGCGGGTTTAGCGAGGTGGAAGATTGCGTTCTTTGCGGGGGAACGCCCCTCCTGCTACCCGCTATCCCTTAAAGGTTGGGTAGGTGTTGTTTTTTTGCAACACTTTTTACAATATTGCCTGAAAACCTTTTCACGTTCCCATTGCACCCACTGAAATAAAATGTTTGCAAAAAAAAAACTAAACGTTTTGGTCCAGTCTAGAGGGTATAATCAGAGAAAAACTCTGACCAATCAAAATAGTGATGATCACTATTTTGATTGGCTGCATAATATGTCCATCAAATATCAATGCACTCCCACCCCTCCCTCCCTCCCTGCGGTTCATGTTGTCGTGAATCGTGTGAAGGCGTGGTTTCGAGGCGTGAGCTGAAGAGGAAGAGGCGGAGCCTTTGGAGGAGGGAATGTATATTTTCAAAATCTCACTTGAGTTGGATTGCTGGAACCGTTTTTCAAACAACACCTACCCCACCTTTAATAGCGGCTTTAGGAGATCTGGCGGAAGATCGGGCCCCAAATAAAAAGGACCAACAGCCACTGACATCAGGCTTTTACTTGCACTGCAGAAAGCTATATTCGGCATTCACTTCCAACAATATTTGAATATTTGAGTATTTATTGGCTCCAGTCATGCAGATATAAAACCTGCATCAACATGTTTGCTCAGTGTGCTGCGCTTAGGGCTGCAAAAGTTGGGCTCAGCTCACATCTTTGTTTCCTCTTTTTTTTTTTTTAAACAACTTAATCCAACAACCTTATAGTTACTGGAAAATCTGTGAGTGTTTACACAAAAGCCATGGTTTAAAATCCTGATCATGAGTTAGTTTTAGATTAAAACAAACCAAAACAGCCATAAATCTGCTGTGCGCACTGGGATTTCTCCTCCACGGTGACAAAGTGTGGAACAGATCCCGTGAGACAGACAGCTGCGCTGGACAGTTGCTGACACTCAACATGTCCGGGGACCTCCCTGGGGATTACCGCCACACCTGCTAACGCGCTAAACACACTTTTTTCCCCTCTGCACTTGTGGTGCCACTGTCAAAATAATTTATCTCTGGAAGTCAGTCGATACGCGCCACAATGCCGCCACTGTGTGAAAGCTTAAGAAGGGAAAACAGATAAAGAGAGAATGATGTAACAAGGAAACAATGGAGGGAAACAGAAGAGGAAAACCTACTCAACTAATTATAATTTAAATACTTAAGATAAGCTGCTAGTAATGTTATTTTTTTCTACATATCAGAGCAGAAAATGTAATGGGGTTTTCAAATATTTGGACAGCCATCACTTCTTATTTAAGCCAGATTATACAAAAACAGGACTCATCCCGACAGAAGATTAGAAGCAACAGCTAGAAGAGGATGAGCATTGATTAACGAAGTTACACTCGGACCGCAGCAGGCTGACCTCATCTCTGAAGAGTGTTTTTTTTTGTCTCGTATGACTTCTACATCCTATTTCCACAAACACAGTGGTTTGCAAAAGTGCAGTGTTTGCACGCTGCTGTAGCACAGCTGGCAACATCTTCCATGAACTGCGCTTGAAAAGTGAACATTTCTATGCACAGTTTAGTCGAGCTACAGCTATAACTCAGTTAGGCCATTTCATTGATCTCAAGTCTTTGCCTGAATATACATGCAAAGGAAATCAATTTACCAACCGAAATCTATCACATGCTGCCAGGATCGGCAGCAGTGTCTGCTTTCAGCTTGTTGGGCTTTTCCTGTTGTGTCACAAACCAAAACAACAGATAAATCTTTGGTTAGGCTGGCTGCAACAGGATAGAACAACAGTGAACACACCTGCATCTTTGTACTGTAATATTAAAACTGCATTTTGGGGCCTTATTGTATAATGCTGATTCATAAGTCCATGACTAATGGTCTAGATTCTCGTCTGTTGAAGGCTCTGTTTATCGTTCTGGCTCCATCAAATCGCTATGTTTTGACACGTAGGTGTCTAGAGAACTTATCTCAAGGTCTCCATGTTTTTCATGTGATGCTTAAGACGACTGTTTCCTATTGGCAATTTGTCATTTCTGATCATCCTGCATTCTGGGATGTGAGTTCAATGACCTCTCTAAATTGTATAAACTTGGAGAATAAATTCACTTTGCACCTCTGTCGTGGTCAGTGCATCGTTAGACAGCCGATTACCTGCCTCACCAGAGCACAATCAGAGTATATTCTTATAAATAAGATTCTCCCAAATTTATATTTTACAATACATTTCATATATTGCTTTAGTTTTTGTTTTTTCTCTTGTTGTCGATATCGGCTTCTACTTTTACTTCATGGCCAACGCCTGGGGCAGAGCTGTGGAGCACGCTCAGAGCATGGAGGCCAGTTTCAGTCCAGATGAGGGCTTGCATACATGCAGGGATCAACCGGACATCAATCACATTATCTGGGTCTTAGTCCAACTACAAAAAGTTCAGTTTAGTTTCATTTCATAAAGTTTGAGATATTTACATGCATTTTAAAACTACAATTTCAATCAGACGAAGGCAATCCTTTTTCCTAATGTCATGTAAACGAACTGTTTGTGTGACCCTCTGAAACAGGCCCATTTGGTAACCAATGTGGGTTTCTTTTGGCACTAAGTTACGTTATAGCACAGGTGTCAAACTGATCCGTGAAAGGGCCGTGTGGCTGCAAGTTTTTGCTCTAACCATGCAGCAGCAACTAGTTGTCTTCACTGAAGGTCTAAACCAGTTCAGTTGATTGAATGAAACCAGTCAGCTGTGTTTTTGCACAGTTGGAACAAAAACCTGCAGCCACACGGCCCTTTAACAGATCAGTTTGACACCCCTGGTTTACAGTAAGTGTTATGAGGGCCACGCATGGCACAAAGGGCCAAAGAAATGCAGATTTGCATCATATCTGGTGGATATCTGGATGAGTTTAGGCAGCCGAGACTCACCAGGCCTCAACGATGTCAGTTAGAGCCAAAAGTGGGTCGATAAAAAACTGAAGATATGAGGCATGTCTGAGCCAAAAATTGTTTGCTATCTGGTATAAAACTCCAGACTTCTTGGGTTGGCTGGCTTTAACACAACTATAAGTAAGAAATGACATTAAAGAGTGTAGATGTAATGAGATCTTCAAAGCTAAGGCATTATGGGAATGTTTTGAGAGTGAGGTAATACTGTTGTCGTTAGGCAGAAAGAGAGCTGGGTGGAAATAAAGAATGTTGGATAACGTTGTTTTGACTTCTGGATCCAACTCTCGTAATGTGAGCTGAAGAGCAGCAGTAAAGACCTCAGGCTCATTAACTCAGAGACTGCAGGGTGTGGCAGCATATTTTATCAATTAGCCAAGAAAATCAAATGTGCCCTTTATAGCATCAAGGCCACTGCAGTTCTGCAGCTGAAATCATTCAGAAAGCTTTTTTGTTTTGTGCAAAAATGCAACCTCGACCTCTGAAATGAATAATACGTGATTCATGGCTCTGAGAACTTCAGTCATCTAATATCATAAGCTCCGTTACCTAATCTTCTCTCACCGTAGAGACCCCTGAGCTGTAATTCAAGAGCTCATGCACGAAGATAATGAAGATTAGCACACTTTTCGGGAAGTTCTGCCAAACGTATCTGTCAGTCAGACACAGACAAAAGAAAAACTGCACCATATTTTACTCATGACAGTCTAGGGTTGGATATCTGCCTTCGGGAAATGATTTATTAACACAGTAGCAAAAAACGCAGTGAAAGTTGACTTCCGTCATGAAGGAAGGAGGATTGCATATTTGCAAATGTGAGGGTGCTGTATGAACTACCTCCATATGATGTAGTGTTTTCTCACTGATTTAACAATATCCCAGTTCATCTCTATGCCTTTTTTACTAGGGCTGGGCAACGATTCAAATTTTTTAATCGCGATTAATCGCATTATTTTCCTGATTAATCATGATTAATCGCACTGTATACAAAAAAAAAATCAAATAATGAATTCAAAAGGAGTGTAAAATGCACTTTTTATTGAAATGTTCTGCTGCCATATGAACTAAAGTGTCATAACATTTGTTGTTTAAACACTTTTAACATCACCACTTGTCAGTAACACATATTTGGCGTAAATCTCATCTTAAAAAATGTAAAATAGAATAAAGCTTATTGTCACTGCCAGGGGATTAAAGTAATCCTGTTTTTATGAAAAATAAAAAAAGTCTACAAAAAAAATCCAACAAAATGATTGTCTCAGCACAATCAGAACATTAAAACAGGTCATTTCTGAGGTAACAGCAGAAACTTTTAACGGGGAGTTCAACTTGTCAGTTGTTACAAATAACCTTGTTTCTGTTGAATCCTCCGTCTGGGAGAACTTTAAAATGAAAATGTCCATGTTAAAGTTCTGTAACTTTACCAATCTGTGTATCAATCACTCTTTCCATTTTCAATTGTCAATCAAAAAAAAAAAATTAAAAGTGACATTTTATTATGTTTTTTGTTTTTAAATCTAACACACACAAAATTTGCCTGTTTTTTTATATTTCAATTTTAGACTTGGATCAAAACTACGAAATGAAAAAACAGGCCACAGAACTGAATTTGTTTTATAATGGAGGACTGGGGTTTCTGTTGTCATTACACATCTGTGCCACTAGATGGAGCCGCACTGCAGTAACCAGCTAGAGAACAGCAGGACAGTGAACACATGGAGCAGATCTGATGGAACATGGAGGAATTACGACAAAGTTTTGTTGCAGTCCAGTAGTTTTGTTTTCAGACAGAATTGTTAATATTGCTACCTGAGTTACTACCCGAACTGTAAAGTACACTGATTTTTACCGTTCTCCATGTCTGTTTTAGCTTTTCTGCATGTTTTTCCGCCTATTCTCTTCAGGTTCCGCAGCAGCCAGTAACAGGCTTTTCAAAACAAAAGCATGTAGCAACATGCGTTAACGTGTGATCAAATAAATGTCGCCATTAATAAATTAATGAGTTAACGCCATAATGCGATAACTTGCCCAGCCCTAGTTTTTACATTAAGTCTATGTTTCAAAGAGATTTTTTTTTTTCTGATTATGCAACAGGGGTCGTGGCACAAGAGGAGAATGTCACCACAACACCGCCGCCAGAGATCATGACAGTCGGAAGAATTATACGAGGAGACATGATTCCTTTAACTGACGCTCCTGGTAAGATTTCAAGCAGAAAAAACAAAAATAATGATTTATCACAGTAAATGATGGCCGCTCTGTTGGGAAAAACAAGCACTCCATTTACTCTAATGTTCACAGGTTTTCAGTGATAAATCAAAGTGTGCACTTTATATAGTACCTGCTTTTTAACAAATTATTCATAAGGCCAGGCATACACTGTTGGCTCGTTTTGAGCCGATTTTCCAGTCGTGCGAGTATTTTTTGGATCGGGCCGAATTTCGACCCTATCGTGGGTCGTGCTTCGTGCAGTATACCTGGGGTAACGACGAGAGATCAACAGCTCCCGACGAGCTCCCGATCACAAGTCGTGTGCTCGCAAGGAAATCAAACTTGTTTGAAATCCTGGTCGCTCCTCGTGAAGGTATCGCACAGTAGAAGCAGTAGGTGCGTTTGAGATGAACTGCGCCTCGCCTGGCGAGTAGACGAGATCAGGCGGCCGCAGCAGGAGGTGGAGACAAAAAGCTGCAGTCAAGTCGGACAGTTTCCAGCACATACAGGAGGAGACACTTCCCGTTAGATCACCTGTATGTTACCTGTAGTTTGCAGACCACGTTCTTAGATAAAGTGTCCTCGATCGCTGATTGAAGTTAAAATAAAAGTGATCCTCCTTCTGTTGCATGAAACGTGTTCTTTTATCTGCCCTGTAAAGCACTTTGTAACTGGTCGTTTGATAAGTCATATATATAAGTGTTATTATTAGCAGACACAAAATATTTACTTGTTGGCAGATAAAAACTTCATCGCACAACATAAGACTAATATAACAAACATTAAATATTGTGATTACACAGATAATTAGTATTTTGCGCAACATGTGGTGTTTGTTGTCAAAATTAAGAGCCAATCAGAGCCTGTCAGCTCATCAATCAGGTGACAGCCAGGCGCTCGCAGTCCGTGGAGAGCAGCTTTTTTGACGTTGCAGGTCCGGTATACAGAAGTCCAACGTGTGTTATGAACGTATAATGTAAGCAGTCAAGTCGCATCAGAGCATCGGGCCGTACAGTGTGAGAGCATTACTCGTGGGCTGCGAACTTTTGAACTCAGTGTGAGATAGGGCTGAATCAAACGATTTAAAATATTGCACAGTGTATGCCCGGCCTAACAGAAAGTGCTTTTAATAAAACGATTCTGTTTATTTCAATCAGAGCTCCTTCCTTTTATAAACAGAGCTCACTCCAAGTGTCACCACCAACATGCATGAACATGCTTCCTCTGATTTTTCAGATGCAGATCAAGGTCAAATCCTTGGTTTTCCAACCTTAAACCCCCCGGAGCCCACCGAAAAAACAACGGCAACAGCTACAGAGGGTGCAGCAAATGAGGAAATCCCATTAACCGACGAGCCTGCTGTGAACCCAGAGACCCCAGCACCCATTCCTCCCAGAGGCGACGGCCCCAATCAAACCAAAGGTAAGATGAGGACAGGCCATCAATTTACTTGGTGAGACACAAAGAGATGAAGATATGAGGCAACTACAAGCAGCCCGCCGTATCTGTAGTGTTACATCAAGAGTAGAATGTTGTCAGACAGAAAATATCACCAAAGAAATCCTTGAATTCTGCACTCATCGACGTGAATTTAACCACAGATTAGGCAAAGTGGATCCACTCTAATAGGAGAATAACATATAGCAGTACTTCTGTGTGTATTTTCAATTCAATTCAATTCAATTTTATTTATATAGCGTCTGTTACAATGACAATTGTCTCTAGGCGCTTTACAGAGACCCAGAGCATGACCCCCGAGCAAATATCATCAACTAAGATTATATAATTAAATCCAATCAATGATAATGGCAGGTAAAAAACTCCCACGTAGGGAGAAAAAAAACCTTTATACCAAACAGTGGCAAGGAAAAACTCCACTTTAAGAGGAAGAAACCTTGAGCAGGACCTGGCTCATATGGGGGGACCTTCCTGCCGAAGGCCAGCCGGGTAGAGAAAGAAAAGAGGGAACACAGGACACAGAGAGGATGGAGGACAGAGAGAAGATGGAGGACAGAAAGAGGATGTAGGACAGAAAAAGTAAAAAATAATAATAAAGAAGTAGTGGAATTGTTGTAGGGTGAATGCAAGCCCAACGGATGCAACGGATTTCGGTCTGGCCATGAATTTTCAGTTTCATACTTGTGAGAGCCAAGCATCTCAACACAACATTTGCTGTACATCTGTAAAGCTGATGTCCAGATACAACAGGAAACACATTTATAATTTGTAAAGGATTACTTTCAATATCAAAAACCAGTGAGACTTTTTTTTTCTCTTAGCAATAGATTTTCACATGTAACTTCACGTAAACCAAGTTTTGTGGGTCAACACGTGGATTTCCTCTATCCATCCATTATCTATACCCGTTTTATCCTTGAAGGGTCACGGGGATCTACTGGAGCCTATCCCAGCTGTCTACGGGCGAAAGGCAGGGGTACACCCTGGACAGGTCGCCAGTCCATCACAGGGCCACACATACAGACAAACAACCTTTCACACTCACACTCACTCCTATGGGCAATTTAGAATTACTCGATTAACCTGACATGCATGTCTTTGGATTTCCTCTATTAAAAAATAATTAAAATTAATCCAAAAAATTAATGATGTTTTTGTTTTCTAAATTTTGAGCCTTAAACATGCTTTTGATCCTTCCAAGTCAAGATTTCAAAGAACAGTCCTTTCTAAAGACTTTGGTGAAATCGACTTTAAGCCTCAGCAGACACGTGACTTCAGCATATGAGCAGACAGACTACAGAGCTAAAACAGGCTCTCTGACAGCCAACATGAACTGTATTTGATGGACAGGGACTAATTTGCGCTGATAATAGCTCAACTTACACATGGAGTTCCTCAAGGCTCAATTCTTGGCCTTCTTTTGTTAAATAGAGTGAAATATTTTAAGCCTTTATCTCTTAAAAGGTTGATGATTGTGGCTTACAGATAATTCAAACTCAAAATTCAGTGTCTCAGAAAATAAGAATATTACATAAGATCAATTTAAAAAGGATACTTTAAACAGAATTATCAGGCTTCTGAAAAGTATGTTCATTTCTTTGCACTCAGTACTTGGCTGGGCCTCCTTTTGCATGAATTACTGCATCAATGCGGCGTAGCATGGAGGCCATCAGCCTGTGGAACTGCTCAGTATAATAGAAGCTCAGGTTCCTGGTCATCTGCATTGTTGGGTCTGTTGAGCCATAGATCCTCTATGGGGTTCAGATCAGGCGAGTTTACTGGCCAATCAAGCACAGCATAGCCATGTTCACTGAACCAACCTTTGGTACCTTCGGCAGTGTTGGCAGGTGCCAAGTCCTGCTGGAAAATGAAATCAGCATCTCCATAAAGCTTGTCACCAGAAGGAAGCATGAATGCTTCTAAAGCTTCCTGGTAGATGGACGTGCTGACTGTGGACTTCAGAAAACCCAGTGGACCAACACCAGCAGATGACATGGCAGCCCAAATCATCATCGACTGTGGAAACTTCATGTGCCTCTCCACTGTTCCTCCAGACTCTGGGACCTTGATTTTCAACCCTAACCCTAACCCTAACCCTTTCATCTGAAAAGAGAACTCTGGACCACTGGGGAACAGTCCAGCGTCAGTCCACTCCTTGTGAAGCTCCCCCAAATTCTTAAACGGATTTCGGTTGACAACCCTATCAAGGTTGCGGTCATCCTTTTATTATGCTTGGACACAGCACTCTGAACAACCAGCGTCTTTAGCAATGACCTTTTGTGGATTTCCCTCCTTGTGAAGACTGTCAGTGACTGTTTTCTGGACATCTGTTGAGTCAGCAGTCTTCCTCATGATCGTGTAGCCAACTGACCCAGACTGAGAGACTAAGGCCCCGATCGTACACTTCCTGCTAGCTGCTACCCGCTAGCCACTACCTGCAAATTGCGGGTTTGGGAACCTCCTCTAACCGCTAATGCAAACTTCCACTCCCTAAAGCCGCTACCCATTATGCTGACTCCCTTACTCACATTGTAGGTGTGTAGGTGTGTCTTTTGCCCTTTCCGCAAACTCCGCATTTTGCGATCTATCTTGCAATAGAAATTGTATGTATATATCAGTGCAGGGGAGGAGGAGGAAGGAAGAGGAAGCTCTACAGCAGAGTCCCAGACGAGCTGCACACCAGAGCTGATCTGGATGAAAAGACGCTCCATAGCGGTTAGCAGGTAGCGCAACCTGCTCTTAATGGCTACTGACGCACTGATTGGTTTAACAGGTGGAACGTCCTAACCACTCCTATGCATAATTTAGCGGGTAGCGCAGGTGGGATAGCGGGTTTAGCAAGGTGGAAGATTGCGTTCTTTGCAGGGGAATGCCCCTCCCACTACCCGCTATCCCTAAATAGCGGCTTTAGCAGATCTGGCGGAAGATCGGGCCCTAAAGGTTCAGGGAACCTTTGCAGGTGTTCTGAGTTAATTAGCTGTCTAGGGTGTGGCACCGGGACTTTTCAATATCAAACTTTTTCACAATGTTCTACTTTTCTTAGACACTGAATTTGGGGTTTCCATTATCTGAAGCCACAGTCTTCAAGAATAAGGCTTGCAATATTTCCCTCCATCCAGTGAATCTATATATGGGTTTCACTTTCTGAAGTGAGTGACAAAAGATATTGAACCTGTTTATGATCCTCAAACTTATGAGATGTACCTGTATTATTATCATTATTATTATCATCATTAGAGATGGATTCAGTCACCACTGAAAAAAAAAATTAAGTTAGACAGTTGGACAGTCAACATGAAGAATTGTTCTGTCATTGAACATCCAACTTTATATCTTCTGTGTCTGAAATTAAACTGCAAGGAAGTTTAAAATTTGCTCCACACTTAGGAGTAAAAATGCCCTCAACTTGCCTTACATGGAATCAAAATGTCATTTGCAAAATATTTTTAAACCAGTGTGTTCAAACCTGTGATGGGATAATTTTGGATTTATTTTTCTGCAGCCACAGGACGACATCATCTGTGTGAGCAAAGACGCTGTGGAGGGAAAAAATGCCGTCAATCTGAAACTCAAGGAATCCTCCAGCTGTGTAAGCTTTGAAAACTCCCATTTCTGTTTGTATGTAGGAATAAAAAAAATCTTTTTTTGTTACATGTGATGTGGGATGTCATTAATGGGAGACCAGGGAGGTGCACAGGGAGGAAATTGGTAATAATGACACAACAGAAAAGAGATGAAGTCATCCTTTGCAAAAGATTTCCACACATCTCCCTTTCCTTACACACACAAAAGAAAAAAAATAGTCCCCCGTCTGCCTCGAATGTCATCCTCAGTTGCTCATCGGCGTCCTCAACGTGACCTCAGCAGGGAACCGGTCCTCATTTCAGAGGCAGTAACTGCTCCATCTCAGGAGCAAGTGATCAGTGAAGCTGTGTGCATTCATGTTTTTCAAAGATTGCCTGGAAAGTCTAAGATACCTCTGCTCCATGCGATGCAATGCGGAGCACGGATCGCTTTGAGGGCAGTAGGAGGGGAGCACTGTGGGTGGGCTTGGAATATATAATGTATAGCAGCCAGAGGCCACAGCGTGGGCGTGTGTGACGGTATGTTCATGTTTAGAAAGATAAATTCTTCAGTACCTCGGGAAAACTGCTTTGTGGTCTACAGCTTTTTCTTTTTTCCTCCCTTTTTCTGGAGGTCTGAAGCCACTACATGTGATGTGAGTTAGCTACAGCTCTAATATAGCCTGAGAAATAAGTCATATTTACTCTAAATGATGTATAAACAGCTGCAACTGCCAATGCAGGGTTTGTCTGTGTGGTCAAACATAAGGCCATGACATCATGTTTTTAACCAAACAAATAATATATTTGGTGAATTGTAAAAAGATCAATGTAAAGGTTACCAGAGTTCAACGATTCCTCTTCTGTTAATACAGTGGTACCTCTACTTACGAACGTCTCTACATATGGAATTTTCAGGTTACGAAACGCAGCAAAGGGAAAATATTGCCTCTTGTTACGAATGAAATTTCAGGATACGAAAGGCAAAAATCCAGTAGCGCTGCTTCTCGCAGCTCCCAGAGTTTACTGAACGTAAACATAGCTGTCAGCTCTGTATCTTGGTTTGAAAGCGGTGCGTCCGAGCTGCTCTGCCATTCGCTGTCGCTTAGCATCTTCCTGGCATCCCATTGGATATCGCTTAGCATCTTCCTAGCATCCCATTGGCTAGGAGGGCCCCTTGTCTGTATGAGCGTAACCCAGCAACCCAGGTAAACAAACAATTTTTACCTCCACCAAGGAGGTTATGTTTTTACTGGCGTTTATCTGTCTGTCTGTATTCAAGATAACTCAAAAAGTTATGGAGGGATTTTGATGAAATTTTCAGGAGTTGTCGGAAATATGAAAAGAAAGAACTGGTTTCATTTTGGGTGTGATCTGGAAAAAATCCTGGATTCTGGACTTTCAAATTTTTCGATAATTGTTGCGCTTGGTGGAGGTCGGCGCTCTCTGAGTGCTTTTCTAGTTCTAACATGTATTTCTTACAGGTTTTTGTGTCATTTCATGTATTATTTATAATTTATTAAAAATTTATGTTCAAATTTTGGGGGGCTTGGAACGGATTAGGGCATTTACATGGAAAACACGTATCTACTTACGAATGTTTAAGGTTATGAAACTACTTCCAGAACCAATTAATTTCGTAAGTAGAGGTACTGCTGTAGTAAAATTGGCTGAGAGAGTGAACCCTGGGTCATTTCATGAGGGTGGCCAATAATACAGAGAACATTATTTCAATAATAGCATGTGAAATTCTGCAAGCAAGATAAGGTTGGTGGAGCTTATTTATCCCATCCAGCTACATAGTGGAGAGGGTCATCGAGTGTACGCGTACATGGACCGTTGCGGTGCCGCGGCAGGTACCAGAACTTAAAGATCAGATGAAAAGATCTCTGGCTAAAAGGTCACAGACTCTTATTCATAAATAGGTGGTCTTGTGAAAGTTGTCAGCGTACTCCTGTCGGTTTCTGGTGAAAGGTTTAGAAAAAGGGTCTCAAAGCAGAGGAAGTGCATGTGAAAGGATTACAGGAGGAGCCAGGGGGCTGCATTTATGCGGGAAGCTTAAGATTTAGGATGAATGTCAAATTCAGGCTTTGATGACTTGAATCGTTTAGATGCCGTCATGAAAATGTTTTAAAACATTTCTTTTTTTTTGTTGTTGGTATTTTCAGAAAGACACGCAGAGGAAACTCGCAAGTGTCCTGCAGGAGTTGTGTGGTGAAGACTGTAAAATGGAGATCTACCAGGAAGACAACACAGATGAAGTCCTCGTGTCCGGGAAGTATGTTGAAGGTCGGTAACGTTTCCTGGCCATAAATAACAACCGTAAAAAGACAGAGCTCACCGTCAGATCTCCTAAGGATTCACGATGATTAGCAGCTTTACAAGCACGCTTTTTTATGATTCTGCCTTCCTTCCAGCCAAACCTGTATTAATATCATCTCCACTGCTCCAAACAATAAAAATGTTAATGTCCTAAGCCCCAGACTGCTGGATTATCCTCTTCATCATTATGATAATAATATCCTCTGATTACCTCCTAACAATAAAATAACAAACAAAACCCCCTTTTTTCCCCCTCAATTTACAGATGATGTCACCGGCATGACGAACAAGTTCAACAATGACAACATAAAGGATAAGGTACAGCACATTTCAGCTGCTTTGCAAGAGTCTTTTCTTTCTTTTTACGGGTGTTTCTTCAGTAAACAATCTGTTTATTTAAATAAAGTGGAATCAAAGGTGTGTCACTGGTATCCTCTAAATGCTTTTCCATGGGCAGGACGGATTCCTCACGTCAAAACAATGCCGTAAATCATGCAACTCACCACGCAGGGCCGGCGAAGTAAACTTCCAAAGGCAATGAGACGCACGCTGACTCAGCTCGGCTAAACTTTGAGGTCGACTCGTAATTAAACTTGAGATACACTTGGGAGCAGAAAAACACTCCCCGTGTTTCACTCCCAAGACTCTCTGAAAAGGCTTCCAGCTGCCCGAGTGGCTGTCACAAACAAGACCATTGACTCGTCAGCACAGAAACATTTTTATCTAATACCAAGGGACCAGCGTTGGGCTGTTGGTGCTTTGGTCAAAGCCATCTGTCTCTGTGCTTTCAACAATCCCTACATTTCCCATCATGCACCGATAACGACTCATACTTATCAGCAATAAACCAACTTTCAGACCGAGTCCCTCTTTACTATCCCCCCCACAGCTTGTTCACCGCCTTATTCATTGCTGCTTTGACATTGCCAAAGAATGTTCGGCAATAAAAAAATGTGAAGTTTATGATGCTACAGTGAATTATTGTTATTATTTTTAATTGTAAGGATCCTTCAAGGTTGTCTTTTGTATGCAGAGCTCCCGCTTGCTGAAGTTGAGCTTCATCTATTTATGCGCTTCGTTCAATCAAATTCTGTTCATCCTCATAAAATGATTCACAGATCTATTCAACGCAACCGCAGTGTTGGACATGAACGCGAAGCGTAACGTGGTTTTAACAAGTTCCAAGGTTATAGCAATAGATTATTGCATCCAGTGGTGAAGAACACGCAGCACAATGGGCTGTTATTGATTTCTTGAAACTGAATGAGTCAGAAAGGGAGGCAGATATCCCTGAGCTTCTTCCTAACATTTAAGCACATTCATTCAGTCCAAAACCGTAGTTTGAAACGTGCAGGAATCTGAGCCAAGGTTATACATCGGGATCAGTAATCAAATCAGACATATGGATCTGTGTTGTTTATCTCCTTCCTCGGTAGTGCAGATAAATCTCTCTCAAAGACGTCCGTTTTCCCTCCTATGATTGTCTCCATCTCTGCCTTTTTCTATAAAATCTGACTTCTGATCAGCTCTTTCACCAAGGTGAAACCTTCACTTTGCCCGACACTACATAAATAATTCAACAAAGGTTACCTTTTTTCTGTCAAAATCCAACTAGTTTCTGAAAAAATTAGAATCAAATGCAAATACAGTGATCCCTCGCCAATTCGCACTTTAAGTTCCGTGGTTTTAGTTATTTGCAGATTTTTTCAGAAATATATAATTTTTTTTTTAAAAATCAAGAAAAAATTGCGGAAACATCACAGGTTGTTGTGCGTGTTCTCTCGCAGCAAAGAAATGCTGTGAGCCAGCCTGGCCCCTTTAAGAAGGTGGCCTTATGGATAATGGTCTGGTCTTATGGGTAATGTAGTATGTGTGTCGTGGGACGGCAGAATAAAAAACGAGGTTAGATGAAAGAGCGGTTTGTTTACTACGGTTCAGAGACCAGAGGCTGTGAAGGTAACAGAAAGACCACAGTTGAGCCTTTGTCTTGTTTCGCTGCAGTGTCTCGCTACCTTTTTACTGTTTTTAAACATATTTTAAACACATTATTTAGGCTCGGGGGGCTCCGGCTCCAGTTTGCGGATTTTGATTCTCGTGGGGGGGGCACCGGCCCCCATTAACCGCGAAAAATAAGGGATCACTGTATTCAAAACACAGAGGTTTGATTTTGTATTCAGTGTCATCTTTGACTTTTTTAAATCTATTACTAGTAGATTTACAGTTTCCTCTCTGTCCTCAGACTGACGTTGATGAGGCTGTTCCTCGCTGGGGGAAGAAGTCCAAGTTGGTGCTGGTCTGCCTGCTGCTGGCGGGCCTGCTGCTGGCAGCACTGCTAGTAGCCGGGTATTGCCTCAAAACCCACCGCAAGACCTCAAAAGGAATCAGACTGGTGAGAGCACCGTTTCCACAGGACGAGCTGAAAGTCTTTCCCTGCACACGTTCAGACGTGAATCGCTATCCAGACATCAGCCGGATTCTCTTTTCACTCCAATATTCTCAGGCCACATTTTCTGTACGCAGCAATGAAATTAAAACATCTGGACTACGCTAATCTTAATCACATCATGTAGACGTGCATACGCCTAAATCGCTCTATTACACCCGATGTGAGTTTTTACAGCATCCTGATGCAAACTGGCAACATCGGTGCAGAGCAGAATGACACTTAAAACACTTTTGTGACAAGAACAAAACCCAGTTATGGATAGGGGTGTGAAAAAAAATTGATTTGGCGATATATCGTGATTTTCGGCCGCCCGATATATTGATTTTTCAGCTAATAAACAGTAAATAGGTTGTTTTGAAGCAAATAGTTTTGACTCAATTTGTCCTCTGAATAATCAATATCATCTGATGAACATATACAGCAACTTGTTTTTTCATCTCTACTTTTAATTTTGATATTAACTGGGTAGAATATCACAATATATCGCAATATATTGTGATAATTTCGTATCGTGACCCAAGTATCACAATGCATATCGTATTGCGAGGTCCTTGCCAATACTCACCCCTAGTTATAGATGGGCGAAAACGTTTCATGGGTGTTTCAGGGATGTGAGCCATTACATTTTGTTCACTTTATTTAGTGTAGAGGGACACTGTATATTAATAAACATTTAAAATGTAAATCTACAAAAAGGCTAATTTGCATTGACAGTCCTCCTGCAAGATACATTAATAAAGGATACAACACACATACGCGACACACATTATCAATAAATTTAAAACATAGAAATAGTCAAAGATCACACATTTGTAACAGAAGAAAGCCAGAATGGAAAGAAGGAAAAAACAAGACAGTCCTGTTGATTGCAGACCGGAGGAGGGACCAGATGTTTGTAAGATGCTAAAGTGCTTTTAGCAATATGATATAAAGTGCTCAAGTTATTGCACGTTGCCATTATTCTGGTTGCGCTCCGTAACATGTGAACATCCTACTTATCTGAACACCACATCCAGAACACTGTTGTATTTATTTTTACATCACTGGTCCGAATCCAGTTGTACATTTGAAAGTTGGATCTTCAGCAACAGGAAATTATTTCACACATCGTATCCACTGTTATCATTTTAGTCACATCACAATCTATATGAGAAAAAAAAGAAGAAAAAAAAGTAGTAGGATATTGGATGAAATAAAATGAATGAGCACATGCTATCTGAGAAAGACCAAGAAAGGAATCTAAGATGATGAGGCTCCTCAAGATCCAGTTGAAGCTGAGTCTGGATTCGAGGTCAAAAGGTTATAATGTTTATCCAGTTCAAGGGAAGGCCTCCTTCGCTCATATGTTACAGGCTCTTTATGCCATTTCTACTCCAACTCCTCCTCATCAGGGAGACACAGATGGTTTTAGTTTATCTGAACCTTGCAACATCATCTTTTTAAAGTATTTACATATGGTGGCACACCCATGTAATTGTTTAGAATGAGCTTTTGGGATTCGTGCCTTATCTGTTGAAAAGGTTCTGTCAAAACCATCAGATACCTAAAATATCTGATGACAGACAAAGCACTTCATCACACTTACGCTCATAAATAGCTGAAATAGTGTTTTAAACTAGTAATGTGATCGTAGAGTCACTTGCACAGACATCTGAAGAGCATAAACCTTCATCCACTCTGGTTTACGTTCTCTCCTGGAAACTTGCACATCATGCGACGCAGGCGCTCACCTAAAGCGACGTCTCTGTTATCTCCTCAGGCTGAATCTTTCCAGGTGGATGAAGAGAACCAGGCCAACACCCTGGTGTCCGTGGCCCCCCTCCCTCAGGAGCCGCTCGACAAACCCACCGTCAACGGAGACTCTCCACCAGAGAACGGGACCAGCGCCGCCCCCACCACCAACGGACACTCTGCCACCCAGACCCCAGTGGCCGACACGGAGATGTGAATCACGACACCGTCAACCCCCCCGTTCTCCTTTCCACCCACCCACCTTCAACATAGACCTCTCTGGAAGATGACGACAACGATAACGGCGCCTGTAATGTGAAAAGTTTGGGAACACTTGCCTTCGCCGGCATCACGTAGAGCCTGCTTAGGTTGGCTGACTGGGATTTTGTAGCCATTCTGACTTACATCTAATTCTGATGATATTTGCAGAATTGTTGAGGAATGTCAAATGTGTATTGTTGATCTCTGACGGAGGAGCACACATTGCTCTATTGCTTTAACTGACCGTTGTGCTGCAGTGAAACTAATGAAGCCGACGCTCACGGATTCATAGTTTAACTGTGCAGCTGTGGTTGCCTGTGAACGCAAATTATGCATCAAATATAATCTACAACAAAAACGGTTACACTTTTCACACAGGCAACTGACAAACTTATTAAAACAACTTTCATATTTGGAAAAAAAAAAAAAAAAGAGATGCTCTTTAATATTGCTGGTGTTTAAAGACACCAAAGACTTAAGTAATGCCTTCAAGCTATTAAACATGTGGAAATGTCAGCTGAAAACTAAAGCTGGCTACGTTCTTTAGACAACTAAACCTCTATAACTGACCTCTTTTTTTTATGGGTCCAGGTTCCAAAGTTTCTACTTTGTAGCTATTTGTTTTTTTTTATTGTTGTATAGTTGACTTTTTTCTAGTTCTGCAACAAATTAACTTTTTCTACTTTTACCACTGTTTTAGCGAATTACGAAGCACAAAAATGACGGCTGTGAAATTCCTTTGCAGCGTACAACATTTCTCACGTGGCCTTTATCTCCTCGTTGGTTTAAAAGACATAAAGGCTTTTACGTAACTGGTGACATTCTCTACTTCTCTCTCATGTCTCTTGCATGTGTAAATACGCTTGCTTTCTCATTCATGAACTGTGATTGTCGACTAGATCTCCGCAGGTTGTTCTCAGCTTACTTTCGTTGTGCTGACGATGACCAGAAACATTTCATCCATTGAAAAATCCATGTTTCAGTAAACATCTTTTTTTTAAATAATTGTGAAATGCATTATTTTTTCTGTCACTTCAAATGATTTTACATATTTATTTTGTTTACTTAATGGAGGATTACCAGAAATAGCTCCAATAATATCCTTACCTTAAAGGAAGCCACGCCCACTTGGCCGACTTAACATATCAAGATGTTTTATGAGCTAAAGTGACTCAGCAATAGTTCTTTCCACATACAACGGGTGCCCACCCTCTGACTGCAGGCAGACTAGAAGAAACACTAACAACCAAAGGAAAAAAACATTGAAATATTTAGCACTAAATTACCATTTGCACATAAGACTCTTAATTCGGACTCTTTAAACTGTTCAATTCTAAACTAGAAAAGCACTCGGCGAGCACAGACCTCCACCAAGCACAACAGTTCCCTCATATAGCGATTTACAGGTTGCTATAAAATCCGCCTTCTGGATCAGATCCGGATCAGCCTTTGAAATTTGATAAAGGTTCCCATTGTCAATCCCTGAGTCAAATTTCATGTGTTTTGGGCAATAATTAACGGAGATATTGAGAAACAAAATTTTTGGCCCCGTTGACCCAATGTTATCGGAAATTTGAAAGTGATCCAGAATCCAGGATTTCTTCTGGATCACACCCAAAATGAAATCAGTTCTTCCTTTTCACATTTCTGACAACTCCTAAAAATTTCATCAAAATCCATCCATAACTTTTTGAGTTATGTTGAACACAGAGAGACGGAAAAAAAGCACATCACACAGATCAGTCATCTCAAGATCATTAAGACAAAAAGGAAACAACTAACTAAAACTTAAGTTAATCTCTGTAAAAAGAGATTGTTTTTTTGTTTTTTGTTTTTAAACTTGACCCAGAATCCAAGTCAGAACATATAAAGCAGGTTACACAGTGGTGGAAGAGTTCTTCTGCACCAGTGTGACCCACTTCACACTACAGCACATATGAAGAAGATTCCTAGAAACCTCTTAAATACAGAAGAACTGATAAATGAATATATGCACTCACTGGCCACTTTATCAGGTCCACCTCACTAGTACTGGGTCAGAACTGCCTTAATCCTTGGTGTCATGGATTCAACAAGGTTCTGGAAACATTCCTCAGAGAGTTTGGTCCATATTGACATAACAGCATCACCAGTTGCTGCAGATTTGTCGGCTACTCATCCATGATGAGAATCTTTGTTCCACCACATCCCAAAGCTGCTCTACTGGACTGAGATCTGGAGACTGTGGAGGCCATCTGAGTCCAGTAAACTCATTGTCATATTCTAGAAACCAGTCTGAGATGATTCAGGCTTTATGACATGGAGCGTTATCCTGGTGGAAGTATCCATCAGAAAATGGTCCACTGTGGTCATAAAGGGATGGAGATGGTCAGCAACAATACTCAGGTAGGCTGTGGTGTTGACACGATGATCAGTTGGTACTGATGGACCCAAAGAGTGGCAGGAAAATAAAGGAAAAACTAATGTTGGTATAATCAGAATAACTCACTGTTCTGAGATAACTACATTTGGATAACAAATAATGAACAATATACAAAACACAGTCATGGTATGATTCATTTGAAAATAAATACTGTACTAACTAATAAATTTATAATAATTCACAAATGCAGGATCTTGCAGTTGTAATCTCCTGTGAAGCATTAACTATCAGGCGGATTTCTCCATTTATTCTTAAAAAGTATGCAAAATTATCAGCCTAATTGAACATAGTTAATTAATGATCCACTGAGATGCAAATAGTTATTTTGACTAAGGCGAAGCAGAACCCACAGTCAGTAGAAATAAGACGTTTGAATGTTAATGGTGAAAAAGCAAAACTTGGATTGAGAACAAACCATTACCAGACGATTCAGTGAGGTTGAAAGAGAAAGAGGAAGGAACAGTGACTCTTTATTTGCATGTATTGTACAGAGTACACTGTAAAATATAATAAGTTGACTTTACTTAAAAAAAATATGCAAACTTGCTGCCTCACAAAAAGTAATTTATATTAACTTAGATGAATTACATTGGATTTACTTAATTATTTTGAGTTTGCAGTACTCAAATTATCTTAAATAATTGAATTATAGTAACTTGTTTATTTTGAGTTTGCAGTACTCAAATTATCTTAAATAATTGAATTATAGTAACTTGTTTATTTTGAGTTTGCAGTACTCAAATTATCTTAAATAATTGGATTATAGTACCTTGTTTATTTTGAGTTTGCAGTACTCAAATTATTTTAAATAATTGGATTATAGTAACTTGCTTATTTTGAGTTTGCAGTACTCAAATTATCTTAAATAATTTGATTAGAGTAACTTGTTTATTTTGAGTATGGAGTACTCAAATTAACTTGAATGAATAAGATTACAGTAATTTACTTATTGTGAGCTTCCAGTACTCAAGTGAAAGCTTAATTCGCTTTAGTGTTGCTCATCCATCATATTCAGGTCAACTTCATGTAATCTAACTTTGTGAGAGCCACACTTGCCCACTGTACTCAGGTTCAACTCAAGGAGCAAGGGAAGAATTAGTGTAAAAAGTAAACACATGGGCCTGGTTTTGGTGTTGACAAGGCTAGTTCAGCTAGTTGGCTGAGGTCATAAAAATATAGCATTTTGCTTCTCAAAGCAATATGCATTCAAGAGTGAAACATTTGCATCACAAAATAATTGTCCACAAAAAAGTCTGACCTCACAATTGCTTGGCACTATTTTCGCTCTCTTAGAATGGGCAGAGAGAGAGAGAGAGAGAGAGAGAGAGAGAGAGAGAGTGGTCCAAGCTGAAGTTGGACCCACAACTGTCTCTCACGGCTACAGCTGTGGGTCCAACTTCAGCTTGGACCACTTCTCTCTCTCTGCCCGTTCCAACTCCATCTGATGAAGTTCGCCATCTGTTTATTCAGGTTCATAAAGGTATCCCTGGCTCTGTGCTAAAAGTTTCTTGACCTAAAAGAATTACAACAGCACATGTTAATTTCATTTAAAAAACACAATGAACGGAGAACACTTAATGGATTAACTCAGTGGAATTAAAATTTATTTGAAAATGCTCAACAATGCATTTAACAAAAGACATTGACTCTTGACAGGCTGAAGAGTGTTTTGTTAATGCTCAGTATAAAAGTGAACAATCAATATTTTGATTACAAACCTACTTAACATTCTTTTATGAATTTTTATTTATCAAACTATTCAATCCAGGTGTGCCTTGCTGCAACAGCCAACAGATGTAACAACAGATGTAACAGATAAAACAGAAAATGACAACTTCTCAGCTGAACAAGTCAGTTTTGAGTCTCCACTACATTTTTGAATAAACAATAGCTCAAACAATTGAACTAAAAAATAATTACTGACCTGGGAACATGTTCCTGAAATAGCCTCTCAACAAAAAAGCACAACATATTTAAAAAAATTATGTTCCTGAAATAATTGCAAGAGAGGATATTATTATTAAGAACTAAACCCTTTCAGAGAATCTTTCTGAACTAGTCATTTTTAGTTCTGTATCTTAGGGTTATGTTGGGTGCCTATGCGTTTTGAAGAGCAAAGTAACAACCTGAAACATAATGACAAATGCACATTAACAACAAATATTTCCTGTTCTTCCGCTCTTCAAAATAAGAGTCCTGGATGTGTTGGCATTACTTGTACAAAAGCGCATACTTTTAAAAAGCACATACATTTATTTTAAAAAAAGGGTTACAATTGTTTCTTGGTATGGGACACAGAAAAACTATTGATATTGCTAAAACAATAATATTGGTGTATCAACACTGCGTAGGCATTTTAAAGTATTGGGATTATTATCTTACAGGAGCTGTAAGTGAAGTGAGATGCCTGTGCAGTGTGGACATACTAATATTGCTGATATTTCCGTGTCTGCTATTGAGAATGAAATTTAAATCTTTTTGTCAAGTTGCTCACACCAAATGGGTTTGGGTAAATTTAAGTCAATTTTCTTTTATACAGGTAATACTGGGACATCTGGGACTCTATTTTGAAGAGGGGAAAAGGTTTTTGCACTGTATCAACTTGCCTACCCCAGTAGTTTGTTTTTCAAACTAAGCAGTTTTGGAGGGAGTGTTTTGCTTCTCAATCCAAGCATGACTGCTTGGATGAATCTGAGTGTGTTCACCATGCATTTTGGGTAATCTAAGTGAAGAGCATACATAAGCCCAAACATGAGGCACACTGCCTGGGGAAAGTCTCTAACATTGTCCATGACAGTACTTCCCTCAAGTATGATGGCAGTGGAGATGGGCTGGAGGTGCGCTGCATTTAGACCCTGCTGCTGAGCATCTTCGTTGACCACGGTCAGCACCCCAACTGTCACTGAGGCCAGTGCTTCTTCCTTCACTGTATCCTGCAGAAGAAGCACACACAACTACCTTTTGAATCTGGACTTCTTTTGGGAAATTCTGTAGACTGGAAGTGTGAGATTGGGGAATTCACATCCTTAATTTAATTACATTATGTACTAATTTAGGGATTCTGATCATTTATGAGTGAGATTAGAATCCACCTGATTCTGATCAACTGAAATTAACTGTATTTTAAATATTTGACAACACTATCAAACGTATCAAATATGATTTGTCAGTGACTTGAGATCAATATGTTTCTTTCTTCTTTCAATATGTTACTTACAAAGCAAGTCTTGTAGACCTCCCTGGAGTCATCACCAAGCACAATAGGAAGGCCTCTGAGGACAACAGAGCGAAGTGCCGTCACATCTGGTGACTAAAAATACAGAGAGAATAGATACAAGTTAAGAACTTTGGAGCATTTTGAGGGGGGTGGGGGGTATGTGTTGATATACTGTTTTGTATTTTCTCTAATAGTGAGGCTCATAATAGAGACAGGGGTTTAAGTCTTCTTAGTATAACTGGTAACATTTAAATACCTAATTTTACACATCCCACATCCCTGTAAACATTTTCTTTGTTTTTATACAAACTCAACATTTCATTTAAATTTAAAATAAAATGCCCTCGTGCATGCATTTCATTGAGCACTCACTTGAAATGTGCAAACTATCATACTGTTGGACTTTCTTGTTACTAAGAAAGACAGACTGAGAGACACATACAAACCTGTTGAAATTTAACAAAAACATGTTGAGATGAACACAACAACTGGTATAAGTGTTGTGAAAGGATTTTAAAAAGCATGATTTAATTGTTGAAGTGATTTAGTTATTGTATTTATGGGTACACATCACTGGTACGGTCACCAAGGATACATCTGTCTCGCTTGCTCTCCACAGCAGCATGCAGCAGCACAGCAGAGAGGAAGGCAGTGGGACTGGTATGTGAAACAGGCCTAAGGTGCACTGCCACCACCCATTATTACTGGAGTGTAAATGACAAAATCCTTACCAGACAGTTGATGTGCTGCATCAAGTCTGTCAGTTTTTGTCCTGTAGTTCCTTTTTTGGACTTGAAAAGCTCGATGAAGCGTGGGGTGTGTTGGTCTAGGGCTTCATAGAAGTCTCCTTCAAGGTTCTTACTGGCGACACGATTAAACTCAGCAAAGACCTGAAAAAATGGAGTGGAAGGAGGGAGAGGGATAGCAACATTAAGATGACTGTCATTCTATTAATACTGTAGAAATTTAAAGAGCTTAACATATGAAACTATGGTGAATAATACATTACTACTTATATTATTAAACAGATAACATTAGTACACATACTGACATTGAAAACATTTTACTGATTTGTATATAGTGCAAGAGCAATTTTTTTTGATGATGATGTGTTTTAATATACCGCCTCACAGCATTGATATGTTCTGACTGACATTTAATCTGCTGGAAACTTAATGGGGGAAGGCAGGCCAAAACAAACAAGTAGCTTACCTGTCTCTCAGTGAAAAGTGCTGGCCAACGTTCAACCGTGCTCTTCACAGCAGGCTCTTGTGTCACTATCTCCCTTCTGCGCAGTGGGAATGTTTGGTCCATCATTTGTGAGACTAGAGTGGCATTGGGTTTTTTCTTTTTCATTTCCTCGATGACAATCTTCCTGGCATTTTCAAGGCTTCTTTCATCATGTCCGTCAGGTAAATTAGGCAAATAATTGGCTTCACCTCTTTTTGGTCGCTTGACATTCTTGCTGGCTGATTCTCCATCTGGATTAAGTTTACTTCGTTTACCCCCATTGATCATTACATCATCATATCCTGCTTTTCGTAGCTTTGTACGATAGTTTGCCATCTTGAATTTTAGGCTATTTTTCCAGCCATACCACCCTGGCTGGAGACCAGGTTCAGTGAGACTGGGGTGCTTACTTATCAGTGATTTTGCGACACTGCTGAAGTCGCCATCGTTCGGGTACGCCTTGAAACTGTACATTGTTTCGGCGAGCTTCTCGAGTATGTCATGTTTCATGTCTCGTGATGGAGTAATTGGGAGACGGTCTTTCATGAATGAAAGGTCTGCCTGTCTCAGCCTGTACTCTATATCCACTGAGAAATTGGGTATGTCGAAGAACTCTGGCCACTGTTTTCTAAGCGAAGGTGATGATTCAGCAGAGGACAAGAGCTCAGTGTCTACTGTGCTGCAGTCTGATTCTTCGGTGGGTGAAGACAGGGCAGTCAACTCGAGAGTCACAAGAGGAATTACTTTCAGCGTAGCTCTTGCAGGCAAATCTGTTATTTCAGTCAAATTGCATAGCGCATTACTGAAATCTGGATCTTCATATTGGAGTTTGAAGTCGTACTGCAGTGACAGCTTATCCCGCAGATGTGTTTTTAGTTGTTCAATGGAATCCGGTCTAACATTTAAGGTCAGCTTCCTTATATCATCATCCTCAATGACAACTCGGAGCATCAATCTTTGGTCCATCTTGATGTCACCTCCTGTGAAAAAATGAGAACATTATCTTGAGACATGCAACATCTCAGTGTTTAATTCATATAGTATAATATGTACCGTTTGAGTGTAACAAGCTGTTTGCCATGAACTCTGTAAAGTGACAGAGGAAACACATCATTCAAATCTGACAACTGGGTGACTGAGAAGATGGGCAAATGGCTGCTGCAGAGGTCATACACTCTAAGATGCTCATCATACCATGAGGTCATCAGTCTGCAGACAAATGCTACATCTGTGTTTATAACAACAATCTTTGAGATTTGTCTGAACTCTGGGAGCCCTGCGCAAGATCCAACAGAAATGACCGTGTCAGAACTGTACTTGATGCCATCAATGATGACAGAGGAAGCTACAAATCAAATCAAACTTTATTTATAGAGCGCTTTTCATGCCCTCAGGCAACACAAAGTGCTTTTCATTAAAAAAAAAAGATAAAAATTAAAACATTATAACAAAATAAAAGCCGTCACACACCCCAAAGTCGCAAAGCCTCCTCCCATTACCCCTCACCCCCCCATGCACCACAAACAAAACAAAACTCCCTCTTTTTTTTGTCTCTTAAAAGAAGAAAAAAAAAAGAGGATGAAGTACTTCTATTTAAATAAATAAATATCCAAATATCAAAACACAAATATCAAAACACCTACAAGGACTGTGTTCAGCTGGTTGTTTCTTTGATTGAGCCAGTTCTGCATTTTCCAGAAATGAGGAAACCATCAAAGACTTCACTTCATGAATTTCAATAGATGGCTTAAAAAAAAGTTGTGGCAGCTAGATGGAAGGCCATCACTTTCTGATGTCTGTTTGCTAAAGTCAGGAGAATGTTTTTAAAGTTGTGAGAGTGATGCACAACTCTCTTGAAGAACTTGTGTTTCCCCTCAAAACGCATTGTCCACACATCAGATAGAGGACCAAAGGTTCGAATGAGCTGAGGGTAATGCTCAACGTAGTGGTGCTTTGATCGTAGCTTTTCACCCTGGAAAACCTTATGAAACAAGTGTCTGGTCAGAGATTTTGCTATCAAGAAAGCACAAAGACTCTTCTGTAAAGCTTGTGGACATTGCCAATTCCACCACATCTTTTAAGGTCATTAAAACTTCCCAGGTTTCATCACCGTTTGGAATGTGTTGACCAATTAATAATGGTAGAAATTAATTATTTTAATCACAAATTAAAATATACTATGAATTATTTTAAAATTGACAAACTAAAATGTGCAATAAATTATTTTTAAATGAAATGAAAGATTTTTTTAAATAGTGAAACTGAAATATACAATGAATTTTTTAGTCACAAACCAAAAACGTGCTTTGAATTTTTTTTTAAACCGTCATAAATAAAAATGTACAATTAATTATTTTTTAACAGTCAAGTCGAAGTGTGCGATGAACAGTCACAAACTGCCATGCACAATGATTTATTTTAAATAGTCCAAAATTGGAATAAATTAACTTGATCCATTTAACAATGGAATTACTTTTATCATAATCCCACTGTAGTAACATTAATGTATTTCTGTTACCCAAACTCATGGAACTAATACAAATATTGAATGATTATTCAGTGTATGAAGCATTAAGTGAATACCTTTATTTGCTGAGAGCGGGGTAAGTGTGGACAGTTGACCATCTGCTTCAGCCTGAATGGAGGACAGTGAAAAAATACATAATTAAGGCAACAATTTCAAAATATAGACACATAAATCAACACACCAGGTTGTTATATCACTCTTGTTAACTGTATTCCTATATTGAGCTTTAAATTCAGTGGCAAAGGAGAAATCTTTTAGAAAGTACAGAGATAAGGACCCCAACCCTCTAACAAACCCTCGTTACGTTGGTTACACATACACAGCTGAGGGGCGGAGGCCTGGTCGACCGGCACGGAGGAATGAGCCTGGTATGAGCTGGACCGCTGCAGTTAGCGTGCGATTTTCGAGGGCGAGCCGCTTTGCAGCGCATCGGCGTGAACCCGGGTCGCGTCGGCTGAAACTAACTTCCCTGTGCGGGTCGGAACACCGTGGTCCCGGTACCGAAGCTCCGCCACACACACACACAACACCAAAAGGCCGACCTTCCCTCCCACACGCCCCTGTTGCCGACCCCCCCCCCCGTTACTGTGATAGCGGTAATATTTGAATTTGATTTTGTTTACTCCTCTCTAGCAAGCACACAGTGCTATACTACAACAAGACGACGAGGCGGTTTACAAAAGAGTAAAATATTTACTTACCAAATCAATGTGCTAAACACAAAGCCAGGTTAAGGTGTTGAAGGGAGCTCCTGGTTGACCATGCAGTTGAGTGGACATGTGCGGGAAAGTTTTGATAGCGCGAAGTAGATGAGGCAGGTCTGAGCATGTCCAAAAAAACGCCCAAAGCATACTGGGTACAATAAATTATTTTTTCTAATTTGACTTAACTAGGATAAATCAAGTTAAGCATGTTTTCCAACCCCAAATTACTACTTAATTATTTAAAATTAGTGTTCAGAACAAGTTGATGAAAACTGAGTTTAGTTCACTTACAATATTTAATTAATTTGTATGTTAGCATTTACAGTGTACAGTAAAAAAAAAAAAACAAAAAAAACAAGAAACAGCATAAAAATATCTTTTTAAACCAGTCACTTTGATAATAGATAGTTTCATTCCGATGGGGAAATTAAACTATCGCAGAATAAATAATAAATAGTTAATATTAAGGAGTAGGAGAATTAATAAGAGTCATTGTGAAACTGTTGTTGTAGAGATATGGCCTCGAGTGAACGTGAAAGTCTAGCACTGAAGACATCGTTTCCTCACTGTATTGTGTAGATGTGCACTGTTGCCCCTTATCTTTTTCATATTATGCAAAATTCTTCTTTAACCAACCAGCTCTGAGGGCTCCAGCAGTCCCAGCACAGAGCCAGCTTTCCTTATAAGTTTGCTCAGTTATATTTGGGTCATTCCTGCTGCTCCGGCAGATGACTGGAGTAAAAAACTGCACTCTCCACCCAAGATTTATAGAAAATATGCAAGATATTTCTGCAGACAACATCCCAAATTTCTTCAAAAACCAGCATCTTCCCATCCCTCGCAGTCAGTGGCCCCACAGACGTATTTCTGGCTCCCATTGTTGTCCAGATATGTGTGGTCGTTTTTCTCTTATCAAGCTCATGAGTTCAATGTCCATTAAATTTTAGCTCAAAGTTAGAATTAAGTTCTTAATATGTTTATGGGATACCATTACAACCTCAATATCTCTGTGACAAAAAACACACTTATTTGCTATCAGACATGACAGACTCAAACTACATACACTGCCTGTCCCAAAAAAAAAAAGTCACACTCTAATATTTCGTTGGACTGCATTCGCTGTGTCATTGTTTTGATAAGCTTCTGCAATGTCACCAGATTTATTTCCATCCAGTGTTGTGTAACCCAGGTTACCAGGCCTTATTAACAGTCCAGTCCAGTCCAGTCCAGTCAATTAATTAGATCAATAAATTAATTAAGTTATATTTTTTTTCATTTGACTGATAAATGACAATCTTGCATAAAATGAATAAATGGGATTTATGGTTAAAAAAAATCATACATATGTTAATAAATAATCTTTTTAATAAATAGATTAAAAAGATCGACACACACAAGTTCATTTATCTATTTTAAAAGAGTATTTTGTTTCATTTCAAGTGTGTGCCTTTCTCAAAGTGTAAAAGATTCAGGTGACCTGAGGAGTTCACGTAATAGTATAACCAATCAGATGCCACTACGCCGTACGTGCCTGGGTGCTTGCTTCCGTTTTTTTCTCTCTCTGCTGGATCACCTCGAGGCAGCTGTGTGCCAGTGTCCTGCTGCAGGCTATGCCGGTTTTTTGTCTGAGAGCCAGATATGTCAAGTCTAAGTCACTTTTATCATCAGAGCAGAGAGCGGACTGTGTGTTTGCAACAGAAGCGGAGGAGAACGTGAGTTCTGTTGGTTAGCATTCGGCGCTAGCTTCAGCGCTAGCTCCAGTCATTAGCCAGGTTCATTGCTGAATTGTAAAGGTTACACATTACTGAACTCCCGTGTCCCTGTCTCTTAAAAAGCGGAATCCTGGACTCAGGCCAGCTGACAGTCTTGTCTGGGCCCGGGACAAGATAATGTTGGATGGGCCCTCCCTACACCACCGCCGTTTTTTTTTTTGTCACTAAACATCACCAGTTATGTTTGCTATATTGTGATGTGTAATGCAATAAATAAGGTATTGTATATGAGGAGAAAATCTTAGCTCTCCATGGCAGCTGAAGTTTTAGTTAAATATGAAAGGACCTGCTAATATTATTAAGATTTATGCATACACATTTTTTAATTCTTATACATGCAGGAAAATAGACCAGGGAAGAATAAATTAGGCATTTTAATTTGAAGAATTTTCTCTTTGTCAGCTGATAATACAGTAAATAAACATGTATATCAAACTTTATATGAAAACTTGAATTGTCAGTTTTATATCTTTAAAACCAAATGAACATCTCCATCTCTTGAATTTAGGGCACTTGTTGACTTTTTTTCTACTTCAAAAGAGAACAACAAACATGGGAGGCAAAACAGGGCTTTTTTGAGCTGCTATATGTTAACCAGTCCCTATCTATTTTTTCCCGTCCATTGTGGGATGTGAAAAATTGCCTGCCCTCTGCATCTGCCGGCAATTCCTTTGCCCTCTCTGAAAAAGGCGTTCATTTTGCCATCACGCGCACGGCCCTCCCGGCCCAAAAACACCAAGAAAAATCATTAAATCCAAAAATCTTTTATTTTAAATAACAGAAGTGCACAATAATCTAAGACCACTTAAAATACAATATAACATAACAAACACAACTGAAATGTGCAAAGTTTGACAAAAACACAATCAAGCAAAAAATATCAAGCAAAAAATAAAAAAGTTAAAATAAATAAATAGTGGTCTTTGGTTCCATCACCTAGGTTCTGGGCAAAGTTTGTGTTACCTTCTCTTGATGAAGTGCTGGGAGTGGAGGCCAGGGTACCACTTGATGTTGAAGTCTCTCCCGAGTCTCTTCCCGTGTATTCATCTTCAATATGAGAAGTTGATGGTGTATTTAAATATAACAATGTTGCTGAGATTAAAAGTGATCACTACAAACAGCTCAGGGAGATAAATTCACTTTACCATCAGCAGTGGGAGCATCCTTTGGAGGAAGAGGTTCCATGAATTTAAGCAGAGAACCTTGAAGGAGTAAGAAAAGATCTGGTTAGTTTTCTGATTTGTATGTTTAGTACATTGATTGAGCCTAGCTATAGAGTAGTCTGTCACAGACAACAGATTTAAGCATTCTGCTTAAAAATTAGACAGCTGATGCTTTAAAAACAGTGAACAACCAGAGCACATAAGTGGAGTTTTGTTGTAAAAAACAGGTGTTTTCAGGAGTAACAAGAGTAATAAAAGAGTTGTTAAAACACCACTGCTTCATTTATGCAGTTTAAATGAATATTTTGCATTAGTTAAAACATGGCAGCAGCCAGCAGCAACACTATTTGTTACTACACAGCTATGTTTTGTTGTTAACAGTGGTGTTTCCAGAGGTAAGGTAATGACGTTAGGTAATATATGCAGAGAGAGAGAAACTGTTCGCATTCGTTAGCATTTGCCAGCCAGCGAGCTAGTGAAAATAGACCTCATCCTCACGCATAGCTTAGCTTTTTTTTTTTCTTTTGGCCTAATAGCTGCACTTGTACAACACTGAAGACTCAAACTCCTAATTTATCAAATGAACTGTCACTTACCGGTGTCTTGCTTTTTCTTTGCCTCCTATTCCTTTTTCTTCTTCCGTTTTTCATAACTGGAAGGATAACTTCGTTTCATTTTTCCTTTTAAATTTTCCGCCGCTAAATACACTTTTGCTGGCTGAAGTCCAAAGCCAAAATTGGTTGAGGGGACGGGGCCCCGCCCCGCGTTGAGGGGGTACTCCGAGGGCGATCTGTCGCTGCACCAGATGGGGACAGACGGTGTGTCGTTGCATTTGGTTCCTAATCAGTCGTTGTCTGGGGGCCCCCCGATTGGTCGGGAGATGAACCACAAGTGCGGGGCCCCGCCCCACATTGAGGGGGGCCTCCGAGGGCGATCTGTCGCTGCATTTTCCTTTCACCACAGCGAGGCAGACCGTATGTGTCATTGCATTAACTTTTTAATCAGTCGTTGTCTGGGGGCCCCCTGACAGCTCGGGGCCCTAGGCAATTGCCTGGTTTGCCTGCCTTTACGCGACGGCCCTGAGTGTGATCTAGGCCAAACCATTTTTGTGTGGGGTGGGAGGGTTCATGATCAATATTTCTCAAGGACAACTAGAAGAATACAAATAAAAAAAACTTATTGACTTATTACTTATTAAACTGATTGAAATAATAGTTTCCCACAAATAGGACTATTCTGACTTTTTTTTTTAATTCCACAATTTAATGAGGGCCCAGTTGTGGGCCCCCCTCTCCCTGGGCCCGGGACAACAGACCCGTTTGTCCCCCCCTATCGACGGGCCTGCCTGGACTGATGAGAGCAGTGTATTGTGCCTGTGCCTGGAGTTTGTGTGTATGTGAACTGAGTCTCTGGTGAGTAACTTTTACTGAAGTTGGTTTGATAAATGGAGTGAAATGTGCTGCTTCTGCTAATGTTAATATGGATCACTGAGGCATTATTTTTGTGAATGTGGAAAAAAAAAAATATATATGTATATATATGCTTTATATTACGATGTTTTGTTTACATTTACCCTCGCTCTGTGTTTTTTTTGTGAGCAGCAGTAGGAAAAAAAGAGGGAAAGAAATGTTCAGCCGTTTTGCTCATGTTAATACTGAGAAATGTGTTCAGTTCATTGAATTAACAGTAAAAGGTGGTTAAAATAATTGTTAAGAAGCTGTTACAAGTATATGCATGGAAATGTGTGTTTTTATGTATTTATTTAGATTTAAAAGTATATTTTAATTATGTGAACAATATAGTAACCCTGTTTTTGGCCTTTATAGGCCGGGTTTTTTTTTTTTTTCTTTTCATATCCCTTGTATGGATTCCCGTGTTGATCTGCAAGATATCTTCCTCTACTGGGGATTCTTCCTGTATCTGTAAAGGTAGAACGGGACCTCAGTGGTCGTGGCGAGCCAACCCAAAAGACACACTGGGATTTATTCAGAGACTGTGATTTATTTATTTTTTTTAAAGGGGACTGATTTATTGAGAACTGTGGCTGATATTTCATGTCTGAAGAGCTGAAAAGCTAAAAATTGTTTTTTTAACTTATTTTTCTACAACTCCATTTTCTGTTCAGTACAATACAACACATTTAAAAACTTGCCCTTGATGTGTGTGAGGTTCTTTACTTGGTCACTCAATGCATTTTGCTAATGCCCCTTTTCCTGTACCGACCTAAACTTCTGACTACTGGTCCACAAGGTAATTGATACACTGATGAAATAAATATCTGTATCTCCGAGTCTTTTACCATGAGCAGTTAGAGCTGAGGCAGGTTACAGAAACTTGGTGAGCTAGCCAGCCAGGAGAACGTGGAGTATTATTGAGTGACACAAGTAAAAGGTTAAAAAAAAAAAAAAAAACACAGTAAAATGGATATAGTGAAAGATGAAAAGATAAATGTTTGTAACTCAGTTATTGTTTATGGGTTAACTCAAACTGTAGTTGATGAGGAGCTTGAGAACCACTTAAAACACTATGGCTCTATTAACAGAGTGCTAGTTATTGATGATCCAGAATCAGAGTATCATCTATGCTCCATTGTAGAATTTGTAAATAGCTCTGCAATGCAAACATTTAGACCCCTACTGCCAAAAGAGTATCTCAGCTCAGCAGATACAAACGTTATCTTTAAAGTGCGCTCCTTAGATAGTGTTTACACTAGCACTGCTAGCAGCACCACCACCAAGGGGTATCTTGAGGAATTGCAAGCCATTGCAAATAAGTGTGGAAAGTCATTTGAAAGTGTACTCCAAGCAGAACTGATGAAGATAAGTGCAGGAAAAGGCGTGAATCTCCCTCCTGACACTGCACCAGTCGAAGACTCTCAAACAAACACCTCTGATGCAACTGGTCAAGAGATTGTGAATATTAAAGTGTCATCACAGGTCATGCAGCAGCCCTCTCTCCTGCTTGGCTCTGTCTCACCTGAGATAGTCAGGAGCTTGCCAACTGTGTTTCCACCATCTCCCCCACCCAGGCGTGGTCAGTGTGGATTGAGGGTTGATGTCCAAGCAGCATCAACACCAGCTTTGCAAAGGCTCGAGGCCGCTGCTCAGAGCCCACAGGTAACGTCCTTACCTACCAGTGTGAGTGGTCAGTCGCAGCCTGTTGCGTTGACAGCCGCTCCATCACCAAGCATGGCTGCTAACATGAACGCTCAACATCCAGCGTCCCTGTCCATCAAAGCCAGTAGTAATGATGACAGTGCTACAGTCATACGTTCACTACTTACCATGAATGATGTTAATCCTCCTGCTGTACAACGGGTTGTTGTTGAACATGTCATGCGAGCTAATGAAGCTATGTCTCCCATGCACTCTTCATTCCGCCTCAGACCCTTCTCTGGCAAGTCTCCCCGTCCAGTGAACTTGATTATGATACCTGGAGAGCAAATGTTGACTTGTTCTTAACAGAACCTTCCATGTCTGACCTGCACAGAACCTGCAAGATCTTAGATAGCCTATTGCCCCCAGCTACTGATGTCATCAAGCATGTCAGCCCTCAAGCCTTGCCATCAATATACCTTCAGCTGCTTGATTCAGTCTATGGCTCTGTGGAGGATGGAGATGAGCTGTTGGCTAAGTTTATGGGGACACTGCAGAACAACGATGAGAAGCCATCTGACTATCTGAACCACGTGCAAGTTGCTCTGAGTGCTGCAGTCAGACGTGGTGGCATCGCAGAGAGCAAACGGAACCGCTACCTCCTGAAACAGTTCTGTCGAGGCTGCTGAAATGATGGCTTGATCGCTGATCTTCAGCTGGAGCGGAAAACAAATGCACCGCCCTCCTTCGCTGAACTAGTGCTCCTCGTCAGAACAGGAGAAGACAAGCAGACAGGTAAACACAATCGCATGAAACACCTTGGGCTACACAAACCAAGTCCTACTGTCCCAAAGTTCAGAGCTGCAGCCCAGCAGTTAGCCGCAGGCAGTTGTGCCACACCTGAAAGAGAAGCAACTGATGCTGAAGTCTTAAAGAAACAGCTTAATGAGATACAAGCGCAGGTTGCTGCCATGCAGACTACAACTTCATGTAAAGCCAAAGTCAACTGTCCTGACACGACTGAAATTAGCACATTGAAAAGACAGGTTGCTGATGTTCAAGTACAAGTAGCTGATATGAAGAAAGCAGCTCATGAAGCTAAAAGTGAGCACCAAGAAGCAACAGATATTAAAGCATTGAAACATCAGCTTGCTCTTCTCCAAGCACAGGTGACTCCACCCCAAGTCCAGAGCCACCAGATACCATCGCCAGCACTCTCAAGAGACTCCTCCATCACAGCTCGATACCAGTCACCTAACAAGAGAGTGAACACACAGTCCAGTTCAGGGTCGACAGCAACCAGTAGGCCCCATCCATGGTACTGTTTCCGCTGCGGCGAAGACGCTCACCTGGCGGTCAACTGTGAGAGTGAACCCAATCCTCTTCTGGTCGAGGAAAAGAGACAGCTGTTGAAAGAGAGTCAAAGACAGTGGGATCAGCAAAATGGCCGCACCGGCATCCAACAGTTAAACTACTAGAAGCCCCTGTTGCAGGGCAAACAGGGACTAAAAATCAACCAAGCGCCCTAGAAAAACAAAGCGAGTGGCTAGCAAGTGTGGTAATGCTAACACCTCCTTCACGGAACTGCCGCCCAAGCTGGTTGGAACAAAATGCACTGCTCAAGTCATCATTGAAGGCCATAAGGCTAACTGCTTGCTAGATACAGGATCTCAGGTGACCACCATCCCGCTGTCATCTTTCCGAACCCACCTGTCCCATCATTCCTTGAAATCTTTGGATGATCTTTTGGATGTAGAGCTGCAAGTAGAAGGAGCCAATGGAGAGGCTGTGTCTTACCTTGGGTAAGTAGAACTCAACCTAATGTTTCCAGAGGAGTTTTTGGGCAAGGAGACTGAAGTCCCTACATTGGTGTTGGTTGTCCCTGATGTGAGCAGTGTGGCACCAACTCATTAGACGTCCTCTACTCCAGCTATGTTGAAGAGCATGATCGTTGCCCTCAGTCATTCCTTCCTGGCTACAGAGTGGTTTTGAAAATCCTTGAAGTACGGAAAAAGCAGGCAAGTACTGGAGTTCTGGGGCTGATCAAAGCACAAAATAACACCCGCGAAGTGGTGCCAGCGGGCAGCACCGTCGCTATGGAAGGGCGGGTTCACATGAGTGGTGCTCACAAGGATAAGTGGGCTGTTGTGGAGGCCGCATCTGTGTCGTCTCTTCCTGGTGGACTGCTGGTGGCTAGCTCCCTGTGCACCTTACCTGTCAAGCGCCCGCACTCAATGTCAATCCTGCTGAGGAATGAGACCCAACATGACATCACCATCCTTCCAAGGACAGTGTTGGCTGAGATTCATGCTGTTCAGCACGTGATGGGGAAGGAGCCCTCCGCCGATCCAACCATTCCTGACACCAAGAGGATGGAGTTCGATTTTGGGGATTCCCCCTTACCACCAGAGTGGAAAAAACGAATCACCAGGCTGCTAAATAGCATGCCTGAAGTCTTTTCTCAGCACAACATGGACTTCGGTCATACCAGCAAGGTAAAACATCACATCAAGTTGAGTGACAACACTCCTTTCAAGCACTGACCCAGACCTATCCATCCACATGATGTCGATGCAGTCAAGAAACATCTTCAAGAACTGCTAAATTCTGGTGTCATACGTGAGTCCGAGTCCCCCTTTGCATCTCCCATTGTTGTTGTGAGGAAGAAAGATGGTACTGTGAGGTTGTGCATCGATTTCCGGAAACTCAACTCCCAGACCATAAGAGATGCATATGCTCTGCCAAACTCGGAGGAAGTGTTCTCTCTTTTGACTGGCTCGAAATGGTTCTCAGTCCTTGATTTAAAATCGGGCTATTACCAAGTCGAAATGGAAGAGGCTGATAAACAAAAGACTGCGTTCATGTGCCCACTGGGCTTCTGGGAATTTAACAGAATGCCCCAGGGGATTACCATGTGTGGGTGATCTCAACCGCAAGGAGGCGCTGGTCTTCATCGACGATCTCATAGTCTTCTCTGATACCCTGGAGCAACATGAGTCAAGATTACTGCAGGTCCTCAACCGACTTAAAGAGTACGGTTTGAAGTTGTCATCTGAAAAATGTAAGTTTTTCTAAAAGTGTGTTAAGTACCTTGGCCATATTGTGTCCGAGCACGGAGTCGAGACAGACCCACAAAAGATTTAGGCCTCAAAGACCTGGCCAGTACCCGAGAACCTCAAACAGCTGCGTTCCTTCTTGGGTTTTTCGGGGTACTACCGACGGTTTGTGAGGAACTACTCAAAGATCACCAATCCCCTAAATGACCTCACAGCTGGGTACCCACCTCTCAGTAAACAAAGTCAAGGAAAAGCAAAAACTCACCTGTACTTCCATCCAAAAGAGTCCTTTGGGAAGAGGTGGACTCCAGAGTGTCAGAGCGTTTGAAGAGATCATTGAAAAGCTCACCACCGCACCTGTCTTGGGATTTGCGAACCCCAAACTCCCGTACCTCCTTCACACTGACGCAAGCACGACAGGGCTTGGTGCAGCATTGTATCAGGAACAAGGCGGGCAGATGAGGGCTATAGCTTTCGCAAGCAGAGGACTGACGAAGAGTGAAGCGAAATACCCCGCTCATAAATTGGAATTCCTCGCATTGAAGTGGGCGGTCACAGCTAAGTTTGGTGATTACTTGTACGGTACTGACTTCACGGTTGTCACTGACAGTAGTCCCTTAACTTATATCCTGACTTCCGCGAAGTTGGACGCCACGAGCGACAGGTGGTTGTCAGCTCTATCGACATACAACTTCAAGCTCCAGTATAGAGCAGGAACTCAGAATCAGGATGCGGACGGACTTTCTCGTCGACCACATGGAGAGCTCCAGGATGGTGCTGTTTCGAGGAAAGAGCGTGAGAGGATTAAACAGTTCACTCTACATCATCTGAAGGAGCAGGAGACTCCAGATGTTGTTCTTCCAGATGCAGTGAAAGCCATATGTGAGAGGCATGATGTTGAGTGGTCTCACAAAACTGCACATGTCCATCAGTCACACTTGTTGAGTTCCTTGCCGTCCATTCCGGTGCTCTGCCCAGTGGGTTCCAGCAGGAAGATGATCATGGACTTCCTGTCATTGGACTGAAGAGGAGATGAGAGCAAAGCAGCGAGCCGATCCTGATCTCAGAGTGGTCATTGAGCACGAGGAGTCTGGAGACATGCCCTCACCTGCCCTGAGACATGAACTTCCAGATCTTGTTTTGTGGCTCCGAGAATGGAAGCATCTGGAGCATCACTCGCTTCACATATCGAATCGTTTTTCCCCACTCAGCGACACACCCGCTGAGAAACCCACCCTGCTGATTGGCGACTCTATAGTCCGGTATGTGAGGCCGGCAGCCACGACTATAGTTAGATGTATCCCGGGAGCCAGGGCGGGCGACATCGAGGCAAATTTGAAGCTGCTGGCAAAGAGTAACCGTAAGTACAGTAAAGTTATCATACATGTTGGCACTAATGACACCCGGCTACGCCAGTCGGAGGTCACTAAACTTAACATTGAGTCGGTGTGTAATGTTGCAAAGAGCGTGTCGGACTCCGTAGTTTTCTCTGGTCCCCTTCCTAATTTGACCAGTGATGATATGTTTAGCCGCATGTCATTGCTCCGTCGCTGGTTGTCGTGGTGGTGTCCAGAAAACAACGTGGCCTTTATTGACAACTGGCCGGATTTCTGGGGAAAGCCTGGTCTGATTAGAAGAGACGGCATTCATCCCACCCGGGATGGTGCAGCTCTTATTTCTAGTAATCTGGCCGATTCTCTTAGACGCTCCCCCTGACAATCCAGGGTGGAGGCCAGGATGCAGAGCTGCAGTCTTACACGCTTCTCTGCTGCTTCTTGAGGACCGCCCCCGTCCACTAAAGATAGAGAAATCAACTTTATAGCTGCTAGTGCTAACATGGTGCTGAACAAAAACAAAAACATAGAATTGGTGTCAATTCCCCGTCCTCCAAAAGTCTACTTAGCGCGCTGTGATAGAGGCGTTAACCAAAATAATTTGATAAAAATAAAAACTGTCAGACACGTGGAGCCAAGAGAACTTGTAATTAGATGTGGACTACTGAATGTGAGGTCTCTTGGCTCTAAGTCTCTGTTAATCAATGAGCTTATTACTGAGACTCGTTGCGATGTCTTTTGCTTATCAGAAACATGGCTACAAGAGGGAGAGTATGTGAGCTTAAATGAGGCTACGCCACCAGGTTATAATAATTATCATATTCCCCGGAGTACGGGTCGAGGTGGAGGAGTAGCAGCTGTCTACAACTCCAGCCTGCAAGTAAAAACAAAACCCAAATGTAATTATAATACATTCGAAAGCCTCACGCTTAGTCTAACTTTTCCAAATTGGAGGTCAGAAAAGCCAGTCTTGTTGGTGGTAGTGTACCGGCCACCTGCTGGTGCTTATCTGGAGTTTCTGTCTGAGTTCTCTGATTTTTTAGCTGTTTTAGTGCTCAGCTCAGACAAAGTCATCATAGTGGGTGACTTTAACATCCACATGGATGTTGACAGTGACAGCTTTAAATTAGCCTTTACATCTCTCTTAGATTCATTTGGCGTCTCACAAAAAGTGAAAGAACCGACTCACTGCTTAAATCATATCCTGGATCTGGTTCTCAACCTATGGTATAGATACTCATCACTTGTTAGTGTCGCCGCTGAATTCTCTTCTCTCGGACCACTTTTTAGATACATTCGAGTTCAGCATTTGTGGCATTAAAACAGGAAATGAAACGTGTCATTACAGCAGATGTCTTTCTGAAGATGCTGTGAATAATTTTAAGGAGGTCATTCTCTCTCATCTCCCTATGGTGGAATATGATAGAATAGCTGAGGGCACCGACCTGAATCTTACTCCAGCAGACATTGATCACCTTGTTAACAATACTGCCGATATGTTACATTCCGCCTTGGATGCGGTCGCTCCTCTGAGGAAGAGGGTTTCTTATCTTAGGAGCTCAGCTCCCTGGTATAATTCACATATTTGCATGCTGAAGCAGAATGCACGTAAAATGGAAAGGAGGTGGTACTCCTGTAAATCTGCGGACTCCCATCGTGCCTGGAGAGATAGTTTAATAGTCTACAAAAGAGCCCTACGCAGAGCTAGAACATCTTATTATTCTTCGCTAATAGAAGAGAACAAACATAACCCACGTTTTCTGTTCAGCACTGTAGCCAGGCTGACAAAGAGTCACAACTCTGTTGGTCCATGCATCCCTGCTACTCTCAGTAGTGAAGACTTTATGAGCTTTTTTAGTGGGAAAATAATCAAAATTAGAGATGACATCGGCCAGGCCCAGCTGTCGACGGCTGTGAACGTCCCTGCAGCTTCGTTGATTTCTTTCGTTTCTGATTTGACTCTGGACTGTTTTTCTCCTGTGGGCCTCTCTGAGTTGACCTCAACTATCAGTAAAGCTAAACCATCTACATGTCTGTTGGATCCCATCCCAACTTGACTGTTCAAGGATGTTATGTCCTCTATTGGTATATCAATTTTGGATCAGATTAACCTATCTCTACAATTAGTATATGTGCCACAGGTTTTTAAAGTTGCAGTCATTAAACCTTTGCTCAAGAAACCATCCCTTGACCCGGACATCTTGGCAAACTATAGACCAATATCCAACCTTCCATTTATCTCTAAAATTCTGGAAAAAAAGTTGCTAGCCAGTTAGGAGAACACCTGCATAGAAATGATCTATTTGAGGTCTTTCAGTCAGGGTTTAGAACTCATCATAGCACAGAAACTGCACTGATTAGAGTCTCCAACGACCTCCTCATGGCCTCAGACAATGGATTAGTTTCTGTCCTTGTTCTGCTGGACCTCAGTGCTGCTTTTGATACTGTTGATCACGGCCTTTTGCTGCATAGATTGGAGCACACTGTTGGAATTAAAGGGACAGCATTAGGCTGGTTTAAGTCATACTTATCTGACAGGTTCCAGTTCGTCCATGTTAATGACGTTTCTTCTACACGGACTAGGGTCTGCTATGGCCTCCCACAGGGTTCAGTTCTGGGACCAATCCTTTTCACTTTATACATGTTGCCCTTGGGAAAAATTATCCAGAGCCATGGCATAAACTTTCATTGCTACGCTGATGATACGCAGCTGTACTTATCTATGAAACCAGAGGAAACAAAAACCTTTGGCTAAACTTCAAGGGTGTCTTAATGACATTAAGTCCTGGATGTCCTCTAACTTTTTGCTTCTAAACTCGGATAAAACAGAGGTTATTGTCTTTGGTCCCAAACACCTGAGGAATGGATTGACTGGGTTTACGCTGGCTTCCAGCACAGTTGTGAAAAACCTTGGAGTCATTTTTGATCAGGATATGTCATTTAAGCAGCATATTAATCAAGTTTGCAAGACTGCCTTTTTTCATCTCCGAAATCTTGCCAAGATTAGGAGCATCCTCTCCCAGGGTGATGCCGAAAAATTAATCCACGCGTTTGTTAGCTCTAGACTGGATTACTGTAATGCGTTGTTAGTAGGATGTCCGAAAAGCTCGCTAAATAGCCTTCAATTGATCCAGAACGCAGCAGCGAGGGTGCTGACAGGAATCTGCAAGCGAGACCACATCTCTCCCGTGTTAGCCTCCCTCCATTGGCTTCCCGTGAAATTTAGAATTGAGTTTAAAATTCTGCTTCTCGCATATAAGGCCCTTAATGGCCTAGCTCCGCGCTATTTACAAGACTTGATAGCATGTTATGCTCCAAATAGAGCTCTCCGCTCTCAGAGTGCAGGATTACTCGTCGTTCCTAGAATATCTAAAAGTAGGTTTGGAGGACGGGCCTTCTGCTACCAGGCACCTTTTTTATGGAACCAGCTACCAGTTTGGGTTAAGGAGGCTGATACCATCTCCATTTTTAAAACTAAATTGAAAACATTTCTGTTCAGTAAAGCCTACAATTAGTCTAAACTATAGTGTGTAGGGGCTAATAGTTATAACTATAGTTGTAGTAGTAAGACTTGAGTAGCTCGTCTTAATCACAGCTTCGTCATAGTTATGCTGCTATAGGCCTACGCTACAGGGGGACACCAACATGATCTGCTGAGTGGTGTCTCCACTGCTCTTCTCCTTTTTCTTCCCTTTCTTCTTCCCTTCCTCCTCCTCCAGCTCATTTATAATTATTTGGGAGCACCCTGTTACTGAAACTGTGCTCCATTTTCTTTGCTTTCCTGTTTGTTGTGCTGGTTCTCCCCCCCCTTTTCTTTCTGTGTATTTGCAGGCCAGAGTTTCCTGGGTTTCATGCTGACTTGCAGTTCCATCCTCTGTCCATCCCGGGGTTCTTCTCCACTTGTGTTTGGGTGCCGACTGGCGTGGTGATCGGTGACCTGGTCCTCTGGCCATCTCATCCCAGTGCTGCTGCCTCCATCTGTTTATGTTTATATATTGCATCTTTTTGCTTGAAATCCTACCCTTCTCTTTTCTTAAACCCAAACCCCCTCCTCCCCCCCTCCTCCCCCTTTTTTCGCACACACCTCACCTACACCCCACCCGCACATTATTGATACTCAAGAGCCTATCATGGCTCATTACGCTGACCACACGCCCAAGGGCCCTCCATAGCCCATTTGCATTCACCCTACAACAATTCCACTACTTCTTTATTATTATTTTTTACTTTTTCTGTGCTCTCCTCTCTCTGTCCTACATCCTCTTTCTGTCCTCCATCTTCTCTCTGTCCTACATCCTCTCTCTGTCCTGTCTCCCCTCTTTTCTTTCTCTACCCGGCTGGCCTTCGGCAGGAAGGTCCCCCCATATGAGCCAGGTCCTGCTCAAGGTTTCTTCCTCTTAAAGTGGAGTTTTTCCTTGCCACTGTTTGGTATAAAGGTTTTTTTTTTCTCCCTACGTGGGAGTTTTTTACCTGCCATTATCATTGATTGGATTTAATGATATAATCTTAGTTGATGATATTTGCTCGGGGGTCATGCTCTGGGTCTCTGTAAAGCGCCTAGAGACAATTGTCATTCTAACAGACGCTATATAAATAAAATTGAATTGAATTGAAAGGTGGCGTGTTGTACAGAGCACGGCAAGAACTTGGACAAGTCACACACCAGCTGGTTCTACCAGCCGAACTGAGAGCCACAGTATTGAAAGGCCTACATGATGATCTAGGTCATCTAGGCATAGAGCGGACCCTCGACCTTGTGAGGTCACGCTTCTATTGGCCTAGAATGTCCGCCTATGTAGAGCAGAAGATCAAGATGTGTGAACGCTGCGTGCACCGGAAGACACCAACCGAAAGAGCAGCCCCTCTGTGTAACATCAAGGCCAGCAGGCCCTTGGAGCTGGTCTGCATGGACTTCCTGTCGATGGAGCCTGACGGGATACAAAGGATATATTGTTGCTGACGGACCATTTCACTAAATGCGCAGTAGCGATACCAACACAGAACCAAAAAGCCCAGACGGTGGCTAAGTGCTTGTGGGAAAATTTCCCAGTGCACTATGGGTTTCCAGAAAAGCTTCTGAGTGACCAGGGTCCAGATTTCGAATCCCGTGCCATAAAAGAACTGTGCTCCATCGCTGGCATCCATAAGGTCAGGACTAGCCCTTATCACCCCCCAGAGGGAATCCAGTGGAACGATTCAATAGGACCCTCCTTCAGATGTTGGGCACCCTCGAAAACAAGAACAAATCCCTCTGGAAAGAATTTGTCAAGCCTCTGGTGCACGCGTATAACTGCACATGGAATGACGTGACCGGATTCAGCCCCTACGAACTAATGTTCGGCAGACAACCACGGCTTCCAGTTGATTTGGCATTCGGTCTACCCTCCAGCTGTGAACACAAATCACATTCCCAGTATGTGCATGACTTAAAGGGCCGCCTAGAGGAAAGCTACCAAGTTGCCACGGAGAACGCCTCAAAGACGGCTGAGCGCAACAAGCAACGGTTTGACAGGAGAGTCGTTGAGTCCACTCTGGAGACAGGAGATCGTGTCCTTGTGAGGAGCGTTCGGATAAGAGGGACACACAAGTTGGCCTACAAATGGGAACCAGACGTGCACGTGGTGGTCCAACGTGCTGGCGACCTACCAGTATATACTTTCAAGCCAGAGGGAAAGGATGGACCGCTTTGCACCTTACACCGTGACCTTTTGCTGCCGTGTGGATTCTTACCTGTTGAGCCTGAGCAACCTCTGAAGCAGACCATCAGCAGACCTAGAACAAGGCGACAGTCGAGAATGGAAGTTGCAGCCGAGTCTGAGGTGGGAGATGACTATTCAGAGTCGGAAGACATCGAGTACTACGTACCTGGAGAAACACTGGACACTGACCTCATTGAGACACGACTTTTGACCCGGCCAGAGACGACACCTGCAAGGGAGAGACACCTTGGAGAGACAAAACAACCAACCCAGATTTCAGTTGGTAGACTTCCTGCTCCTGTCGACCTGGAAGGAAAGAGAGAGACATTGAGCCTGGAGAAACAGGACAGAAGGAAGGGATATGCACCTGGAAGAGGAACCGTACAGTGGATACCTGTGAAGATCAATTCATCCAAACCAGAGGAACCTCCAGCTACCGGGGATGCAAATAAGCCAAGCTCTGACAGATCAAACTGTTCTGGATGGAAAGGGAACTCAGCAATCGTGGATCCGGAAGCTGAGGTCACCTTGGAGCACAGAGAAACTGATCACCCCAAAGTGAGGAGAGCTCTGTTTGGGATATCTCAGGACACCCCCCCTGATGTTTCGAGAGGAGAGGATGAGACCTTACCTGTTCAGCTGAGCATGTCGGAGTCTGCCCCAGAACCAAACATCATGGATGAAAGTCTTCATGTTTTCTCAGACCTGTCATTCAGTGATAGCAGCAAGGATGAAGGATGTTTTGTCAACAAACCCTGTGAGGACGCGTCAGTGGACTGAACCAATGAAGGAACAGCAGCTGGGATGCCTGGAAAAAGAACCTCTCCAGTCATTATGGGAGAGAGTGAGAGTGACAGTGTTCCCAGACGTTCCCAGAGGCATAGAGAACAGCCTGCACGACTGCAATATGGCCAACAGGGAAATCCCTTGCTGTCTATAGTCCAGTCACTCTTCCAAGGCCTCAACCTTGCCTTTGCCGATGCCCTCCAGTACCATGGCTATGCAGATACTCCCCAAATAACCCCAAGGCCACTTCATAGTCATATGGGTGTAATGAGACATACACACCTTTAGGAGGGGAGGGTGTAACCCAGGTTACCAGGCCTTATTAACAGTCCAGTCCAGTCAATTAATTAGATCAATAAATTAATAAAGTTATATTTTTTTTCATGTGACAGATAAATGACAATCTTGCACAAAATGAATAAATGGGATTTTTGGTTAAAAAAAATTAATACATATGTTAATAAATAATCTTTTTAATAAATAGATTAAAAAGATCGAGACACAAGTTCATTTATCTATTTTAAAAGAGTAATTTGTTTCATTTCAAGTGTGTGCCTTTCTCAAAGTGTAAAAGATTCAGGTGACCTGAGGAGTTCACGTAATAGTATAACCAATCAGATGCCACCACGCCGTACGTGCCTGGGTGCTTCCATTTTTTTCTCTCTCTCTGCTGGATCACCTCGAGGCAGCTGTGTGCTAGTGTCCTGCTGCAGGCTATGCCGATTTTTTGTCTGAGAGCCAGATATTTCAAGTCTAAGTCACTTTTATCATCAGAGCAGAGAGCGGAGCTTCCCCTTTTTTGCCGTGGATAGATGAGCAGACTGTGTGTTTGCAACAGAAGCGGAGGAGAACGTGAGTTGTGTTGATTAGCATTCGGCGCTAGCTCCAGTCATTAGCCAGGTTCATTGCTGAATTGTAAAGGTTACACATTACTGAACTCCCGTGTCCCTGTCTCTTAAAAAGCGGAATCCTGGACTGATGAGAGCAGTGTATTGTGCCTGTGCCTGGAGTTTGTGTGTATGTGAACTGAGTCTCTGGTGAGTAACTTTTACTGAAGTTGGTTTGATAAATGGAGTGAAATGTGCTGCTTCTGCTAATGTTAATATGGATCACTGAGGCATTATTTTTGTGAATGTGGAAAAAAAAAAAAAAAAAATATATATATATATATGCTTTATATTACGATGTTTTGTTTACATTTACCCTCGCTCTGTGTTTTTTTTGTGAACAGCAGTAGGAAAAAAAGAGGGAAAGAAATGTTCAGCCGTTTTGCTCATGTTAATACTGAGAAATGTGTTCAGTTCATTGAATTAACAGTAAAAGGTGGTTAAAATAATTGTTAAGAAGCTGTTACAAGTATATGCATGAAAATGTGTGTTTATATGTATTTATTTAAATTTAAAAGTATATTTTAATTATGTGAACAATATAGTAACCCTGTTTTTGGCCTTTATAGGCCGGGTTTTTTTTTTTTTTTTTTTTCATATCCCTTGTATGGATTCCCGTGTTGATCTGCAAGATATCTTCCTCTACTGGGGATTCTTCCTGTATCTGTAAAGGTAGAACGGGACCTCAGTGGTCGTGGCGAGACAACCCAAAAGACACACTGGGATTTATTCAGAGACTGTGATTTATTTTTTTTTTAAAAGGGGACTGATTTATTGAGAACTGTGGCTGATATTTCATGTCTGAAGAGCTGAAAAGCTAAAAATTGTTTTTTTTATTTATTTTTCTACAACTCCATTTTCTGTTCAGTACAATACAACACATTTAAAAACTTGCCCTTGATGTGTGTGAGGTTCTTTACTTGGTCACTCAATGCATTTTGCTAATGCCCCTTTCTCCTGTAGCGACCTGAACTTTTGACTACTGGTCCACAAGGTAATTGATACACTTATGAAATAAATATCTGTATCTCCCAGTCTTTTACCATTAACAGTTAGAGCTGAGGCAGGTTACAGTTGCATTAATTTTTCACCAACATTTGTCATTGATGATGGTAGAGTCTGACCGCTGCTCAAAGCCTTCTCCAGAACATCCCAAAGATCCTCAGTGGGGTTCAGGTCTGGACTCTGGTGGTCAATCCATGTGTGAAAATGATGTCTCCTGCTCCCTGAACCAGTCTTTCACAGTTTGAGCCCGATGAATCCTGGCATTGTCATCTTGGAATTAGGGATTGGCATTTGGTCGAGATTTATTCGTCGATTGTCGGAAGAATTAATGATAAAAAATTGATTAATCATTAACATTTTTATATTTAAAACTATCACAAATATTCTCGATATCGGCGTGGCGTTTGTTTTCCCCTTTGGCCTGGTTGCTATGGCCCGCGCATGCCCAGATGTGTTCAGTGAACCGGATGTTTGTGGTCGACAATAATGTGATATTTCCTGTTTCTCTTTTCTTTAAAAAACAACGATAATAAAACGAGATATCGAGGAGACTACGTAACAAGGACAATTTATATCAAGGCGCCAGTATTACAGGCTTTTTGTTTCTTAAAAAGATGCGCTTGTTGTGTGCTCGATGTGCACTGCAGCTCCTTCTGGTCCGTGCTAACACCGAGTTCAGGCTAGGCTAGGCTAGGCTAGGCTGATGATGAACCGCCTCCACCGTCCTTTACAAGGCTCGGATGCACGTTCAAGTGATACATCATTGTCGTTGTCGATTAATTGTATTTGTAATTTGCACTGCAGTGATTGCAGTACACTTGGTCATTTTCTAAACGAAAATGGTCCCACGCCACACTTAACCGCGACCGCTCCATGATTAGGCGAGGACCTATAGAAGCTCGCGTGTAACAACTGAGGCCAGCCAGGGTACGATGGTGAAATGTTGCCCCCTGCTGCCAAATTTCTATCGGTGGCACAGTGAAATGCATCGCATTGTTTGAGGACATGCACTGAGAACCTACATTCGGATTGTTTAAAAAAAAAAAGAAAAACATTTGGTTCATCGACGAAAATTAATTTCTTCGACCAAATTCTTAATGATCAATCATCGATTAATCGATTAATTATGCCCATCCCTACTTGGAATATGGCCGTGCCATCAGGGAAGAACAGATCCATAGATGTAATAACCTGGTCATTCAGTATATTCAGGTAGTCAGCTGACCTCATTCTTTGAGCTCATACTGTTGCTGAACCTGGACCTGACCAACTGCAGCAACCCCAGATCATAACACTGACCCCACAGGCTGGTACAGTAGGCACTAGGCATGATGGGAGCATCACTTCATCTGCCTCTCTTCTTACCCTGATGCTCCCATCACTCTGGAACAGGGTCAATCTGGACTCATCAGACCACATGACCTTCCCCTGCTCCAGAGTCCAATCTTTATGCTCCCCAGCAAACTGAAGCCTTTTTTTCAGATTACCTTCACTGAAAAGTGTTTTTTTTTCAGGCTACACAGCTGTTCAGTCCCAATCCCTGGAGTTCCCTTAGCAACGTGGAAGATGATGGTTCCCCGCTAACCTTCCAGTTTTGGTAGTTTCATCTCTGTAGATGTTTTCTTTGCTTAGTTCATGCCAATAATTTGACCCTTCTGAAACAGATTAACATCTTTTCCACAGCCTGAGGATGTGTCTGCAGACATGGTTGTCTCAAAAATAAGGAGCCCCTCACTGCATCAAGTTAAATTACTTATTGAAGCTAAAATATAAATCATCCAGCAGCAACTATCCAATGGGAGGCTCTGAACAATTTGCTTAGTTAAATCCAGGTGGTGACTTTTTTTGTTTGGACAGTTCAGTATCATCAACATCATCAACAGAAAACCAGTGAAACAGACAACTCTATCATTAGCGCACAATAAGAATGTATACGAAAGAGGACTGGTAGCGTTTGCAAATATATTCAAGACAGTCATTATGCAGAACTTTGCATTAAGCCTTATTTGTGATTATTTGAATGCTGTGAATATGCAATTGCACATCCGTAGATGTCCAAGTGGATATTTCCATAATGGCCAAAGATGCGACGTGACTGGGCTCCTCCTGCTCCTGCAGGTGTCTTTTAAGACCCCTCGCTGGGTAAGGTAGATACACCAGAGGAAACTGACAGATCCAGCATGAGAAAAAGGCCTCTTATTCTCCTTATTTTCACAGGACTCTACAGTGTGGTTCTCTGTGGCTTCTATGGAGAGAATGTTTATATCTCAGAGGAAAAGACTTGGTCAGAGGCCAGAGGACTGCAGACTGCATCACACTGAGCTGTCTGGAAATGTGACCAAGGAAGAACTACAGGAAGTAAAACATGACAATAATGATGTTATTTGGCTTGGTCTCAAGAAAAACTCAAGCTCACGGAGCGGGAATCCTCTTTTGCCCATCTTTTCACAGAACTAGGACCAAAACAATGATCCCCGTTGCGTGACTCAAAGTTTAGAACACCTGGACACAAGGAGCTGCATGAGGAAATTCACATTTTTCTGCTTCCAGAGCACCCTGGTTCTGGTGAAAGAAAACAAGACCTGGGAGGAGGCGATGGAGCACTGTCGAAGCCTGGGCAGCGAACTTGTCAGCCTGCCCTCTGAATCTGTCCCTGGTTGAGGTTCTGCAGGCCAGCAGGGCAACTCAAACGGTCCATATATGGACTGGGCTGTGCTACCTTGCTGACAGCTGGCTGTGGGTGGACGGAACCGGCGCAGAGTACCAGGTCCAGAGCCAAGGAGGGATGTCTCAGTGCCCCGACTGGCATCGCCTCTGTGGGGCCCTCTCATTGGAGGGACGACAGCTGGATAGCTGGGACTGTGCTGACACACTCAACTTCATTTGCTATTAAAATAGCATGTTTGAAAACATGCATGTTTTTGTGAGTTATGTGCTCTTATACTAATTGTACCTAAAGGTAACAATGTAGTTTACTATTTTTAGTAGTTGCTATCAAAGAGTACATCCTAAAACATGCAAGTTTTTCTGAGTTCTGTGCAAATATACTAGTTCAGCAAAAGGTAATGGAGTAACTCGCTCCAGAGAGTATATATGTGACTTTGATTCAACAGTAACCTAACTGCATGTGAATTAAGATATGAATGATTCAGTAGAAATAATCGTTTATTTAATGTGCTTACTCTTTTCTATCTCTGTCATGTTAACATATTTGTACAGATTTATGAATTTACTCCTGAGTGCAAATACAGTAAAAGTGGAAAAGAAAGCAACAATGTCCTTATAAAGTGATACAGAAATAAACTTGACTTAAATTTGAACACATAAGATCAAAGTTAGATATTTCATAATGCACAGCGCAATGTTTGATGTCTGAAAATGTCTGATGTCAGAAAAAAAACAGCTGAATAAAGAAACATCACTAAAGAATGGCATCTCGTGCACCATCAAAGGATGACTGAGTCTCTGAAGTGCTACTGCAGTGTCTGTATTTGTTTTTTTTTTTTTGTTGTGGTTGTTTTTCAATCATTTTTCCCATAAGATGCGACTTCAAATGATTAAAAGTGGGTTTAATCTCCTTTTTACAGAAAAATATCAAATATGTGCAGTTGCATTTGTGTTTCAACAATCAAGTAACAATAACATAGTTGTAGCTCCCTGATAATGTCAGAAAGCATCTCAAGACAAAGAAAGCAGTGACCCATCAGCTTCTCGTGGCCATGAAGCCCAGAACACATGGCTGCAAGGTCACTTGAGTGTTATACACCAGAGAGGAAGAAAAGCCTGACTTACTCTGTGTGTTTGTGTACAGCCACAGCAAATTAACCAACCCAGTCATTGTAGCTGAAGTGACCTTTATCAGCTCTTGTTGTTACACTCTGGCAGCCCGCTGTAATGGTTTACTTACTGAGCCTGCTGGGCTGGAGACGACTGCTGTCTGTACAGCTGTTGCACAGCTGAGAGGATGCAAAGGTCGGCGTTGTGTTTACTGGTAGCAGACCAGCAATGACTGCGAACAAAAGGTATGAGTCATTCACTGCAAGTATAGCAATATGAAAAATGGCTAACAGCAAGTCTCTCGCTTCTATTCTCGTTATTTAATCTGAGCTACATGTTAAAAAAAAAACTTAATTTACTTAATGACACTATGCATGTAATTTGAATAAAGCCTATATAATGTTCTGTAACACAGCCGAAACAAGGAATAATGGACATCTGTGGTTGCTGGACATCTTAACTTTGATTTTTATTCTCAGATCACTGATCACAATTAAGAATCTGCTGTGCACAAAATTGATAAAGATCATCAGAAAGAAGTTGACAACTTTGTTCCTTCCAACGCAATACTTTATCTCCATCTGCTGGCGATCTCTGGTCATTTCACTTGACAGCTGACTGAAACAACAGCATTTCTCTGAGTACTAGAGAGCCAGTAGTGATTTCATTTAATCTTTTCCTTATTTTTTTTATTTTAGTGGACATATTAACGTGTCCAGATGTTTTTATTAACTCATACCTGAAATGCAGCAACGATACAAACGAACGACTCCTTGTACTATTTTCAAAAACAGTGACTTTTCTTTCTTCCAAGACTACAGAAATTTACATAAAATATCCAATTTAAACTTAAAAACTAGACGTGCTCCTATTTTGTATCACCTCCTTACCCGTGAACTTTTGGGACTATCTTTTTGAAGAGGCGTCCTCTCAATTATACTCCAACAGCTTTCAGCTGCAGGTAATGTCTGGCGGTACGTATCAAATACCGTAAAACCTGATAAAAGCAGAGCCGTAAATTGTTTCAGTTAGTGTACCGTAAGTTAAACAAGTGAGCATGTCAACTCTGCTGCTCCACGTCCAGTTTCTTGAATCATAAAAGGACGTCAACATTTCTGTTTGAGGCCATTTTTCAGACCCAAGTAGCCCCACCTCCCCAAAGCAAATGCAGCTTGTCTTAGTCTTTATACCAAAAAGATAGAATTCAAATAAATTCAAAAAAAATAATTAATTGATGCCCAAAGGGAAATTAAATTGTTTTAGTTTCTGAAGTGATTTAAGTCTCTTCATTATATATGTTTTTTTCTGTGTTCAGGAAGGATTTCCTCTAGTGTCTGTGTTGCAGCAGATCTGAAGAAGCCTCTGGCTGTTGCTGAATCATAGAGGATGCTCAGGGTCCTCCATGATGTTCTTCATTTTATGAAGTATCCTTTGCTCCACCAGCTCCAGAACAGAACCAGCCTTCTTTATCAGTTTGTTCAGTTTTAAGTCACTGGCTCTGATGCTGCTGCACCAACAGACGACTGCAGATGGGATTGAACTCTCAACAACAGACTTGGAGAAGATAAACAGCATCCTGCTGCAAGCACTGAAGGACCTAAGCTTCTTCCAGAAATAAAGTCTGCTCTGTCCCTTCTTATAAACAGCGTCTCCAGTCCAGTCTGTTGTCCAGGTGAACACTGAGGTATTTATGCTCCTCCTCCCCCTCCACTTCTTCTCCCATGATGGAAATGCTGTTTGACTTGTTCCTGGTCCTCCTGAAACCCACAATCAGCTCCTTTGTCCTGTCGACATTATAGATGAGATGATTGTTCCCACACCAGCCACAAAGCGGTCCAGCAGTTCTCTATCCTCAGTCTCTGGTCCACCACTGATACACCCCACAACTGCAGTCATCTGAGTATTTCTGCAGAACCATCTATTAGACATTTTATTAAGCTCTGTTTACACTGAGTAAAGCTTTAACTAACAGAGAATATAAACTTAGATGTGGCGGCTGTGGCTCAGGTGGTAGAGAGGGTTGTCCGGTAACCGGAAAGTTGCCGGTTCAATTCCCATGCTCCCCTGGCTACATGTCGAAGTATCCCTGAGCAAGATACTGAACCCCAAGTTGCTCCTGGTGAGCATGTGGTACCCTGCGTGGTAGCCTCGGCCATCAGTGTGTGAATGTGTGTGTGAATGGGTGAATGTGAGGCCTTATGTAAAACCGCTTTGAGGGCACCTCGGTGCTGATAAAGCGGTATATAAGTGCAGTCCATTTACCATTTAGATGTCACAGTTGTTGTATATGTATCGCAAACGATAGGATTTTGTTTTCCTGTAACCTACTTGATGTGAGGGTCCAGTTTTTGAGTGTTGCACTGCCCTCTAGTGTTGAAAAATAGGAATTGCATTTTTTATATATCTATATATGTATGTATGCCTTTATGTGAGTCTGTGTGTGTATTTATGTATTTATTTTCGACAGAAATACAATAATATCAAATCCTTCAAAGGTACTATTCTTTAAAGTATTACATTATATACATTTGTTTATATAAATAAAGTGCTATCTTATCTTATCTTATCTGTTTAATTGAATTGTGAACATCTTTAAGTGAACCAATTGCACCAAACTCTGTGTCCTGCTTTTGCGCAGCAGTACAGTCAATATCTAATTAAGAAATAAAGATATATTGAGGTATAAACAAATAAAAAATAGACAAACAGTGTATATTTATAACTGTTTTTGTAAAATATGTTTACATAATTTATCACAATAAAATTATATTATATTCATTTTTCTATCTTTTTTCATATAGTCATTTTAAAAAAGTCAATAATTGTTTATCGGCAGGACGTCGCGTATTTGCGTCAAAGGGAGAGAGTTTACGGTAACAGGCGCCTATTACCATGTGATTTTGTGATGTTTGTAAACATGCGTCAGCCACATGTGATTCTGGCGATGAGGAAAGACTTTCGAACGGCTCGGCCAATCAGAGACCGGGGGAGTGTCAGGGGCGGGGCTCCCGTGTTGCGCTATGGAAAATCGTTAGGGGATACACTGTATCAAACGTGCGCTCCGAGATTGTTAATAGCGACAATAAGGCTGAAAGGGGAAGCAAGTGGACTCACCGTCCGGGGAGGGCCGGGTCTGAGGGATGCCGGCCGGGAACTGGCCCGACGCAGATGGGAAACACATTTTAGACGAACACGTAAGTTCTATATGTTATTACGCGGCCAAGGCCACATAATAATACTGCGTATGCTTCGTGGAGAATACCACCATGTCATTCACAACCACTGGATGGAAAGGTAAGGATGCCATCCGAGACGCGCTCGTTAAAGAGTGGGCTAAAGAATAATGAAAGAAAACAAAAAGTCCTTTAGTCACACTCATATCGACTTCGGAGGCGTAATCGTGAAAACGGCTTTTTACACTTTTTAAATCTCATAATGTTTCATCATCGATATGACAACAGGTAAATTAAACTGCGTCAGCGCGAGGTCCGACAGAGCCACATGAAATCCTGTGGGAATTTCCGCTGTGATGGTTGAGCGCGCGGCCGCGGCGTGACGGCTCAGCCGCACTCGGCCTGAAACTTGACTTGCGGTTGATTTCGGTGATTAAACGGGAAAGTAAACAAAACGTGGAATCGGCGGGGATGGCGTGTCAAGGAAGAGCTCGGAATAGGATGCTGCGCAAGAGATGGATGGTGCGTAATCCTGTTGTGGGAAAGGACGATGTTACGCAGCACATATTGGCACGATCGTTTACGACCCCGTGGCATCATTGTTTGTTTGTTTGTTTGTTTTTCTTCTCCCGATGTTTTTTAGGAGAAATCAGCCATTTTTCTATTAAAAAAAAAAATACTTGACATACTTAACAGACGTGGTCACATATCGATGGGAGGTGGGTACGCTGTTGTTTGTGTGATCTCAGAGTAAATAAAATAAAAAAAACCTCAAGTATCACAGTAATGACGCAGCTTTATTTATGTTTCAGGCGTCAGGCATCATTTGCTGCATCATAGTGATCCCAGGAGGTTCTTTATAGTAACGTGGCTTGAAAGTGCGTACTTGATATGTTGAAAACAAGCCGCGCTTCCCGAGCATAGGGGGCGCTGTTGAGTAAGGCTCTCTTGGCCTATATCATATCCTGTAAAGGGATGTTTCCACATGTATTACTATCAATCCCTGAGGCTTTGACCCTTTTCTGTTTTGAGTTCATCTCCAAGGATACTGTCATTATTTAACTTAAGTAAATTATACAACATTTTTAGAGTTTTAAAAAACAGGAAGAGCTTTCTGCTCCTGTTACCGACGAGGGCCGAGCCATTTAACAGACTTGTCATCTTATGCTCCCCTGCCACATCACGACAGGATCCTGGCACGTTTGATTTAATGACCCTGTTGTGGCTGACGAAGCGACTGAACGGCCGCAGTGAGGAAAGGTGTGGCCGTCTTTGCTCCCTGTCGAGCAGAGAGACGTGAAACGGAGGCCTCTCCGTCACCTCTCAGAGCCTCCGAGGTGAAAATGAGACTCGCAGGAGGAGCAGACTGCATCCTTTCAAGCGGATTTGTTCAGTCATTGTGTGAATCAGCAGCAGGCCCGATGAGCTGCTAACCGCTCTCAAGCACTGCCAGGAGAGATGGGGAGGTTCGAGGGTACCTTCTGAACTTTAATTATCCGTATCAAATAGAAACCTGGGGAGAGCGTTGCTTTGGTTTTCTTTTAAACATGTGAATGTCCCGGGAAGATGCATCAGAATATCATCATTTGTTTTTTTAGAGTTTCTCTGAAAAACACACTTTAGATAACATTCCCCGGATTAAACGGGCCACCCTGCTAAGGCTCAAACCCTGAGCAGTGATAATGTTTACCGCGTCGTCCGGGGCTGACCAGTGGAACGAGTGACCCACTTTCACAGACAAGGAAATGTGACCTCAATAGTTACTTTGCTGTTCTTTCGGGGAGCTGTGTAGCCTCTGAAGTGAAATAAATAGAAATGCTCAGTCATTATGAGGAGTTTTTGGGGAGGAATCCACGAATAATACTTCTCTAGAGAACTTTTAGTCAATAAAATTCAGCTGTTACAGAAGGACTAGATCAGATAAACTTAGATTGCAGGAGCAATCTATCGATGAATGTGTTTACAGCGTCACCTGTAGCCCCCCTTGCACCAGAAGAGAGACCAGAGAGCGACCCCCCAACTCTTAAACGAGATCCCTCCTGCGCTCGGATCATGGAAGAGGAAGTGGCACGGAGCCGAGAGATGACAGTGCTAAAATTAAACCCGGAGCGCTGCTGGCCTTGCTGGCTGATGATGTATTAATAGACAAGTGTGAGGCAGCGTTCGCTTGTAGATGGACACCTTATGTGCTGCAAAATGTGTGCGGGGTGGTGGTAGTTGTGGGGGGGGCAGTGCTGTAAGCGACAGTGATGAAACCCCCAAAAAAGGGACCTCTCGATGCTGCTGTTATTTATTCGCGCTCCGCAGACAGAAACGGCGAGCGGGCGTTCCCTGTCACAGAAACTGGAATCCTGATTTGGCTTTCTGGACGCGACAACCAAGTTTAACTCATTACGCCACTCTTGACTCTCAGCAGAACATCTGATATTTCCCAGCGATCAGATTAGGAGCCAGAACGGAGTGACAAAGTGTAAATCAACCCCCCCATCTCTCCTCCGCCGCATTCATTTTCACCCATTGTTCGGCCAAATCGGACAAACAAAGTGCCTGGCTCATCTGAGCGTGTTTGGGTTTCTCTCTCCTCTGAAGGTTTCACAATCTCCAAGGATGAGATGATGCAACGCAGGAGGATATACGCCCCAGCTATTATAGTATCCAAACATTTGGTACTCGGAGGGAACCGTCTGCTCACGAGGCCTCGTTTGTTTCGTTTGTTATTCCGCCACACTGATGACATAACTTTGAAAGCATCAGATTGAATCAGTGTAGCTTTGCTGAGTTTCGTCGGTGACTGTAGCTCGCATGTAGACGAGCGGCGCTGCAGGTTCTGCGTCTGGATCAAAGTTCTGCGAGCCTTGTTCCTGACTGCAGGTTGTTTGAAAACACATTACCTTGATAAGGTTGCCTCTCTCACTCCTGATAAATAAGGACCTCTAATCTGTAAGAGGATTAGCCACCTACCCCGTTCGACGTGCACACGAGCACGTAGCCCCGCCTCCTACCAGTGTACATTGGGACAGTGTCGCACGTATGGAGGCATTTACCCAGTGCCTCTCTTATGGTGACCCGCTGGTCTATATGAACCTTTTTAAACCACATGGATATTTTATGTTGCCACTCTCTTTAAACAAGCGTCACTTTTAACCGAGGCATGTCGTCCCGCCCTTAGCTGATCTTTTATTTGTTTAATTTCTACCTAGTTCTCTGTCAGAAGTAGACACTGGTTACAAATCGATGCGCTACAAAGTAAACCAGCGATTGCATAATTCACTTTTTTGTTTTTTTGTTTTTTTTTTAAAAGGGCCGATGCGCCTTTAACGAGCAGCAGATGGTCAGGTGACTCGGCAAAAAAAAAAAAAAAAAAGGAAATATGCTGGGATGCAGTAAGCAGCCTCTGCCCACACAATAGACAATGAAAAGAGCTTGTAGTAAAAAAAAAAAAGAGCAAGAGCGGAGAGAGAGGTAGATACGCAGACATTAACAGATAGTGATGTTATGTGGGTTGTCAGAATAAACAAAACAAAAGCGGATGTTAGGAGTCCTGCGGTCTGCAGAGCACAGTGGCTGGCCGAGTTACAGTTGGAGCTGATTCTGCTTTCATGGAAATAGTGGCAAAGTCTGCTCAGATGGTAGATGTTTGAACCTTTTGTTCACATCCGCCGGTACACGTGAGAGAGCGCTGTCCATCATGAATTCCCGAGTCCGATTCCTTAAATGTGAGGAATCGGTTCGACCGCTTTTGTCTTAGAAGGCGAGACAGTAAACTGCCAGAGAAGAGGATTATGGACTGACTGACAGGGAAACTGTCCCCGAAAGACACATGAAGGTTTTGGATTAGTTGCTACGTCGCTAACGCCGGGCTTTTACTGCCGGGCCCACAAAAAGAATCCAGCAAGTTTTTTATATTAATCTTCCTGTTTGTGTGTTTTTTTTCTTCTTCTGTCTTTTCTCAGGAAAATAGGAGAAGGAGGCCCGACGTCCTCTACGCTGCAGGCCTCAACTAGGGTTCAAACACCTGAACCCTTACCTATTTCAGGACCTTGTTTTTCTGTCTTGCACCACAGTCTTGGACCAGGAGCAAGACTGGATGCCAGAGGCAGACCCAGGAGAGGACACCGAATCCTGCTGTGTACCACGTAGATGTCTGCAGGGGGTTGCAGAGCTCTGTTTTCCACAGTATGATTCACGGGCCTGATATCTGGTGCCAGTCTGCTCTCACGCCCTGTTTTGCTTGGACCCGTGCCATTCAATGCACCTTTAATGCTGCTTCGCCCGTCTTGGTTTTGCCGCCCATGACTCAGTAGTTCTCCTCGATGGTCTCAGATCCAACATGGAGCCTGAATCCTCTGGACCTGCTGGTTCTTTTTCTTTTTAGCTCGAACAAAGTTAAAATTCCAACGCATCAGCTCTAACACGTACCTGAGGACACTGTCTCTGTAATGCAGAAACCACGAAAACAAAAAGCCGCAGATGCTTTCGTATCTGCCAGCAACGTTTTCTACGCGGAAGTATAGATCATCCAGGCAGTTTTAAGAACGATATCTTCTAGAAAACACCTCAGCTATTACAAAATAGATCGGTGATTGCATTAAGCACTTTAGCAGGACACTGTAAAAGGATTTTCTTCACAGAAAATTGAATTTGTACCAATTTAGTTGCGCAGAAATCAAATCAACCACCTGACACGCCGAGGGACCTTTATTGATTGTAATAAAATTATTTAGCTGTAACGAGCTCAACTTGTGGGTGGACTTCGTCATCGTCAGAGATGGTGACAGTGATTGTGGTTTCTTCTCAGGTCTGACTGTCATCGTGCAGCTCATTTGTCTTTTGTCTGTTTTTAGATGCGGTCATGGGTCATCCTCCCCAGGGAACTGGTTTCAGATGGTGTCTTAGAGTATAAAAACCCAGTCTAGCACCATTTGAAATCGGTGTTCTTGAGCAGGAACGGTCTTCAGGAGTGACATCGAATTAAAAGTGCAGTTTGGTGGCCTTGTTTACAGCGATATTGTTCCACGCCAGACCAGACTAAATAATAAACTCAGGCACAGTGATGCAGGACTGCAGTTATTGATGGTTACGGTTTGTCTGCAGGTGCCGCGCACACATTTCCCTCAAGGCCAAGCTTCACCTGTCAGAAAGAAAACAGCTGTTGAGTCTCATCTTCTGGTCAGTTGACCCCCCCCCTCACCAAGGCTGACCGTTTTCCTCTGGTGTTCAGAGTTTCCATCATGTCTAGCACCATTTGAAATCGGTTACAATGTGGAGGGACAATCACAGAGTATTGTGCTTCGGTTACAAGTTGAAATTCCTGAAATCCCCAGAAGATGGCAGCCCTGCACCACCAGCAGCAGACCTGCAGTCATCCAGGGCTGCCAAGCAACAAACAAACAAGAATTTCTGCGGCGGTGAAAGATTTCCTGAAAGGGGCCCGTGCACGTGCAAGCCCAGCAAATATTTAAGAAAAAACACACAAGATTTTACCAGTTGCTGCTTGTTAAAGAATTTGTTTTCCTTTCCTTTTTTTTTTTTTTTTTTAACAAAGCTGTCCAGGCAGCGATACAGGAAATCTTTTCTTCCTTCTTCCATAAGTTTGTATAAAACATTATCTCTATTTTATACATAATACTCTGGACTCACTGCTTTAATACACCACATACCACACGACCTGCACTCTAGTACCTATTCAATCGTTTTAGTTCTAGTTTATTGTTTCTGTGACATAGACTGTATATCTTTATAGATTTGACATTTGATAGTTTAGTTTATTACTTATTTGTGATATCGCCTGTACATTTGGAAATCTGTATCTTTCATCGTCTGCACATTTGTAACCACCACATGTCATACCAGTTACATTGATATTTTAATTTTAGCTTATTTCCTGTTACATAACCAAAACAGTTGGTTCTCATTTACATATATGGATATATTTTCTTATTTCTTTATGAATATCTTCTTAGTATCTTGTGTCTTAATCTTGGTGCTGCATGTTGAAGATCTACAGGGGATGGACAATGAAACTGAAAGAGCACAATCATTTATTAGTTGGTGTAGCGCCTCCTTTTGCGGCCAATGCAGCTTCAGTTCGTCTTGGGAATGACATATAGAAGTCCTGCTCAGTGGTCAGAGGGATTTGAAGCTATTCTTTCTGTAGGACAGTGGCCAGGTCTCTACGTGATGCTGGTGGAGGAAAACGTTTCCTGACTCGCTCCTCCAAAACACCCCAAAGTGGCTCATTAATATTCAGATCTGGTGACTGCAGACCAAGGGAGATGTTCAACTTCACCTTCATGTTCATCAAACCAATCTTTCACCAGTCATGCTGGGTGTATTGGTGCATTGTCATCCTGATACATGGCACCGCCTTCAGGATACGATGTTTGAACCACTGGATGTACTTGGTCCTCCAGGATGGTCCGGTAGTCTCTGGCAGTGACGCGCCAATCCAGCACGAGTATTGGGCCAAGGGAATGCCATGATATGGCAGCCCAAACCATCACTGATCCACCCCCATGCTGCACTCTGGGCATGCATCAGTCTGGGTGGTTCGCTTTTTTGGGGTTTCAGCACACCGTAACTCTCCCAGATGTGGGGAAAACAGTAAAGCTGGACTCATCAGAGAACAATACATGTTTCACATTGTCCACAGCCCAAGATTTTCACTCCTTGCACCATTGAAACCAGCGTTTGGCAGTGGAACGAGTGACCAAAGGTTTGGCTATAGCAGCCCGGCCGTGTATACTGACCCTGTGGAGCTTCTGATGGACAGTTCTGGTGGAAACAGGAGAGTTGAGGTGGACATTTAATTCTGACGTGATTTGGGCAGCTGTAGTTTTATGTTTTTTGGATACAATCCAGGTTAGCACCTGAACATCCCTTTCAGACAGCTTCCTCTTGGGTCCACAGTTAATCCTGTTGGATGTGGTTGGTCCTTCTTGGTGGTATGCTGACGTTACCCTGGATACCGTGGCTCTTGATACATCACAAAGACTTGCTGTCTTGGTCACAGATGCGCCAGCAAGACGTACATCAACAATTTGTCCTCTTGGACAAATCTATCTATCTATCTATCACCTGTGGCACCAGACTGAACTGGGACAGGGGTCACTGGCTTATGCACACACATACACATGCACACACACACACTTCCCGCCCCCTGCCCAACTGCATCCTGGCTGTTTTTACCCCCCCACGCTTGACGGACTGGGCACTGCGCGCTGGGATCTGGCAGCGAAGCGCACGGACTGTTTGGCTGGACACTCCCCCCCTACCCCCACCTCCCACCCACCTCTCATGTCTTAGTCTTAAGTTTGTCTATGCTTATTTGTGCTGAAGTTTTTTTGGTGAATCCCACAACATGTGCCTCTGATCAAGGACATGTTGTGTGAGACACCTCTTTTTTATCCCCCCCCCAATCCTCTATGTGATCATATTTTCTTCTGCTAAAAGTGCCCTGGCTGGAGGGTGGTGTACTTGGGCATCTATGGGCACTTGTGGGTGCTTGTGGTGTGCTTGAGTGCACTGCTCCCTGACAAGGGTAGAAGCGCTGTTTATAGCTGCTGATCCAAGCACCGTTGACTCCCGTCCATTTGTTGTTGTTGTTTCTGTATGTTTCTCTTGGACGGTGTACTGGGAAGACAAATTTCACTGTGTTGGGACGCTGGCTCAGTGATGATAATAAATCTGATTCTGATCTATCTATCTATCTCTATCTATCTATAGATAGATAGATAGATAGATAGATCAGAAATCAGGAAATCACGATAGATAATCTATCGTGATTTCCTTCCAGGAACAGTTAATAAATAGAGAAATCATGTGGTTAAATGCTTCAGTAGCAACTGATCCATCAGGTTTTTGCAGCACTTTGACGTTTTCGTGATCAAGATTGAGTCGGGACATTTCGGGTTTTGATTTACCGCATGAACTCGACCGTTTGAGTCATGCTTGTGAACAGAGCAAACCTTTCCTTCTGTTCTGATCCACTGTTCACGTTCTCACGTTGGTGCATCATCAGTATCACATCTCTTTATTCTGGTTTGAGAGAGTGATGGACAGAAATGGACAGAGAAGATTTTAATTACAGCCTGTCAGTTCTCTTGCTTCAGAGCGGAAGCGATTCCCTTGAATTTCTGAGCATTTACTTAATTCATGGACTGTAATAATTTTAACCCTCAAAATTCCCATGCTCCATTATGTGGGGAAAAAGAAGCAGAATAAGAGCCAGTTTTGGCGTGAAATGATGAGCCCATGACTGCCAGCGATTATAACCACACACCTCATCATTGACATTTCCATTAAGATATGTCTTTTTGAATCAATTATTGAAAATTCTCAATTAGGACTCATGAGTCATTAACCCCCGCTGTCCAGGCTGTTAACCAAGACCATGCCTTTTTAAAATGTGTGGTTTTAAGAGACCGGCATCATGTTACATGGAAAACCACTTATGAATCTGGATGTTTCTGATGAGATATGTCCTCTAGTTCTCATCTTGATTCTTGGGTCGTTCATTTTTCTTGATTTACGCTTATAGATCTCTCATCACCTTTCACCTCATTTAAATCGGTGTCACCTCCAGCAGCTGAGTGCTCTCACAGCTTCTCCAGTCGTCCTCTGATGTTTCAGCTAAGACATACCGACGTCTACAGACAGACTTAGATGCTGTTTAGTGACATTTATTGCAGATTGTAAAACTGCTACAGCTTATTAGTCTTTTAAATTGTTTTAAAGTTGTACAGATACCATCTAAAGGGGCTGAGTCTCAGCTCCTGTCAATGACCTGAGATGAACTGAATCACAAAGAGGAAATTATATTGTTGTATAAACTGAAAAAATAAATACAGTGATCCCTTGCCAATTGGTGCTTTAAGTTTAAGTTATTCGTGGATTTTTCAGAAATATATAATATAATAAAAAAACCAAGAAAAAAATCACGGAAACATCACAGGATGTTGTGCGCTCTCTCTTACAGCGAAGAAATGCTGTGAGCCAGCCTAGCCCCTTTAAGAAGGTGGCCTTATGGGTAATGGAGTGGCCTTATGGGTAATGGAGTGTGTGTGTGTCGTGGGACGGCAGAAGGAAACGGGGTTAGATGAAAAGTGTAGTGAGCATCAACAGCAGCCCAGCGTGTATAGATTTATATTCTCTGTTAACCGACAGGAGCCCAACAATACAACCTGTGTGATGTTACAAGTTCTTGCAGTGCCAGAATAAAGTTCCCGTTCCATGCAGAGAAAACCGGACTTTCTCCATTAACCGCGAAAAATAAGGGATCACTGTATAATTAATCATCAAGCTATTGGAAAGAAACGGGTATAATTTAGAAAGATGGGGTTGAAATTAGGGCTGTAGCGATGCACTAATCTCGCGATACGATATGATACACGATATTCGGCTCACGATATGATATATATAGATGTTCATCTAACAATACATTTACATCATTTTCTGATAGATTTTAAAGAGACAAAGTGATTTTGGTGACATTTTGTGAGTGTTCCAATGACTTTGTTTGAATTAATTGAACTGAAGCATCAATTACACATTATATGGCTGACAGGCAGCTTGCAAATGTTGGACAAAATGAATAAAAGATGTGTTGAGAAAAATAGCTTCATTTATTTAAACAGTGCAAACTGTTGCTTGCAAGCTTTTAAAGGTGGGACACGGGGGTTTTAAAAGAAGCTTAGAATATCGATAACTGCGGCTGAAAAACCGATACTCTCTGGGGAAATAAAATATCGATATATATCGCAGAATCAATAAAATCGCTCAGCTCTAGTTGAAATCTCCAAAGACTGCCATGAATGCATTACCGTGTTATGTTTGTTGCCTGGTGACACCTGAGCTGATGATGTGAGCGATGTTAAGGTTCAGAAGATGTCCCTGAAGTCATCTCTTGATGAAGAAATACTGCAACACTCCCTGCAGTCCTCATCAGCTCTCCAAGCCTCCCACTTATAGAGGGAAATGTGTAAAAATTCAGAGGGTTAACTGAAAAATCCCAGTGGAAAAGCTGAATATTTTCCAAAGAAAAACACAACGTGACGACAGGTCGTAACGTGCTGCCATGCTAGAATAAAAATATATAAATAGACAGTCTTATTTTGAAATCATCTTGTTTTATCTGTAGTTTGTGCTTCCAAGTCAAAGAGAGGAAGTATGTTTCTATATCAACAGCAAATCAAAATATTCTCTAACCACTGAATGTCTTTTACTTTGGGGCAAAAGTGAGTCATAGGGAGTGTCTCAAATTAACATGAGATCAACATCACTATTTTTTTTTTATTTCAACATTTCTCTTCTTGCTTTGGTGTGGCTGTTTTAATGGATGAGTGGTGTCTTTGGTTGCATTATAGGCCTCACTCAAACTTTCCCCCGACCTCAGCAGATGTAGCCTGACTGGGGAAGTTACAGGTCAAAGTGTGCTGGAGATTAGTACTGTAAAGAAAAAAAAAACTGGAGAAATAGTGTACTTAATTACAGAATGACATATGATAGTATTTTATAAATAGAAAGTAGAGTTTTAAAGCATTAAAATACCGACCAGTGGTTTGGGGTCGCTACTGTTCATGACTGATAGCAAACTTTAAACACACGTTACTGTCAATTCAGGGACTTCTGAGTTGTTTTCATACTCTACTAATGATTCATTTTACTCTTAAAGGAAGTACACACATCGCATCCAACTTCATTACTTTGTCTCAACAGTCAAACTGAAGGGCCATGTGAACAGCTGATCGCCACGCAGGAAAGGAAACAAATACATACGTTCAATCTTTTTCTGGAAAGCATTTATTGCATTGACATTTTCCCAGTTTCCTTAAAGGTAGGGTAAGAGATCTCTGGAGGTAGCAGGTAGCACCTCCCTCCCTCCCCCAAGTGTCTGCCCCATCATCGACTTTCCCAACCCTGCATGGTAGATGTTGCCAAATACAAATTATTTGTTACATCGCACCGACAAATGTATCTTTTTTAACTCAAAAATTGTTTTCTGACAAGGTTTGTCAAAACGTGGTGGTATCTTTGCTTAGAAAGGCCCCGATCGTACACTTCCTGCTAGCCACTACCCGCAAATTGTGGGTATAGGAACCTTCGCTAACCGCTAATGCAATTTTCCGCTCGCTAAAGCCGCTACCCGTTATGCCGACTCCTTTACTCACTTTGTAGGTGTGGAAATGGGCGTGTCTTTTGCCCTTTCCGCAAACTCGCTGTCTTGCGATCACGGGTTGTGGGTAGATCTACCGCTACCCGCATGTCGGTACGTACAAGAGCGCGTCCACCTGGTCACATGTGGACGTGCACAAACAGCTCCACCTCTGGAATTAACTCTTGTATAAAAAGCTGATTTTGGCCTCAGTTTAACCACTGAGAAAATGGCAGAGATCGTCTTAAACGGCTTGATCGCCAGTTAAACCATAGACGACCAGAGCGTGTTTACTGGGAGGACACCAACTATCTGGGACTTTCAGGTAGCTGATAGGAATTGTCTGTGTAAAAATATTTATCTGTATATATCAGTGCAGAGGAGGAGGAAGGAAGAGGAGGAAGCTCTACAGCAGAGTCCCACACGAGCTCCGCATGAGAGCTGCTCTGATCTGGATGAAAAGACGCTCCATAGCGGTTAGCAGGTAGCGCAACTTGCTCTTAAAGGCAATGGCTGCTGACGCACTGATTGGTTTAACAGGTGGAACGCCCTAACCACTCCTATGGATAATGTAGCGGGTAGCGCAGGTGGGATAGCAGGTTTAGGAAGGTGGAAGATTGCGTTCTTTGCGGGGAAACGCCCCTCCCGCTACCCGCTATCCCTAAATAGCGGCTTTAGGAGATCTGGCGGAAGATCGGGCCCTAAACCTTTTTGAATACCAATCTCGACACCCCCACCTTTCTTATCTGCTTCTTGTTTTTCCAGAAAAACAATGTTCCTTGCACATTCCAGTAGTTTGAAAGGATGAATTGTTGTACACTTGCATTTTAATACCTTCATTTTAACAACAAAATAACAGTTATTGTTGTTGTTCTAATGAATCAGGCAGTCACAGTATGTTGCTGCTTTCATTGTAAATGACAGAGTGTTTTTGAATTGAACTAAACTGTATACACACTCACACTCCATACCTGGTGATTTTTCTTCTTTTGAAATAACAATTAACATAAGCCTCCTTAAAAAGAGAAATAACCCACATGAGTGAAGGTGGTCAAGTGCTTAAGAGTGTGTAAACATTTCCTTTTGGATCGCTGCCATGTGGAAAGCAGGGCGTCCACTCTTGACATCTGTTTTTGATCACATGCAGGGAAAATCAGTTTTGTCTTGTTCGCCTCAAGCTTAAAGATCTTCATCCGCTCGTCTCATGAGAACAGGAGGAGTCACAGATCTATGACAAACAAGGGTTTTCCTCATTTTTCTTTCTTTTTTTCCACCCCAAATGCAGTTGTGGTAAAAATCACTATGCAATGAATTTTACGTAACATTGGGTGACGCATGAATCACTCATGCAGCCCTCTCTTCCAGATGAGCTGGCAGGTTTATGTGATAATGCCTCATGATTAGTCTGACTGAGTGGTGCGGCAGTTTTTCCTTTTCATATTTATGCGTCAAATTGCATCAATTCCTCTGTGTGAGCCTCCAGCCCCTTTTTGAACCGGAGCACAGTTAGCTTGAGGGCCTCTATCAGAAGGGCATTTCCTCCTCTTTGTGCACTGACGCGGTATGAAAACTAATCATAAGCTCAAGTTAATGAGTTAATGTCATGGGAGCCCAGCTCTGCATCAGGGTCAAAACATCCTGGTCGCAGATGATTCTTTTGACAGTGCGTACATATATTTCTAAGGACAATGGGCCCGATCTTCCGCCAGATCTCCTAAAGCCGCTATTAAGGGATAGTGGGTAGCAGGAGGGGCGTTCCCCCGCAAAGAACGCAATCTTCCACCTTACTAAACCCGCTATCACACCTGCGCTACCTGCTACATTATCCATAGGAGTGGTTAGGGCGTTCCACCTGTTAAACCAATCAGTGCGTCAGCAGCCATTGCCTTTAAGAGCAGGTTGCGCTACCAGCTAACCACTATGGAGCATCTTTTCATCCAGATCAGAGCAGCTCTCTTGTGCAGCTCGTCTGGGACTCTGCTGTAGAGCTTCCTCCTCCTCCTTCCTCCTCCTCCTCTGCACTGATATATACATATAAATATTTTTACACAGACAATTCCTATCAGCTACCTGAAAGTCCCAGATAGTTGGTGTTCTCCCAGTAAACATGCTCTGGTCATCTATGGTTTAACTGGCTAGCAAGCCATTTAAGATGATCTCTGCTATTTTCTCAGGGGTTCAACTGAGGCCAGATGACGCTTTTATACAAGAGTTAATTCGAGTGAGCTGTTTGTGCACGTCCACATGTGACCAGGTGGACGCACATTGATGCCATTTGGACGCGCTCTTGTACGCGCCGACATGCGGGTAGTCTGACCACCCGCTACACGCAACCCGCGATCGCAAGATATTGAGTTTACGGAAAGGGCAAACGACACGCCCATTGCCACACCTACAATGTGAGTAAGGGAGTCGGCATAACGAGTAGCGGCTTTAGGGAGCGGAAGATTGCATTAGCAGTTAGCGGAAGTTCCTATACCCGCAATTTGCGGGTAGTGGCTAACGGGAAGTGTACGATCGGGGCCAATGTGTTCAGTTCAGACACCCTTCATGAAAATCTAATAGACATTGATAAAATAAAATACATAAAAACAAATACTGCAAAACTGGAGACATATTAACCAGTTTTGGTTTCTCATGATAAAACTCGTAAGTTCTTGTCACACACCAGCTGATTTCATAATAAAGTATCTTACACCCAATGATCACATTTCGGGATAATGCTGATCACATCTTTGTATGTGTGATATGAAACACAAAGAATGTAAAGTTAAAGCAGTGAACGTCACATGATCTGGACAGAAAGGATGTCTGTTTTCCTGTCTGTCAGAAGGGGAACTTCAGAGGAAACTGAGCGGTACGCTAACGTTGACGGCTGTGGATGGCAATGGAAAAAGATGGTTGGGAAAAAAAGAGACGGATTAATTGAGGCTGATTTGGCTTGCTGAAAGACAGGAGGACATCCTCCACATTTCCTCTTTTGTAACCTTTTTCTTGTTTTGAGGCCACATTTAATTAAAAAAAAAGTGTTCAGAGGTTTTGGGACCAGTGAAGTGACATCAACAAGAATATATTATTTTTTCAAATTCATTCATCAAGGTCCCTTCATCTGGCCGTCAGAACAGACACTACAAACCCGCTCCCAGAAGTCCTTGGGGGATGAAACACCTTTCTCTCAAAAGATCTTCCCACAATGTTTTGGTGATGGTGGTAGAAAACCTTTCAGATAAATCAGTCAAGGCCAAAGCAAAACGATTCACATCACTGAACAAGTGAGTGAGCTCTGGGAGCGTTGTCATCGAGGAAGACATCACTCCCATTAAGACTCAACTGTTTTAACACAGGATGCAGACTTTGAACTCTGCATTGGACCTTACATCTGAGGGAACAAGCTGATCCAAACCAGTCCCCATGTCTATGGATTAGGTGTTTTTTATGCAATACAATAAAGCTCAAATATTTTTTTTCAGTAAAATTTCATCAACCTTTCCTTTTGATCAAAATCATTTATTACAGACGCCGATCTGAATTGATCTGACTCCAGTTTATTCAGAAATGACAGTTAAGTCATTGCCGTTTTGTTATTTTCATTTGTGTGGTCAGCCAGATGACGACGGAGGACGATTTATGATTTCCAGAATTGCAACCACTGTTGTCGAGGCTTCTAAACATCAAACCCCTTCTCCCTTGTAATTGAGCATCTGTCCAGAAGACTGAGATAAACGGCTACGATGATGAAATCCCGTTTGCGGCCAGGGTTTTTTTTTTTCTCCTTTGCACCATCACTCACTCCATGTGTTAAATCAATATAAAGCCTACATTTTAAATTGAAGAAAGATAGTGCCAGATGCCAGAAACCATCTCTGGTGGCTCCAACAAGGCGTTCGTCATGACAGCTGCCCAGGATACAAGGAAGCAGTCATCATCACCCTTTATTAGGGGGATTTCCTCTCTGCTGGTCCACACCCTTACCAGGATAATCACTCCGTCCTGCACTGGCTTGACAGGGAATGGATTCATCCAGTTTCTCCTCCTCTGACCACAAACCCTGGAGGTTTTACACATGAAGTTTTCCCCACATTTTATGCCGTAGTTTTTGCAGAGCGTGCTCCGTCAAAGGTAGGAAATCTGCGAGATTTAAAGCCTGGTTTATGCTCAGAAATCAGGTCGTCTGGGTGTGTGACGCAGATAATGCAGTCATCCCCCCCAGACACTTCGGTGCACCTCCCCAAAATTGTAACCGCAGACAGTGCCGCAGACAAGGGCTGTGTATACTCTCGCAGCAATGTGTTGCAGTTATTTTTGATTTATGCCTAATTTCGAAGCACGGTCTGCACTATGTTATTCCACGCCACAATGCAAGAGGGACAATGACGAACTAGCTAAACTTACTAAACTTATCTCTTGCGTTTTTCCACTTCCTCACCGTCTCGGCCGTATCCAGACCCACATTCATCGCTATCTCCCTCCATGAATTACTAGAATATGTTCCGTCTTTGTAGTGTGGAGAACGAGAGCGCTCTTGTACGCGCTGACATGCGGGTTGCACCCGCTACCTGCAACCCTAAACCCACGATCGCAAGATACCAAGTTTGCAGAAAGGGCAAAAGACACGCCCACTGCCACACCTACAAAGTGAGTAAGGGAGTCGGCATAATGGGTAGCGGCTTTAGCAAGCGGAAGATTGCATCAGCGGCTAGCGGAGGTTCCTATAACCGCAATTTGCAGGTAGCAGCTAGTGAGTAGCGGCTAGCGGGAAGTGTACGATCAGGGCCTTATCTTTCCAAGCAAAGATACCGCCACGTTTTGACAAACCTTGTCAGAGAAAAATTTTTGAGTAAAGAAACGAGGAAGTACCCACATCTGTACAATTCTGGTTCTCCACACCACAAAGACAGCACATATTCTAGTAATTCATGGAGGGAGATAGCGATGAATGTGGGTCTGGATACGGCTGAGACGGTGAGGAACTGGAAAGACGCAAGAGATAAGTCTAGCAAGTTTAGCTAGTTCCTGACTGTCCCTCTTGCATTGTGGCGTGGAATAGCATAGCGCAGACCGCGCTTCAAAATTGGGCATAAATCAAAAATAACTGCGGCATACCTGCGACAAGCTAACTGCAACACATTGCTGCGAGCATACACAGCCCTTGACTCTCGGAAACGGATTCATTTTTCTCGATCTTGAGTTACTCAAAGAACCCTAAGACAATAGACAATCATGAAAAGACTCCCAGGGGGGAAGAATGCAGCTGATTGTATCTTAAGCAGCCACCAGTGCAGTCGGCCGCTGAATTAGCTGCATTGTGCACTTCTTGAAAGACTTCTGCTGTGGCTCCGTCCGAGCAAAACAGCACATTACAAAAACACTAATGCAATAATTCACAACACAGTCAGACAATATCACAGCGTTTACTTCAGTTTAACGCATAAATAATGCATAAAAAATACAATACTTAAGTGAAATAAAAGATATTTACAATATTTACACTGTGGAAAATTTACAAAAAAGTACTTTTGATGAGTAGCTTTTAAAAATGACCTTAAATTACAAGAATATGCAGCAGGTTTGATCATCTGGTATTTATAGTTTTATAAATATTTTATAAATATAAAAATATTCAAAAGTAAAATGATGTTTTCCTCATGGGCTCAGAGCTTGTTGGCGAGTCCTTCTTCAACGACAGACTGACTGATGTGTGCGATCACGTTCATGGAGCTGGTGTTGACAGGAAATAAAGTGAAAACCGTTTAGTTTCAGATCAGTCACACAGCCGTGCAGTCAGAAAATTCATCCTTCTCATCTTATCACTATCAGGACAGTCATACTAATGTATGCTCCAAGGTCAAATTAATAAATAAAAGAAGGCTTAGACATATATCTGGGGAATTTTCATGGCTTTTATAATAATAATTACACAGGAACTGATAGATACCTGAGGGACGAAGCCAATCTAAAGGTTTGTGAACTGTAATAATTCCGGCTTCAGGTCTTCTCTGGTGTCATATGAGCTATGATGTCATCAAATGAGGAATTTCAATTAGAATTATTGAGTTATGTTATTTTAATGTTAAGTTTATTAGTTCACCAAATGGTGTCTTAAAGAGCATTCCAGGTTAGTGTTAGTCACTGTAAATTCCAGAGAATATTTACTTAAAAAAAATAAAAAAATTCATACTATGACGAAGAAAAACATTTACATGAGATATTCACTTTTAAGAAAAATAAATCTGGTGAAAACAGAACTATTTAGTCTGAGATGAATAACAACTTCTTATTCTGTATTCTGAAGCTTTTGTCATCCAATTAACCCCAAATTAAAAGCTGAATTCTAAATGATTAAACTCGCCTCCCCATCTCCATATTATTTTCTTAAATTAATTACAGTACACCCTTGCCCATTCACGGTTCACTGTCCCGCATACTCATGGATTTTGCTCTTCAAGTTTTTTTTTCATAATGTATCTAAATTTGTAGTAGCCCCCGGCAATTTCATTAATTTCTTAGGCCCTTTTTTTTTTTAGCAGGAAAACGCTTACATTCACCCTGACTAATATTATTATATATTTTTTATTATCATCATTATCAATACATTTTATCACACTACAAAATAATTTTTTTTAAAATTTATCATTACTACATTATTACTGTATTAATGAGTAAGAATGTCTTTAGAAAGCATATTTTAGCGTATATAATATCAAAACTGCATCAATAATTTGTGGATATTTTGGGATTTGTGGGGGGGAGGAAGGAGCGTAGCCCCCGTGAATAATAAGGGTATACTGTAATTAATTTATTTGTTTTATCCATCCTGAGGACGGATGCCTGTTGATCGCTCTCATTCCTCGGCAGTCCGGAAGCGCAGATAAATTTCCTCATGAAATCTGACTGAATGTGCAAAACTGAAAGAGCAGAACGTGCAAAGGCAGAAAGAGAAGAAAAGAAAAGTCCTCAACCATGTAATATGTTAAACAGAGACTATATCTCACCCTTTTCTCCTCTTAAGCATCTTGATTAGAACGACTCCAGCTACGGCTGCAGTTATCATGACGGCAGTCACACTGATTATAACTGGGGCAACTCCTGGAAACAAACAAACAAAAAAAAGTTCATGTTGAATGTTCAACCAATAATCATTCTTTTTCAGGTTGGACCACAATGACTCACCAGTATGTGTGTTGGTAGGTACAACCTCCTCGTGCATGCCTGTAAGAATAAAACGATATCATTAATACACAAGAAGAATAAAAGAATAATCCCACCTGGGCAGGACTGATTCTCTCTTAACAAGTGACATCATCAGTGCGTATAAGGAAATAATTAACAGATACTGAGGCTCTGTTTAAAGAAGAAACAGAGACAAAACCTAGCCAAAAGGATCAAAAACGACTCTTAGAAATGTTAAAAACCTTTTAATTAACATGATTATACCTCCTCTATTTAACATTTATTTAACTACCATCGCGACTGTCGCAGTCAACTGGCTGGTCAACATGGAGCCATTCGACTGAATGAAGATCTTTTAAGGTTGATTAATATTAGTTATAGTTTATAATATTTGCTCTGAGTCTCTGAAAAGTGCCTAAAGACTGTAATAGATGTTATACAAATAAAGTTGAATTGAACACATGTGAAAGAGACGCTGCTACTTAGAACGATCTAACATTATTGATACAGTACTTTTGCAGTTCTGTTGGATCTTTACCATTTTTTTAGCATCATGCTGTGGATCAGAGCAGAGAAATTGAAATTTCATGTTCTGAAACTGATTAAGAAGAGAAAAGTTTAGTTTCCACTATTCAGGTTTTTTTTTTTTCTTTTGCCTGAAAGCAAAGAAACGTTTCCAAAAATTGGAAGTCAAGTCTGTTAGTTCTTTAATGTTTAAAATGGTTGTTAAATTATCAAATATTTGGGGAGTTATGAGAAGACGTCTGGTGGATGTAAGCTGTCTGATGCTTCCACCCTGAAGACATGATGTTATACCCTGATAAACCACTGCAAAGCAGCTAAAACGATGTTTGACTGCCATCAGTCAGAGGCTTTTTTAAATGTTGCCAAATGTGAAATTTTTCATTGAATGAAAAAAAAACTGTGCTTTTTACTCCACTGATGCAACAAATGAATCCAAGTCAAAGAAGGAAATGCAAACCAAATGAACAAACATCAAAAGCTTTTGAAGAAGTCTGGATACCTCGAGGTGAAGCCAAAGTCGTTGATGTTACTCTGGTTGTGGCGACGTTATCCTCAACTGTCAAAATGATTAAAATAAATAAAAAACATGATTCCTGACCTGCATGGTACACGCATCTAAAAGATCCATGCCGTCATGTGCTGTGTTTGAATGTTTTGTTATTTTTACGACCACATGTTTCAGTACCTTGCTGTGATGGTGAGACAGTCGGAGGTGCATCATCTGTGGCGGTTTTATCTCTCAGAGCTGTGGGCATGGCAGACGGAGCAGCAGAAACTGATGTTTCTGTGACACAAACATGATCGCTGTGGTTTAAAATTATTGGCAAAGGGGGATTCCTTGTTGTGAATGTTGTGGCAAATTAAAAAACAAATCACTCTTCCTTTAGAACACGTGTCAAACACAATGCCCGTGGGCCAAATGTGGCCCGCCACGTCATTTTATGTGGCCCTCGAGAGCTTGTGCATTATTGGCTTAAATTTTAAACAAATATTTTAAGACTTAAAATAAGCTTACACCGCTTTTAAGCGCACATTGAGAATAAACTACATATCCCACAATGCATTTCGTCGTCAGCCACAACGATAACAGTATCTCACCATGAGCAAGACATCAAGACGATTTTCAGAACTGATGGACTTCAAAAAAACCTCTACAAACTAACCCCAACATGTCCAAGAAAAGAAAAAAATGATACACAAGGAAGACAGTTTCATGAATGATGGGAAAACAAATACAAGTTTGTACCTTGAGGTGAAAAAACAGTATGTCTTTTGTATTATGAGGCGGGTGTCAGTCATGAAAGAGTTTAATCTACGTCGGCATTTTGACAACAAACACGGAGCTAAGTATGCTAAATTTAGCCTGCAAGAAAATCAAAGAACCGCTTCCACTTCTGAAACCGAGGTAATGGATACTCTTACAACCACAAACCCTGAGTTTAATATAATAATGAATTAAATATTTGAAGCTTTAATACATAATAACTACAGAAACAGTTATTTAATAATATAATAAGGTGTAGTCTAATTTATTTTGATTTTCATTGCATTTTGTTACATTCATGATGTCACATATGATCTATAATCTTATAACTATTCAGGTAAACATCTTTTTTTTCCCCCCTTGCTGTTGTCATGGAAAATTTGAATACAAGATGCTTCAGATGTGGTGCAACGAAGAAACTCTCAGAGATGAAAGGGGGCAACACCTTTTCTCGTGCACTGTGAGAAATTTTCCCAAAGAGAAGAGCAACCATACATTGGAGGGGGGTTGGGGGGGGGCTTCCTTACAGCTACAGAAATGTATATTGAATCAGCTTCCTGCCTTTTTCTCTGTCAGACTTGCTAACAAATAATCATTGTTTAGTCTAACTCTTTCATCTGGCAGACTTCCTAAAGTCACCTATAAAAGAGATGTAATGACACGTTACTTTGGCCACGCCCATCCAGCCTGCAGGCTGCATGACTGTGTTGCGCTGTTGCGCTCGGCTAAAATAAACTCGGTTAAATTTTGAGCTCTCTGTTGTTGCATTTTGTTAAGGATCTATAACTTTAGTTTGTGCAATTTATAAAAATTGCCACAGCACTGTGTACCTTGTGGTGGTGGTGGAGAAGCTGATGTTGACACTTCTGTTGCAATGGTACCTTCTGCTGTCACACCTGAAACAACAAAAATACATATTATATGACAAGAAAATTCACCATTTTTTTTTTTTTTAATGTGAAGGAGCCTCCGTGCAGATTTAATCAAACATAAATGTGCCCGAGTACAAAGTAAAGTCTTGCGATAAGTACATTCCTCCTTATTTACTTGGCACTCCATGAAAAAAAGGAAGATAAGAAAAGTGGAGGTCTTTTTTTTTCACCTGTTTCTGGGAAGCTCCGCCCACATCTGGATCATTTTGACCAAAGACCAACTTTCTGGGAGCAAATGTTAGTCTGGAGTAAATAGCTGTTTAACACAAAACCGTCTTGAGTTTGTGCAAACGAACGTGAGCGAGGGTGAGCGGTCACACGTGCACGTGGACGCTGCGTTTCTCTGGTGACGCCATGACGACGCCTGCGGTATGTGGCCTGAGTTGAACTAAAAACCGTGTCGTGGATGAACAGTTTTCGTGCGTGTGACTGCACTGCAAAGTCATTTTCGATTTAGGCCGCACTTATGTTGTTGTAAACAAGGACGCGCTTTAAATTAGAAACAGATTTCTTGCATTCCAGAATTAAATAAACTTGGAGAGGCCTGAAGTGATCTTGGAACTGCATCAGTCACTTATAACGAAAGGTTCAGGGTCTTCATTTTCTTTGTCAAGAGGATATAACACAGAAATTCTTAAATTGACTTTTTCTTATCTTTTTTTTTTTGTAAAATTACTTAATTTGCCAACACACATGCATTTTTGCATGTAAGTCCTGCAGCACAGCTTTTACAATTTTATAATATCGCCATCCTGTCTCACCAAGCGGAGGAATTTGGTTATTTTGCACAAGTCTTTCAACCAAAGAGAAAGGTTTACAAAAGTACGGAGATGTCGTCAGGATTTTTTTGCACAAGTCTCTGTTGCAGATGGTTCAGAGCTGCAGGGAGGCCAGTCCAAGACCTGAACCTGGTGTTGCAAAATGCACAGAGGTCCTGGTCTTGAAAGCAGCACATGTTGGTTTAAAATCTCAGCGTACTTGTCTGCAGCACTTAAGTCTGCGATCACAGAAACGTAAATTATCTCTGTCGAGTGCACTGATGACATCACAGAGCCTGGATGTTGGACTCACTACTAGCAGCTGTTCATCTTTGCTCTTAAATGACTTTCATGGCCTGTGTGCCAAATTATTATCACAACCATCCACTGACATCACTTGACAAAAAAAACATTTCTAGCACTAAATTGGCCCTGTGTCGTTTTCCTGGGATGTGTTGCAGGCCTGAAATGCAGACATTTATGTATATTGACAAAGTTGAAGAGAAAAATTATTAAATATTCTGGGTTAACCCGGTCCCCATTAACCGCAAAAAATTTCAAAGTACCTCCACCCTTTTGCGAGCACACTTGTTTTAGTTAATCAGAACCACCCTGAAAGTTTAAAACTACTGGAATCTTCCTGTAACAGGTTAGTTCACCTTTCATGTAAAAAAGGTCATTTTCATACCACCAACAGAAAGATCAGACCACCCATATATTTAGTTTCACTTTGTCTTGATTATTCTTATTCAAGATTCTCGACAATGAAATATGTTTCGGCGAGTTAGCATCTAGGCTTTGTCAAGTGACCCAGGTGAAGTTGGAATTATCCCAGCTTTGTTGATGAGATTTTACTGATATAATGTAGTGGATTAACAGAAGAGTGGTAATTAATGTGATTTGTAATCACATTATTCAATGATCAGAAAGATGTATTATTAAATCTATGATTTATTTCTCGTTGGATCAAGACACTGTGGGTCTGTGCTGTCAGCGGCTGAGTGGAGCTGCTGAGGGTCACTGTGTGCTGCAAGATTTGATATGTTTATCAAAACAGAGGAGAGATCATGCAGCAGCGGTGATGTAATGTAAACACAAGCCAGTACTAGTCAAAACAAGTGAAGTAACAGAAGAGAGGTGATTTACGTGATTTATAATCAATTCCTTATCAATGAAATGTATGAAGTGTGTGTGTGATTCTAGTCAAAGATCAGAAACAAGATGTATTAGTAATTTTGGTAATAGATCTGTGTTAGTTAGTGTATGTTAAAAGAAAAACTTATTTTTGTTGGGTCACGACGGACAGAGACAGAGCGGAGCGCATGTTCCTCATTTGGAATGTCAACAAAGCCGAATTTCAAAATAATTCTGCCAGCTCCGGGCCACCAAGACACAACAATGGCGGAATGGCGGAAAACAGTCAGCCAGGTGCGGACAGGAGCGGGGCACGCTGACCTCAGCATTGACGCCGTGACTATGGACTTTGTGCAGAAAAAAAAAATGAAATGAGGCGCACATTCTGTGGTTAAGGCTGAATCAATCCAGCAATGGCTCAATTAAGGACATTGTAAGACAGATGTGAGGTATAAATCATTGAATAAGGATTAGCGTTAGCTGATAAGCTTTAGCTTAACGAGCTATATGGCCAAGTAAACAAAGTGACCTTGTGAGTCTGGTGGTGCCATGATGTCATGATGATTAAGGTGAACGCCCCTGCTAAATCGGTAAACATATGAAGTCATTGTGGGACGTGGCCTGTGAATTATGCATGATGTAAAGGACGGATTATGTAAAATTATGCACGCCCCTGTATATGTGAATAACCAATCAGAAGTGTCATGTGAGTTTGAGGGAAATTATGTATGCATATGCAAAGGTGAGAGAACCAATCAACAGTTCGGGGCTGGGGGCAGGCTGGACGAGAGAAGGAGAAGGAGAGAGAGAGAGCGCATAAAAAGAGAAGGCAGAGGGACTCTGGGTGGATTCCTGGAGCGACTTCAGACGAAGGAGGACTAGCTGGGACCTGGACGAGCAACCCCCATCTGGAGGATTAACTGGAAGGAATTACTTCAAGAAAAGAAGACAGAAAGACGCTTGGAACAGGATCGACGAATTTTTCCCAATTCTTGAAGGAATAATTGGAGCCTTTTTGGTTAGCCTAGCTCACCGCTAGCAAGGAGGAGGGGCCGAATCAGCATACCTGCAGGCCTGATCGTTTGAGCTCTCTCTCTCCCTCCCTGCCAGCGGCCTTGAAAACGCAAAGGTGCACATTGCGTACCAGCCTGTCCTTGAACCAACCAGAGGAACTGATCAGTAAGCCACAGCTTTAATTTGCCTTTTTAGAATTAGAATTGTTTAACCAATCAATGCTGTTGCTTAACCTTGCTAATCTGCTTTAATAAATATAAAAACTATCATAAGACGTCGTTGTGGACATTACATCTGTATCCAGAATTTTGAAGACTTGTTTATGCCTCTGCACTAACACACAGGTTCTTATGGGTTATTTTTAGTCACAATATTGTCAAATTGTCCCTGGGGCTTGCTGTCCGAGCCACTAAAGTTTTCCTAGCCTGTAACAAGAGCCCAGATCGTGAGAGGAGAGCTGCCGTTAACAGATGTGACCGATAGCTGGACTTCGAGCCACCCGGCTATTCCTCTGAGGACAGTTAGTGAGCGGGACATACGTTTGGAAGTAGGCAGTGAGAGCTAGGCGTATCTCCTCGACACCAGCTTAAATAAGTTGAGGAAATCTAGTGAGGAACCTCTCCTAGACCGCAACTTCTTACCCGTAGGATGGAGAGCTGGTCCCGGTGATAGACTCTGCTAGTCAGAGACTGAACCAGAACTGGGGGATCTTACAGCTTTCGTCTTTGCCAATGAGCCTTCTGCGAAATAACAAGTAAAACATAAAGGCTTACCTTTGCACTCAGGAGCTGAAGAATTGTATCGACCAGTATCCATGCATGTGATGCTCAACTCCCTAACTGGACTGAAGCCTTTATCACAGCTGTAAATGATGGTGTCTCCATACTTTGGATGCTCTTCGGAAGCCCAGGACATGCTGCCGTTGGCTATTCTAGGAGGCTGTTCACACTGAACAACTGAAAATTCAGAAAGATTTAACTGAAGAAAAAACAAAAAAGTCCCTGTTTTGATCTATAATGTGGCTCAGCAGAGAGAAAAGTAGGGATTGACCGATATGGATTTTCTTGGGCCGATATATGTGGCCGATCTTGCTTTTGCTCCCTCAATGGAAAAAAAATGACACAATAATAAATATTACAGGTCTCAAGTTTAAACAAACATTTATTTAAAAGTAAAAATGTAACAATTTAACAGCTTTAACTTCAACTTTACCACACATACTTTCAAATTAAAAAAAGTGTTAACGGGTCTGCAGGGTCTTCCGGCAACAAAGAGTTGCCCGTGGATGCCTGTCGGTAAATCATGCCACGGAAAAATACATCGGCGAACCCATGCCGATATATCGGGCAGGCGATATATTGGATAGACCGATATATCGGTCTATCCTTAGAGAAAAGAACAAGCACAAAAGCTATTCGCCTGAATGAAGATCTTTTAAGGTCGAATAATATTAGTTATAGTTTATAATATTTGCTCTGAGTCTCTGAAAAGTGACGATCCATCACGCTGTGGATCAGAGCCGAGAAATTGAAATTTCATGTTCTGAAACTGATCAAGACGAAAAAAATTTAGTTTCAGCTATTCAGTTTTTTAAATTCTTTTGCCTGAAAAAAACGTTTCCAAAAATGTGAAGCTGTTAGTTTAAGAGTTATTGGAAGTCGAGTCTGTTAGTTCCTTAATGTTCTTTAATGTACATGATCGTTAAATTATTAAATATTTGGGGAGTTACGAGAAGACGTGAGCTGTCTGGCACTTCCATCCTGAAGACATGATGTTATACCCTGATAAACCACTGCAAAGCAACTAAAACAATGTTTGACAGGCAAACTGCCAATCAGTCAGAGACTTTTTAACTCTTTCATGCGATATAATCGGTTGATATATCGGATAGACCGATATATCGGGCGGGCGATGTATCGGTCTATCCTTAGAGAAAAGAACAAGCACAAAAGCACAAGGTTGATGTTAAACTTCACAGCAGATAAAGAAGGATGGAAAGAAAGAAACTTTTGCTCTTCGGGCTTTGACTTAGTTCTGATAAAACGATGAAGCAACTGAGAGGTGCTTACTGTCACACGATGCACTTCCACTCCACCCAAAAGCATAGCACTGCTTGTAGCTCGAGCCTGTGATCTGGTAACTGTGGAAAGACAAAGGAACGTAAGGCAATTTATTCACAGAGGGAGATGTGATGTCAGAGGAATGTTGCAACTCAGAAGTTTAATTCTGAAGAATGCATCAGCGAGCCCCTCTCTGCTGGCAGCAGCTCAGCTCCTCATCTGCTAAGATGTGAAGCAACACCCTGCTGGCTCAGGCTCCACTGGACTTCCAAGAACTGCTTGTTTCATTTAGAGATTTTTTATTGCATTAGTAGTTGGCGAGGTTTCAAGCGTCGATCCAGCACTGCGTGGAAAAGACGGCGAGTGCCTCTCGTCTGCCAGTGGAGTGGAGCTGCTCTGTGCTGATGCACACTTGATTGTCAGATAGCATCCCTGCCAGATGTTGATGGAATCTGAAAACTCTTGGATTCATACTTACCCCGGATCACAATATACTCTTATTGTGGCGGCAAACAGGGTACCCGCGCTGGTATCAAACTTCATATTTGGCTGTGGTGGAGGGACGCCACAGTCCTTCTCTGTAATATAAAAATGAACAGATAATATAAGTGTATATATTCAGTGGTAAAGTTAATCACCCCCGGGGTCGACCGAGTGAAAACGCTGGGACATCAAAGCGGGATAAATGAGTTTGTCAGGAGAGCAACACGTGGACTCACTCTTGCAGATAAGATCTGGTTCAGTCCATTTCTGATCGATGCAGCTCATCTTCCCAGAGCCGCTCTCATTGACATATCCTCTGGCACACACTAAAGTGACAGCAGAGTCTTCTGGGAAGTCATTCATTAGAAGTGATTCAGAGGATAAGACCATCTTTTCTCTATCCTGAGGTCTCGGACAGTCCTCTGAAGGAAAAAGGGATGAATAAGTTTCAGCATTTACAGTCACCAGAACAGTTTTATAAATAGGTCTCCAGTGGTGAAAAAATAATTAGGGGTGTGAAAAAAAAAAAATAGATTTGGCGATATATCACGATATTCGGCCGCCCAATATAATATCGATTTTTCAGCTCCTTATATCGATTTTTTTAGGAAAATTAATTAATTCATTCACTTAAATGTGCAAAAACACTAATAATAAACAATTGTTTTTAAGGAAATATTTATGACTCAATTTGTCCTCTGAATGATCAATATCATCTGATGAACATATACAGCAACTTGATTTTTCATCTCTACTTTTAATTTTGATATTAACTGGGTATCCACAATACATCGTGATAATATCGTATCGTGACCCAAGTATCACGATACATATCCTATTGAGTATGCCAACTACTTCTAGAGAAGGTAAACATTTGAGCCCAGTTCATGTCTAGGACCGCAGACAGTATAGTGGTTTGAACAGGGATATTTACAGGAGCTGCTGAGGAAAACTGCAGGTCTGTCGCTCATGTGACGTGATGCGATGATACAAATTTATAATTAAATTTATAAATTATATAAGTTATAAATTTATAATTTCCCTTGAACTGACCTGCTGCGCTCACGACAAAGAGGTATATTAACACCAAGGACTTGAGTCTCCGTTGTCCCTGAGAGTCCAGTGCAGCTTCCATGTTGGGTTGCAGAAAGTAACTTAAAAAAGAAAAAGATCCCGCAGACTGTCTGTCACACTTCTCTTCTTCTTCTGGGAGGCTGCGCGGAGTCTAGTGCCGCTTCTCGCGCTGTCGCGACTGTCCGACCCCAAACTCGACACTGCTGCGCTCCTGATCAGAGTCAAGGCATATTTAAAGCCCCGACACACAGGAAGTGACGTCGACGTCTTTAAAATAAAAGCATAAAGTCCATATCTGTAGTAACATCGTTTTCTTGAGATCATACTGCTGAATTGTATTGATTGTTGTTGAACTGGCTTTTTCTGAACTTGATGTTTCATTAAAAACTGTTATTACGCATATTCACTGCATTGGACTTCATCACACACAAAAGCCAGACTCAAGTTCGACTGTGAACATCTGAAACAAAGGGGATGAATTTTTGAAGCCTGTCCTTCATTTTGGAGACCTTGAGCTGTTTAGGCACATGAATATGGATTTTAACTGGAGAAAGTCGGTACCCACAGTAAAACACGGTGGTGGGAGATGATCGTGAGAATTGTTTTTGTTTCCCCTGCCTGACTGGAGATCATGGCAAATTATTATGGTCACATTCTCAGAAATAATGCAAAGAAATCTGCTGCCACTCTTGCTAAGGTCGCTACAATTAATTGTTTATTTATTAAAAAAAAGAAATAAAGGGCTAATAATTCTGGTCTTGGTATATCCCCAATTTATTTATTCATTTAAATTGATCACAACAGTAAAATATATTAATTGAGCTTAATGGAGATCTGTCTTTGTGCTTTTGGAACCAGATGATGTATAAATTATTTTTAATATTGTCATTTTCATATAAAGGTCAGTGGTTTTCTTTTATCACAGGAAGGGGCTTGATATTTTTCAGCTCAACTGTAGGTTACCTTCATTTAAAAGAACCTTCATTTTATTTTGAAAGGCGCAGACGGAAGCGTTGTTCCTAAAAGGCTGGTTACTTTTGTTAAATCGGCGTCTACTTGGAAAGAAAAAGTAACAACAGAACAGTGAAGTTTCAGTCAACAACGGGGTAAATATTTTTACCTGCTAAAAGATCTCATTTTCGGACAAAACAAGCTTGATGTGATATTAAAAAAGTGAAAACTGAAGTTTTACTGAAGTTAACGGGGTGATTTACAACATCACACTCGATTTACAACATGTACGCTGGTTACAAAGATTCAAAATAGTAACACGAGTAAACGAAGGAAAGGAGGCTCCCCTGTTTCCATGACTTCATAGTATTTTACATAAAAGTAAAAAAAAGCTCGAGTCACTGTCTGGTTTGGAGTATCGTCATGGATACGGTCCATCAGCTCCTCCAGGAGGGCTGTCCCTGAACTCTCCCACAGTCCAGTCCAGGCCAGGAATCCACCCAGTTTTAACCCACACGTCTTTGATAGAGCCCATGTCTCCCCCACACCCACTGTTGCTGCAGAAACCCACAAACCCAACAACAAAACAGCTAAAGAGGCTCACTTACACAAGCCTGAACTCTCACTGATTTTTACTTATTTTTTCTTTTAAGTGTGTAATTAGTGAGAAAAACAACAAAAAATAAATTTAAAAAACACATACCAAGGACTTCTATGTCCATAAAGAATAAATGAACATGTTTCAGGTTCAAATGCATTCAAAGTGATGTAATGCCAGTGAAATGCCTCCTGTCAAAACGTTGTTATGTGTTCTGTCCCACTTTAGGGTGTTAAAACATACAAGCTGTTGCATAGCTTGTCTTTTTCTTATCTCTCCAAACAGCATGTTCCAGAGAGAGATTAGGGCGCCACCCTGGGGCGCCGAAAAGGGCGGGTAAAGGATACGGATTATAGGGGCCCATGATTGAGGGGGGCCCAGAGAGGCCCCTAATGATGATCAAAAATAGCATCAACAAATTTCGCCGCTGTGTTGGGGGGCCCTGTAAAGATTCTTTTCATGGGGCCCAAAATCCCTAGCGGCGCCCCTGGCGCCACCCTTCAACAGCTAACAGGCAGCTATCTGCTTCTCAAGTCTAATAGTGAGAGGAATATTTCCACTTTAGTTCACCTGTTTCAGACACACCAGCGACGTGTCGCAAATAAGAGAAACACAGCTTTACTTCCAACCTGGTTCTTCATTAACTGCCAAAGCATTTTTTCCTCAAACTTTACTGCCTGCCAAGGGTCCTTTAGGAGATTTCCCTTTTCTTTTCTTTTCTTTTTTTTTTTTTTTTAAAGAAATGTAGCAGTATGAAATCTCACGTAATTAACAACAACTGCTTTCCTTGCTGCCACACTATCTATTATATGGGGGGAGGAGAGCACCTGAGCCACACTTCAGCACTGGGATCACATGTTCATTGAACACTGAACACTTCAGTGACATCTAGTGCCCAAAGAATGAACTGCAAAAAAAAAAAAAAAAAAAAAAAAAATTAAGTGTAAAATAGCAACTGTTAAATGATGTTTTCTTGCAGTGATCTTGGTGGTGCAATGTAGCATTTTCTTTTATTTTTCAATATATCCAAAGATAATAAAATCATCAACAATATACACTATACTGCCAAAAGTATTCTCTCACCTGTTCTTACCAATTTTACAAAACGTTCTAGCTATTGATCCAGTAACTGTGCTCTTATTAGTTGAAGTTGCTTGTTAAAGTGGGTGTCAGAATGATGTGGTAGCTACCTGTGGTGCTGAACTGCTTTGACTTTGTGTTGTTATATTATTAGGGGCCAGGTAGCCTAATGTTTTTGTTGTTCTCTTGTTTTGTTAAACTTCATGACGGTTTGATTGATTTCAAAATGACATGGTCGCTCTTCGTGGTGTTAAACTTTTACTATCAAATGCTTTGAGCTATGTGTCAAAAATGTAGTAATGCTTGTCAGTCCCGCTGTTGCGGACATGTGTATGTTGTAAAACGATGTAATCACAAGCTTTATTGGGTTTAAAGGGCCCGGTCATGTTGTTTAAGTGCAGCTTAGCCTAAAAACAAGTTTGATGTGTCAGTTGTTATAATTAGCCTATTGTTGTTGTTGTTGTTGTTATTATTATTATTATTATTATTGTTATTATTATTAGGCATATTATTATTATTAATTAATAAAGTAGCCCAATGATTTTAGAAGCACATGCTTTTTTTTCAGTTGTGGTATCGAATAGAGTTTCGAGAATCATGGAAATTTGCTAGTGTTGGTATTGACTATACTGAAATTCTGGTATTGTGACAACCCTACTTGAGACTTTGCATATAGTGTTTGTTTTTTGGGTGTGTTCAGGGCACAGACAGAACATTAAAGATTACATGATTACATGAGTACAAAGTTACATGCATTACAAATCATTAATTTTCTTGGTCTTAGTATTATTGTTATTATTATTATTATTATTATTATCAAGGATATATTGAGGAAGAGCAGCATAATGATGAGGCGGCGCTGGATGCTGAGGAGATGGCGGTCAGCAGTAGAGTGGGAATGGGAGAAAGTAGGGAAAGGGTGGGAATGGATTGCAATAAAACAAGCAGCTATTGCAATTCTAATCACTGTTATTGTCTATTCCTGGCCTACTTATTCCTTACTTTTCTGGCTTTTTTCTGTCCTCTATTCGTGTGTGCATCATCCTCTGACCCCGCCCCCTCAGTTTACCTGTCCTACCACTTCATGGCTGAGTTGCTGTCGTGTCAATACAACACTTCCATTTCCTGATAATCCAGCTGACAGTTGACTGTGGAATATTTAGGAGAGAGGAAATTATACCACTGGATTTGTTTCACAGGTGTCATCCTATCACAGTTCACCTGGAATTCACTGAGCTCCTGAGAGAGACCCATTCTTTCACAGATGTTTCTAGAAACAGTCTGCATGTCTAGGTGATTAATTTATACACCTACGGACATGGAAGAGACTGGAACACCTGATTCTGATCATCTGGATGGATGAGCAATTACTTTTGGCAATACAGTGTATATAATATGAGAGAATCCCTCTCAAATTAAAAAGGCCACCTTTAACTAAAGACAGGAAACAATTCCATTAAGTAACAAAACAAGTTTCACTTTTGAACTTATTTTCTAATTCAAATTGGCATGAAAAACACAAATGTTTGATGTGAAGCTTTCTGGTTAGTGATGCCAATACAAGACAGACAAAAAGAGAATCCATCCATGACTAACCACATCCCTAGATCTGCACAAATATGAACCTCTGACAATAGTAATTTAAAAAGTTTCTTTCTTTTTTTCAAAAGAGCAGAAAGAAGTTTCCAAAGCAAAACAAACCATTTTCAGCTTAAAATCCTGATATCTTGCACCAGGAATATTTTTAAAAACACTGAATAGAAGTTGAAGAGGACAACCAAAAACAGTAAAACTGCTAATATTACCCAGTCACGTGTCTTTTCATACATCCACCATACGTGGAACATCAGATGGAATAAAAGCCATTTTTATACTGTTCATTAGTGATGCAGCTTAAAGGCTACTTTTCCACCACCATATAAAGTTTTAAAGGGCTGACCAGGTCTAATCTGCCCTTCCTCGTGACTATAAAGTCATCGTTTGAAACGCCCTGAGCTGCAGTTGCAGATTCATGTGTTTGCAACGCTCAGGTTCAAAACTCCCCCTGTATGAACTTGAAGATATGGAGAAGATCACACAGAAGTTTTTTCCAAACTCTCTCTCAAGATAAAGCTCAATCAATAAGGTCCGGTCTCTCTCAAAGAGGTTTGTTAGGAGTTGAGTATTAGCTGAGTTCCTACAGATGGGCGATGCCTGAGGCCAAATATGTGCTGCATCACTTTTAACGAACAGCTCATGATCCTTGTTTCTTTGTTTCTGAGGTTCCATCGGTTTGAGGTGTTTCTATTTCACTGTGAAGTCTCATCCGGGTATAACGTATAAAAGGATAATGAGATTCATAACATACTGTGTGCTGATTATTTCCACCTTACATGCTTAATGACTGCTCCTGAAATATATTCATGGTGCATATTTAAAATGCCTCTAAGCGTTTGTAATTGTAAATGAAACAAAACAAAAAAAAAAAAACAAAGAAAAACATGTACTTATTGCTGTCTGTTTGCTAACTGTGGTGGCAACTAGAAAAGTGCCATAGTGATTTTTTTTTTGCTAAAAAAAACAAATAAAAACATGCACAATGAATGAATCCAGATGACATTAAAAATGTTGAATCTGTCAACTGCTGCGACTGCGTTGGTAGTATACTGATGTATTTAACTACCACAACAGCAGCGTTTTAATATTCACATTGGGTTTTTAAAGGTATAAATTTCAGTACAATAAATCAAAGAAATGTTTTCAGCAAAACTTTATTTTCAGTGCATGAACAGAATACCATATCAAGGTTATAGCCTGCCTCTTTTCTATTCAGTTAAATATCTTCTCTCTCTCTTTTTTTTTACATAAAAAAATAATAGAGCGATTTAATAGACCTCTATTTTTTTTCCTCCCCAAAAGAGCACTCAGCAAGTATTTAGAAAGGTGCTGTACAATGTACAAACATTTACATCTACTGTTCCTACAGAATGTAGAAGACACCACGAGGATTGGTTTTCTTTTTTTTTCTAATGAAGCGATGCAAGGCCACAGTATGATGCAGAGATGATGTACAAAACGGTTCAGATGAAAGCATAAAGGAGTACAACAGTGTTGGGAGAGACAACAGAAAAAAATAAATGCATCATCTGGTTGGGGACCAGAGCGAACCGCCTGTACCTGACACTTGGGGGTTTAATTTATTCATTCATAACAGCCAAACTATTGCACAAAACCAACCGATGACTGGCTCATTGCACGAGCAGATTTGTAAACTGAAAACTCCTTTATATAATGACAGACTTTCATCTCCATCTGGGTGCCATTAATATGAACTTTTTTTTTCACATTTGCTACGATACTGCATTCCCTGAGCTCATCTGACCGGATCTTACTTTCATCGGTTATAATAACAGGCAGGGCATATTTCCTTTTCATTCATTTTACTATTTGATCTCTTGATTTTTATTACCATTTCATCCAGATATCCGTCCTACTGTCCTCTAACCTCAGTGGTCCCCAACCTCTGGGCTGCGCAAGAAAAAAAAACTATTTAAGTTTTATTTATCAGATATATTATTTATCATATTATTATATATTTATTATACACGGAGAGGCAGCGTTCAGTTTTTATGCTCCTCACATGAGGAACAAACTCCCAGAAACCTGCAGGTCTGCTGCAACTCTCAGCAGTTTTAAATCAAGGTTAAAAACTTTTCTATTTGCCACATGTTATCAAAACAATTACCTTTTATTTCTTGCATTTTATCTACATTTTTAATTCATTTTTTAAATCAAAAACAACTGTTGATTAACTTTTTGCATTTTATTATTTTATCTTCTTTTTATTTCCCCGTTTTAATGTACTTTTTAATGCTCTATAATGCTTCAAATGTTTTATGTAAAGCACTTTGAATTGTCTTGTACACTAAATGTGCTCTACAAATAAACTTGCCTTGCCTATATAAGTCTGAACAAACCTTTATTTTGAAAAATCTTTTATTTTGAAAAATGACCGGATTCTCTCGGTTACGTCTCGGTCACTTGAGCGCGAAAATTTAACCCAGCTAGCAAAATGAGTTAAAACAGACGTCTTTGGAAAGTTTCCTTGTGAAGGGAAAAATGCACAGTGAAGAGAAAGAAGAACAGCCGAGGACTTCCAAGAAAAAGAAAGCTTTTAACAGACAATACCAGGAGTCCTACTGAAATATGGATTTATCACGACTAGGGGTGCATGATAACTATCGGGCCGATAACAGGAAGTTATAAAGTCATCCCGATAACTCCAATTTCACAACGAATAGCCCCAGTAACTATATATATATATATATAAATATATATATATAACTATATATAACTATATATATAGTTTTATACTATATATATATATATATATATATATATATATATATATATATATATATATATATATATATATATATATATATATATATATATATATATAAACGATTACTCAATAAGGAAAATCAAGAATACCCCTCATGCCAGAAAACAACTCGTTAACTCGGTCATAATTAGTAGTTGCTGACTTGAATTGATATTCGCAGTATTCTCCCACATGTTACATATAAAAAAGACAAAAATAGAAAAGGCTGAAAGAACGACTAGCAAACGAGGGAATGTGGGAATTTACGTTACACCTTGAATGCAGCCTGCAGCACAGCGTACTGATCACAACAAACATGGCGGCGTGGAACTTCGTTAAAGTTTCAGAAGAAGATAGTTTGGTGGTTATTTGTGACGAATCCTCTGAGTGAATTCTACGAGGAGGGAAGCACAAGCTTTAATACGTCAAACCCGATCGGCCACCTACAACATAACAATCGCTTCCATGGAGTTTTGAAATCGCGCTAATGTGAGCTAACGGAAGCTAACGCTAACGTGCGCAAGCCAGCAGCAGTCTCCCCTCTCCCTCATTCCTCTCATCTAAAGCTTCCATGAGATTAAAAAACAAAAACTACTGAACCTCATTTACTTTAATTAAAGGTATTATTTAAATGGAACCACAAGCCAAAATCCTTTAAATGTTAATCTTTTTCAGTTTGTAATTCTGATGCATGTATATCCATCAGTTCAAGGAGCCTTTATTTTTTATATCAGTAAGTAATGAACCTTATTTAAGTTGATGTGAGATATCAAATAGGTTTGTTTGATAGCTTTACGAAAATGTTTGAGAGGCTTGACAATAGTTTTTCATTGGAAAAAATAAATATCTGTTCATTTAAAAAGTCAAAACTATTTTTGATTTTGTTCATAGTATTGATGTATTGATCTTAGGTATATGTGTGTTATGTTATCGGTATCGGCCTTTAGGAGCTGAAAGTTATCGGTATCGGTTTTAAAAAATGGTTATCGTGCATCCCTAATCACCACAGGTGATTCCCATGTACTAAGCTTGCCTGCGTGAGTTTTTTTTTTTTTTTGTTATTTATTTAAAGGGTACAGAGGATGTTACCTCTGTTTACAGCGATAAAGACTTTGATGTTATACTCGTGTTATACCCCCCCCCTGTAAAATTGTCGGTCTGCAGTAATAAAAAGGTTGGGGACCACTGCTCTAACTAACATAGAGAGATGAATTTTCTTAATCCTAGCTTTAAATCAGCAGCATGTTCAACATCCCAACAAAACACCACCTCACTGATCCTTCCAGCTACTCTAGTGTACAATCACAGAACCGACAAATAAAACCACCATTTCTGTTCTCTAAATAGATAAAAAAAAAAAACAACCAGGAGTAAGACTTACTCTTAAAAAGTCATTACATAAATTGCCATTTTGCCCTTAAACAGTGACCCTTTAGGAAAACATGAAATATCTTTGAATGAAGTAGCGATAACACCAATGCATTGCAAAAATAACAATGAACTGGCAACGAGTGAACATCACAAACTAAATACAGCTCATTCTGTTATGCTACGAGGGTAGATGCAGTGCAATTGAATTCAATAAATAGTCTGCAAAAAACATGACATACATACATATATCCAACCACAATTTTAAAGAAGTTGGGACGCTGTGTGATATGTAAATAATAATAATAAAAAAAGGATGCAATGATTTGCAAAGCTCATTAACACAGAAATCATAATAATCTTGAAATTTGATGGCAAAAGCACAAATCCCCAAAAAAGTTGGGGCATCAGCAACAAAAAGCTGCAATATCTTGCACCTGATAACAGGTGTGTGTGTGTGTATATATATACGCACACACACGCACACATACATACATATATATATATATATATATATATATATATATATATATATATATATATATATATATATATATATATATATATACATATATATATATATATATATCTCGTAAGTATACATGGGTAGAAGTTCACTGATCTGTGAAAAATGGTGTCAACAAATTCTGGGATTAAAAAAAGAAGAAAGCCCCTCAAAAAATTGCTGAGATTCTGAATAATTCATCATCTCCAGCACATAATATCAAAAGATGCTGAGAATGTGGAGAAATCTTTATGTGCACTGGACAAGGCTGCAAATCAATATCGGAGGCCTTTGATTTTCAAGGTCTCACATTAAAAACAAGCACGGTTCTCTGGTGGAAACCACTGCATGGCTGCGCCCAGGAACGCTCCTGAAACCCGCCGAGCACAGTTGCCGTCCACAGATGCAGGTGAAAGTCCTGACGGGCAGACAAGCAGGCCTTTGTGAACACGATACAGAAATGTTACCGTCTTCTGTGGGCTGGATCTTCTTTTAAATGGATTGGAGCAAGGTGGAAAACTACGGTATGATTAGAAAAGTCCACATGTGAGATTCTTTTAGGAAAACCTGGATGCAGCGATCTCTAGGCTTAAGAGGAGAGGAACCATACAGCTTTTTTTTTTTTTTTTATCAGTTCTCAGTTCAAAATACCTGATGGTTTTGGGATGCATTAGTGCCTACGGACTGGGCAGCTTGAAAAATCGGTTCTGACAGGTAGATACAGGTTTTAGATGAGTGGTGGCCACGAAGGGCCACACATCAGACCATTTAATTAAAACCTGGTCTTGGTTTACCAGCCGATTTTATCCTCCTTTTTTTTCTTTTTTTTTTACTTTTAGTTAACTACTGCTGTAATATTTGTTGTCATTTTTAAAAAATGTAAATTGAGGGAGCAAAAGCAGTATCAGCCACATATATCAACAAAATGCTTTTAAAAATGCATCTTTTTATGATAAAACTCAGTGTTTTTCAGGGAAGGTATTGCATCTCTCAGCAAGACGATGCTGCATCTGGCCCAGTTCAGACCTCTCAACAGCTAACAGCGTTTGGCGCTTCATGAAACAAAAAATATGAAAAAGAAAACCCACGACTGTTGAGAGTCGTGAATTCTATGCATCAAACAAAAATGGGACGACGTTTCTGTCCCAAAACTCCAGGAACTATCTCCTCGGTTTGTAGATGTATGTCAGCTGTTGTTAAAAGAAGGTGTGCTGCACTGTAGTGACCATTTCCCCGTCTGAACTTCTTTGACGCGTACTGCTGCCATCAAAATAAATCAAAAGCTGGTACATTTCCTCACTTTCAACATTTGATTCTCTTCTATACTGTGAATTAAAAAAAAAATTTCTGAGATTTGAAAATCATTGCATCCTGTCCTTATTTACATTTTACACGGTGTCCCACCTTTTTTGGAAATTAGGGTTCACATACGTATAGGTATTTGAAAAGTCATTTGGTACAGCAGTCTGAATGTCACATCTATACATTTTTATGAACTACAAAGACCCATGTTTATTTCTATCACTGAAGAACATTGGAAATAAGGTGAAAGCTCAAATAAGTTTGAAAGTCTATATCAAAATGTTGAATGGTTTGGTACAGCTACATATACGTACAGTAATTTAATCTACAACCTCAATAAATTACACACAGTTTTGTCATTATACACATGGTAAACAAGATTCGCGAACCACAAGTTTCTGGTCTTTTAATTATATCTTTTGTATGGAGCGTCACGATGATACCCGCGGAACAGTCTAGAGTAACTTTTGCTTGTGTTAGGAACGAGAAGTATAAAGAAGAAACTGGTTCATCCTCGTTGATGTGCAGAACACGTGCAGTAAAACAAAAAAAAAGAAAGGACCGACTGCATGCAGCTGAGCAAAACTTTAAGAAAAGAGAGAGTCCAGATATTCCACGATGGGACTGGGAGCAAAAATGAAACCCTACGAGAGTCACGCCAGGCGTGCACAGCGACCAGAGGCGGGGCCTTTCTCTTCCTCGTTGCATAAGGGTTGTTGCAGTGGCAGAAGCGCTGTCATTGCTCAAGAGGAGACTCCGAGGATTGGCACATTTCCACATTTCAATATTTCTCGTCCGACAAGGCCCCTGGCGTGAAGTCCCACATCAAAGATGGCGAGGCGGCGGGCGAGGCGGAGGGGGGGTGCTACGTGCCATGTGATATCACAGAGCTCCCAAAATACAAATCTGGCTGAGGTCCGAGGATAATGAGGGCGACACATTGCTGCATTTTTTTTGTTTTGCGGGAGAAGGACAGTCCACCGGGGGCGCTATTCCCCGGCGCAGTTCGTCTCCTCGCGGTTGGACGTTCTGTCACAAAGCATCGCGGAGGACTTCTGCTTTCGAGAGGATTTTGGCAGAGCTTGGTACTTTCCAAGGGCCCGGGCTGATGGATCCCTTCAGGCTTTGGGGGGGGACTGGCAAACGATTTACAGAGGCCAGAAAGTCATTGATATTACTATCTTCTTTGGAGTTTGACAGTTCGCCCTCTTTTTCTTTTACATTCGTCAGCGAACCTCCAGATTCCTTTCTACTCCACATATCTTTAAAAAACGACAGTGATCCTGTTCTGTCAGTTACGCTTCTACTTCTACTCCTGTATTTTGTAGTCTGGCCCCCGTCATTTATACCTCTACGCCCTGAGTCTGTTCCTGCACCTTTCCCGCTCTCCTTTACCGTAACAGGTAAAGTTCTGCGGCGAGGAGACTCCGCAATCACCTTCCTTTTAAAGGTTTGTTGATGTCCTGCCTCGATCCTTTCCCGTCTTTCCTGTGTCTGTGTTCTGATCTCAAGACCCCCCCCTTGGCCATTTTTCTTTTCATTACCCAGGCTGCCTCTGCGGTAAGAGTCTTTTGACCCCCCATGAAGGTCCTGATGACGCTGCGGGGCTGAAATCACCGGCTGTCCCACTTGAGTCTTCTTCAGATTTGCAGGTTGCATTTTTGTTCGAGTCTGAGGCACGCCGCTTCTGCTCAGTGCCGCTTCCTGCGGCCGACTCTCAGTCTTTTTGGGACTGTGATGTTGCTCTTTGGCTTCGGGAAATGTCTCCCCTGTTGTCTTTGGGCTGCTTAGGTCTCTGGAGTCTTTTACGGGCCTCGTCCTCCTGTAAAACTTAGCGTGATCATGAGAGGCGGGAGAAAGCTGGTCTGCCCCCTTGTCCGCCCATTCGCTGCTCTCGTCCACCGAGTTCAAACCCCGGCTCCGGTGGGGGATGTGGCCTTGCGGGGATCTGGGGCTCCAGCTTCGAGAGTGCTTCAGTTTGCTGGAGAAGGGAGAGGGGAGATGGATGGAAGCCCCGCTGGGATATGGAGAGGATCGGGTGGGTGAGTCGGAGGAAAACACCTCCCTGGAGTAGTTTGTGGGTGAAATGGTTTTTTGAACGCCTCGATCTGGAAGAGAAGCACACGGTTTAACATGGGGACAATATACGCACACGATATCACATGTACGGCACAAAATGCTGACTTCAGAAGTTAAAAGTGGGGAATATATTATCACAGGGGTTAATAAAAGTCAGAAAACATGACAAAGACAAGAATTACCGAGGTTAAAGAGAATAGATCGGCAGATGCAGAGAGGATGTTAGTGTTGGTGCTCAGTGTAGTAGCACACAGAAGAGGAAGCTGTACTACCTGCATCAGAGGCGAGAGCCAAAAGAAGCAAATGGTTAGAGATTTAATGAACAAATAAAAGCACAGAAGAGCTAGTACACTGAAATCAATAAGGGGGCACGATAAAATACACTCCGTCAATTAACAAATGGATGCAGTCATTAGCATTAGCTAATCAATGCGATGATTTATGGTTTCAGTAGGTATTTATGTGCTTTCAGTGTAACCGACTTGTAAAACCAGTAAAGCTTAATGGCACAGGTTTTGAGCAAGTCAGTTCAACTGACAAAGACGTGTGGAGGAATGCTAAAGAAACGGTTAGCACGGCACAAGTTTTAAAGATAAATAAGGTAGCCTGTATACGATTTCAAAACATGTTAACTGAGAAGGTAAAATATTAAACTATTGTCCCTTAACAGTCTTTTGGGAATCTTATACCTGACAGTATAATGTTATGAAAAGGCCCTTCTACAGCTGGTGTTAGTTTGCATCAGTATAAGATCTGTCACTTATCAACATCAGCGTAAACACCCTCAGTGTCCCTTTGCAGAGAATACTGCTTATTTCTGATGATTTTGGTGAATAACACATCTAAAGGAAATGGTTATTCCTGAAAATAAAAGAATCAATAGAGACTGAGCATAAGATTTTGTTTTTTTTAAGACCATCTTTCAGACTTATTTTTTTCAGTACGTTCAGACTGTGAGCGTCTTAAGATTTTATTTTAAACTTAGGAATTCATTTAACTTTCGAAAGGGGTCAGAGGAGGCAGATGGTACCGCTGCCACGTTCTGCCGTTCAGCAAAAGCTTTTATGGAGACATTCAGAAATTACTTCTGAAAGACATCACTTTCATTCCAGGTTTCAAGGAAATGAAGAGTGAGAACGAACTCCCTCTACATACAGAGCAGCCTGTTAAAATGTTGAGAGCAGGCTGATAAAGTAAATAACTCCCTGCGGTGGGAGGCTCAGGGTCACCTCCTCTGCTGATAATAAGTCTCTCCGTTTGTCTTTATCAACTGACAACCTTCCAAATGTTTTATCAAGAAAGGAACCGCTCTTGTGCACCTGAAATAACAAGATACTGAACTGGGCCAAGAACAATCGACGCTGAATTGATGATGACTTTGGTAGAAACCACGGTCTTTAGGTCAGTCATCAGGTGACTGATTCCTTCACACAGCTGTAACACTCAGTGAGAAGCAAGGGTACCGTGGCTCACAGCTCTGAGGTGTTAAGCTGCAGGCAAAGTTCCAACATCGAAATCACTCCGTCTTTGTTCAGCTTCATCAAACAAGCCTGGTCTGTGCAAAAGCTACTTGGAGCAACAACGATGTCGGTGCGTCTTTTAAAAAGCTCAACTTTACTGGGAGTATCTTCAAACTGCGACATTGGTGCCAAGAGGCTTGAAAACTCACTCGCAGGATTATCACAGTACAGCGGTACCTCTACTTACGAACATCTCTACATACGGAGTTTTCAGGTTACGACACGCCTCAACGGGAAAATATTGCCTCGTTATGAAAGAAATTTCAGGATACGAAAGGCAAAAATACAGTAACGCTGCTACTCGCAGCTCCCAGAGTTTACCGAACGTAAACATACTTGTAGCTGCTCTGCCACTGGCTATCGGCTAACATCTTCCTGGCATCCCTTTGACACTTGAGGAAAATTCCATGAAGTTTCGGAATTTGTTGAAAAGAATCACCCAGAAAAAAGTGTTCACTAGTCGAGCTATTGCTCACTATGATAATGTTTGCTTCGCACATTTTTCGAAGGATTGTTAAAAGCCGACAAAAGCAAACGTCCTTTGATTGGTTCTTTACAAAACGTCAGGCAAAAACCACTGCTGAGAGAGAAAAGTTGACGACAATAGCAGTTAAAAAGTAAATGAACATGATTTTTATTCTTTACTTTATTCTTTGTTTTTTATATTATGTTCAACTCTCATTTTATGTTTATTGCGCAGTAATCTAATGGTAACATTAGGGGTGTGAAAAAAAAAAATCGATTTGGCAATATATAGTGAAGATGGCACTTTTGAGGAAACGTGAAGATCTGCAATATAAACTATGCTGATTTGCATTATTATTTTCAGTTCGTCAACTCTCGCAATAAAGAAGTAAAACTCTTTCTTGATGATAAAACACTTGAGTTTTGGGGCCTATTCTCCGCATACGTAGTGATATTGGACGTGATGATCATAACGTCGGCCTCCTCTAGAGACACTGAGCCTACAGGTGGAAACTGATTTCAATGATCCTCGGGTGAGAAACGAGTACCTCTTGGTCTTTAAATCGCTCTCTGAATGAGATGGAGTACCGGTAGTTAGAATAAACCATCTCGAGTATAAAACTCTGCTTGAGATGACCGCCCGACCTTGTTTTTAAAGGGGTCACCTCTTTTTTTGACTTTCCCGTCAACAAAGACAGTTTTTCAAGGTGCGAAGCTAGCCTATATTTCAGATGGTACACACAGAACATCTGAATATGGTACTCACTGCCATCTTGAGCCAGACCCGCTCCAGGTCTCAGCAGCAGAACCACTTTGTTTCCTCCGGCCTGGATCAGTTCAATGGCCCGTGTGTGGGAAATGCCACGAGCCGGCTCCCTGTTAATCTCCACTATCTCATCTCCCACCTGTCAGCGATGCAGAGCAGCACGGGAACACAGCAATGAACAGCTATATTCAACAGTGCGTCAGTGCACGCTCAGACATACAGAGGCTCATCATCGAATGATTTAAATTTCATGGAGGGCACACGTACTGCTCTGCTGTACCCTGCAGGCAGTCTGTATTATCAGGGATGTCAAAATAACTCAGGATAAAGCATGTAAACATGTCAGTCTTTTAGGTCCTAATCAGTTTTGACATCCTTCAGCAGCCTCGTATGGGCAAAGTCGTGTCTAGAGATCAGAGTCTGGCAGGCCATAAGGCTGATTCCCATAAGGGGTTTCTGTTCTGTTCCCTTTCTGCAGAGTGTCCAATCTCATCCTGAAAAATCTTAATATGATAATCTCATCCCCCGTGGAGAAATTCAGACTTTACTGAACCATGAAGATAAAGTGCAGGGCCTCCGACAGTGATTTTACTACCAATGAAAAATGGGAAAAATAATGTTTTTAGGCCCCTTGATCTTTCTTCATTACTCCTGTACTCAACTGTCATAATTCTCCATTAGGCAAACATCAGCTGTAATGTATTTCTCTCCATCCGACTGAGTGGGCCGGGCCAAGGGGGGGGGGCATCTGGAGACAACCCTTCCATGCAGATAAATGGATGAGTAATTTTTAAAAACTCTTAACTGGATAATAAATGCTATATGAAGCAGCACTTACATGGATTCTTCCATCCATCTGAGCAGGCCCATCTTCAGCGAGCCTCAGGATGTACAGGCCCATGTTGTACTCCGTGCCCCCTCGCAAACTGAAGCCGAAGCCCCTGGTACCCCGCTCCAACTCCACAGTCAGACAGCCCTGCACATGGAGGAACATATCTCAGCACACGGAGGAACATATCTCAGCACACAGAGGAAAATATCTCAGCACACGGAGGAACATATCTCAGCACACGGAGGAAAATATCTCAGCACACGGAGGAACAAATCTCAGCACACGGAGGAACATATCTCAGCACACGGAGGAACAAATATCTCAGTACACGGAGGAACATATCTCAGTACACGGAGGAAAATATCTCACCACACGGAGGAACATATCTCAGTACACGGAGGAACATATCTCAGCACACGGAGGAACATATCTCAGCACACGGAGGAAAATCTCTCAGTACACGGAGGAACATATCTCAGTACACGGAGGAACATATCTCAGTACACGGAGGAAAATATCTCAGTACACGGAGGAAAATATCTCAGTACACGGAGGAACATATCTAAGTACACGGAGGAAAATATCTCAGTACACGGAGGAACATATCTCAGTACACGGAGGAAAATATCTCAGTACACGGAGGAACATATCTCAGTACACGGAGGAAAATATCTCAGTACACGGAGGAAAATATCCCAGTACACGGAGGAACATATCTCAGTACACAGAGGAAAATATCTCAGTACACGGAGGATAATTTTTGTTCCTGATAATTGTTTGGATATTTTGACCTACTATGGCTGTTAAAGTGTTTATTTAAATTTGCACCAGACAAATTAGCTTTGTTCCTGTTATTTATTTTGTTCATTTAAAATTAAACCTCTTTCAGTGCCAGTCGTTTCCCTTTTAACGTGAAAATTTTATTTTTATTTAATTTTATTTTGATAAGATTTTGGCTTCTGATGTTTTAGTACGACAAGAAAATCACAAGATTTTGTGAAATTATTTAAATGTATGTGTTTCTTAGACATTTGTATAGCAATTAAGAATACCGTGATAATATCGTAAACCGTGATAATTTGGTCACTATAATCGAGATATCAAATTTTCCATATCGTTACATTCCTAATATATATTCATATTTCTAATCGTAAATATCTGTTGAGGTAAAAGTCAGCCCGAGATCAATGACGCCTCATTAATTTCTCTTTGGACTGAAATGTTCTTAATCATCGTCGTGTGAACTAGCTGAAGGTCAGTGGAAGGAGTGAAGCGTGTTTCTGTTCTTCTCATTGTTTCTTCTCTTACAGGCATATCGCTGTATATATTTACACCCCGCAACAAGCTGTTACACGCCTGGGACCAGCGCTAAAACTATTTCAAGAGGAAGAATCAAGGATCATCAGGACGGTTTTACCTGGTTCGGTCCGGTCACACACAGCGTTCCCATCTCGCCGAGGGCTTTGTGGTCAGAACGGTTGAGTCCCTCCCGTTTGTCCTCCAGGTCCAGGTTATAGCTGTGAAAACCAACAACTATTATTTTTTAAGTAACATTTGAATGTGTAAGCCTTCCTTGTCTGCATACAGCTCAATCTTGACTCCATGTTGGATCAAGAACAGATGAACAGATGCCGTTGTTGGTGACACCAGGATGGTTGTTTTAATAACACAAACATAACTGGTAATATTAGCTACTGTAGTCTTTATTTTAAGAGAAGGCTCCACGTCAGCCGGTTCACAGACCCCTGAGGCTGAAATGGGGGGGGCTGTAAAATGCTGAAAATAGCTCAGGAGCTGACCTTTGAGATTTGGTTGAAATAAATAAAAAGAATAAATCAGATCAAATGGGAATTCAAAGAAAAGCGAATACTTGCAGGAAAACATAATGAGACTGTGATGCTCCTCTTTAGTGTTATGCACTGCTATTAATACAGTCTCTCAGATACTCACCGCTCATCCTGAAGCGCTGACCTTTGCCCAACGGCTCTGTGTTGGAGGGCCGGACTCTGTTTGGCCGAACTTGCTCCAGAAGGAGGACCCTTGTATTCTAAAAACGCATTTTCACATCACGTGATCACTGAGAAATAACTAAAGACCGCGAGTTAATTCACCGAACGATTTACTGAAACATTTACTCATTTGTACGGCATGTTTTACTTTAATTAACACAGCTCATCAGCTAATTCGCTCCAAAAAAGCACCCTTAAATCTGCTAAATGGACTGCAGCTGTTTCTCCCCACAAAATCTGTTCAGAGGACTTGCAAAATGTTGAAACAGAATTTTAGCCAAAAACACATTTGAAATGTATCAGTGTGAGATTAAAAACACCAAAAACAGGAACTCAGGGTTTGTGGTAAGAGTACCCATTACCTTGGTTTCAGAAGAGGAAGCGGTTCTTTGTTTTCTTTGCAGGTTAAATTTAGCATACTTAGCTCCGTGTTTGCTGTCAAAATGCCTACGTAGATTAAACTCTTTCACGACTGACACCCGCCTCATAACACAAAAGACACACTGTTATTTCACCTTGAGATACAAACTTGTAATTGTTTTCCCATCGTTCATGAAACTGTCTTCCTTGTGCATCGATTTTTCTTTTCTTGGACATGTTGGGGTTAGTTTGTAAAGGTTTTTCTTAAATCCATCAGTTCTGAAAAATCGTCTTGCTCATACCTACTGTTATCGTTGTGGGTAATGACAAAGTGCATGATGGGAGATGTAGTTCATTGTCAATACATGCTGTAAAGCGGTTTAAGCTTATTTTAAGTCTTAAAATATTAGTTTAAAATTTAAGCCAATAATGCACAAGCTCTCGAGGGCCACATAAAATGACGTGACGGCCCGCATTTGGCCCGCGTATGGAAGTATTTCTGTGCCACCTGAGTTTGAATACGAATTTTTAAGATTGAAATTTTTCAGCATCAAAATCAGACTTTGAATTTTGAAAAAACATCAGATTTCTAGCACTGAATTTTTTTTGCCTCTGAATTTTATTTTGTTAAAATAAATTCAGTGTTAAAAAAAATTGTTGTCTTAAAATATTCAGTTTTTCAAAATTCAACATGTAAAGAAGTTCAACACCCCAAAAAAATTCAGTGTAAAAAAAAAATCAACATCTCAAAAAAATTCAGTGTAAAAAAATTCAATTTCTAAAAAAAAATCAGTGTAAAAAAATTAAACCTCCAAAAATTCAGTGTAAAAAACTTCAACCTCAAAAAATTCAGTGTAAAAAGAACCAGACTTAACATCTGGGTCACCAGGGAGAAGCAATCGATCCCTGTCTCAATTCAGCCAACGTCCAGCCAATCACGTTACGCTCCATTGGTCATGTGACACCCACCCAGATAGTAAGACGGACCGGTCGGCCATGGCAGCAAACTCAGGTGATGGTGCTGCGGTGAGTCTGTTTACTTTATTTGCTGTTTGTATTAAACATTTAAAATAGATTAAGTAAATTATATTATTAATTTTAACACTGTACATCTGCCGTCCACCTGCCGTCTCTCTGGCCTGCAGTCGCACCGCACGCACAGTACAAACACACGCACAGACAGGCAGCTAATAAGCGGTAAATGTGCTATTGCACGGTAATTGTACAGTGTTAAAATTAATAAAAATTCGTATTCAAACTCAGATGGCACAGAAATACTTCCATACCCGCGGGCCTTGTGTTTGGCACATGTGTTCTAACACAACAGAATTTCTCAGTTTCAACTGTTGGTTTTCTCTCTTCGTACTGTTGGAAAACAAATACAGGGTTCAGTTGATGTTTATTTCACATCATGTCCCAATGTTTTACAACAAAGACGCCGGAATTTCAGGGACGCGATCGCATTGACGAGCTTTATTTCATTTTTACTCATTCAACCAGGGAGGCAGAGGCTAATTGTTCATTTTCCAAATACCTAGGTTTGAAACTTAATCCTTAATATGAATGCTAAAATATTCATATATTCTAATCACGCGCAGGGCTGATTGCTCTGATTAGGTGCTAGAATGTAATATTAATTTCTCAGCCGCAGATGGGGAGTTTTGAGACCGAACACGAGACTCGCCGGCTCTTATCAAAGACACAGTCGCCGGCGCACGGAGACACTCACCGTCCTCAGGAACCACAGTGAGGGTGACGACGTTGCCGGCGTCCTTGATGAGCTGAACAATGTCGTTGTGAGACAGCTCGATGATGGAGCGCCCGTTGACTGCCGAGATACGATCTCCGACGTGCAGCAGGCCGCAGCGGTCAGTCGGGCTGCCTTCAATGATCCGGCCAATCTTGTGAGGGATGACTGAAGTGGCAGATATGATGACCAGAAATGAGACATTAAGACGCACTCAGCGTGACCATCATTCAGTGTGTCTGGTCTACACACAAAAGGCAGCAATCATGATGCCACAGCCTCTCCGCTTTACTGCGGTTCAGCTTGAATATGGCAGTAGACTTTCGGTGACATTGAAATTTCCAAACTCGTTTCAGTTAGAGATCCGATTCTCACCTCCAAACGGTGGTTTGTTCTTAGATGTGAGGATGACAAACCCAAAGCCCTCGGAGTCCTTGCGATGAAGCGTGATGTCGAAAGACTCGTGGTCGAGCGCACTGGGCATCGGGAGGCGAGGTAGCTTGGGGGAACCGTTCACGAGCACGGGAGCCATTTCCAGAGCCTCTTCGTCCGTTGGATCTGATTTAGGAGGATACAGGGATAATGGGTTTGTTTAATTCTGCTTACATGTCCGTGCCGGACATACACCAGAGGGTTCCCACATGATAGTGTGGACTTCGATAGTTTACATGCAGAGAAGCAAGGTCAACATGGAGGAGTATGATCTAAGGGAAATAAAGAAGCCATTTCCAGACTTCAGAATACCATGGTCCAATTTGAAATGTGAAAAAATCCACAGCCCACCCAAACTTTTAATTACAACTGCAATCAACATATAGGACTAGAAGCTTATGTTCCGATATTGATGTAAAGGGTCAACACATAAGGTGACACTTGTCAAATTAGGTTAAGACAGTCCTTCTCAAATAGTGGGGCGGGACCCCTTGGGGGGGCGCTGTGCGATGCCAGGGGGGGCGCGTGTGACCCTAGGGAACTTTTTTTTTTTTTTTTTTGCTGTACTGGAATAAAGTGTAATTGCACACATATTCCAGTAGGTGGCAGTGGCGCTCTCATTGTCCCAGTGGGTTATGGGAGTATTAGCTATATTGTGTCTGGTTTTTTGCACGGACATGTGTGCACGCAGCACAGAGCAGGAGATATGAAGTGACACCATTCAAGAGACACCAGGGAAAAATATTAAACAGGGATGAAAACAAAGACGGAGATAATCAGACAAACGAAAGTCACCAGAAAGTTAAGACGAGGAAATATGATGATGCTGATGTAGCGCTTGGCTTTACTGTGACTACGGTGGGATTGATGCACTTTAAATCGAATATTCAAAATATTTTCTTCTTCCTGGGGGGGCGCAGCAGAAAATAATTGAGAAGCACTAGGTTAAGATGACAGTAGAATAACACGTATCTGGTTTGTATTACTACTTCTTAATGTTTTTTTTTAATCATGTCATGAATATTTTACAGTAACTAAAAACATATTTAAACTAGAAAAGCATTCGGAGAGCACCGGCCCTCCGCCAAGTGCAACAATTATCGAAAATTTGAAAGAGATCCAGAATCCAGGATTTCTCTGGATCACACCCAAAATGAAATCAGTTCTTCCTTTTCACATTTCCGACAACTCCTGAAAATTTAATCAAAATCAATCCATAACTTTTTGAGTTATCTTGAACACAGACAGACAGATAAACGCTGGCAAAAACATAACCTCCTTGGCAAAGGTAAAACAATCGAGGATTTAAAACATTTGTTTAATTTTGATGACCTTTCACGGCCCACCTGCAGTACCAAGAAGGCCCAATAGGGGGCCGCATCCCACACTTTGAGAATCACTGATCTAGAGCAGTGGTGCGCAAACTGTGGTACATGTACCACCAGTGGTACGTGAGCGCTCTCTGGTGGTACATGGGAAATATCATGACTTTCCACATTTTTGCCACATTTTCACTTTGAAAAAAAAATTGAAAATATACAATGCATTATAATTACAACATTTCAAACGCAATGTGTAGCTTGAGATAATTAAAATAGTGTCTTTAAAAAAAAATTTTGTTGCATATTCAGTTGCAGTGCAGATGTAACAACTTTTGAGTGTGTTTATTTTGCTCTGTATGAGAGTATGAGGATGTGAGATTGTTTGATAGAGTTGTAAATGTCCACAACCACAATAAGGAATAAACATCTCTGTGTATTTAAAGCTAATTGAGAAGGCGTATATGGCTATATTTTAAAATTGGTCATCTTGGTGGTACTCAGAGAGCTGAACAGTTTCTCAGGTGGTACGCAGTATTAAAAGTTTGAGAACCACTGTTATAGAGGGTATAAAGTATGACGACAACAGTTGCCAGTGGCTACAAGCGCCTGTCTTAGTGAAAGTCTTTAAGTCAAGTCATTTGCAGCTTTATCCAGAAACAGAACCTCAGAACCCCAGATGTTGCTCGTCTCGTGCCTCACCTCTGTAGATGACCTTCCGACGAACAGTCAACATAACTTGACCGTTCCGGGCAGCATTAGTCATTAGGTCCAACACCTGCTTGTGTGAACGACCTTTGACCATCACGCCGTCAATGCCGATGAGCTCGTCTCCCGCTCGGAGACGACCGTCCTTCTCTGCAGCTCCGTTGGGCACAATGGCCCCTATGTACACCTGGGGAAATACATTCTGAAATGGTGTTAGTGACAGGAGAGATGGTCTCTGAAAATACAGGAAATATACTGGTTGTAAGAAGATAAGAGGCTGCTCTAGTTTCATGGAAAAATAAAAATCACACTTGTCTTATTTTTTAAATCCTTTACTTCTCCATTCTCATTTTTTTCACTTCTTTTATTTTAAAGCTCTGTGTTCACAAACACTGTGGATTCCACTGCCAACAGCTAACCCCCTTAGCTGATAATAATTTTGCAGGTTCAATCCTCGTACCTCCTCGTCTCCTGCATTTGGGTTCTCTTCCACCACTCCAGCCTTAACGATACTATTTTATATATGTATTTACGACCTGGGCTGTTGCCTATGTTGGTCAAGACACATCTGGAAGTATAGTTTTTACATAATATAAAAAAATTTGAGAAGGTCAGACTTCCAGGGGTTAAAAAAACAACAATAAGGAACAGCTTGAAGACACAGTTTTCTCCACATTCTTTTCTACTCATCCAGACCATCCATATCACACTGCAAATAAACACTAAGGGCCCGATCTTCTGCCAGATCTCCTAAAGCTGCTAATAAGGGATAGCGGGTAGCAGGAGGGGCGTTCCCCCTCAAAGAACGCAATCTTCCACCTTGCTAAACCCGCTATCACACCTGCGCTACCTGCTACATTATCCATAGGAGTGGTTAGGGCGTTTCACCTGTTAAACCAATCAGTGCGTCAGCAGCCTTTGCCTTTAAGAGCAGGTTGCGCTACCCGCTAACCGCTATGGAGCGTCTTTTCATCCAGATCGGAGCAGCTTTCATGTGCAGCTCGTCTGGGACTCTGCTGTAGAGCTTCCTCCTCTTCCTTCCTCCTCTTCCTCTGCACTGATATATACATATAAATATTTTTAAACAGACAATTCCTATCGGCTACCTGAAAGTCCCAGATAATCGGTGTCCTCCCAGTAAACACGCTCTGGTCGTCTATGGTTTAACTGGTGAGTAAGCCGTTTAAGATGATCTCTGCTATTTTCTCTGGAGTTCAACTGAGGACAAATCACGCTTTTATACAAGAGTTAATTCCAGAGGTAGAGCCGTTTGTGCACGTCCACATGTGACCAGGTGGACGCACATTGATGCCATTTGGACGCGCTCTTGTACGCGCCGACATGCGGGTTCCTACCCGCAACCCTAAACCCGCAGTCGCAAGATACCGGGTTTGCAGAAAGGGGAAAAGACACGCCCATTGCCACACCTACAAATTGAGTAAGGGAGTCGGCGTAATGGGTAGCAGCTTTAGCGAGCGGAAGATTGCATTAGCGGTTAGCGGAGGTTCCTATACCCGCAATTTGCGGGTAGTGGCTAGTGTTATCGGGTAAGGGGAAGTGTACGATCGGGGTTTTAATGTTAAAGTTAGTTACATAGACTTACTGGCTGTTGCGGACCTTCTCCCCCGAGGACACGGAAGCCAAAGCCTGTTTCAATGTCTCTCTGCAGAAAAACATCTATGTCTTTGGTGTGAGGCTCTGTGGATAAAAATACTTTATCACTATTGCATCGTGTTGTGATATCAAAGTTTCAAGTCGTGGAGGAAAAAAGTTGCCCAAAGAAAAAACAATAAAAAAAAAAAAGACATGCTGATGATGATTGTCATCTGGACTTACGCCTGCTATCCAGCAGGGCTTTGGACTTCAGGTACATCTCGGCCGCCTCTCGCTTCGGGGAGTCGGAGGAGCGCATGGTGCTCGTGTTGGAATGGTAAGGCAAGGCCTGGGGCGCTGCATCAGCAATAGCATCCAACGTTTCTGTGCTGGCAGTCATTTCCTGTTTCTGACACCAAACACACTCCTTGTCACAACCACATTTTTCTTCTTTTATTATCATAATCAATATTATTACTATTATAGTTTCACACATCTATAAAGGACATCACTAAGTTACTGAAAGTCTCAGAAGCTCATTATCTTACGTAAGTGGCTGAGCATTTAATGGTGACAGATTACAAAGGCAGCAAAGGCCACTTCCCTGGGTTTTTAATAACATAGACCATTTTCACTTTATATTCCTCCTATTGTTTAGAGTGCTAAGCATTGGGATTTAGATCCAATATAAAAATCCAAGGGAGAAAGTTGAGATTTCCCAAAGGCTGTGACATGCCTTCTCAGCCAGAAAGGGTACCTCCTTCATCTAAAACTGTTGTATTAATAATAACGGCATATCTAAAGGGGCTCATCCATGCCTCATTACCATTGCAATCCCCAGACAATAGGCCAAAGAATGCAAATAGTGAAAGGAAGTAATTAGACTGTTTTTGAGAGCAAACAAAAGAAGGAAATCAATATTGAAATTTGCTGCTATCATTTAATTTGATGCAGTTGAAGCTTAATAAGCTAAAGGACAAAATGCTTTGAAATTCAATCGAAGGATGTGTCCCCACGGGGCAACAATAGCGAAGAACGAGGAAAATGTATGGTTTTACTCACAGGCTTTAGAGTCTTAACGGGGGATGTCTGACCTATGGAGAGACAAAGACAAACGGGAATACAGTTAAAAAGGACGGCATTACTATCAGAAGGTGTGAGAATGACCGTGAAAGATTGTTTTTTTTTGTCTCATCGTAGCCCCGTGAGGGACTGGGGGCTTGTCCGAAGTGTACCCCACCCTTTGCCCGAAGACTGCTGGAGCAGGCTCCGGTCCTCGGCAGATGGACGGATGGATGGATGGTATGATTCAGAGCAACGGGTATCACTGAAGCGCTTGTCCACCAGGTGGCACTGCCTCTCTTACTATGAAAATCACGGCAGTGAGCATGAAAATAAACCACGGAGATGCTCAAACCTCAAGGGAAGCACTCGAAGAAGAATGCTGTATTAGGGAATATTCATCCATCCTTGAGATTAAAGATATAGATGAAATATAAAGGCAGTGCACATTCAGAAGGACTGAGGACTGACGGTAGAGAGACGGACGAAAAGTCATATGTCTAATTCCATGATTGATAATTCCCTTTGGAGCCTCTCTTCGCTTGTCGTGTGCACCAACATATTTCACATGTTTCATCCGAAGCACTGAGATACCCCCCCACCCACCACCACCCCTTCTCAGCTCTCAGCATTAATCAAATTAAGATATACTCCTCTGGAGCCTGCGGCGCTCTGGGCTTGGACTAACACTTGGGTTGATGAGAGGTTAATGGAGCCTGATAAATCGTAACACAGGAGAGACAAAGTCGCGTTTCCGTGCCTCACTGTGAAAATCCGCGCCTCACACTGAAGCAAAGCATGGAACGGAAAGTTCAGCATACAAATGAAACACACGTCGTTTTCCCTCCAACCTACTCTCTGTCCCTTTTCTCTACAGCCGTTGTACAAGCGGGAGCCTCCTCCCAGCCAAGGGCCATTGTCTAATGAGCTTTAAAGCTCTTTGCTTGTGCAGGCCGGGTGAAGCCTGGCACAGAGACATTTCATTTTTGGAGACATGCGGCGCATCAGTCGAGCAGCACACGGCGATTGTGGCACAACGGTGAGTGTCAGTAGTCGGGGAGGGCTCAGCTATGGGGAGGAGACCCCCAGAGGACCTTCTCTCTATAGCCATTTAGCTATAGACCTTTAAGAGGCCATGGATATAGAGGCATGCAGAATTCCCCTGCCGCTCTGCCGATGATCAAAGCCAATCCAGAGTTCATTGACTTGCACAGCGACTCCCTCGGGCGGTCAGAGATGCAAGTAGCAGACATTTGAAGGGTGCCTTCCCTCCTCCTTCCCCTCCCTGGAATCGAGCACATCTCTGCACTTATGTAATTCCCGCTCTCAGACTTGTAACAGAGAGCATTACGCCTCATGGGGGGGTTGTCATAAACAGAAGCGGGGGAGGAGGAATGCTCGAGAAATGTTTGGGATGTGATGCATGCGTATGTAAAGGAGCTGCATGAGATGGCAGAAAATAAAGTCTGATCCTCTTCTGCGGCTGCTACCAGAGCTGAGTGATTTTATCGATTCTGTGATATATATCGATATTTTATTTCCCCAGACCAGCCATTCCCAAACTTCAGAATACCAAGGCCCAATTTGAAATGTGAAAAATATCTGCGGCCCATCGAAACCTTTAATCACAACTGTGATCAACATACAGAACTAGGAACCATGATCTGATGACATGGTTCCTAGTCCTGAGGGGTCAACAAATAAGGTGACACTTGTCATATTAAGTTAAAATGACAGTAGAATAACACTTAACTGGTTTGTTTTATTATTAATTAATGTTTTTTAATCATGTCGTTAATATTTTACAGTAATCAAAAACATATTTAAAAAAGATCAAGGATTTAAAACACATAAGTTTAATTTTAATGACCTCTCACGGCCCACCTGCAGTACCATGACGGCCCACCAGGGGGCCGCGGCCCACACTTTGAGAATCACTGCCCCAGAGTATCGATTTAATACTCGCAGGTATCGATATTGTAAGCTTCTTTCAAAACCCCGTGTCCCACCTTTAAAAGCTTGCAAGCAACAATTTGCACTGTTTAAATAAATGAAACTATTTTTCTCAACACATCTTTTATTCATTTTGTCCAGCATTTGCAAGCTGCCTGTTAGCCATATAATGTGTAATTGATGCTTTCAGTTCAATTAATTCAAACAAAGTCATTAGAACACTCACAAGATGTCACCAAAATCACTTTGTCCCTTTAAAATCTTTTAGAAAATTATGTAAATGTATTGTAAGATGAATATTGATATATATTGTATCGTGAGCCGAATATCGTGTATTGTATCGTGAGACTAGTGTATCGCTACAGCCCCAGCTGCTACAGTGGTGCAGTTGGATCTATCCAGTCAGAGAGACAGCAGCTCTCCCTGTGGTGACTCTACACAGACCGCGGATGCAGCGGCATCACCTCGGTTTTAAAGAACAATAATGTCATCACTCAGTGCCAAGAACTGGCCACAACACCACCCGTCAGCATCAGCGCTCCCGAAGTTGTGCAGACAGATGTCATAAAAGAATGAGAACAAACGATGTTGACAATGAGGTAGAAAACAAAGATAGACAGAAGAGAGAACCAACATGGACCTACAGTCAGTCATTGTGAAAAATGAATACGTAGATTCATAGACAGCAGAGAGACAGACGGATATATCGACGCTTCAGTCTCTCACCTCCTCGCAGAACCAGAACGTCGACTTCGCTGCCCACCGGAAGGTCTTTGAGGATGTCCACTACTTGCGCGTGGCTGAGCGTCTGCACAGTTCTGTCTGTTGATCTCCTTAATTATGTCTCCTTTCTGTAGATCGCAGGCACCACTGCTCGTCCAAAATCATTTTCACCTTCTGGCCCAGAGGGCAGTCGGCGATGGCGAAGCCGAATCCTCCGGGCCCCTTGACCAGCGGCACGCTCACCAGCTCCGGCTGGAGCATCCCCGTGGCCGCCTCCGCGCACTCCAGCTGCCTCCCGTTGGGCACGGCGGCCACGACGGGCCGGCCGCTGGCGTCGGTGGTGACATAGTGAAGCTCCTGCGAGGAGCCGTGGAGGACATCGCCTTTCACCAGCAGCGGCTGACCATTGATGAGGGGCACGGCCGTCACCACCTCGCCACCGTGGAGGCCCTGCTGGGGCTGAGTGGCCGGTGGAGGAGGGGGCGGGGGGAGGGGGAGGGGGTCATCGCTGTCTAGATCCACATCAGGAGGAAGGGGGTAGCCGCGGCAAAGGACCATGTCCACGTACTGGTTGATGGGAATGGACTGGAACATCTGCACCACCTCTGGATGGGTCTTCCCAAGCACGCACATCCCATTGATTTCAACGATCACGTCACCTGAGACGGAGAGAGAACAGAAACGAGTCAAAGAAGGGGATTTCTCCTCTGATGTGCCATCTAGACATCTGCTTTCCTTTGATAAACCCTCTGCTTCGACTGTCAGGCACAGCTCTCCTCTGAAAACGGCCCCTTCCTCTTTGCCAAACTTGTATTTTCATCCTGGCAGCTCTCCATAATGCCCGCATTTCCTTTCATCTCATTCAGTCCTCCTTCATTCTTGTCCCTCATTCACTCGCCGCATTGTTGAGCAGTTCTGAACAGCACGCCCACAACGACTGAGCTGAGACAGTGGTAGATTTTTTTTTTTTTTTGTATCATACAAATGTAACCATCAGACACAAACGCAGACATGTGCACGGCTTTAATCTGTCACGTCCACCGCATTCAGGCTGCTCTCTGATAAACTGTGATGGTGACAGAGACGCTTTGGACCCACGTGAAATGAGCACCACAGGAATACAGTGATCCCTTATTTTTCGCCGTAAATTGGAACCGGTGCCCCCCCCGCGAAACTCAAAAATCCGCAAACTGGAGCCGGAGCCCCCCGAGCCTCAATAATGTGTTTAAAATATGTTTAAAAACCGCAAAAAGGCTCAACTGTGGTCTTTCTGTTACCTTTGCAGCCTCTGGTCTCTGAACTGTAGTAAATAAACCGCTGGTATTGTGCTATTTTTGACTTGTAATTAGAGGTTAACAAGCTAACAACAACAAAACAAAAAGTCCGGGTTTCTCTGCATGGGACGGGAACTTTATTCTGGCACTGCATGAACTTGTAACATCACACAGGTTGTATTGTTGGGCTCCTGTCGGTTAACAGAGAATGTAAATCTATACACGCTGGGCTGCTGTTGATGCTCACTACACTTTTCATCTAACCCCGTTTTCATTCTGCCGTCCCATGACACACACACTACATTACCCATAAGGCCACCTTCTTAAAGGGGCCAGGCTGGCTCACAACATTTCTTCGCTGTGAGAGAACGCGCACAACATCCTGTGATGTTTGCGGAATTTTTTCTTGATCCTTTTAAATATTATATATTTCTGAAAAATCCGCGATTAACTAAAACCGCGGAACTTAAAGAGTGAATTGGTGTGGAATCACTGTATAACGAATGTGTTGCTGCAATGCATTTGGTGGAACTTTGCATCCGAGCTCTATCTCGTCCCTGTTTGTGGTAAATCATAGGAACAGGTACACATAGACTCGCTCACCAGATGCCATCTTGTTGTCCATAGCGGCGGGACCGTCGCTGAGCACGTTTTTCACCTGCAGGAACTCATCCGTCCGGTCACCTCCTATGATAGTGAATCCAAAACCCTGGGAGCTTTTCTTCAGAGCGGTGTGGTACAGCTCCCCCTTCAGCTGGGTGGGGTCTACAGTGAAGCTGGCCGCACCTCCCTTACCTGCACAGTGAGTGGACATGCAAGCACTCATTATGTTTGTGCGTGTGTGTGCGTGTGTGTGTGTGTGTGGGGGGGGGGGGGGGGGGGGGGGGGCAGACCAGACCTTCAGCGGCGGCCCTTTGTTGAGAGAAAGCTTGAGTGACAGGCTTTATGAAACTTAAAAGCAATCTCCAAACAGTGCGTCACATCAAACGCAGAAACACTGATTAAAAGATTCATATCCTGCTTGAAACACTGAAAAATCCATCCGTGTCTGCGCTGAGCCTTAATTATACAAATTAAGAGCTGAGAATCAACATATTAATTAGTGATTTCTAATTATCAGGCGTGATATGCATTTTAAACTCGATAAACCCCATCAACAGAGACCTTTTTGTGAAGCCCTGCTGAGAAATGAGCATGAGCCGACAGATACAGTGATAAAATTACAGCTTTAGGAATTAATTTACTTGCCTCCCTCCATTAAAAACCTATAGAGCACAACTGAGTTACGGCACCTCTGACAGCATCTAATTCTGTTTCATTGTTCTTTTTCCCCCCTTTCTCTGTTTTATGACCAACTCTGAAAGAAAAGGAATAAAAAAAGGTGATTGTTGGTTTTCTTTTTAATTTGAGTAAGGGACAACTAAAAGGTCAGAGTCAGCATCAGCATGGAGCTGCTTGGCCGTGTCATAAGCAATCCTAACGATAACCAACTCTCCAGGTCACACTGCATTAAACTGGGCACCTTTCTTATCTGGCGGTTCTGTAGTATCAGCACTTTAGATCATGGACGTACTATTTTTTTCCTCCCCTTGCTGCCTGATGGTCTGCGCTGGACTGTATTATTACTTTGACTAAAAAACTGAAAGAGGCTGGTGACAAATGGTGCACAGTCCTGCAGCTGGCCTGGCTGTGCACAAAGATGGAGATCTTCCTTGCAGATTGCTGACATGGAAGGAGATTAAATACATAAATACTGCCTCAAACGTCATCTAAATCACTGGTTCTTAACCACTGGGCCACGACCCAAACTTGGGCCGCCAGTGCCAGGAAGGAAGTAACATTATTGTTTTGTTTCTGTTGTGTTTTTTCTTTCCTGTAACCATTTTAATTTGATATTACTCCCGTGACAAGGGTGGGGGCTGTGGATAGTTGGAGATGTAATGAAATAAAAAAATGCTCACAACTGTCATATTCTTCAGAATACCAAGGCCCAATTTGAAATGTGAAAAATCTCCGCGGCCCACCAGAATCTTTAATCACAACTGTGATCAACATATAGGACTAGAAGCTGTGTTCTGATATTAATGTAAGGGGTCAACAAATAAGGTGACACTTGTCATATTAAGTTAAGATGATGGTAGAATAACACTTGACTGTTTTTTTTTGTTACTTCTTAATGTTTTTAAATCATGTCGTTAATATTTTACAGTAATTAAAAACATATTTAAAAAAGATCAAGGATTTAAAACATATTTGTTTAATTTTAATGACCGCTCACGGCCCACCTGCAGTACCGGGACGGCCCACCAGGGGGCTGCGGCCCACACTTTGGGAATCACTGCTCTACAGTGATAATATTTAATGGGCCCCGGGCCACTTTGTACTAAAAAAATTGGGCCTCAAGGTCAAAAAGGTTAAGAACCCCTGATGTAAATATAGTAATAGTTATTTCAGATGTTTTCACTTTAACTGTTAAAGGAGATGGCGTCACTCTTCTCATCACTATATATTATGTATCATAGTCTTAAATATTATCTTTAACGACTGCATATCATAACTTTTTGCTATTTTTATCCACGTTAGAGTAAAATACCTGATTGTTGGGCTCAAATTCAACTTTCACGACTATGTTCTTCATATTCACAACAGCTCTAACGGGTCAAAGATGCATATGTGGAAATTTCATACACTGATATTTCATCTGAAATCTGCAGTTAAACCGTTAAACAAATGCCTGGCTAACCCAAAAACAGCTGCTTTGTTATGGAAATCTGAAAAAGCTGCATATCTTAATTCTCACTTTATCTCTTCCTGCACGCACGTAGCGATGAGACACTCGCTTCAGCTTGTAATGTGCAGCTCCATATCTAGTTTTCCAGAACACATCTGTGCGTCCCTAAGTTTTATGAACGATCCATAACTCAGAGAGTTAGAGAGGAATATAAACGCTGATGCCCTCAAGCTTATCAAACGGTTCGCCGGACATGAAACAACCGCTGCAGAACGGCCGAGAGTAGAAATGATCGCAGTCGGTTTGGATGGCAGATGTCCACACCGCTGTAAAGATCAAGCAGGGTTTATTTACATAATTACACTGAAATTGCACGATAAAATCAACACTGAATCTTTTTTTCAGTCAGTGAGTGATAAAAATTACCAAGTGATGGCAGATCACAGTGCAAAGAGAGCAGACAGAGGTGAAGAAGGGGGCATAAGAAGGAAAGGAGTGTGTCATACGCAGGCCTGAACCTGTCTGGGAGAGTCCAACCGTCTCTGAGTCAAAGTCTGAGAGCAACAAAAAAAAAAAAAAAAAAGAAAAAAGAAAATCCACATCTGCTCAAATAAAGAAGCCATGGATTGTTTGTGACTCAAATGCTCAAAAAAACCTCCGCTGACATTATTTAGCAGAACTGGAAAAGGAAAGGAACTGCAAGTTCTGCTGCAGCAATTAGAAATAAAAACAATGGTTCGAGATTCAAATAAAACAAAATTACACTGAAAATCAGGAAAAGGGACATTTCGGAGTAAGTGCATAACAAATGAGCTTAAGAATCTTATTTAATATAAGACAGTGCGTCTTATAAATGACATGACGTTTTGCATTTCTGTTGAAATGACTGAAAAACAGCCTATAAACCGTAAAAGTTTGCTGTGCAGCCGGAAGGGCTGCTGTTTTGGCTTCATCACAGCAACCATCTGACACCTCAGTGGGTTGTGTAATCAGTAATCAGTGGTGAGATGGCGGTTTCCTCGGTCCCTGCACACCTGAGCAACAGAGATGTCTGATTATGCTCGGCCTCTCTAATGTGCTGTTCTACCAGCTGTTGACACGTAGACGGTTAAAAGCCCGCCCCTTCCCCTGCATTCCCCCCAGCGCCACGAGTTTCTCCGCTTCCACCGCTGCAGCGCCATCATCTGTTTTACATTCATTTGCATGAAAACATGCTTAATTCATGATGATTGTTTTGGGAGAAAAATGTCATCTTTAAAGGACAGATTAACTGGAGAGAAATGTGCATTTATGAGCAAACTAGGGACAACAGGGCTCGCTGTGACTAGGACCTCGCAATACGATATGTATCATGATACTTGGGTCACGATGCGATATTACCGCGATATCATGATTCGTATTTTTGATCCAAGTCTAAAATTGAAATGTAAAAAAAACAGGCATTTTTCTCAGGGTTTTTTTTGTGTTAGATTAAAAAAACGAAAAACGTGATAAAATGTCACTTTTTATTTTTTTTAATTTTTGATTGATACACGGGTTGATAAAGTTACAGAACTTTAACGTGGACATTTTCATTTTAAAGTTCTCCCAGACGGAGGATTCAACAGAAACAAGGGTATTTGTACCAACTGACAAGTTGAACTCCCCGTTAAAAGTTTCTGCTGTTACCTCAGAAATTACCTATTTTAATGTTCTGATTGTGCTGAGACACAATCATTTTGTTGGATTTTGTTTGTAGACTTTTTTTTTTTATTTTTCATTAAAAACAGGATGACATTAATGCCCTGGCAGTGGCAATAAGCTTTATTTTATTTTACATTTTTTAAGATGAGATTTACATTAAATGTGTTACTGACAAGTGCTGATGTTAAAAGTGTTATGTTATGGCACTTTAGTTCATATGGCAGCAGAACATTTGAATAAAAGTGCATTTTACACTACTTTTGAATACATTATTTGATTTTGTGTATGCAATGCGATTAATCTTGATTAATCAGGGAAATCATGTGATTAATCGTGATTAAAATTTTAATCGTTGCCCAGCCCAAACACGATATATTGCGATATTCTACCCAGTTAATATCAAAATTAAAAGTAGAGATGAAAAATCAAGTTGCTGTATATGTTCATCAGATGATATTGATCAATTCAGAGGACAAACTGAGTCAAAACTATTTGCTTCAAAACAACCTATTTATTGTTTATTATTAGTGTTTTTGCACATTTAAGTAACCATTACAACATACTGACAGCACTAATAAATCGATATTAGGAGATGAAAAATCAATATTATATTGGGCGGCCGAAAATCACAATATATTGCCAAATCGATTTTTTTTCACACCGCCAGCTGTGACAACCTGTTATTGCTTTGTGTCTTGCAGGCTGACACGCTCAGCCGACCCTGCTTCAAAATCACGACGCTCCCCACTTTCTATTCCTGGGAAACGTATTTATCAAAGCATGCTGACAGAGGTGAAGGGGGCTGCCCTCTGCACAGAGCATAAGCCAAAGTAATTAAATTACCACCATATTTTAGGCAATTAGCTGACGCTCTTGTCCAAAATGATTAACACGGAGTACAGAAATGGAATAAGCACAGTGAAATTAAGCTTATATGGCTGAAGGTATTCCTGGTTTTCTTGTGAACAAATAACAGTGAAGACGTAAGTGTATGAAGCACAGCGAGGACAGAATTAGTCCAGAGAGAGCGTTTGACAGGGAAGCAAAGTGCAGTGAAGCTGCAGTAAGGAGGTTAATCATTTCAGGCGGCACCGGTCCAACGAAGGTTTATAGTTGTGTTTAACCAACTGATGACGATGCAGGTCAGAGGTGTTTCACGGACTGGTAACGGCTGTACGTGTATTTCTAAAAATGTATCGACCTAAGGGCGATGTGATGTTTTTAAAGGTTTCGGGCCAATCTGACGGGTTTTCATAAGTCCAAACTTTACTTTTGTGCCTCATTCATCACAGCAGCCACAACACGCTAGGATGTCTGAGCCCTTGATGTCATTCAGCAGTCATGCAGTTGTTCGTCTGGTGTTCTGGGAAGTATATTTCCCTCGGGCGTTGTTAGAGAGAAGTGCTTGCATGTTATTGCAGCCACAGTGAGGTGCAGGCTGCAGGTAATGGGTCATAAAAGTTAGATAAAAACTGTTCAGATGAGCTTAGTGGTAAAGGAACGCTCGGCGGGCACCGAGCTCATTGCTGCAGAGGAAACGACGACATCCTGAGACCTGCTGCCTCCGCTTGGTCTGCAATGAATAAAATCTAGATGTAGGACCTGAGCCAGATGAATAAAAAGTAACCCCTCTCTCCCCCCTCTAAACCTCTGGTAAAACCTCCTTCAACATCCTCCTCCTAACAAAGAGACAAACAAGCAGCTGGAACAGCTGCATGATCTCCTTGGTGGAGTTAAGTGACCACCACCAGGTCTTATGGTCACTGTGGATGTTACCAGCTACCAAAATAAAACTGCAGGTCCAACCAAATGCACTGATCTTATGCATTATTGATCCACCGTAACCTTAAGGGTCTCAAGCATATTTTTGATATTCGAGATGCATCAGCGCTCATCTGGCTGCAGATGCTACGACTGATCATCGCTTTCCTTGTTTGGAAAGACTCTTGAAAACGTCAAAGGCCTAAAATAAGTCATCCTTTTAGACGATTTAATGATTTTGTTGTGTTTCTGTCAACATTTCTGCTGCCTGCCCTGGGCCAGGGGCCTGTTGAAAGAGTGATTTTAAATCACAAGAGTCTCTTCTCCTTGGTTGAATAAAGGCTTATAAATAAATAAACAGAGAAATCTAATTGGTCTTGGTTTTACTGAAAAGACTCAGCGACGTGTCCCAACAGGTTACTGGAAGTAAACTGGTATTGGCTTCTTTTGTATTATATAGACCAGTGATTCCCAAAGTGTGGACCGTCGTGGTACTGCTGGTGGGCTGTGAAAGGTCATCAAAATTAATCTAATATGTTTTAAAATCCTTTATCTTTTTTAAAATATGTTTTTAATTTAATTCCTGGCATGATTAATAAAGAAAAACATAAAGAAGTAATAAAATAAACCAGTTAAGTGTTATTCTACTTAGGGTCACCTTATTAGTTGCCCCCTAACATTTAGATCGGAACATAGCTTCTGGTCTTGTATGTTGATCACAGTTGTGATCAGTGGCGGCTGGTGCAAAAAAAATTTGGGTGGGCGCAATTTACCTTGGATTACATAGGGGTATAATGATACACAGAAGTCACGGTTCGATGCGAGCTTGATACAATGGGGTACAAAACAAAGCTAGAACATAATATTTTGAAAAATGTAAACAAACAATGGCTCATTAGTCATAACAGTACATACATAAAAATAGTGAAGCTGTTTAGTTATTTATATTATTTTCAAAATATTTTTTTTTCCTTTCAGATATTTTATAATATACAAGATCAAATATTATATATTCTATAATATATGTATGTGTGTATATATGTATATGATTCCTATTTGAACATGAATTTTGCCCTCCTTTCTTTCTGTTCTGCAAATTTTTCTATGACCTTCTTTTGAAGTCACTAATCTCAGTCACCAGTCTCTTCTCCATTGACAGCATAGCCAGTGCATTGAGCCTCTCCTGGGTCATGGTGTTTCTGAGAAACGTTTTGATCCTTTTCAAAGTTGAGAAACACCTTTCAGCTTCTGGTGTCGTCATGGGTGTACCGCGGACGGGCTTACACTGTAAGCCCGCTGCTGAATTTTTAAGTCAGGTCGGTCGGGCCCAAGCTCCTTTACCTCCCGTTTTTCCTCCACAGAACGCCTCAAGAATGGGTGGTTGAGTAAAGAAACAACCGAGTTTTTCTTGGCTTCCTCAATTACACTTCAACTGCCATTTTGCTCAGCTACTAAGAAAAAGACCGGGAAAGAATTGCCCTTTACATTAGATTAAAAAAAAAAACAAAAAAAACAAAAAAACACATGACATGAATCTGATTCGCTAATTGGCTGCTGATAAACGTGTCATTTGCTGGGAGGCACCAGGGACGCAGACTGCTGCGCCCCGTGGAAGAATCTGACTCAAACCAATTAAAACTCAGCCTCATGTCAGCTGATCATCAAATGTTCGAGGGCTTACATTGGAATCTGTTTTACCGGCGCCCCACACCTCCGGAAGTAGATTAAAAAAAGAGTAAAAAAAACATATTGAAACCAAATCAATTTTTAAACATTTAATTGCTATTGACAGGCATCCACAGACTGAAATAACACCTTCATTTCGTTCTTTTTTTTTAATTTATTTTTTTTTAAATCTCTTAATTTGATGGGGGCGGCGCCCCAGCGCCCTCTACTAACCAGCCGCCACTGGTTGTGATTAAAGGTTTGGGTGGGCCTTGGAGATTATTCACATTTCAAATTGGGCCTTGGTATTCTGAAGTTTGGGAATGGCTGATTGAGACTAAAAGATTGCTTTAACCTCATCTTTTTTTAAACCCTTAATTCAAGACCTTATGTCATATTGTCAGTTCTATACTGGATTATTGTGATGCGTTGTTAGCAGGATGTCCGAAAAGCTCGCTGAATAGCCTCCAACTGATCCAGAACGCAGCAGCGAAGATGCTGACAGGTAAGCGAGATCACATCTCTCCCGTGTTAGCCTCCTTCCATTGGCTTCCTGTGAAATTTAGAATTGAGTTTAAAATTCTTCATCTCAAATATAAGGCCCTTAATGGCCTAGCTCCTCGTTATTTACAAGACTTGATAGCATGTTGTGCTCCTAATAGAGCTCCCTGCTCTCAGAGTGCAGGATTACTCGTCGTTCTCAAAGTATCTAATATCTAAAAGTAGATTTGGAGGACGGGTCTTCTGCTACCAGCACTTTTATTATGGAACCAGCTACCAGTTTGGGTTCAGGAGGCTGACACCACCTCCATCTTTAAAACTAAATTCAAAACATTATGTTCAGTAAAGCCTGCAGTTAGTCTAAACTATAGTGTGTAGGAGCTAATAGTTATAGCCATAGTTGTAGTAGCTCAGACTAGAGCAGCTCGTCTTAGTCACAGGTTCGTCATAGCTATGCTGCTATAGACCTACGCTGCAGGGGGACGCCAACATGATGCTCTTCTCCCATTCCTCCTCCCTTCTTCCTCCTCCAGCTCATTCCATAGTTAATAATAATAATAGATTCAATTTATATAGCGCCTTTCAGAACACCCAAGGACGCTTTACAGAGTAGCAACACACAGAACAGAAGACAAAGACAAAGGACAACAACACAGGCTACGGGAAAACTCGGCCTAGCTAATCCAGACCAAATGCCAGAGTAAACAGATGTTTTTTGAGTGATGATTTGAATGAGTCCAGGGTTGCAGCATGGCGTATGTCAGAGGGAAGAGAGTTCCAGAGAGTGGGGGCAGCCACACTGAAAGCTCTAATTAGGAGCCCCTCGTTACTGTAACTGTGCTCCATTTTCTTTCCTGTAGTTTGTTGTGCTGTTTCCCCCCTTTTTTCTCTTTTCTTTCTGTATGTTTGCAGGCCAGAGTTTCCTGAGTTTCATGCTGACTTGCAGTTTCATCCTCTGTCCATCCCAGCGTTTACCTCCACCTGTGTGTGTAGGTGTGTTCGGGGTGCTGGCTGGCGTGGTGACCGGTGATCTAGTCCTCTGACCATCTCACCTCAGTGCTGCTACCTGCATCTGTTTATGTTTATGTGGTCATTATATTCAGTCATTTGTGTGCTCTCCTCTCTCTGTCCTCTATCCTCTCTCTGTCCTGTCTCTCCCCTCTTTTATTTCTTTATCCAGCTGGTCTTCTGCAGGAAGGTCCCCCCATATGACCCAGGTCCTGGTCCAGGTTTCTACCTCTTAAAGTGGAGTTCTTCCTTGCCACTGTTTGACTTAAAGGTTTTTTTCTCCCCCTGTGGGAGTTTTTTTACCTGCCATTATCCTTGTTGAGGATTCAATATTATATTTTTAGTTAATGTTTGCTCGGGGGGTCTGTGGGTCTCTGTAAAGCGCCTAGAGACAATTGACATTGTAACAGATGCTATATAAATAAAATTGAATTGAAATGAATTGGCACTTATATTGGAACATATTTTCAGCTGATGATCTTTTTGAGACTTTTATGATGGCTGTTCCTGTGTAGTCGAAGCCATGCCCTACTGACACGCTCTGATATGCAGATTCCCAAATAAACCCACTGAAATCACAAATGCAGTGGACTATTCAAAAGGAGAAATATAAAAAAAAAAGTTTTTTGAATTTGAGTTTTTAAGCCGGGGGTGGGCAAATCCAGTCCTTGAGGACCGGTGTCCTGATTCAGATCAATGGATCGTTAACGGTCTTGTGCAGACCTTGATGACGAGCTGATGGTCACCCATTCATTTGAATCAGGTGTGTTGTGGCAGGAAAACATCTAAGACATGCAGGACAGCAGGCCTTCAGGACTGGGATTGCCCCCCTGCTGATTTTCCTCCTTCATCCAGCCTCACCCTGACCTCTGACCCCTAACCGTCACTGAAGGGAGGGACACTGGTACCTTGAGAAGGCGCCGCTGCAGCTCGCTGGATTGCCGCCGCCTCCTGGTTCAGCTTCTTTTTTGCCTCCAGGACCGGGTTCTCGAACTGGGTCTTCTGGTTGATGTGGCTGAAACAGACATTTTTCAGCTTTCAAAGAGAGACTCGGAAACAAAGCACGCCCACACCTCAGAGCCATTAACCTCACTGCATCCTTTTCTCTGCAGTTTGCATTTTCCTCTGGACCCACCATGATTATCTGATAGAGGGAAGCTAAACACAGAAGTCATATGCAAACGTTAGCACTACTTCCTTTTAATGTTTTTTTTTTGTTTCTAAAAACATAATAAAATTCATAAGAAGATAGTGAGTCTTCGTATTAGTCAAATACAACCTCAGCCAAACAACAATGCAGAACTTATTTTTACCATTCCAATTATTTATTCGACAAAAGTGAAGCAAAAATAGAAACCTGCAGACAATAAAAAGTACCTTGTTACTGCCAAAAAATTCATGAGGCTAAGTCGAAGCCAGGTGCTGCTAATCATCAGCCCTAGATGTCTGGATCATTAGTAGCTTCTGAAACAGGAGATATTTTGCAGGTCTGGAGCACTCAAAGTGTCTTTTAACACAATGCCAAGGAGGAAAGAGATAAGCGATGGTCTTAGAGATGCAGTTACTGCTGCATATCGATCTGGTAAAGGTTATAAAAACCATTTATGGTTGATAGTTTCAAGATAGTTGGCAGCCTTCCTTGAAGTGGACATCCCAGTAAATTTACACCAAAATCAAATTGTACAATGATCAAAGCAAAAAGCCCAAAGAGCTGCATCTCAGATCCCAAAGTTCTCACTGGGCCTGTTAAACATTGAGGTCTAGGACAATTAGAAGATTATGATCTCTTTGGAAGGATCGCAGGGAAAAGACTTTTCTGTGTACAAAATAAATAGATAAATAAATAAAACCCCTCCTCTATACACCCGAGTACTCTAGGAGGCAAATTTGACAACACATGTCCTACAGCTAAAGCTTAGTCAAAAGCGGGTCATGCAACAGGAACGCGATGTAAAACCATTAAACTTAAATACAAAAAATGGAGGAATGACCTTGTCAAAGTCCAGACCTTTGCCCAACGACCTTCCTTAAACAACCATCGGTCTATTATTAGATAAAAAACGAGCGTGAACTTCCCTGATTGACCAAACAATGTGGATTTTGTCATAAATATTGGTCATAAATATCTATTGACAGTAGTCTGCATAAGATTTGGTCGCCAACTTGTACCGACTTAAATAATAAAAGATTTCAGGTAAAATCACTTTGGTTTGTCTGTGAGGTTGGTATACACAATAATCACTGAAGCAGAACAACGTTTTTGAGTTTTGTCAAAAAGCTTAATATATCAGTTAATTTTGACGCTGCTCTCGGTCGAGGCTCATTTTAACTGGTACTTTTCTGTAAAGGCATAATCTGCTCCCGCTCAAAAATGCTTGGATTCCCGTCATTTTGGTCCCTAACAAATATTTCCACCCCTTACCATCTAATGACAGACTTATGGTTGTTTTAACTCTCGAATGTTCCTTGAAGAAGTAAAAACCGCTATTGTAAAGTTATTGGGTCATAATTCCTTCAAAGTGATGTGAGAGATCAATAAAAACAGGGGATGAGTACTTTACAATACTGCTACTAAATGCTGATGTACAAGCTTTTGAATTGTGTACTTAGTATTTCACACATGATTTTTTTCCCCCTTTTTGGCTTAATTTTTTGTTAAATTGGCACAGTGAAACAAATATTCATGTGTCTTTGTGCCCTTGTTTTTTCCTAATACTAAATGCCATGACAATCAGATAAAAACTAAAAAAAACTTTATTAAAAGATGGTGTCGTACAAGACTGCAGTAAAGGTCGTCTCATCCCTCATGTGCCAAAGCTAGTGTGGCTTTTAGCTGCTGAGCACTGTGGGAAATGAAGCCAGCAACATCTTGCTCCTTGACAACAAGGTTAACATCTTGTTCTCCCCTCAGCACACAAACCAGAGCTGCTCTTTCACAATGAACACGTTTCAAACCAAACACCAGTAGCTGCAGCCTCCGTGTTTATGTCACCAGCTCTCCCTGTCCACGCCGTCGTGTCATTTCTGTCTCAAACGTTGCCATCTGCAGCCCGAGCAGTAAAACAACACGAGCCTTCCCATTTTCATCACAACAGATTGTCGGCGTTCCTTGCAGCCGCCACGCTGCTGCGTCCGCGCGTTCTGGTTAAGAATCTTCCCGCTTCTCCCGACCGCTGAAACGAGGGCTGTTGAGCCTGATGGCTGTTTCATCCATTTCCTGCTGTGATTGGTGAGCACAAAAACATACTGCACGCAAACAAATATGCAGTCATAACCAGGGGTATCTGACACCAACAGAGGGTTGTTTTTTTTTTTTATATATTTCTGTGAGAAAGCCCTGGAGAAGCAGCTCCTCCTGCTGGAGAAATGTGGGAGCAGGCTGTTGAGCTGCACGGACTTTCTATTTGTTTATCATATGCCGGCCATGTCAATCACCGGGAGCAGATTGTTGAGCTGCACAGACTTTGTTGTGTGTTGCAACCGTGTGCGTTCTTGAGGAGATGTAAGTGTTTCTTGTGTGTTTACTCTTCGTGTTTACAGTCATTCGGCCATGCTGTGTTAAGAATGTGTGTTCCGAGCTTGTTAATTTACCGTAGCCTCGGCAGTAGTGTTAGCTCTTTTAGCTCTGTTGCTAGTACTGCAGCTCTGCATGATGATGATGGTGCTATGTGATGTTAATAATATGGTTCGGTCGTTGTTATGATTGACTGCTATGAGAATGTAGTGTGTTGTATTATTTCTGGAAGTTAATTTTAATGTGGTTGTTACATTTTGCTATTACATATTATGTGTTCAGCAGTGTATAACACATATACATATTAGCAGTTTGATTGTTTAGAGCTATCTACAGTTATCTATAGATTGTAATGGTTTTGTGTTATTTTTTCTCTTTTCTAAGACCACACACACACATACACACACGTTGTGCTGTATGATGTACCAACTTTATTAAAGAAGACCATCCTGATCCTGCTCTTCAAGGGTGATTCTTTAACTGGAGTCACAGTCCATAATTCACCACCTCAACCAGTTATCTGCCCGTAGAGGCTTGCCCCCATTAACATTGGTCCTTCGAGCCGGATTGAGTGCAACCTAAACGAGGATTATGGATGCTGCAGCATCAAGCAACACAGAGGCCAGAGGCCGTCCACAGAGAGAGCATCATTTACCTGCATATCTGAATGATTACCAAGTTGGATTCCAGCCATCCACACCACCTGCTACTGCGTCCCGCTATAGCAGCCACCACAGCAGCAAGACCAGCAGGAGCTCGCACACCTGCAGTAGATCCAGCAGGCGCACATGCTACTCGGTTGGTACGTACCCCACTCAAGGTCTCTCCACTGCTCAAGCTGCAATCTTGGAGGAGAGGATAAAGCAGTTGGAACTGGAAGACACTCGCCGTATGATTGAACATGAGACTCAAGCCGACTTGGAGTGTAAACTGCTGGATGATCAGGCCAAAGAAGCACAGCGGCTCCAGGATGAGGCCCTTAAAGCCAGAGAAGCACTCAGCAGGAGGCTGGAGAGAGAGCAGCGCCTGACCAGAGCCCAACAAGACCTTGAGATTGCAAAGCTTCGTTCTTCATTACTATCTGACAGCTGTACACCTGCATTATCAGTGCATTCAGTCCAGTCAGACCATTTCCTGAACTTACCAACATCAAGGCAGAGAAAACGAGCTGACATTCTCCGCTCTGATTCCGTGGCCTCACTGACAACCCAGTTAAGCTTGACACCTGCTCCTGTAGTGCATCCATGCAGCCCCCGCCCACAAGTAATGCAACAAGTCAATCCAGTCTCTATGGCTCTCCTACTGGACCACAGCCAATGCTACAGTCTGCTGCCATCCCAGTGACAACTGCCTCCCCAGCAGACCAACCAGCACAGCTCCAGCGTCCCGTGCCTGCGGCACCCAGGTCTGTGAGACTACAACCAGGACAAGTGTTACACCCCGCTCCGGTGATGCCATCCGTACCACCTCCAACACCTGTCATTACCTCCGTACCTCTTGCCCATACTACACCCCGGACTGCATCACAACTTCCTAGTGGTTTAGCACTGGCTGCGAGCTCAGATCTTAGCCGACCTGAAGTCAGTCCAGTAGAGTCTCAACCATCAGCGGGGTACCCACCCAACTACAGTTACAGCCAACCATTCATGGGGCAACTAAACACTGCTCCGACCGGTCAAGAAGCTCCACCACTCTTCTCAACACACCATGGACATCAGGCTGCTCCAGTTATCTTCGCTCCCTACCCTGGTTATGCACCACTATCGGGGGCTGAGTTACTACTTGCGACAGCCCTGGGGATCCCTCGACCGTCCTTGCCAGTGTTTGAGAGTGGTCGGGAGAGTGACTTTGCTCTGCTCAAGCTTGCATTAGACAACATACTGGGAAGTAATGTGCACCTCAGCGAACAATATAAATATCAGGTGTTGATTGGACACATCAAGCTTCCAAGTGCATTGCAGCTCGCCAAGGCGTACCTACACGACCCAACACCCTATACATGTGCTTTGCAGGCTCTACAGGATAAGTACGGCCAGCCACGACAACTCGTCCAGAGTGAGCTCGAGGCCATACTCAACGCTCCTGCTCTCAAGATGGGTGATGCCGCCGCCTTTGACTCATTTGCTTTGTCTGTCCAGTCTCTGGTGGGGATGTTAAGGACTCTTGAGGGCCAAAATGGATACGAGCTCCACTGTGGTTCTCACGTAGATCGCCTACTCAGTAAGATGCCTGCTGCTTATCATGATGGCTTTGTAGAGTATTGCTTGCATCATGGGATCCTGCAGACTGGCACCGATAAAACCTACACTCTTCAGGACTTGGCAACCTGGCTCCAAACTAAGTCTCAAGCAAAGCGCATCTCCAACCGAGCAGCAACATTGTATCAGGTGGATGCTCCCCGTCCTATAAGGAAGGATCAGCGAACTGGGCCACCTAAAGAGAAGTCACCAACCGTTTGCTTCAAAGTCGCCGAAACGCTAACCGGGGAGGAGATGTCTACAGCAGAGTGTACACAGGTAAAAACCAAACCAAAGCCCAAACCTTACTGTCCATATTGTGACAACCAGGATCACTACCTTAACTCCTGTGAGGAGTTTAAGAAGTTGGACACTGGCAGGACCTTAAGGTGGCTTAAGGAGGGCAAATGGTGTCGGAAATGTGGACGCAACCACCCTGAAGACCGATGCACGCTGAAGCCCCCTTGTAAAACCTGTAAAGAAACGCACCTCATGTCTTACACGAGGCAGCCCAAGAAATCAGGCAGAGGGTGTATGCCATCAGTCTGCCTCCTACAAAGGTGTATCTGGACAGCCCCAACAGATCTCAAAGAGTAATGTTGAAAGTAGTCAGAGTCCTCCTCCATAACGGGGACCGAAGGATGGAGACATTTGCGGTGCTCGATGATGGCTCAGAAAGAAGCATTGTTCTTCCTCAAGTAGTGCAACAGCTCAACCTCGTCTATCACCCAGAGACTCTCCCTCTGCAGACCGTGCATCAGAGTGTGAAGCAGCTCAATGGCGCATCAGTCACTCTAGAAGTGTCTTCACCTCTGCGACCATCTGAGAAGCACCTGATCTCCCATGCTTTCACTGCAGAAGGATTGGCGCTTGCTGAACACACTTATCCTGTCGCCGTGCTGCAACGAAAGTGCAAACATCTGAGGGAGCTTCCTTTACCCTTGGTGAACCGTGCTCAACCTCTGCTTCTGATCGGGTCTGATATGCCTCATCTGATTACTCCAATTCAACCAGTGCATGCAGGGCCATCAGGCGGACCTGTTGCTATCTGCACACAGCTGGGTTGGTCGCTTCAAGGGCCAGTCAATGCTGTCCAACTCTCACCTGGAGTTCAGCAGTGTCTGCACATTGCCCCAGCCTCAGTCTCCAGTGAGCTTTTCAGGAATGTGGAGCGACTCTGGCAATTGGACACCTTGCCCTACAGTGAGAAGGCTGCCACTTGGTCAAAGGAAGACCAACAAGCTCTCACCCTGCTCCAGACAGCAACAACTAGAGTGACAGTAGATGGCGTCTTACGTTATGACACTCCGCTTCTGCGCCGTATGACCGATGCAGTTCTGCGGGCCCCTGCAGAAGCAGTACTTCCCAGACTTCACACCACAGAACGGAAGCTTGCTAAGAATCCTACACAAGCTAAGTCTTACTGTGCCGTGATCCAGAAGTTAGAGAAAGCAGGCTATGTTTCCAAGGTCTCATCAGGAGAAGCTGACCAGTCATCGGAATCCTGGTTCATTCCACACCACATGGTCCACCACAACGATAAGGACAGAGCTGTTTTTGACTGTTCTTTCCAATATCAAGGGCAGTCACTGAATGAGCTCTTGTTGCCTGGACCAACCTTGGGGCCTTCTCTTCTTGGTGTTCTCCTGAGGTTCCGTCAGCATGCTGTGGCTGTGAGTGGGGACATAAAGGCGATGTTCCATCAGATTCGTCTGCAGCCTGCTGACACACCAGTGCTGAGGTTCATAAGGAGAGACATGAAGAGAGAGGAAGAGCCGACCATCTACCAATGGAAGGTTCTTCCATTTGGCACCACATGCAGCCCCTGTTGCGCTGTATATGCCCTCCAGCGCCATGTTCAGGACAACTGTGGTGAGAAATCTAGCCTAGTTGAAGTTGTAGAGCACTCCTTCTATGTGGATAATTGCCTACACAGCACCTGCACAGCAGTTGAGGCCAAAGCTTTCATCGACGACCTATGTCAGCTGCTCCGGGAAGGGGGATTCGATCTCAGGCAATGGGCAAGTAATGTGCCAGGAGTGGTTGAGCATCTCCCCCCGGAGGCCAAATCAGAGTGCTGTGAGCTCTGGCTGTCTAAAGGCAGTAACACCCTGCAGGAATCGACACTGGGCCTGCAATGGAACTGTCTCATAGACTCTCTAGGCTTTAAGGTTCGCCCAGCAGACCATCTTGAGCCAACCCTGAGGAACATCTATAAAGCTCTAGCTAGCCAGTATGATCCACTAGTATTTATCATTCCCTTCTCCACCAGGGCTAAAATCCTGATATCTGTAAGCAAGATGTCGGATGGGACAATCAGATCCAACCTCAGTCCTTGAGAGAGCAGTGGACAACCTGGGTGGCTGAACTCCCCGAGCTTGTTCACCTCAAATTCCCATGAGCTTATGTATCCTCATGTGCTGACGAGCTTACCGCATCCAGAGAGCTTCACGTCTTCTATGATGCGTCAGAGAGAGCGTACGGTTCTGTGGCCTATCTCCGCACAGTCGACAATCAAGGTCATGTCCACACCTCCTTCGTGCTTGCCAGATCAAGAGTGGCGCTAAAGAAATGCTTGAGCATGCCACGTCTGGAACTAAGTGCAGCACTTACTGGTGCCCAGCTTACTAAGCTCATCCAGACAGAGCTGACCATCCCTATCCAGCAGACGTTCTTCTGGTCAGACTCCACTACAGTGCTTCAGTGGCTGAGATCAGAGTCATGCCGTTACAAAGTCTTCGTTGGCACACGTATAGCGGAGATCCAAACCCTCACTGAGGTTGCCAGTTGGAACCACCACGAGAAATCCAGCGGACGACATAACGTGAGGCCTGAGGCTCTCTGATCTGACGCATCCTCACCGATGGGTCAGTGGGCCGGACTTCCTCCAAAGGTCTCCTGACCAGTGGCCGACCATGCCCACAGCATCTCAGGCTGAGCCAGACTCCGCTGAACTTAGAAAGTCCACCCTAGTCTGTATTGCATTGGAGGCATTGAACTCTAACCTACCAGACCCGGGTCAGTTTCACAGCTGGAAGGATCCAGTCCAGGCTACCATCACTTCCCTTCAAGGGGCGGCCACCGCCAGTGATTTTAAGACTGCAGACGCTGCAACACACATCTCTGCGGAGAGGTTGCTGTTAGTGCAGGCTCAGCAGGACTCTTTCCCTGGGAAATTAAAGGCCCTCAAAGCCAGTCGACCCATCTCAGCTGATAGTCGTCTGGCTACACTCTCACCCGAATATGAGGAAACCACTGGACTACTCCGTGTGGGAGGTAGACTAAGACATGCTGAGGAGTTAGAAGCAGATGCTATCCATCTGATCATCTTAGATCCAGCGCACAAGATCACTAGACTGCTGATCCAGGAGTTTGATCACAAGCTTCTTCATCCAGGACCCGAACGGGTGCTAGCGGAGATGCGACAGCAGTACTGGATCCTGCGTGGTCGAGAGGCGATACGGTGGCATCAGCATGACTGCAGAGACTGCCAACTATGGCGCGCCAGGCCTGATGTCCCCAGAATGGCAGATCTTCCTCCTTGCAGGTTGCGCATCTATAAGCCGCCTTTCTACTCCACAGGAGTAGACTGTTTCAGTCCATTCCTTGTGAAGATTGGGCGCAGGACTGAGAAACGATGGAGAATTGTGTACAAATGCCTGACGACTAGGTGCGTCCACCTTGACTTGCTAGAGAGCCTCGAAACAGATGCCTTCCTGCGATCTTTGCGCCGATTCATCGCCAGGCGTGGTACGCCATTTGAACTCCTGTGTGATAATGGCACCAACTTCGTTGGAGGAGAAAGGGAGTTACGAGAGACATTTGAGGCCATGGCACCCGAGTTGCAGGATCAGCTGGCAAAACAGAAGATTTCCTTCCAGTTTAATCCCCCAAGTGCTCCACATTTCGGCGGGGCCTGGGAGCGGGAGATTCGCTCTGTTAAGGCGGCGCTCAGAGTCATCCTCCGTGATCAGTCGGTTCCAGAGCCAGTCCTCTACACCGTTCTTGTTGAAGTTGAAGGAATTTTAATGCTAAACCACTTGGATACGTTTCGACTGACGCCGCCGATCCTGACCCCATCACGCCGCATGTTCTTCTTATGGGACGCCGTGACTCCTCACTGCCGCAGGCTCTGTACGACTCCAGCAGTATCTTGGGGACTTGACGATGGAGGCATAGTCAAGTGTTGCTGATAACTTCTGGTCAACCTTCATCCGACAATATCTACCAAGTCTACAAGGAAGATCTAAGTGGCAGGCTAATGGAAGTCAGATTGCTATGGATCAGGCTGTGTTGGTTGTTGATCCACAACTCCTACGAGCTCTCTGGCCAGTGGGTAAAGTGGTGCAGATCTATCCTGGAGCGGATGGGAATATCAGAACAGCAGCTGTCAGAGTTAAGGACAAGACCTATGTATGGCCTGTCGCCCGGCTCATACAGCTGTCTGAGATCAAGGACTCGGAAGACGACAAGATCTGATGGGCTTTCTCTGGGAGTTCAAATGTCCTTTGAACAGACATTTGGAGGCAGCTGTGTGAGAAAGCCCTGGAGAAGCAGCTCCTCCTGCTGGAAAGATGTGGTAAAAGCAGGCTGTTGAGCCGCACGGACTTTCTATTTGTTTATCATATGCCGGCCATGTCAATCACCGGGAGCAGATTGTTGAGCTGCACAGACTTTGTTGTGTGTTGCAACCGTGTGCGTTCTTGAGGAGATGTAAGTGTTTCTTGTGTGTTTACTGTTCGTGTTTACAGTCATACGGCCATGCTGTGTTAAGAATGTGTGTTCCGAGCTTGTTAATTTACCGTAGCCTCGGCAGTAGTGTTAGCTCTTTTAGCTCTGTTGCTAGTACTGCAGCTCTGCATGATGATGATGGTGCTATGTGATGTTAATAATATGGTTCGGTCGTTGTTATGATTGACTGCTATGAGAATGTAGTGTGTTGTATCATTTCTGGAAGTTAATTTTAATGTGGTTGTTACATTTTGCTATTACATATTATGTGTTCAGCAGTGTATAACACATATACATATTAGCAGTTTGATTGTTTGGAGCTATCTACAGTTATCTATAGATTGTAATGGTTTTGTGTTATTTTTTCTTTTTTCTTAGACCACACACACACACACACACATACACACACGTTGTGCTCTATGATGTACCAACTTTATTAAAGAAGACCATCCTGATCCTGCTCTTCAAGGGTGATTCTTTAACTGGAGTCACAGTCCATAATTCACCGCCTCAACCAGTTATCTGCCCATAGAGGCTTGCCCCCATTAACAATTTCTATCTCTTAATGTACCATCACAGTGGATTTGAAGTAAAACAGTCAAGATGTGATCAAAGTGAAGAATTTCAGCTTAAAGTTAAGAAGTTTCTCCAGATAGCAACATTTACCATTTAGGAATTTAAGTTGTTTCAAGCAAAGTACCACCATTTTCAAAGATATTTGGGCACTTGACTGAAAAGATATTTGTCCCAGTAAGGCCCATTACCTCTTTACTTAATAACAAAGGAAGCAGATTGTTATCAGGTTTTGAGTTGGCTGTTGACAGCTGTTCGACTGGAGCTAACGATACGCTAGTCATTGGAGATCTCAGTATAAGTGAAGGAGGCCATCATTAGGCTGGAAAAAAAAGCAACATAAATGTATAAAAGAGAGATCAGAAAAACCTTAGGCGTGGCCAAATCAACAGCGTGGTATATTTTTCAAAAGATAGAAAGCTCTGGTGAGCTCAGCAGCATGGAAAGGTCTGGAAAACCAAAAAAACTAATACAGATGAGCGCATGATAAAGAAAAGTCCACCTGTTTTAGAGCTGGAATCATTGGCAGATGAAACCAAGATAACTGTCCAAGTACATGAATATACACTATATTGCCAAAAGTATCTGCTCACACATCCAGATTATCAGAATCAGGTGTTCCAGTCACTTCCGTGTCCACAGGTGTGTAAAATTAAGGACCTAGACATGCAGACTGTTTCTAGAAACATCTGTGAAAGAATGGGTCTCCTCTCAGGAGCTCAGTAAATTCCAAGTGGAACTGTGATAGGATGACACCTGTGCAACAATTCCAGTGGTGAAATGTCCTCTCTCCTAAATATTCCACAGTCAACTGTCAGCTGGATTATAAGGAAATGGAAGTGTTTGGGAATGACAGCAACTCAGCCATGAAGTGGTAGGACACGTAAACTGAGGGGGCGGGGTCAGAGGATGCTGAAGAACATAGTGAGAAGAGGTCACTAACTTTCTGCAGAGTCGATCGCTACAGACCTCCAAACTTCATGTGTCCTTCAGATCAGCTCAAAAACAGAGCAGAGAACTTCATGAATGGGTTTCCATGGTGGAGCAGCTGCATCCAAGCCAGACATCACCAAGAACAATGGAAGAGTCAGATGCAGTGGAGTAAAGCAGCCACCACTGGACTCTAGAGCAGTGGAGGAACGTTCTCTGGAGGGAAGAATGGACAAAAATCCCCATAAACACACTCCTAAACCTGGTGGACAGCCTTCCCAGAAGAGCTGAAGCTGTTTTAAAGGGTGGAGCCACATCATATTGATTAGGAATGGGATGAACTAAAGCTCATATGTGAGTCAAGGCAGGTGAGAGAATACTTTTGGTAATATAGTGTACCCCTTTCTCCTGTACTGTTAATACAAGCATGGGAACACAGTGCGTCCAGTCAATGCAGCGCTAACATGCAGGTCACAGTCGAGACATTCATTTTGCCACCCACTGATAAATAAAAAGAAAAATCCCGATCCAACTCTTCCAGGTAAACGCTCCTACCCTGCACTTTACATAACTTACGCCCTTCTCACCCAAGATGAACGAAATGAGCCGAGAGCCAAATCCATTTTTAGACAGAATCGATACACGCCAGCCCAGCACTAATACACACAGAGCAGTGTAATATTCGCCCGTGCTCTGATCCCTCATGTGCACCTGGGAGATAAAACTATCTGCAGTGTTTCTGTTGGCAAAAAAAAAAAAAAAATAAGGCATGCTGATATACTGCATAATTTAAACTTACTCAACATAGTACGTGCCGTACTGCGGGTCATCGATTTTCTCCCAGCCGTAGGGTAGCTCTGCAAAAGAAAATAATGCATATTGTGCTGTGAAAAGACGCAAATGACAGACTAGAACGACAGATTGAACGAGCAGGCACGTAAATCAGAAGATGTCCGGGAATTGTTACCTGCTCGACACAATGAATGATTCGCTGTTGTTTAGCTAAAGAAAATGGGCCTGGAAATAATTACAATAATTTAGAGCGCATTCACGGCGTTCTCAATGAGCAGGGCGGCTGGAATGGCTGATGCACATCATGCCCCGATGAACACAGAGGGAGAGAGGAAAAAAAAAGAAAAAAGCTCTTAACGCAAGAGAGAGCTTTGGAGTTGCTTTTCAGAACCCACCAACTAGGATACTGTTGTAAAAATCCATTAAAAAACCAGGCTGGAAGGACCCCGCTCTTTCAGCTGTGGTCACTCTCCGCTTCCGCACTGCACTTAAACTCGGATAATCATCCTCAGGATGTGAAGACATGTCTGGGATTTCCTCTAAGTAGACCCCAGGCCCTGATTTCAGAAAACTTCCACCACTGTCATGCTGAGGGGGGTGTAAGTGATGTGCTATTTCAGAGGCACATCACTTGCAATCTGAACACTCAGATTGCATCCTGGGTATATGATAAATCTGTGAATAAGGCTGAAGTGATGGATTGTGTAATGTAGGGCACATACAACAGAGGTATAGGCTTGTGTAAATGCGTGTGGAGTGGTTAATGGATTTGGCGAACGCTTGAGTGGAAGCAGCGGCGAAGTCCACAGCACGTACCGCCATCCTCACACTTTTCGGGGGGCTTTGCCTTCTTCGCCAAGCGGGGGTCCAGCCATGTGGTCGTCTTGGTATTGTGACTGTGAGCACAAAACAGCAGCCAGTAAATATCGTCAATAAACACCTGTGACAGCAGGGAATCAGCATGAAACAGCAAAAAAAAAGAAAAAAAAGAAAAACAGAAACTGCATTTCCCTGCTAGTATTCTCCTGTGCACAAAGCTTTTTCAATTCCTCAATATTCCAGAGACCTTACTCTGAATAAATCCAAAAGTGGTATGTAAACATGTCACATGATGAGTGTATCGAGACTCAAGTTTGCCATCAAGGAAAAGCAAAGATGTGTATTTTATTCAAGTCATTCTTCGCCTCTTACTATTTGAGGGTTTCAATCTGTCTGTGGCGATCAACGAAGTGACTCGGAGACCTCAGGTTCATCATTGTGCACCGCTGATCAAAGCTAACGCTCCTGCTGGGCTGGTTACGATGACAACTAGCCTGCATTTCAGCTCATTATCTTCTATACAGACTGAATCGTTCCTGATCAGGCTGTCAACACATGAAGGCTTTCACTGAAGCTTTTGTTAATGGCGTCTGGCGTCTGACTCTAGACTCCGCTGTGGATGAGGCCGTGAAGCTAGCGAGGACCTTAAAAACTGTAGGGTTCTCTGATACGATGTGAACGGCCTTATCGACTGCCACTCCGACCCCCTGACGGACGAGGACCTGGTTGAAATGACTAAATCTGGCAGTAGGGAGGAGGAGGAAGTACAACCCGACGAAGATGAGGAAGTAGAAGAGAGGGGCTTTACTCTTGCTAACTTGCAGAGGCTCTGCAATATCGCCAGCGGAATTGCAGAATACAGCCAAGAAAATAGACGACAACATGGTGAGGGCTGTTGGCTGTTACATACACATACCTAGGTCTAGGATCGGCTTGGGGGCTTTGGCTCCAGTTCATGGATTTCTGATTTTCGCGGGGGGCGCCGGTCCCCTTTAACCGCGGAAATCAAGGGATTAGTGTACTACTAGTATAAATTAGGAGTATGAGCTGATGCCTCCCTAAATATCCAAAATCCATTTCAAAGACATCTCTTTCATATTGCTCATTTAAACATTTAAAACACACAAACCTGAATGAATTTTATAACGGTGCAACCGACAGAAAAGCTCCTCCAAACACGTGGCATTTCAGAATGACATTTTTTTAATGAATGAACTGCTCCAAGTGCCGCCATTACTTTTAATGACACTCACCAGTCAGTCGGCGGACTTTCCAGTTTCAGCAGAGGATCATCACATGAGCCGCGTCTCACTTACTCTATGAAGTAGACCATGCCGGTCTCGGTGTAAGCCATCTCCCAGTTGAGGGGCAGCGGCTCGAGGCTGTCGTCTCGGGGGAGAGAGCTCCACGTGCGGAAGTCCATGGCGCTGCTGGACTGAGTGTAGCTGGGCACGGCCTTCCTCCAGTCTTTGTGCTCTAGAGAGAACGAGCAGGTTCAAAGGCTTGCGTGAGACAGAGTGGAGTCAGTAAAAGGTTAACGTGCAGGAACACCTGTCATCCCGCCCGCCGCAGGAGCGTGGAAGGAAAGCTGATGTCACTCAGAGCATTTGCATGCTAGTGATAATACGCACGTGACGTGCATGCAAGTGTTTGCCAATGGGCTGTTTTGCATTTCCCTGATCATGCTGTATTGATGATTTTGCCTATGAATGTGCGTATATTCCCCATTGGGGTTTCAGTGATGCAAGGTTACCATCGTTAATGAAAACGAACGAAATAACGAAAACTAGAATTTAAAAAACATTTTTGTTAACTGAAATAAAATAAAAACGAGTTTTAAAAAAAAAAGATAACTAACTGAAACTGTATTATGTGTTTATAAAACGAACTAATATAACTATAATAATATCAAGAACATCCTTTGTTTTCGTATTTGTAATTTTTTTTCTTATAGACGTTTGAAATCTATTAACTTCGCTCCGCCGTACAACAACAACTGCAAAAAAAAAGTGATCAGCAGTGATGGCTGCGGCAAAAGTTGGGAGAAAGCGTCACAGTCCTATTTGGGATTTCTTTGACTATGACTGTCTTAACGATAAAAAATAAGTACCTTGTTGTAGAAGCAGGTGATACAATGTGTGGAATACTTCTAAAGGGGAAAAAAAATACATGAATCTGAAAGTCCATTTGAAAAGCTCACATAAGAAGGCTAACCAAGACTAGCTGGATAAGCTAGCCTAAGCTAGCCCCCTGGAAAGAAGGCTAACCAAGACTAGCTGGATAAGCTATCCTAAACTAGCCCCCTTGAAAGAAAAGCTACAGCTGCAGGCCAGTCAGCGTTGGGAAGGAACGGGAGAAAACAGCAACTATAATGGACTGTTTCCACCGGAGACCAGATAGCTGCTGGTCAGTAAATACGCAGGAACACCACAAGAGGGAAGATGCATTGATAAATATGTTTATTGAGACCGGAATGTACACACGATAGCCTTCAAAAATTTAATTGCTTCACTCGAACCAAAATGACAACACTAATTTACAAAATAAAACTAACACTGAAACTAATAAAAACTAAACTGAAACTAAGCATTTCAAAACAAAAACGAATAAAAACTAGCAAAACCACTCTAAAAACAAATTAAAACTAACTGAATTTGGAAAAACTAAACTAAAAACTAAATAAAAACTAAAACTAATGGAAAATCCAAAACTATTATAACCCTGCAGTGATGGAGATGCGGGATGCACGTAGAAATGGCCGTTTGAAGGCATTTCTGCTTTATGTATTTTATAAAACCTGCGTTTCAGATGTTCTGCATTTATAGACACTTACCTTCAATGAGAAGCCTCTCTATAATGAACATGGAATATACAACAAAGGCTCTCCCAATTCACTTAGCGGTCCACGCTTTCTCACAGAAGATATTTTACAAAAGGATGAAACACAAGTGCTTTTTCATCCTTTTACTTTTATGTGGCGCTAACCTCATCACAATAGAGGATAACGCACACACACACACACCCACAAAAGGGGACTTAAAAAAAAAACAAAACAAGTGTAAAATTTCTAGAAATCCAACAGAGAGCTCCTCTAATGCACCTGAGGCTCTTCCTCCTTTTTGCCTCCCAGATCAAACACGCACTCGCTCCTGCTCAATGTTCATGCAGACAAAATGCACATGGCGTGTTTCAAGAGGCCTTATGCGCCCCGGTCATGTAGACACTTAGAGAGCCAGCCTCGGGGCAGAGCCAAGAGGAGAGGCGAGTTCAGCTGTCGGGTTCAAAGCAAGGTGAGGGCCCACATGACGGTTAGGACAGCAGAGGATGTGGACAGTCTGAGAGACTTGGAACTCACATTTTCCATTAACCTCTATTTTCATTCGAGCGTAACTCCCTCCATCTACGGCTGGCCTGAGACCGTTCTGCCACAGCTGTGGGCTGCGGAGGAGCGGCCATTTGTGACCCATTTATTTCCACTAAAAGAGCTCCTGGATCACATCGTGTTTGATTTCAATATGACACAGGAGTTGGGTAAACAGGCAGTGGATTTCTGCGAATCCTGCTGCAGCTGAGCAAGCAGCGCTCAAGCCGTGACTGTCAAAACAATGTTTCGCTCCATAACAATTATTTTCAGCTTGGATGTGCATCAGTGTCAACCCCAGTTGTCTTATTACTGCTGCTGGAACGAGAGAGAGGGGAACAGAAAAGGTAACCTAATTCTCTTTACAGGGCTGCTCTCGTTGTGGGCGGTACGAGCAGATTTATCTCCTGAGGGAGACTCGTTCTTGTCCTGACTGATCTCGTACTTGAACTCTGTCAAGGTGACCAGTGCTGAAGCATTCTGGGAAACCACTAAACCACTCAATGGTTAAGTTAGTCATTCTAATATAATACTCCGCCTTCTGTTTTAGGAGGAAAAAGAGTCATTTTACTAAATTATTTTAGTAAATAGCTCATGACTGACTGAGCTTTAGGCCAAGCTTTGCCACAAAACTACAAGTTCTAGTAAAAGAAGCTATACGAGTTCTCACAGGTTTTTTTTTTTTAACCATTTTGTTTCGGGTGCTTAAATGTTTGTTAACTAACATTTTACAAAACCATTTGCTTTGCTTCAGCTCACAAAAAATGATTTCTGTCTCAGTTCCTCTTGTGGTCACAAATAGGCTTGTAGCGATACACTAACCTTGCGATACGATACGATGCACGATATTTGGCTCACAACACGATATATATCGATGTTCATCTTAAGATACATTTACATCACTTTCTGAAAGATTTTAAAGGGACAAAGTGATTTGTTGTGAGTGTTCCAATGACTTTGTTTAAATTAATTGAACTGAAAGCATCAATTACAAATTATTACACATAAAAGATGTGTTGAGAAAAATAGTTTAATTTATTTAAAACAGTGCAAAATGTTGCTTGCAAGCTTTTAAAGGTAAGGGCACAATGGAGAGTTAAAGTACAGCAAGTGGCCTTCTTTGGCTGCTTTTTTGGCTTAAAACTGAACATATGAGGTAGCTACTAGCTATCTACTAGCTACTAGCTGAAAGGAGCTTAGAATATCGATACCCGCGGCTGAAAAATCGATACTCTCTGGGGAAATAAAATATCGATATATATCGCAGGATCGATAAAATTGCTCAACTCTAGTCACAAATAATGTTTTGGCGATGTACGACCATGATGTTGGGGAACGTAGCCTCTGCTGGAGAGCGGTTTTTCCACTTTTCAGTTGCTTCAATGCAGTCTGAGAGGAGTTGAGGTAGTTTGGGCATCTGGTTAGGATGCTTTCTGGACACTGCTCCCCCCCAGGAGTTGTTTCGGGCATGTCCAACCCAGAAAAGGCCTTGAGGCAGACTCAAGACATACCGGAGAGATTATATTCCTCAACTGACCTGTCACTGCCTTAACATTAAGAAGAAAGAATACAAACCATCCCGACACGATGAGACTGGGTCTGACTCTGGAAAAGAGATGTTCTTTCTAAAGTTGTGTCTTTTTGTAAGTATATTAAGAGACTTATATTGAACACCCAGAATGTAAAAGCGTATACCTGCTGAACTCTATTTAGCTGTGTCTGGCTCAGATACATTTGGAATAGACGCTACAGCGCTTGTCTCTAACAGGATTTTTATTCTGGGAACTAATTAGCCATAGCCATCTAGGGTTTTCTGGGGGTCAGCTTCAAGTCGGGTGTGAAATTGGACTTTGCATTCAGTGCTGGCAACGAAACCAGAGACAGAGAGCAACATCTGCAGTGCTATTACATTTGCAAGAAGTCACCCAATTTGGGCACATAACATAAAAATCATCACAGCAATTTCATCAGCATTCATCATAAATGCTCCGACTAGATTAAAAAAGAAACTTGCATGTCCTTAATTACCCAGTGGGCCAGTCGGTCTAGCGAAAGTCTGCATGTCTTCGCAGACAGATACAGTGACACTGAGCTCACCTGGAAAATCCACAGCTATTGGACACACGGTGTGGCAGAATCTCTGTCATTTCATATGACCCACTGCGTGCGAAAATGAACTGACCGGGCAATCCGTTAACCAGCGGGGGCCTCTCATCGTCGTCCTCCTCCTCGGGCACGGCGCTGTCCTTCCTGTCCATCTTACTGACCGAGGTGGTGCGCTTCCTGGGCACCTCGCCGCTGAAGTCCTCATCGAACAGCATCTGATCCACAAGGTCCGGCTGCACCAGGTTGGGCTCTGCCGGAGGCTTGGGCGTCCCGTAGTAATTACCTAACGGGGAAGAGGACAGAGGAGCAGAGAAAGACAAGAGATGAAGGAAAAGAAACAATGACAGAACGACTACAACCCTTTGGCTCGGTTACTCCTTGATGTCCATAAGTTTAAGTCACTTTTTAGACAGAGGTTCTGGTATCAGTACAGAGTAGCTGGGACTCAACAGTAAAGTCGTCTTAAACTCATGGCTCTGTATCACTATTGTTGGTGTGTTACCACATATGTTTGTTTCTTTGGTTCTTTTCAATTTTAAATCAAATTGGCAGGAAGCAGCTATGTCATTTAAGTTAAATTGGAAGAAAGGGGTGGGATTAAATACGTTTTCTTCCTCCCACTCCTTTTTGAGCAGATACAATGACTTGTGTTAATTGTAATTTTAATTTAGTGTCTTGTTTTTTGTTGGCATTTCACATTATCTGCTCAAACAAATTAAAAATGAATGAATGAAAGAATAACTCTGTGACCGTCATGAAAAACGCAACGTTTGAAATCACTTCACTTGGAAGTTACCAGCGACTCATTACACTGATCATTGATTATGGCACTTATCTTTCTCTCAACTTGTTATTTTCCTCCCTGATGAGAAAAAAATAGAAAGACCTTGTGCCATGGATGATGAATATTCAGTTGGTATCTCAGTGCTCTGTATTGGGGGGGTAAAACTTTGTTAAATTATTTTCTCATTTAGCTCGTGGGGTGATCCATCTATGTATGGCTGGTGAGCAGTATGTGGAACTCAATTTATGGGCAGAATAAGTAATTATTTCACCTCCATTAGGATTTTAAATGATGTGAATACCAATTTGTAATCCTGCCATTTATTATGAGTATTTGTATGCAAAATGCTGCTCTGTCAGATGTGTTTACCAAAAAACTAGGAGGTTTTTTCTTTCTGTTATTCTAGCTGCAAAGTCAAATATTTACTTAAACAATCTCAGTCAAACCTCGATATGTGATTGGATTAATTGTAATATAGAGAGAAGTGCCACTGGGAAAGAGAGATCTTCTGCAATTTAATTAGCCGCCACCAGCTTGATCTCATTTTAATTTAGGTCCTATCTGCAAACGGGACCATGGTATTATGAACCTTTGATGTACTTAAGCACCAACACGCAGACACAACAAATGCCGCTCTGTCGAGCTGCGGTTATCAAATTTAGATCTTTTGAAAGCTTTGTGCAAAGAGGGAGAGCCGACAGCAGCACGGGAGTGCTGAGAGCTCCGAGGAAAAAAACATCACAGCTTTTTTCCAGCAGCTTCACACCACCAACATTAACACCACGAGCATAAACGAGCTCATCTAGAGCCAGGCCTCGTTCCTGCAGGAGTCTCTGTACGCAGCAAACCGGCTGAACGCGACTGTCGCTGAGCTCTCAAAGTCGGGGGGGGGGGGGGGGGGCGGCTGAAAGCCTGCCCCTCCTCCCCTGACGTGCAAAGCTGTGTTTACTAAGTGACACTCATCCACATTTGTCAAAGATGACTTCATTAGCGGGGGGGTTACATAACGATAGCAGGGAGAGATCGGGTGTGTTGACTAATCCCCGCCCGTCCCCTGCTGCACGCCGACATTCATCAGCCAGACGCTGCCTCTTTGATTAATTACTTACAAACATGTCTCCTGGCCCCTGATAAATGTGTGCTGTGGATATAGAGGTGCGTGAAAGCAGCGCGCCGGTGAAGATATGTGGCACAGTTTGCACTTGTAAATGATGGGTCGCTTCGTAAGCAGATGAGCTGCCGTGTTTGTCCGGTATCACCGGCGCTGCTCGTGTCAGAGAGCTGATGAGCTGTGAAGAGTGACCCGTCCCTTTAAAGTGCATGCAGGTCATTTCACAGTGCTGCAGCTAGGTACTGGCACTGAAAAGATTCCTGTGGTCAAAGACACGATGCATGAGCTGCACAAGGTCAGAAGCCTTTTTTTTTTTTTATCTTACCAGAATCATATGCGAACAGTTACACAGCCACACAACCATCCAATTCAATTCAATTCAATTCAATTTTTTATTTATATAGCGTCTGTTATGCCAATTGTCTCTAGGCGCTTTTTAGAGACACAGAGTATGACCCCCAAGTAGAGGTCTTCGGAACAACCCGACAACCCGAAAACCCGAGGTTCCGACCAGACGCGAATCGGGTCTCGGGTCCATTCAAAAGACATGACTCCGTGTTTGGGTCGGAATCGGTACAGTTAGTCTCGGGTCCGGTCGGCGCTCTCTGACAGGCTGGGTCAGTTAAAGATATTGGCGGTGGCAGCTAATGTCAGGACTCGGGGCAGTTTAATTAATTATTCATTAACGTGGCGTGTTCATCATGAAACAATCATGTTGCCGTAGCGTGTTATTAGCGGTTTGCCCGCCAGCTGTAAAGCACAACGAATCGCCAACATGACAATGTTGGATGGGAGAACATATTCACGACACGTCCTGGCTATTAGCGTTAGCAGTTGCTACTAATAGCATCTGTATCCACAAAGAAAATAACGACTTGGATTTATTGTTGTTTACATCACGTAGCCTATGTAGCAACTGAACCGGTAGAAGAAGACAACTTTAGGTAAGAAAATCAAGTCTTATTCAACGCTAGACAACTTTAACATGAGCAACTATGGGCTGGATTGTCTCGGAGAGACCTGAGAGAGGATGGAGGACAGAGAGAGGAGAGCACACAAATAACTGAATGAAATGACTATGAACAGATGCAGACTATAACGTAATACCGCATTTACATTCAAATATAATTAAATTTCCAGTTCTGTTTTCTTTTTTTCCCACTGTAGAACTCTGGCTTATTAATGCTGCAGAGATTCCAAAGCAACTGGTTTGAACTGGATGTTAACTTGGCACAATTTTGGATTTCTTGGCAGCAGATTTGAGATCAGAGCAACAACACATCTCTCTGTGGTCTGGATTTCATCTTCCTGGCAGCTCTCCCCCTTGCTCTCGCGCTGGACTGTTTCGGTTTTTCTGCCGGCGGCTCTGCTCTGATTGAAGAGAGAGGCTCAGCTCGGACCTCGGAGGCGGTGGGATTGAGGAGGGACAAAAAAACACCCCACAAAGACTCACCGCCTTACGCTTACGCTCGTGCTTGCCAGACGGTCTGGGACCCTCCGGCCCAACATTTAGCATCAGGCACGGGCCGGACCGCTGACACAGAAGCCTGGTCCTACAGAAACATTCTTACTTTAACAGCTATGCAAGAGTCTCTTCATCTAAATGATCTTTCTTGAGATAAAACAAAAGATTAAAAGGATCATTTGTGCCAGGGTCACTGATGAAGTCCAAAGAGAGAGGAAATTATCTGTAAACGCTTCCAATAAGATGTTTTCAAAGAGGAGAAAAATCATTATGCAGGATCCATTAACATAACAAGGATTCAGGCGAGTCATTTGAGGCGATTAGTGAGACCATTATGATTAGCTACGAATCCCATTAGCTCAGTACCTTGAGCACTGCTCACTTACTGTACACTAATAAACCAAGTCATTTATAAGCTTTTCAAAGAAGAAGCGAAACCCACGGACTCATCGAGGAGGACAAATGACCTTGTTTATTTTCCTCTTTTCAAAAAAAAAAAAAAAAAAAACAGGCAGCGCTTCAAGCAACACTAAATGGAGTGAATCCCATTCTTCAATCCGATTACTTCCAGCTCCTCTTTAAGTTCTCTGTGCTGCTGAGAAGATCAGCTCTTCCCGCCACAGTGGTCACGCAGTGCTCTGCTGGCTGGGGTTAAGAGGAAGTGAAAAAAAAAAAAGGGGGGGGGGGGGGGGGGCACCATGTGTTCCCTCAAAGGGACATCATCCCAAAACCTCACAACCTTTGAGAAAATCCACACATCTGCACAGAGCTGAGCCAGTCCTGCTTGCACTGGAGCGAGGAGGTGTGTGGTGTGTGTGTGTGTGTGTGTGGGGGGGGGGGGGGGGTTCCATCTGGAGCCGAGGAGCTCAACACTCTCTATTATATGCTCTTTCTCAGTGTGTCCCCCCAGCCCACAGCCAACCTTCCTATAAAGGTTTAAATCCCACCTGGTTTCAGCTCACAGATGAAGGACAGCTTGTAGGCGACTCGGCAGCTCCTGATGTTTGAGTTCCTATATGATCTTTTTTCAGCGCAGGGAAGGAATTATTTGGCGGGCGCGCAGCCATGAGCTCACGCAGAAGTCGCACGCCTGAAACCTTCGCTGATGCCGTTAACTAGACTTTCGAAAGACCCGGCCCTCAAGACGCTCCGCTTACACTTCAAGAATATGCGCCTCACGGAAAATACACAGAGGCAGCGATGCACCTGATCACATCCCCGATCACATCCCCGATCACATCCCCGATCACATCCCTGATCACATCCCTGATCACATCCCTAAATACATCCCCGATCACATCCCTAAATACATCCCTGATCACATCGCTGATCACATCCCGATCACATCCCCGATCACATCCCTGATCACATCCCTAAATACATCCCTGATCACATCTCTGATCACATCCCTGATCACATCCCGATCACATCCCCGATCACATCCCCGATCACATCCCGATCACATCCCTGATCACATCCCTGATCACATCCCTAAATACATCCCTGATCACATCTCTGATCACATCCCTGATCATATCCCTGATCACATCCCTAAATACATCCATGATCACATCCCTGATCACATCCCCGATCACATCCCTGATCACATCCCTAAATACATCCCTGATCACATCTCTGATCACATCCCTGATCATATCCCTGATCACATCCCTAAATACATCCCTGAATACATCCCTGATCACATCCCTGATCACATCCCTGATCATATCCCTGATCACATCCCTGATCATATCCCTGATCACATCCCTAATCACATCCCTGATCACATCCCTGATCAGGGATATGATCACATCCCTGATCATAATCCTGATCACATCCCTGATCAGGGATATGATCACATCCCTGATCATATCCCTGATCACATCCCTGATCAGGGATATGATCACATCCCTAATCACATCCCTGATCACATCCCTGATCACATCTCTTCATCCCTGATCACATCCTGATCAGATATGATCACATCCCTGATCACATCCCTGATCAGGATATGATCACATCCCTGATCCCTGATCACATCCCTGATCATATCACATCCATGATCATCATCCCTGATCACATCCCTGATCAATCCCTGATCAATCCCTGAACACATCCCTTATCACATCCCTGATCACATCCCTGATCATCCCTGATCACATCCCTGATCACATCCCTGATCAGGGATATGATCACATCCCTAATCACATCCCTGATCACATCCCTGATCATATCCCTGATCATATCCCTGATCACATCCCTAATCACATCCCTGATCAGGGATATGATCACATCCCTGATCATATCCCTGATCACATCCCTAAATACATCCATGATCACATCTCACATCCCGATCACATCCCTGATCACATCCCTAATACATCCCTGATCACATCCTGATCACATCCCTGATCATATCCCTGATCACATCCCTAAATACATCCCTGATCACATCCCTGATCACATCCCTGATCATATCCCTGATCACATCCCTGATCACATCCCTGATCACATCCCTGATCACATCCCTGATCACATCCCTGATCAGGGATATGATCACATCCCTGATCATCATCATCCCTGATCACATCCCTGATCAGGGATATGATCACATCCCTAATCACATCCCTGATCACATCCCTGATCATCCGATCACCCTGATCAGGGATATGATCACATCCCTGATCATCATCCCTGATCATGATCACATCCCTGATCATCCCTGATCACATCCCTAATCACATCCCTGATCACATCCCTGATCACATCCCTGATCACATCCCTGATCACATCCCTGATCACATCCCTGATCACATCCCTTATCACATCCCTGATCACATCCCTGATCAGGGATATGATCACATCCCTGATCAGGGATATGATCACATCCCTAATCACATCCCTGATCACATCCCTGATCATATCCCTGATCATATCCCTGATCACATCCCTAATCACATCCCTGATCAGGGATATGATCACATCCCTGATCATATCCCTGATCACATCCCTGATCAGGGATATGATCACATCCCTAATCACATCCCTGATCACATCCCTGATCGGGGATATGATCACATCCCTAATCACATCCCTGATCACATCCCTGATCATATCCCTGATCACATCCCTGATCAGGGATATGATCACATCCCTGATCACATCCCTGATCACATCCCTGATCACATCCCTGATCACATCCCTGATCATATCCCTGAACACATCCCTGATCACATCCCTGATCAGGGATATGATCACATCCCTGATCACATCCCTGATCAGGGATATGATCACATCCCTAATCACATCCCTGATCACATCCCTGATCATATCCCTGATCACATCCCTGATCAGGGATATGATCACATCCCTGATCATATCCCTGATCACATCCCTAATCACATCCCTGATCACATCCCTGATCACATCCCGAGGAACGTGCTTTTTGCCTTGAGGGTCGCGTTATCTTTTAATTCCTAATATTACAGGCAGCACAAGATACTGGGAATTTTGGTATCAATCCAATACCAAGTAAATACAGGACCAGTATCACCGATGCCGATGCTGATACAGATATCGATACCAATACTTTTTCATATTAAGCTTAATAAGTCATGAACTTTTGTGATTTTTGTCTATGGATTATTTTGTTAAAGTCAAGAATAGAATTTCGTCAAACTTTATGTCTTCAACATTTTTGTGTAAATATTCTTTGGAGTTGAATTTCTGTTCATAATGTTTTTTTCTAGTCCACTTTTTATATTATATCTTAAATAATATAAAAAATTGCACTGTGTGAACTTTCCTGTTGCTTTAACTCTAAAAATGTCCCCGTTGTGGGATAAATAAAGGATTATCTAATGTTATTTTATCTTAGATAACACCTTTCAAAGGGATACATAACATGTACTTGGTTATTTCAAGGTATTAACTATATTTTTTTGAGTTGGCTCCAGTAACATTTGACTTGTATCATGTACTTTGAAAGTTAATATGTGTTGATGCTGAAGATGACCACTCTGATCTACCTGGATTCTCTCTGTTCGAAAGAAAAAAAAAAAGAAAAAAAGCTTGAGTATTGATCTTTTTACATGAGTATCATTCGATATCAATACCAGCGTTGGTATCAATATTATCGATATTTGGATTGATCCGCCCACCTCTAGAAACAGAAAACGAACGGGAGAAGGGTGCAGGGATGGTCCATTTCATACGACCAGAAGTTTCCCCTCGAACATTTAGAAAATCCCCGTCTATTTCCACATCAGCTGGGGGGGGAAGAAAAAGGAGAATGAGCTTAAAGAGAGTTATCATGTTATTGCTATAATCATTGTGCAATGTGAGCAAAATCCTTTTTTCCAATCCCTTCATGACACAAATGCAGTTCAACCGTCTGACCTTCCAAGACCTCTGAAAACAGGGCGAACGCTTATGCTGCATTGTAGCGTAAGATGTTAGGAAAGGTAAATCCTCAGCCATTCAGCTGTTTTTCATCAATAAATAACCCTGTTTGTGTAATCTCTTCAGAGGAATCATCCTCCCTTTTCAAAAACATCATTTGGCACTGGTTCGATTACTTTCATCAAGGTGCTGTCGTATCAATACTTTAAAACAGGTAAAGAGAAAAAAGAGCGGAGCTGGCACCTTTTAAATGCCATGTTTTGGATGCTCGTGATGAGCCCGAGTGAAGAGGTTGCATCTGTGAGGAGAAGCAGAAGAGCGGACTGATTTCTGCCATGAATAAAGCATGACTTGTAAAAGAGCACAAGCAGGTCCTGCTGATGTGTGTCGCTGCACGCGGGATCAGGAGGTGTACTGGTTTACACGAGGACACCAGCAGGTGCTGAAGCCGCTCACACGTGAATGTGAACTGTTTGGCTCAGACAGACTGACAAAAGTGCTCACACAAAAGGGACGAATAGAAAATATGAGTGTAGATGGGATGAGCACATCAGAGAGGAGAGTTTGGAAAAAGTTTCTGCCGAATTAATGAGGAGGAAATACGCTCACTCCCTGCTTGATTAAGTAAGGCTGTTGCTCGTAAATGTCGAGTCAGCCAATCACATGGCTGCAAAATGTAATTAAGTTACATTTTGGAAACCACATGCTATACAGTTTGAGCATACTGATTTTTCCCAAAATGCATAATGCAATTTGGAGCAAAAAAAAAACATAAAAACAGTCAAATCTGCAGTATGCAGATGCAACTGGCCATTTGACCTTTTATTATACAATATTTAGTAGGGATGCAACGGTGCTCGGTAAAATACCGAACCGTTCGGTACGACCTGCATGGGACGCTTTTATGTCCCGCGGTATTTATGTTCCAATAACTTTGCATTGGACTTGCACGTGAGCGTGCGTGCCTTTTAGGCAACAGGCTGCCACTGCATGTCAACGTCCACTCGCCTCCGCTCACTCACAGTAACCAGCCGATCACACTTTGGCTGGTTGGCTGCAGCTCATAGATGCAGGAAAAAAAACAAAAAACAAGCAGGTATGGCCAGCAGTAGCGGAGAAATTGGGAAAAACGTTTTTAATCACTGGTGTGGGAGCATTTTGGTTTTGCTGTTGAATCCACTGGTGAGGGAGTGAAAACAGTTAACAGTTAACAGAACGCAATCTTCCACCTCCCTAAACCCGGATCTTACCTGCGTAAGATCCAGCTGTTACCAGTTGTACGTCTTGGCGCAGCTGATGTGCTTTTTAAAATACTGCAGAACGAATCATTGGATGCACATTTAAGGATCACAAACAATTAATGTTCCTGTCCCTCCTCGACCGCCAACAGTTTCAGACATATCGGAAATAAATTCCTGCATCCAACCTTTTCCAGCTTGACACCAGAGAATGATCTCCTTGGATTCCTCCACAGCAAACATCTGGATGAGATCATGCCACTGCTGTACAGACTGATGTGTCTGGCCGTGACTATTCCCACATCCACCACAACTGCTGACCAGACATCCTCTGACATCAAGAGAATAAAAACGTCTGACAGTAATACGGTGATGCGTAATCGAGAGGTAGAGCCATTTGTGCGCGTACACATGTGACCAGGTGGACGCACATTTATGCCATTTGGACGCATTTTTTACGCGCCGACATGCGAGTTGCGCTTTCCGCAAACTCGGTATCTTGCGATCGCGGGTTTAGGGTAGCGGGTGGTCTTAAATTGTACCGAATCCGTACCGAAACCATGACACAAAAACCGTGGTACGGACCGTACCGTGGGCCACCTGTACCGTTGCACCCCTAGTATTTAGTACGTCAAGCTTCAGAACAGGGAAGGAAAGCTGATTTAGGCAACTTGGAGCGTGTTGTGGTTGTTGGTCTTTGCAGCAAAAAATGCCTTGTTCAGGTCCGATGAGGCCAGACTGGCTCGTGTTGGCAGAAAGACAACATTTACTCACCAACCATCACTTACAACCAAGGCACACAGAGGAGCATCTCTGAAAGCACAACACATCAAACCTCGAGGCAGATGGACTGTAACAGCAGAAGATCACACTGGGCGCCACTCCTGCCAGGTAAGAACAGAAAAGGCTCCCCAACAGTAGCCAAATGGAAAAAATAATGCTGCCTGGTCTGATGAGTCTTTAATTCTGGTCCGCCAATCAGATGGTAGGGTCCAAATTTGGTGTTGACAACACGAAAGCATGGATCCATCCTACTGTGCATTAACAGTACAGGGTGGCGGTAAAATGGGGTGGGGGATATATTCCTGGCACACTTTAGGCCTCTCAGTAGCAGCACGTAGATGCCACTACCTACCTGACTACTGTTGAACACCATACCCAACACTTTATGACCATTGTAACCAGTCTACTGAGGTCTACTTCCAGCAGGATAATATGTCAGGTCAACACACTCAAAAAATCCCAAACAGGATTACCAAACATAACAAAAAAAGCCACTGCACACAAATGGTCATCAGATCTTAATCTGTCGGAGCATCTTTGCGACACGGTGGAACGGGAGAGTTGCATCATTGATGTGCAGCCGACATGTCTGCAGCGAATGTGTGATGCCATCATTTTAGCATGAACTAACATCTCCGAGCAATGCTTCAAACATCTTGTTGAATATATGCCACGAGGAATTAAGGCGGTTAGAGAAACAAAAGTGCCAACATCAACAACACCACTGCAAAGCCTTTTTGAAACCCCGGCCTCAGTTCTGGTGAGATGCTTTAAATGATAAGAGTCTTGCTCTGGCGAAACACTAATTTGGATTAACAATCCAAAAAGGACCTCTGGTGCAACTTCACACAGTTTTTGCAATTTTGTACAATCTCCCTTTGTTTCCTGAAGTATTATTGAAAACCAAATTGAATTCAATTGAAAAAGAAATTCAAACAGGTACCAGCAAGGTGTACCTAATAAGTGCCAAGCAAGTTTTGCTCATGGCTACTAGGCCCTTATGGAATTTCATAAGTAAGACCAAGTCTACAGAAGATCTTGTTCCTTTGCAACTACCCTGATAGCAAAAAGACTCCGGAGGTACCCCAAGATCTGGAACGGACCCCCGAAACGGACCCGTATTGGGGTCCACTTGCACTCAGTGACAGATCCCCTTTGGAGGCGGATTGCGGACCCACGCTGGCATACATAGAAAGTTCTAGTTATACACTCAATTTGATTGCATTTTGAAATGACTGACGTGCACCAGAGGCCTTCAGTGGACAGTTCTGGAAAATTAGTGTTAGTGAACAAGACTCTCATCATTTAAAGCATCTCACCAGAACTGCAGTGGTGTTGTTGATGTTGACAAGCATGGTGTGCATTTGGGTGTGAGTGCTGGGGAAAACAACCGAGAGAGGAAGGCTTGTTTACTCTCACAGTGTGTCATTATCTGTGAATGTGTGGTTGCGTGAAACAGCAGAGAAACGCAGACTTCAAATCTTAAGCACAGAAGAAAGCACAAGAGGCTGCTTGGTAAACATTTGGTAAAAGAGATGATCACATTGCATGTAAAGACACGAAAACACTGGGCTGCACTTTTGAAATTCTCTCTCTTTTGTCCTCCCTGATTGCTTTTTAGTTTTTTTAGTTTTCTTTTGGATGCAGCTGTGACATCATCAAGAGATGATCTGCTGCAGATGATGAACCCAAGACAGAATTCCCTCCTATTAGCTGTGGAGTTTCTTTTCTTTACCGCTGTTGTTAAACTCATTTATGTTGGATTTATTCTACACATTTAAGGTTGATGATTCCACATCTTTCATTTAACACGGATTAACTGTTGCTGGAGAGCTTTTATTGTACTTATAGTAGAGTGAAGTACTGCATCTATGGTGTGTCCTGTTTTAATTTGAGGGCATCTTTAAAACATGTGGAACAATATGAAATTCAGACTACTCTTGTTTGTGTTTGGGCTGTTGTTGGTCTTTTAGCTTTGTCTTGCTTCAAAAAAAAAAAAAAAAAAGTCACATCTCGGGGTGGAGTGGAGTGAGACTGTGCTGCTACTGACTATGATTCTCATCCGAGCGTCACAGTTCTTTATTTTTCATGTTTCCCAGTGCTCGTGATGAACTCTGCAGTGGTTGTCTCCTCTCAGGATCAAGCAGCCGAATATCCAATTGTTCTTTGAAGACGCACATAGCGTCATTCTTGAAGTCATGGGCTGCAGATGTAGGAGAAACACGGCTGTTGCCCAGGCAACAACTGAGCTGGAAAAAAAAGGTTAAGACCAGCTGTGCACAGAAGCCCTCAAACGCAGATGACTGGGATAATGATGTGAGAATGAACAGAAATCTTATCTAATCTAATTTTTTTTTTTTTTTTTACTTATCATGTTTTCTGTTTAATAACCCATAGTGATGGTTTAAAATGTATTTAACTAAGAGTCATGTGTAAGGCTATTCAGTGAAAAGATTATATTTGATTAATCTCATTTAACATTCTCCTCAGCTCATTAAAACGGGATATTTCTGGTTCTAAAATTATATGAGCTTTATTTTAATCCTTGAGGACGAAAATGCAACAGCGTTTTCATTCACATATAAATCTGGGGACTGCATCCTTCATCTCGCAGTGGGAGGCTCATTCTGCACCACAGAGGAGAAACTGAATCGTGGCATTTATCTCTTGTCCTCTTACTGTCACTTTCAACAACTCTTTAATCATATTTCACTGGTCAATACATTTCGTGCCGCTCATCAGATTTAACAAAGGCAGGCTGTTAGTCATAATGACTGTGACTTTACAGCTTACACTCACTCTTTTATGGGGAGCCGTCCGTTTGAATTGTGTCATAAACGTATGGAACCAAATGCATTCACCCACTCGCTCACAGGTTTTTCACTAAGGATAGACTAATACATCGGCCGGCCGATATATCGGGCCGATACAACGAACGGCGACATGAAATATTGGCTCGATATATCGGCCGGGTGATGTATCGTCTATCATTAGTGAAAATGATCGGCTGGCCAATAAATCGGGCTGATACATCGAACGGCGAAATGAAATATTGGCCCGATATATCGCCCGGGCGATGTATCGTCTATCATTAGTGAAAATGATCGGCCGGCCGATATATCGGGCCGATACATCGAATGGCGACATGAAATATTGGCCCGATATATCGCCCGGGCGATGTATCGTCTATCATTAGTGAAAATGATCGGCCGGCCGATATATCGGGCCGATACATCGAACGGCGACATTAAATACCGGCCCGATATATCGGCCGGGCAATGTATCGGTCTATCATTAGTGAAAATGATCATCTGGCAGATATATTGGGTCAATACATCGTCCGGCGACCACAAATATCGACCCAAATATCGGACCAACCGATATATCGGGCCGATATTTGCGTTTTTTTTTTTTATTTTTTAAACTTAAATCGGCATTAGCCGATTCACACGTGGGTTCCCTGATTTATTTTACCCATCGCATGATTTACCGACAGGCATCCACGGGCAACTCTGTGTTGCCGGAAGACCCTGTAGCACATGGAGACGCATGGTAAAGTGTGGTAAAGTTGGAGTTAAAGTTGTTAAATTGTTGAATTTTTACTTTTTTAATAAATGTTAGTTTAAACTTGAGACCTGTAATGTTTGTTACCATTGTGTCATTTTTTAAAATGTAAACTCAGAGAGCAAAAGCAGTATCGGCCACAGATATCGGCCCAAGGAAAGCAGCAGTCCATAATCGGTCATCGGCTAAGAGTGACGGAAAAAAAATCGGTATCACATCCCCCCTAAAAAGTCCATATCGGTCGATTCCTATTTTCCATGCTGCAAACACTTAGGAGGTACCTACCATCATAGGTGCCACTCTCCAGCAGGAGTCCACTTTCCTCCAAGATCCGGAAGTCTCCAACGCTGATGAAGTTGTAGTCCACGCCGGGCACCTCCCCCTCTCGAGGAAGCCGTGTGGTGCCTGGAAAAAGAAACATGTAGTTCTCAGAATGATTAAAATATCCCCTCACAAAGGGTAAGACAGTAATTTTAAATATATTGCCATATTTTGCTTCAGTTAACAGACTCCAAATGAAATAAATCAGCTAAATCTTTAAACACTTTCAAGGTTTAAATCTTCGGTTCCAGCATGACAGAAAAACAAAGTGCACCGTCTTTCGGCTCCAAGGTTTTTAACATCAATTTATGTCTTAAATTGAGTTCAACACATTCCCATATGAACAACAGCACATAAAATATTACAAAGTGACATTATTTATTTAAAGCGGAGAGAAAGTTTTTTTTCTGTTGTTGCTGTTCTCAGTTGTCGCTGCTCCCGCTTGTTGTTCTGCACATTTAATATGATGCAGTTGTCGTACAAGTGAGTATGTCCTTCCGCCTACACAGAGGATGTCACTTATGCAGTCGGTCCTTCATCGTACCCTGGAAGGATTAGGTTGACACACTGCTAAAACAATGTGGACATGTGGCCCAGACCACCTCCCAACGTGGCTCGACTGATCAGATTTCTGAAGCGTCCTCACATGCACCTGTATCTAAAGCTGTCCACTATTGATCAGCTCACTTGGGATGGATGTTATTACCGAGCCTAAATAATGTGTTTAAAATATGAGTAAAAACCGCACAAAAGTAGCGAAGCACTGCAGTGAAACAAGACAAAGGCTCAACTGTGGTCTTTCTGTTACCTTCACAGCCTCTGGTCTCTGTACCGTAGTAAACAAACCACTGGTATTGTGCTATTTTTGGCTCATAATTAGCGGGTAACACGCTAACAACAACAAAACGAAAAAGTCCGGTTTTCTCTGCATGGAACGGGAACTTTATTCTGGCACTGCAGGAACTTGTAACATCACACAGGTTGTATTGTTGGGCTCCTGTCGGTTAACAGAGAATGTAAATCTATACACGCTGGGCTGCTGTTGATGCTCACTCCACTTTTCATCTAACCCCGTTTTCTTCTGCTGTCCCACGACACACACACTACATTACCCATAAGGCCACACCATTACCCATAAGGCCACCTTCTTAAAGGGGCCAGGCTGGCTTACAACATTTCTTCGCTGTGAGAGAACGCGCACAGCATCCTGTGATGTTTGCGCAATTTTTTCTTTTTTTTTTTATTATATTAAAAATCCACGAATAACTAGAACTGTGGAACTTAAAGCGCAAATTGGCGAGGGATCACTGTACGAACACAATCCCAACAACAATTCAAGAAGCAGTTGTTGCTGCCCCTCAATCTGGGAGCTCTTATGACATAATAGTTAAAACCTTTGAGTAGAAGAGATTGTACTTTCCTCTTCACACGATTGTGCACACTTACAATGAGGTAACTTCATCAACATTTAAATATGTTGCATGTCACATTAGATGTAGTGTTTTGCGGATCTTTAAAATACATCCCACTTGATTCCAAGGACAAATAAGATCCAGGTGCTGGAAGTGGTGCTGAAGTATCTCATTCTGGAACAAAAATCCTAAAAGACCCTGGTGCCATCTTGCAAAACACAGTAGATGAAAGCCTGTAGCGCAACCAAAAGAAGTAATTAATTTAATCCCTGTAGTAGAAAAATTATAATAATTGAGTATCTTATTTTACCAGTAATCGGGTGAGCTTTAGTGAGGCAGTTATACAACAGTTAAAAAAGACACTTAACCACGGACGAGAGTACAAAGTGGGTTTAATCCCCATTGTATACAGCAGAGATGGTCAGTTATTCACATACAGATTAGGGCTGTAGCGATACACTAATCTTGCGATACGATACACGATATTCAGCTCACGATTAGATATATATATCGATATTCATCTTAAGATACATTTACATCACTTTCTGAAAGATTTTAAAGGGACAAAGTGATTTTGGTGACATCTTGTGAGTGTTCTTTGTTTGAATTAATTGAACTGAAAGCATCAATTACACATTATATGGCTGAGAGGCAGCTTGCAAATGCTGGACAAAATGAATAAAAGATTTGTTGAGAAAAAGTTTCATTTATTTAAAACAGTGCAAATTGTTGCTTGCAAGATTTTAAAGGTAAGGTCACAGTGGAGAGTTAAAGTACAGCAAGTGGCCTTTTTTGGCAGCTTTTTTGGCTTGATACTGAACATATGAGATAGCTACTAGCCATTCTAGCCACCAGGTTAAGTAAAAATGAACCATGGCAGCCAATAATTCAAGTCCATTGGAGAAACATTTAAGCCACCTTAAAACTACACTCATCTCAGCAGAGTAGTTGGTTAATGGCTCCCCTGCGGGACACGGGGGTTTTGAAAGAAGCTTAGATTATCGATACCAGGGGCTGAAAAATTGATACTCTCTGGGAAATAAAATATCGATATATATCGCAGAATCGCTAAAATTGCTCAGCTCTAATACAGAGCAGGCTGTTGTTCAGCAAATAACAATGAGAAAATCAGATGTAAGTACTTTTAACGACTAAAAAACACCAGAACCTTGAGATAATTTCTCTAGACGACTACGTGTTCCAAAATCATACGATTAACATCCGAGTGACGGTATTTCAAGTTCCAAAGGAAAAGTCACGGACGAGTCAAGGTCTTGCTGACCCCAAATGCTACTTTTTTGTAACAATCCCGTATGAGCACCTGTAGCCTGTTACTGTTCTTACTGGGAGCCTCTCGATGTATCTGACACCAACTACAGTCAGAAAACAGCAGACTGAATTACAGATGTGAATCATGATGGAAGTAATGAGCTGTGGAACCTTCCAGGTTTGATTCAGATTCACTCAGCCCCACAGAGAGCAACCTGAATGCAGATGACACGAGGGCGTCCTGAGTGCAGCGTTTGCTTCTGTTGTGAAGCAACAATCTATTTCAGCACTGATGGGAGAGTTTTTTTTCCTTCCAGGACTAACATCCATATGCCAGACAGACAACAAATGATTATTTCAGGATGAAGATAATGAAAACCTCAACCCACAAATAAATAAGAGGGCAGGTGCCACAAATGGACTCTCTTCTAATGTGGTGGTGTGTATCTATAGTTACATAGCCACTGTCAGAAAGCACTAACATTGTAAATAAGTAATAAATAAATCTAGGGCTGGGCAAGTTAATGCGTTATTATCACGTTAACGCATTCATTTATTAACGCCAACGTTTATTTTATCGCGTGTTAACGCATGTTGCTCACATGCTTTTGTTTTGAAAAGTCTGTTACTGGCTGCTGCGGAACTGGAAGACAATTGGCAGGTAAACATTCGGAAAAGCTAAAACAGACACGGAGAACGGTAAAAATCCGTGAACTTTACAGTTCGGGTAGCAACTCAGGTAGCAATATTAACAATTCTGTCTTAAAAAAAAAAAATTAAAAAATCTGGACGCACAAAACTTTTGCGTCATTCCTCCATGTTCCATCAGATCTGCTCCATGTGTTCACTGTCCTGCTGTTCTCTAGCTGGTTACTGCAGTGTGGCTCCATCTAGTGGTACAGATGTGTAATGACAACAGAAAGTCCAGTCCTCCATTATAAAACTAATTCAGTTCTGTGGACCATTTTTAATTTCGTATTTTTGATCCAAGTCTAAAATTGAAATATTAACAAAAAAACAGGCAGTTTTTTGTTTTTTTTGTGTTAGATTAAAAAATGAAAAACGTAATAAAATGTAATTTTTTTAAAAAAAAATTTAAATTTATTTTTGATTGACAATTGAAAATGGAAACAATGAATGATATACGGATTGGTAAAGTTACTGAACTTTAACATGGACATTTTCATTTCAAAGTTCTCTCAGACGGAGGATTTGACAGAAACAAGATTATTTTTTACAACTGCCAAGTTGAACTCCCTGTTAAAAGTTTCTGCTGTTACCTCAGAAATTACCTGTTTTAATGTTCTGATTGTGCTGAGACACAATCATTTTGTTGGATTTTGTTTGTAGACTTTTCAATTTTTTGTAAAAACAGGATGACATTAATGCCCTGGCAGTGGCAATAAGCTTTATTTTTATTTTACATTTTTTTAAGATGAGATTTACACTAAAAAATGTGTTACTGACAAGTGCTGATGTTAAAAGGGGTTGAACAACAAATGTTATGGCACTTTAGTTCATATGGCAGCAGAATATTTAAATAAAAGTGCAATTTACACTACTTTTGAATTCATTATTTGATGTTGCGTATACAATGCGATTAATCCTGATTAATCAGGGAAATGATGCGATTAATCGTGATTAAAATGTTAATCGTTGCCCAGCCCTAAATAAATCCCTTTCAAGGTATGTAGGAGGGACAGTGGTGTGAGAATAAGAAAAGGTAAAGAAGCATGTCAGCCAGGCCTCCATCAGTCTCAGACTCCATGGCCTGGGTTATGTTTCTTTGTCAATGTGGAGCCCGAGCAAGTGGCCTCAAGCACTTACACTTCTAAGGGGTCTGTGTCAGTCTGCAGAAAGCCAAACTTATTGTCGAGGACCAAATCCCTAGCTGAGATAAGAGTTTCTAAGCCGCCGACTCAAACATTGGTGACTGAGGATGAAATTTACTGCCACAGAGTTTCCCAGCCATAATTTCCCTGCAGCGGGATGTGCAACTCCCCAGAAATGTAGCTACACGACTCAGACCGCAGCAACCACTGTTGCTCCACTTTACACAAATGTAAAATGTAACAGGCTGTAACTGAAATCAGCCTCGCTCATAACGCTAACACAATAACCAGCATTCTTCCAGTATTCATTCCTCTGTCCCGGAGCTATTTCTCTCATTTCAAAAGCTCCGTGTAAAATTTCTGGTTAGCACTTGAGCTCATTGCCTCTCCTTTTTTTCTGCGGCGTCGTGGTTTCGGCGAAAGCGACTGCTGTTGTACATGCACATACAGCTGCAGTTTCACTTTTGTTTTTAGTCACCCTGCCACAATCAGTGAGCATTGGGGATATAAACTGCACATGACAGTGGAAGTGGAAAATAGTCGCTCAAATGTAGTTCGTATAGACAGCTGTGCACGCTCCAAGAATGTTAAAATCCATCTAACATACACTGATGAACCACAGCGCACAGTAACACGGGTAACACGGACAGATGAGGTGAGTAGCATCAGTGAACGTGTCACTGTGCAAGGAAACTTCAGGCCTCACATTTACGTGGATGTTACTTTCATCCACCAAGACGCTGAAGACTGAAACTGCTACACTGGTGCAGTCTGAAGCCTGAAGCACCGACCTCATCTTCTCACTGCAGAGATCTCAGCTGTCCCTGGAATGAGCCTCGTACATTACAACCCCGACCCAGAGATCCAGAGATCCAGAGGATGCTGCTGCCATCATCCCACAGCAACACAACTGAACAACACTTGAGCACCTTGACAGATTAAAGCAGTTTTAATAACACAATAGAGACGCTGGGGGTGCTTTTAACATCTCCTTCTGTCCTGGGACCCCTTGTACTGGGCTCGGCTTTATTTCAAATTATGAAATTAGAGCATGGCTCATTCACTGAAGAGGCTACCGACTACTGTTCCCTCACTAAATGCAGCATTGCTTGTGTTCAATTCAATTCAATTTTTTTGTATAGCGTCTGTTACAATGTCAATTGTCTCCAGGCGCTTTACAGACACCCAGAGCATGACCCCCGAGCAAATATCATTAACTAAAATTATAATATTGAATCCTAGTCAAGGATAATGGCAAGTAAAAAACTCCCACAGTGAGAGAAAAAAAAAAAAACCTTAGAGCCAAAGAGTGGCAAGAAAAAAACTCCACTTTAAGAGGAAGAAACCTTGAGCAGGACCTGGATCATATGAGGATGGAACTGCAAACTCTGGCCTGCAAACATACAGAAAGAAAAGAGAAAAAAGGGGGGAAACAGCACAACAACCTACAGGAAAGAAAAGAAAATGGAGCACAGTTACAGTAACAAGGTGCTCCTAATTAACTATGGAATAAGCTGGAGGAAGGGAGGGAGGAGGAAAGGGAAGGAAGGGAAGAGTGGTGGAGACACTGCTCAGCAGATCATGTTGGCATCCCCCTGCAGCGTAGGTCTATAGCAGCATAGCTATGACGACGCTGTGATTAAGACAAGCCTACTCTAATCTGAGCTACTACAACTATAGCTATAACTATTAACCTCTACACACTGTTGTTTAGACTAACTGTAGGCTCATGTGTTACTTATAATTTTTTGTTGCAATTAAATATTGCCTTGTTACATAGCCTCTGGGCAAGTTTCTCTTTTTCATAGAACCCAAGGTTGCACCTGTTGTGTCAGTTTGACTCTGCAGTTGTGAAACAGAAAGTGAAAATAAAAGTTTTATGTTTAATTCAGGTGGAATAAACAAAAGAAAAAAAAAAGGCAAAGGCAGGTAGGAAGAACATTACTTGCAACATTACAAGCAGCCACTCGTGTCTGGTTTTCACTGTCGCCCACGCTCATCCCTGAGAGCTGCGAGTTTCTTTTTCAAAACAAAACAAAGCAAATATAACAAAACAACCCCAGAGGTAATGATGTTGCAAAAACAAAAAAAAGTAGCACAGATTTCTCATAACGCTCTCGTTTCTCAAAAAACTAGTTTAATCAAGCACAAACTTTAGACATGAGACATTTGCTAAGCGTGGCAGCATTAAGCACTCTACCCAAGAGTGGATGCACTGAACCAGCAGCGAACATGTCACTGCCGGGCCGGGGGGCGGGGCACATGACCGGGCCCTTTAAGCCCAATAAAGCTTGTGATTACATCGTTTTACAACATACACATGTCTGCAACAGCAGGGCTTACAAGCATTACTACATTTTTGACACATAGCTCAAAGCATTTGATAGTAAGAGTTCAACACCACGAAGAGCGACCATGTCATTTTGAAATCAATCAAACCTTTAGTATTATGACATAATATATTGTCTAAAATGTATTCAGCGGTATGCGGTTGTGACGTCATGTGGGAGACGCACCAGTTATTGTTGTAGTAGCTACCGGCATTCATTCATTCATTCATTCATTCTGCTCGGTACCAAGTGCCGATTTCGCCTGATATGTTTCCATTGCTGTCAATAAATACCAACTCCGAGCATGTCGTTGTACGAGCCTTTTTGCAAGAATAACCCGACAAAACTGACATGAAGTCTAACAAACCATGAGAACAACAAAAACATTAGGTTACCTGGCCCCTAATAATAACGTTAAGGTACCTGGCCCCTGATAATAACATTAGGCTACCTGGCCCCTGATAATAACGTTAGGCTACCTGGCCCCTAATAACAACATTAGGCTACCTGGCCCCTAATAACAACATTAGGCTACCTGGCCCCTGATAATAACATTAGGCTACCTGGCCCCTAATAACAACATTAGGCTACCTGGCCCCTGATAATAACATTAGGCTACCTGGCCCCTGATAATAACGTTAGGGTACCTGGTCCCTGATAATAACGTTAGGCTACCTGGCCCCTGATAATAACATTAGGCGGTCGGGCTACTCTGATAACAACCACATCAACAGTTTACAACTAACTCACATGTTGTTTTCAGTGACAGTGATTGTGAGAAATTGTACCTGTAAATTTGGCTCCCTGACCGTGGTGTCAGTTCTGGTGGGCTTGACTCACAGCCAACAATGTCAGGTTCATCTCCAGGAGGATATGTATCCAGCTTTTTTAGTTTAATCTTTTCCTGCGCTCTTTTTTTCCTTTTCTTTGCGTTTTGTTGCTCCACTTTTATGCTTGTATGAATTGTCACTCATGATTTAATTAATCCGTGATCCACCAACCCTGCACCGCACTGATTCTGTTGACTAGTGACTGATGATGACAGCTGTTGATGACGATTTTACCCAAAATACATTTGGAGATCTTACCGGCGATCCACTTGTAAATTTACACATGTATTTACACATACATTTTTGTATCCAGTATTGCTCAAGGCGTGACTGATGCCTGAGGAGAGGTCTGCCCTCCTGGGTCCGGGCCGGGGGAGTACTGTACTGCCCCAGTATTCTCCTTTGCTCCATCAGCTCCAGAACAGTCTCCAGAACAGAGCCAGCCTTCTTCATCAGCTTGTTCAGTTGTTTTAAGTCACTGGCTCTGATGCTGCTCCTCCAACAGAGGACTGCAGATGAGATTGAACTCTCCACAAAAAACAAAAAAGATATGCAACATCTTCCTGCAAACAAAAGTCTCTGTCCCTTTCTTCTAAACGACATTGGTGATGCATCTCCAGTCCAGTCTCTGGTCCGTCGCTGATCCAACCCACAACTGCAGAGTCATTCAGAGTATTTCTGCAGATGACAGGACTCTGACTGGTCCTGGAAGTCTGGAACTGCTAAGTCTTGTTGGACTGATGTTACTCACAATTTCCCTACTTAACAGAATTACTTAAGAACATACTGGGAGCAACACACAGCAGCGGTGTTTTATAGTAATTATACAGGAAAGAACCGCCGATCTGTTTAACAACACATGGGTTGCATTGACATAACCATAAATGGCATTTTATGCTTTTTTATACAACTATGAAGAAATCTCTTTGAAACAGGCTGTTGCATCTGTGATGTTGATTTTTGACACTCGTGGTTTGGTCTAATTAGCAGTGAAAAGGCTCTCCAGATTTTGGTGGCTTAATGGCCTATTAACTAACTTTATGCTGCTGTTTTGTTTTGTTATTCCGTGCCTATGTTTTCTCCTTAATTGGACTGTGACAGCTCCTCTACAACCGAATAAAGAAATAAAAGCGTGCACACACACAGACGCATACAAAAGTCAGAGAAATCTCCATTGGCAGGACATTTTGATGCTACAGTTTGTGTTAGTAAAAGGTGTCGACACTAAATGGTGTGTGAGAGAGGCATGTTATTACCGACCCGTCTGCCCACCGGCACTGCGTGGCTCTGGGCACTCAGAAATGCCCCTTGTAGCCCAATTACATGAGACGTAGTTATGTACCTGCCAAAACTCTCCCCAAAGCAATCCTCCCGAACATCGAAGCGATATTTGCTATAACCCTCCTAGTGTGGATCAGCATCATAATGAAGGCCCGCTGGATTACAACAGAGTCAAAGCAGCTTGTCGGACACCTCACCATACTTTGGTTTCGAGTCTGGGCACCGACCCTTCAGAGGTTCCTTCAAACGAAAAGCATTTCGGCATTCGAGTCATGCAAGTCCGATAGCGTAATTGGATTGCAGGAAAAAATGAGAGCACGTTGCAATACGAGGATATTTTAGAGTGGGTAATTCTGGGATATACAGTCCTCCAATGTCCTGCTGAGACTTAGACAGATGCGGTCAATAAGGCTTGTTTTTACGTCCGGTTGAGAAGTCAATTTTAACGAAGCGTGAAGGACAGAAAAAGAGAGGGAAGCCTGGCATGTTGCAGTTTAACGGTGGCATACCTGCTCCTCGAGCTCGCTGAAGCCACAGTAGGGGTGTGAAAAAAATCGATTTGGCGATATATCGCGATTTTCGGCTGCCCAATATAAAAAAGATTTTTCTTTTCAGCTCCTAATATCGATATTGTCAGTATGTTGTAATGGTTACTTAAATGTGCAAAAACACTAATAATAAACAATAAATAGGTTGTTTTGAAGCAAATAGTTTTCACTCAATTTGTCCTCTGAATGATCAATATCATCTGATGAACATATACACCAACTTGATTTTTCATATCTACTTTTAATTTTGATATTAACTGGGTAGAATATCGCAATATATATAGAGATATTGGGATATCGTGAAAATACGTGGCTTCATTCCACCGCATTGTTTAGGTGAAAATTGCACATTTTACTAGAGATGTTCCGATACGACCCCTCGATATCGATTCCGATTCTTAAGCTGTGGGTATCTGCCGATGCTGACTACCGATCAAAGCATGATATTAAAAAAAATCCAAAAAAATTGCCTGACTGTAATATAATCATTTTGTAAAACATGAATTAATACAGCAAATCCAAGAAATTTATGTCTATACAGTGGTACCTCTACTTATGAAATTAATTGGTTCTGGAAGTAGTTTCGTAACCTGAAAATTTCGTAAGTAGAGATGGGTTTTCCATGTAAATGCCCTAATCCGTTCCAAGCCCCCCAAAATTTGAACATAATTTTTTTTATAAATTATAAATAATACATGAAATGACATAAAAACCTGTAAGAAATACATGTTAGAAATAGAAAAGCACTCAGAGAGCGCAGACCTCCACCAAGCGCAACAATTATCGAAAATTTAAAAGCGATCCAGAATCCAGAATCCTGAATCCTGAATTTTCTTTCGAAACAAGAGGCAATATTTTCCCGTTGAGGCGTTTCGTAACCTGATAATTTCGTATGTAGAGACGTTCGTAAGTAGAGGTTCCACTGGACTTATTTCCAAATAGAACAGTATAAAACAGTATTGGAAAATTAAAAAGTATTTATTTTTGCTGGTATTGGTTGGTACCTGGACTCCCGTACTCACCGATACCGATACCGATACCAATACCAATATTTTTGGCAGTATCTGAGCAATTTCCGATGCTGGTATCGCAATTGGAACAACACTACATTTTCATCCATTCCTTTTATTTGACAGTTTTACTTGCAGGTCAATTTTAAATTGAAGACACTGCACAACTGATGATATACCGGGTTTTTAAAGCAGGTTTTCACACAGCATTCAAGATTAATCTAGAGGTTTCATACCTTTTTTTATTTTTACTTCTCACATTAGAGAAAAATCAGCTCGCACCACATTTCAGATGACTCCGAACTACTGAAGCTCAACTTCTATTCAAAAAAAAAAAAAAAAAAATCAATGGATTCAATATCTCAACAAAAGGTTCAGAAAAACACGAACACAGATCAGAAGAAAGCAGGAGAAAGTTCTGTGTGTGAGAACTTTTCTTCACTTCTTTCCTCTCATGTTAATTAACTGAAGATCTCTCAGATTTATCTGAGCTACCTGTAAACCAAACTTTGCTCCAAGTAGTTCAAACCAGCTGCAGCTACAGCAACTAGCAATAACAAGGTTCTCTCTGGTTTGATCCCTCAGATGTACCCTGGTATCTAATCAAATACGACCTTTGTATCAATCTCCAGGCCGTTTGGCCACCGACACATATATGAACATCCTCATTTCCATAAATGTCACTTCTATAACCTCAGACAGTTGTTAAAACCACACGTTCACGTGTTTTTTTGTCTATCTCTGGCTGAAAGGATCTGTTTCTTTGATCTCGCAAAGTTTCACTGCTGAGACGTATTTTTCATTGTAACTGCACTGGGAAAAGTCATGATGGGAACATCAGATGCAGTCAGTCAGATGAGGCAGGTCATGAATTTAACATGGCGATTTTGTTCGAAGTTTTATGATGGTGCTTCAAAAACAGAGCCTTAGGGCTTTGATGCTGAAACCGTGAGAAAGAGAGGAGAGAGGATCATCGCAACTCTTTTGGTCGTCTTGTTGTAGCATTCAGTTTTCAGAGAAAGAGGGTGAAGCAACCTCTGTCACACACAGGAGAACACGGAGGAGAAACTATTCACATTTCTACAAGAACAAAACAGCTCGCGTAGCTATCCAGCTTCATTATGTCGTTTTATAATGGACAGCGAGGATTATCAGGGTGGAGAAGCTCATGAGGGAGAAGCTCAGAGAGGTCAGAGGTCACAGGGTAAAGCTGTATCATTGTGTGCCGTGTACAGATTTGTCACCTGCGTCAGTTCAACGTGTGTACGTGTGAATGAGCACGTGTGAGGTGAGGCTCTTTACGCTCATCTGCACGGCTTAAAGTTAAAAAAAAGTCCTGAGCCTGAACTTTTTTCCGGGGGTGCCGTGGATCCAACGCAAACACATTTTAGGTAATTTGGCAAACAACTTTTTAGCATTGTGCTTAGTAATGTACAAGATGAAAGTAAAGGTTAATAAGTTATAAGTAGGGCTGGGCAACGATTAAAATTTTTAATTGCAATTAATCGCATTATTTCACTGATTAATCACGATTAATCGCATTTTATACGCAAAGTCAAATAATAAATTCAAAAGTAGTGTAAAATGCACTTTTATTTAAATGTTCTGCTGCCATATGAACTAAAGTGTCATAACATTTGTTGTTCAAACACTTTGAACATCAGCACTTGTCAGTAACACATATTTAGTGTAAATCTCATTTTAAAAAATGTAAAATAAAATAAAGCTTATTGCCACTGCCAGGGAATTAATGTCATCCTGTTTTTATAAAAAATAAAAAAAAAGTCTACAAACAAAATCCAACAAAATGATTGTGTCTCAGCACAATCAGAACATTAAAACAGGTAATTTCTGAGGTAACAGCAGAAACTTTTAACGAGGAGTTCAACTTGGTAGTTGAGTTGTTACAAATAACCTTGTTTCTGTTGAATCCTCCGTCTGGGAGAACTTTAAAATGAAAATGTCCATGTTAAAGTTCAGTAACTTTATCAATCCGTGTATCATTCATTCTTTCCATTTTCAATTGTCAATCAAAAAAATAATAATAATAAAAAGTGACATTTTATTACGTTTTTCATTTTTTTTGTACAAAAAAAATATATATAAATTGCAACTTTGCATCATTTTTGTTTAAAACAATGGCAAATTAAGTGACAGGAAATATATTCCATTGGGTCTTGACTCGTCTCATCTTTAACATATTTGCAGAGGCAGTTATTACGTTATTAGATGTTATTACTCTGAATGCGTCATTAAAAGACCGAACCGTTACATTCAGTATTTTTCCAGGTTTTGGGTGGTTGCTTCATCAACATTCAGAGAAAACATCCATCCTTTGAGCTGATCAGACAGACGTTTCTTGAACTCTGGAGTGTGCGGTCAGTCGCTTTATGCCTAGCGTCTCCTTCGTGATGTTGAAGAGCTTTTTTTTTTTGCCGCTAGATGCATAAACTAGCTTTTTGGAGCACAACACACAAAAACAGGTACCAGCAGCCCGAAGCTTCTGGTACCCAAACAGCTAACCGTCTCCACCCTTGTCCTCTATCCTGCCCAGAGACACTTGAATGTTGCCTCCATTCGAACAACCGCCGGCTCACCACGGATGGTGCGTTCAAGACCACGATTACGTGTTTGTGTATGTGTTTTTTTCCCCTGAATCATAGTCAAACGCCGGAGATCCGGCGGGATTTTTTTTTTTTTATGTCAATCCTCCTCTCTTTGTCTGGTCTTCAGAGCAATAGTGGGCTTACTTGAGCGACTCAATGAGAGTTCAAATGAGATGGAACCCATCCCGAGACACAGCGGAGGAGACTTAGGGATTTGCAGCAAACAGGCAGTTGAGACTTTGCATTTTTTAGAGCAGATTAACTGTTGCTCTTCGTCTGGTGTAACTTTTTTTTTTTTTTTTTTTTTTGGGGGGGGGGGGGGGGGGGGGGGGGGGGGGGGGGGGGGGGGCATGTCAAGCAGTTTAGTTAGTCAAAGACAAGAACAAAGGGATCTTTGTGCCTGGCCCTGTTCCTTGGGTATTTCTGGGAGTTTTGCTTTAAAAGCACACAATTCAGGGAGGAGATTATTTAAATGTATCGCACAGAGCTTAGTTTTAAACTAAGTTTTGTTCACACAGTTCACTGTCAAGGTGTCATTAGTGTCTTAAATTTTGTGCTTGAAGTAGGTATGATACCAGCTGAGAGGAGGAAACAGATGTTGGGCAACACTGAGGGAAAGAAAGAGAGTGAAGGAACAAATTCATGTAAAAGTTCATTGAAATGTGAGAATTTTTCAGGAGACTGATAATGACGTGGAATCTCTGACGAAGAGGAGAAACACTTCTTGCAGCTCTTCATGTTTTGCTCTTCATTTTAGTTTCCTTTCTCCATTCAAGGCACTATAACATGTGCAGGCGGTGAAATGTGTGTCTCACCCGAGTACAAAATAATTTGCTGTAATTTTCCCAAGGACAACACATCTGAATGCACTTAAATGCACTGAAAGGCCGGGTATGAGGACAGTTTCCTTAACAAAGAACATCCACCAAAAAGTGCTTGATCTGAGCCAAAGAGTGCATCATAAATATTTTAACTGAACAGCTTCGTGCTTATATTAAATGCCGCTACAAGAAACTGTTACAAGGTGGCGCCGGTGGAGGAGCCAAATGTGGTGACGCGAGGAAAAAGGAGCGAACAGAGTGCATTTAAAGAAAAACCAACGCTTCAAAACATCCTATTTATTATTATTATTACGTGTTTTTGTACATTTAAGTGAATGAATTAATTTTCCGAAAAAATCGATATTAGGAGCTGAAAAATCGATATTATATCAGGCGGCCGAAAATCATGATATGTCGCCAAATCAATTTTTTTCACACCCCTAATATGGACTGTCTGTTAGTGAGTAGTTTCAGCGCACAATTGATTTTTGAAGCTTTTATGTTTATATAAGTACTTATATTTCACTATTTTGGAGTCAGCTTGTGAATAAAAACAACTGGGGATCGACTGAAGAAATACAACTGTCTTCAAAAAAAAGAGGGTGCATGCATAAAAGGAAAAGTGAAACAGAGAGGGTGAGGGATAGGAAACTGAAAGCCAGTAAGTGAATGATGGCGGCCCTGTCACTGTGCAAGTCTCTTGCTCATCAAGACCAGCAGGAGGTCAGAGAGCCAGACTCATGCAGTTAGCTCACTAGCTGCTGATGAGGCGTAGTTCAAGGCCACAACTACTGTACATGAGCAGAAATACACTGCTGCGCTTGAGCTCGCAGGCGCACATGCGAGTTACACAGAGCAGCGAGAGCGGGAGTGTTTTTAAATAAAAGAGCAGCTGAGACTGACAGGTGAAAGCACCGGAAGAGAAATTCTTCCATAAACTTGCTCTGTCCATTTACTGCGGCTAATCTAAAATCCTCCTGGTGCTACTGAGCTTTGAGGAGAAGAGTTCAGTAACTAGTCGAGTTAAACTCAACAGCCCAGGGACGAATCAGCTCAGAAGATGGTTCAGTCTTGAAAGAGACATGATAGCCTCTAGTTTTGACGCTGGATTCACATTATTGCATGCGTCATCTGACATCCGTCTCCTTGGACGTTGAATGGTGACGTCACCTGTCGCCAAACTGAAGTGTGGGTTATACTGCGTTGCATCAGTAGCTTTGCCTCCATCAAATGTCGGAGGATTTTCAAACTTTTCCCACCTCAGCGTACGTGTCAGCCAACTGTGTTGCAGCTGCACAGCTGGAGCTAGCCAATGACATCTCACACGGAGGCGGGACTTATTCAAAGCATGAAATTTGATAGGTTGCACAGTGCACCTGTGTGAATGCAGCAAAGGTTTTTAAATATCAGGACTGTGGTGGTGGGGTGTCGCCTCTGCTCAGCTGTAGATGGAGACGTGGGGCACTGGTTCAGGGAACAGCACTATGCAGCAGCGTCCCTGGACAAGGGGGACCAGACCAGGGCCAAGTACTGTTACACTTATACCCCTGAACTGTGCTCTGTGTGTACTGCTCTGTTCTTCATGGGGAGGAACAATCAGCAGCAGGCGAATGCTACAAGGACACTCCTGAAAATGGGGCAAATACAATCTCAAGCGAACAATAATACATGTCATATTACACAATATTGTGATTTATTTAACAAAAAACTAAAATAGAATACCATGTTTTGTTCATCTAAGGTTGGGGGGGGGGGGGGGGGGGGGTTCCTATTACATAAAACCCTAAAACTGAAAAAGTGCAGTTATTTTCCACATAACTATTGGTGAAAGGGACAAACAAGGACATGAAAGAAAGGAAGACAAGGACGGAGGGAAAGAAAAAAAAAGAGAGCTAAGAGGATTTTGTTAGAAAGATTCTCCCTGTTCAGCACAAAAAAAAGAAAGGGAGAGAAAATAAAATATACATTACAAGGTAAGCAGCTTCGCACTTCCTGAAAACTTTCACATTTGTGCTCGTGAGTCCCCCGTGCACAAGGCGCAGCAACTTTCAGCCCTGGGGGGCCAGAGTGCAGAGATGCTTCTTGTTTGTGACGGTGCTGAGCCTAAAAGTCTGTCATCGCCTTAGGTGCAGCTGCAGCTAAAACCTCGGCGACACTCAATGACAGCAGATCCAGTTATCGGCTGGAGATAAGAAACGTGTATGAAAACTACTGAGTTTGATTTATTACACAAGAACCTGAGGGGTGTACTACGAAGCAAGTTTGACACAGCCAGGCTTTCTTTGGGTGAGCTGGCTTAACAAACCTGAAACTTGCCATCAGAGATAACTGGTACCACGACGGTGGTTATCAACTATCTTTGTTAATCGCGGCTTTCTGCTTTCTGCTCTGTGCGCGTTCACATAAAAGGGGGCGTTTGACGCGTCATTTGATGCCTATTCTGGATCAAATGGATAGATGGCGGTCCGTATATTTCAGTCAGGAGGAGCAGGTTTTAATAATGCAGGACTATGAGGATTTCAAAGAAATCTTTATGGCCAAAAGCAATACTGTAGGTGCAAATAAAGCCAGAGAGGAGCGCTGGCAAAAAATTGCAGATCGTGTAAATTCGTAAATTATATTTATTTCACCACTATATTTATTTCACCACCTTAATTAATCTCCCTTCCTCTTTTAGAGTGCTTAAACCTTAAACTTAATGCAGCAGATTTAAACATTATGTAGGTCTGACTGTCCCATTATGAATGATAAATGAAAATCACTTTAGTTTTTTGCTAAATCTATGTGAAATTAATTTAAGATTAAATATTATCTGTTATACACACTCACCGGCCATAGGTACCCTATCACCCTGGGGAATCTTATGAATGAATTATATTAAAACATTTCACATGAAATTCCACGTCACACTGATTATCAATATAATGGACTATTAATTTATGTTACCTGCGATTTTGTAAAACGCTTCTTTTATTTGAAGCGTGGGCAGATGGCCAGGGAATACTACAAACATATTCAGCAGTTCAGTAAGAGCAAGTACAACCTTACATCCAGTATTCTGGCTCAGATTTTCTGCATCACCAACTGAATGCATGTAGGTTCCTGTGGCAAAGAAACGCAAAGAAACGCACACCGTTTGCGCTACTGTGAGCGCACGGCTACGTTTGGTGGCGCTGCCAATATATGGCTCTAGCAGATTACAAATGTAACGTAATCCCTCAGCTGGAAATCTCTAGCGTTCATAGAGAATATGGTCATGGGAAGCCAGCAGATCAGTCCGGTCTCTGAATACTCTCTCTCCATTGCACAATCCTGGCGCTCAGGTCAATGGGATTGGGTGAAAGTGAAGGGGCGGTGCTTTTTAGAGCCGATTTGAGCCTAAACTTTGCACATAACCTGCTCCAGACCAGGTTAAGCTTGTAGAGTAAATTACCATGGTGATCTAGCCAGGTTGAAAGAGAGCCACCTTTGTGGTACCGGAAATCCTGGTTTTAGACTCAACATACCTCGCTAACCCTCTAATCTCGCTTCGTAGTACACCCCTCTGGACTACTGATGATGCCGTTCCATATATACAACGGTACCTGTACTTACGAACGCCTCTACATATTAATTTTCAGGTTACAAAACGCCTCAACAGGAAAATACTGCCTCCTTATGAAAGAAATTTCAAGATAGGAAAGGCTAAAATCCAGTAGCGCTGCTACTCGCAGCTCCCAGAATTTACTGAACGTAAACATAGCTGTCGGCTCTGTATCTCGGTTTGAAAGCGGTGTGTCTGAGCTGCTCTGCATTGGCTATCGCTTAGCATCTTTCTGGCATCCCATTGGCTAGGAGGGCCCCTTATCTGTATGAGCATAACCCAGCAACCCAGGTAAACAAACAATTTTTACCTCCGCCAAGGAGGTTATGTTTTTGCCGACATTTGTTTGTCTGTGTTCAAGATAACTCAAAAAGTTATGGATGGATTTCGATGAAATTTTTTAGGAGAAATGTGAAAAGGAATAAACTGATTTCATTTTGGGTGTGATCCGGAAGAAATCCTGGATTCTAGATCACTTTCAAATTTTCGATAATTGCTGCACTTGGTGCGCAGATACATAGATTCATGCTGGTGTTAAAACTGTCATGCAAGAAAAACTAAGAAAAGCACAGACCTCCGCCAAGCGCAACAGTTCTCCCATTTAGCAATTTACAGATTATGATAAAATCCGCGTTCTGGATCAGATCCGAATCAGCCTGTAAAATTTGATAGAGGTTCCCATTGTCTGAGTCCAATTTAATGAGTTTTTGGCAATAATTAATGGAGATATTGAGAAACAACATTTTCGGCCCCATTGACCGCAATGTTACTGAAAGTTTAAAAGTGATCCAGAATCCAGGATTTCTTCTGGATCACACCCAAAATGAAATCAGTTCTTCCTTTTCACATTTCCGACAACTCCTGAAAATTTCATCAAAATCCATCCATAACTTTTTGAGTTTTCTTGAACACAGACAGACAGATGAACACCCGCAAAATTATAACCTCCTTGGCGGAGGTAATAAATAAAATGTAAACAACATCATTAAGCCAAAGAGGGCATGTTCAAAATTCAGTTGGATTTTTGACAACATTTATGATAAATAAACATTTGATTTTCTTTGGTAACCTTCTTTTCTTTCCGTGTATAAGAAATTAAGAGTTTAAATCACACCATGTGAGGATACAAAAGCAGTTTGCTTAAAAAAGCTGGTAACAAAATTGCATCTCTAAATTTAGAATTATCTGCACCAGGGTAAATGCTCTGTATGTCTGCAACCCACAGAAACCTTAATCTGGATTTTAATTAGCACCTTTGCTGCGCTAACAACCTTGCCTGTAATGTTGGTAATTCCCATAATTTCACTTAAGTGATTACAACACAGACACTCACAAAAACGGTTATGAAATGCAGGTTCTTCACACTAAAAATCTGTTTCTTGGAAGGTAACATTTTAAACGCAGTGTTTCTAGAACAGCTAATCCAACCGTCCTCACTCACTCCAAACACCAATGACATCATCAAACATTTCCACTCTTTGCATTTAAACGTGCATGATTGTTTTTTTTTCCTCCCGACTATTGACTAAACAGTTCGTTTGCAATGCTAAAATTATTATTATTATGAACAATAGACATTTCCTTTTAGTATGAATTAATACCACCTAAACAAGCCATCATTCATTGAAGTGGGTATTTTTTTTTTTTTCCTTTGGCAGGCCAACTCCATTTCTGATCTCATCAAAGAATTATCGGAGGTGACTGGCCCGCTGAGGAGACTCTCAGCGGAGGAAAGGCAGGCGGCGGAGGAAAGGCAGGGTTATTTATGGACAGAATATGACTTTGATCACTGTGATGATATGGAGCCAAAGTAAATAAGTTACATCGGGATTCCAGAGATGTCCTTGGCCATGTTGCCATGGTGATGCTTAAGTGTGTGCGTGCGACAGAGAGCTGTGAATGACAATGTGAAGTAAGTACCGGCGTCTTAGTGACTGTAATGTGTGCACACAGGCCCGAGCAGTGGCAAGGGAACGCATTAATGCGGCTTCTTTTGTGATGGATTTCAAGCCGTGTGATGCTTTCGGAGCATCCTAATTATTCACATAAAGCGCTTCGGATAAAAGCGCATACGTACTGAAAGTGGGTTAGGTTGTACATTTGCTGGTTTGAGTTGCACTTGCAGATGGTTTGGAGAGCTGTAAATAGAAGCTGTGCATTCGCTGTGTGTACTTACAGGGGATGGTGCGAAGGTAGAGGTTGTCCCGGATGATCTGCTGGAGTTTGTGGTCCAGCGAGCCCTTCTGAAACTGCAGACTGAGGTAGTGGCGCAGGTCCGTGTTCAACACTTTACCTGCAATAAGGAAAAGGTGAGAAATGTCAGTGAAAGCATGTAGGAACTTTGCCAGAGAAATTTAATTAGGACATAATGATAGAAGAAGAGTTTTATGGTCTAGGTCATAGTAATTTCCTAAATAAGGAAAATCAAGAATACCCCCTCATGCCAGAAAACAACTTGTTAACTCGGTCATCATTTTGGTAGTTGCTGACTTTAATTGATATTCGCAGTATTTTTCCACATGTTACACATAAAAAATAGAAAAGGCTGAAAGAACGACGAGCAACCGAGGGAACGGATGAATTTACATTACACCTTGAATGGAGCCTTCAACACAGCGTGCTGATCACAACAAATATGGCGGCAATTGTATGGAACTTCTTTAAAGTTTCCAAAGAAGATAGTTCGTTGGTTATTTGTGACAAATGCTCCAAGCAAATTCCACGAGGAGGGAAAAATAGCACAAGCTTTAATACGTCAAACCTGATCAGCCACCTGAAACGCAATCATCGCTTTTGAAAGTTTTGAAATTGCGCTAACATGAGCTAACGTGAGCTAACGCTAACGTGAGCAAGCAAGCAGCAAAGACAGGACTTACACACATCAGTGAGACTTTTGAAAAATCCAAGAAATTTGCCAAAGTGCATTAATTTTCTATGTATATTTACTTTTTGTAAACTTCTGGAGTGCACTTTTTCAGTTTATAATTCTGATGCAGGTATTTCCATCAGTTCAAGGAGGTTTGTTTGATAGCTTTACGAAAATGTTTAAGAGGCTTTTTAATAGTTTTAAATAAATATCTGTTCATTTAAAGAGTCAAAACTATTTTTGGATTTGTTCATAGTATTGATGTAATGATCTTAGGTATATGTGTGTGTTATCAGTATCGGCCTTTAGGAGCTGAAAGTTATTGGTTATCTGTATCGGTTTTAAACAAGAGTTATCGTGCACCCCTAGAAAAAGGTGATAGAAAACACAGAACAGGGGCTGCATATTGAGTACAAACTTGTAAACCACAGTCACAACACCAGCAGTTGGTCATTTGTGATCCCAAGTTATGGATGAGCAGCGCACACACAACAGCTCTACAACCTGATGCTAAATATTCTGCTTTGGTGGCTTTCTTATTCTTTCAGACTGCATCACATGAGGGTTTCATAATCAACTCCCGGATTTACCGGGGTAAATTAATGAAATAATCTCAAAATCCTTTGGATAAACTCAGATTATATGTTGAAAGAAGTAAAAATAAGGTGGTTACTCCTAGTTCCCAAACAAATTCGTGTACGATGACCACCTGTCCCTCCTCACTGAGACTTTAAATCCTTTTTGATTCACCTCTTAATTCCAGCATGATCACTGAAGAGAACTGTAGCTGAAGGAAGATCAAAGGTTAAACTGATTTTTAAACTCTTATCTCTTATTTGAAATCCATGTCAATCATCAAACATCTCATATTACACTTTTCCTGACTTTTGAAGGTTCATAATTGACTTGAAGTGTAATATACCAAGTTGTCAGGTTGTCTTTCACTTTAAGAGGTGCACAACTGATGAAGCATAAATTACACTGATTCAAACAGTATGGGGGCAAACAGGGTGCTCACCAAAATACAGAAAATAGAAGATTTAGGTTGAACGATCTAACAGAGTTTTTGTGTCACACTCAAAGAAAATTGATTCAGTTTTGGTCCCTGATTAATATGAATGAGACATTTTGGCCAAAAAAACCTTCATAATGTGCATAATGTATTTCTGATTGTTTTGAACTTTGAGTGATTCTTGCTTAATGGAAAAAAATAAAGATGAGAGCAAACTGGTCTGAGCCGAGTTTGTCTTCAGTGCTCCCTTCTTCCATACAAGGGAACAAATCTGAAATCCAAACTGGCAGGTGGCAGATGATGGATGTCACGTTCACACTCGACTGGCTTTACACTCTCAACAACCTTGTATATGCCACAAAAACTTCGCTCCACGTGCGCGCCGCCACAGCCTCAAAAGTTTCGCACTGAAGATTTTCTTGACAAAAATTTGAAAAGATTCCCCGGTCGCTCTCAACTCCCAGAAGCTTTTGTTCAAAAAATAAAAAATAAAAAACAGAGGAAGCTCGTGGAAAGTTAGAGATGGGTAAAAAAAAAAAAAGTTTTCTGTGAAAAAAAAAAAAAAAGTTTTCTGTGAAAGAACATGACGAGGATCTTCCATGTCTGCCTGCCATCGGCTTCCTCATCTCTTGATGGAGGAGGGAGAGCAGACTTTGAGACAATCAGTCATTCCACATTTTTTCTTTATCTTCTCTTCATCTGTTCTGACTTTTGGCCACACGGACCAAACGCAGCTCAGCAAGACTCTTTTCACTGAACACTGGCAGGACTAAAGATGAGATCTCGCTACTGTTGGAATACTGTGGGTGTACTGGAAGAGAGAGCAGATGCACTTGATCATAGAGGAGTGAAAGAACCATAAGGTCGGGAATATTTCTGCAAGCTTTTTATATCTTAAAATCATCTTTTCGTTATCTACTTGAAAGAGAGCAAAACAGGCGATTCTATTATTCTGTGTTCTGAACTTGCTCTCTCCAAGTTTGGGAAGCACATCAACAATATCCCTCATGTCCACAGGCCATCTGATGCTGTTTTAGGAGCGACCGTCCCGGTAGGCCTGGCTTCTCAGAATAAACCAATCAATCAATCAATCAATCTTTATTTGTATAGCGCTTTTCATGCAAAAACATGCAACACAAAGTGCTTTACAGAATTTAAAACAAATTATCACAATAAAAACCCCTTCCCTCCCACCCTCCATACTAAAACACATACACATACCCAATCACACCCACTAGGGCGACATGGCATGGCACTGAGGATCAAGGAACGCCGCCTTTGGGGCCATCCACACTGGAAGGAACCGCAGGCCTTATCAGGGTGACCAGCAACTGGGCCCCCCGACTCCAACCGACAGGAGGACCCCCAGATCGGAAGGAGGAACCCCCAGCCAGCCAGACCAGAGGGACCCAAGGACAGCACCCCCAGTCGCCTGACACAGCTCCCAGTGTGGAGGACCCCTCTGAGGAAACACTGGAGTTAAAAGATAATGACTAAAGGCATAAAATAGCAAGATAAAAGCAGTAAAAGCAGATAAAAGCATCATCTTAAAAAGCAAGTTAAAAGGAGCAACCTAAAACAGGATAGCACCAGATAAAAACGTAAGAAGAGTTTAAAATATTAATTAAAAGCCTGATTAAAAAGGTATGTCTTTAGTCTTCCTTTAAAAATATCAACAGTCTCTGCAGTCCTGAGGCCCTCCGGCAGGCTGTTCCACAGGTGGGGGCCATAGTGGCTAAATGCTGCCTCACCGTGGGTTTTTGTTCTGGGCCTTTGTATGGTTAAAAGGCCAGTGCCGGAGGACCGCAGGGTCTGCGAGGGTTGATATGGTAAAAGCAGGTCAGATAAGTAAGAGGGCGCAAGGCCATTAAGACATTTAAAAACCAGTAAGAGAATCTTAAAATCGATCCTGAAGCGAACGGGGAGCCAATGCAGCGACTTTAAAACTGGCGTAATGTGTTCCCGCCCTCTGGTCTTCGTCAGCACGCGAGCGGCTGAGTTCTGTAATAATTGGAGATTTAAAATACTCTTTTTGGGAAGACCAGAGAGCAGGGCATTACAATAATCCAGGCGACATGAAATAAAAGCATGCATTAGCACTTCCGTACTGGCCTGAGAGAGAAACGGGCGGACTCTGGCTATGTTCTTAAGGTGATAAAAACCTATTTTTGTTATATTTTTGATATGTGGGATAAAATTTAGCTCAGAGTCAAAAATCACGCCCAAATTTCTTACTGATTGGGTCGGTTTAAGATCCTTTAGTTTTGGTAAAAGTTTCTCTCTCTGGCCTTCAGGACCTATAACTAAAACCTCAGTTTTGTCCTGGTTGAGCTGTAGGAAATTCTCTGCCATCCATGACTTGATGTCTACAATGCAGTTAAAAAGGACATCAATTGGTCCTGTGTCATCAGGAGACACGGCGATGTACAGCTGTGTATCATCTGCATAACTGTGGAAGCTGATGCCGTGTCTCCTGATGACGTCCCAAAGGGGAAGCATGTAAAGATTAAAAAGAAGTGGACCTAAGATTGAGCCTTGGGGAACCCCACATTCAATTTCATGGGGTTCTGAGGAACATGTATCCAGACTTACATAAAAGCATCGGTCTGTGAGATAGGAACAAAACCAGTTAAGAACAGTACCGGAGAGGCCAACCAGGTGTCTGAGTCTATTTAATAAAATGTGATGGTCTACTGTATCAAAAGCGGCACTTAGATCTAGTAGAACCAACACCGTGAGCATTTTATTATCTAAATTCCACCTGATGTCATTTAAAATCTTTAAAAGTGCTGTCTCGGTACTGTGGTTCCTCCTAAAACCAGACTGATGTTTCTCTAAAATGCTATTTCTGTTTAAAAAGTCATTAAGTTGGTTAAAAACCAGTTTTTTCTAAAATTTTACTTAAAAACGGTAAGTTGGATACGGGTCTGTAATTATTAAGAACGTTGGGGTCTAAATTGCTCTTCTTCAGAAGGGGCCTCACCACCGCCGTTTTAAAGGCGGTAGGGAGGGAAGAAGACACCCGTCTGAAGAGAGCAATTCATGATGTTTAAAAACTGCTCCTCGAAGACTCCATAAAACGATTTTAAGAGTGATGTGGGAATTGGATCTAAAAGGCAGGTTGTAGGGTTTACTTGGGAGAAAACTCGACCAAGTGTCCCTGCATCAACCAGGGCAAAACTCTCCAGTGTCTCCTCAGGCAAGGACAACAGTCTAGGTATGTTAACAGACAAAACTTTCTGGGATGACAGACAGGATCTGATGTCCTTGATTTTAGTTCTGAAGTGGTCTGCAAAGTTTTCACAAAGATCATCCGTTGGTGTCTTAAAAACTTTATTAAAATTAGTGCCTGTTAAAATATTAAAGGTGGAGAAGAGGAACCGGGGGTTGTTTTTATGGTTGGTGATGAGTTGTGAGAAATGAGAGATTCGTGCCTTTTTAACTGCGTTATTTTAGGTTTTGAGTTGTTGGCGTAAAATCTCATGATGCACTGTTAGTTTGCTTTTTCTCCATCTTCTCTCTGTACTCCTGCATTTTCTTTTCAGTATGTTGACTTCATATGTTTTTCTCCACGGAGGTGTAGGTTTTCTTTTTATTGTTTTAGTTACAGGTGGAGCTACTGAGTCCAGAGTTGACTTCAGTTTACTGTTAAAATTGTCAACAATAAAATCACAAGGTGCAGGTAAAACTACAGCATGAGTGCTCTGTAAAATCTCAATAAAGTTTGCAGCCACTTCAGAAGTTAGGTAACGTTTCCTCACTGTTCTCACCGGGGCCTCCTCCTGGTTAAAACTGGTGATGTTAAAAAATATACAGTAATGGTCAGACATAGCCAGGTCAACAACAGAGGACACACTGATGGACAGGCCATAGGTTATGATCAGGTCCAGGGTGTGTCCTCTGTTGTGAGTTGGCTGTGTGACGTGCTGCTTAAAATCAAGACAATTTAAAAGGTTTAAAAACTCTCTGGATACTGGATCCGAGGTATCATCAACATGTAGATTAAAATCACCAGTTATTAAAATCCTGTTATAAGAGGTGTGAATTTCTGATAAAAGTTCAGAGAATTCACTGATAAAAGAACTAGAGTGATGAGGTGGTCTGTACACAGTCATGCAAAAAATCGGAGGGCTGCTAAAAGTAAAGGCATGGTGCTCAAATGACTTATAACTGTTAAAAGACACTCCATTTGAGGTCAGTGAGTCATTTATAATAGATGCTGTTCCACCTCCTCTTCTACCCTTTCTAGTAGAATATAAGAAATTAAAATTTGGTGGGCAGGCCTCGGTGAGCACAACAGATGCGTCCGTGCCAAGCCATGTCTCAGTTAAAAGAAGACAGTCTAACTTACTGTCTAAAATCAAATCATTCATTAAAAAAGTTCTATTTAAAAGAGAACGAACATTAAAAAGTGCCACATTGATGGTAACAATTGGCTTATTGATCCTGAAAGTGGGTTGTGGGTGTTTTGTAGGTAGCCTAAGGTTGTTAAAGTTCACAGAGTGAGTGTGGTGGCGTCTAATGTGTTGGTGTGATGTAATAATTACCGGAATGGGAGAGGATTTGGTGTCAATTTGAGGTCCAAATGGAGTGGAGAGGAGCATGGACAGCAGGGGGCGCTCATCAGGAGAGTGGGGCATGGCGGCAGCAGAGAGGAAGAGTTGAGTCCAGTGACTGTCGTGGTGTCCAGGTGCAATTCAGGAGTAATTTGTCATGCCTGATTATTTTGACTGTTTGTAGTAACGGCATGGAAAATGTTTGCAGCCAGGGCACGGGAACCATGTGGACTAGGGTGAATTCCATCTCTGCTAAAAAATGGCCCGCGGTTCCAGGGTTGCATGTTGTCTGTCTTTCCTCTCCAAACAGAATTGCATCGCAGCTGTTGCACCATACAAACACAGCGTGGCGAACCAAAGCTCATGCTGGAAATTTCGTCTCAAACCTGCCCCAGAATATGCTTTTTGTTCAAATTTTGTTTGAACAAAAAGGGAATTGGGGCGGAAAGAAGGCTGTGCGAACTGCATGTATCCACCTGCATCCAGAAAGTTAACTTCATATCAGCAAAAATAAGCCTAGTATTAACGTCAAAGCCTGTTCCCATTTTTGGAATTAAAACATCAATGCTGCTGCTTCCTCGTCCTTGATGAACCATTTAGCCTGTGATTTCACATAAATACTGCACTATGGTACAGCATTTACTGGCGGTATTGCCGATGTACAGCGTTGGGCAAGTTCACTTTCTACACAAACTAGTTCAGTTCATAGTTCACAGAAATTAAAAAGAACTAGTTCAGATCACCATTTCAAAAAATGAACTAAATAGTTTATTTTTAGTTCTTTTCTAAATTCTTTTTTAATGTTGCTGCGTGCAATTATTTGTCAAAATGACTGCCACTGCCCATATACTACACCACCACAAACTGCAATTATTTTATCCATTTTATCTGTCGAAAACTATGTGTCCAGTTCTAAATCTTTATCCAACCAGGGTTCATATTAGCATTGAAGGGACAGCCCATGTAAAACTGTCATTTCCCTTTCAGCTTCTCTCCACAGCAGCCATTCCCAAACTTCAGAATACCAAGGCCCAATTTGAAATGTGAAAAATATATGCGGTCCAGCTGGATTTGTGGGAAATGATGAGTTTACCCCGAAGGTTTGGAGAGGGCGTGGCAGTTGTGCGAGAGTCTGCTCATTTAAAGATGTTTATTTCGTCGTGACTTGTTCTAGAATACGTTAAAAGAGTATGAATGGTGCCAAATAAATATATTGTACTGCTGTATTGACTGTATTGACTGCTGCCAACAAAAACAACGCTTGAACACCATGATTCCTATAAGCGTGTTCAAACCAACCCGAAGGCTGTAAACCTCAGGGAAACGCTGATCAAGGTCTGTTAATGACCCATTCATTCGAGATGGGTGTGTCTGAGCAGGAAAACTATTAAAAAATGCTCAAACACAACCTAAATGTAGTCATGTGGATGACAGGCATTTTAAACATTACAACCGATCCTTCTTTTCTTCACCAAGTCATACTGAAAAACTACAAAACCTTGTCTTATCCCACTGTATGTCTACGTTTCATTATGTATGTGTCCCGTAATTTGAACATTACTGTGCAAATGTCTTTTTCACTTTGAGCAGTGCTGATTTTAAATCTGTCGAGCTATTTCAGACCAGTTTGATGGAGTTTCAGTGGGTGTGCATGGTCCTACTCCATCTTCCTCAGGATTTCCATGCCACTTTGTTCTCTTGTGCATCACTTATTCAGACAGCCTGCAGGTATTGTAGATGTCCCATGACGACAGTGTCACATTTATACCCAACAGATGTGGTTTAAAACATAGCAAACTACAATGCTGTTAAGTAAAATGAACTAAAAGGCAAAAGTATACAAAAAAGACTCAGTTACTGAAATGCAAGAAAATGTCGTCAGTTACCGTATTGGCCCGAATATAGGACAATGTTTTATTCTACAAATGATATTTTTAAAAATGGGGGTCATCTCAAAATGGAGGTCTTGACTTTTCTATTGTTATTACATATCTGTGCCACTAGATGGAGCCGCACCAAAGTAACCAGTGAGAGAAGAGCACGACAGTGAACAGATGGAGCAGATCTGATCAGTAGCAGAACATGTCACTGCCGGGCTGGAGGTGGGGCACATGACCGGGCCCTTTAAACCCAATTAAGCTTGTGATTACATCGTTTTACAATATACGCATGCCCGCAACAGCGGGGCTGACAAGCATTACTACATTTTTGACACATAGCTCAAAGCATTTGAGGAAGAGATCAACACCACGAAGAGCAACCATGTCATTTTCAAAACCCTCAAACCGTCATGAAGTCTAACAAACCATCAGAACAACAAAAACATTAGGCTACCTGGCCCCTAATAATAACATTAGGCTACCTGGCCCCTAATAATATAACAACACAAAGTCAAAGCAGTTCAGCACCACGGGTAGCTACATCATCATTCTGACACCCACTTTAATGAGCAACTTCAACTAATAAGAGCACAGTTACTGTATCAATAGTGGGAACGTTTTGTAAAATTGGCACAGCGGCCCACACGTTCACAAACAAACATAGATTCAATATAAAATAGCAGAACTACTCACCACTATTGAAAGGGTACACGACGAGCTCATCATCTTGTGCTTGCTGACGTAACCCGACAAAACCGACATGAAGTCTAACAAACCATGAGAACAAAAACATTAGGTTACCTGGCCCCTAATAAAAACGTTAGGCTACCTGGCCCCTAATAATAATGTATGGCTACCTGGCCCCTAATAACAACATTAGGCTACCTGGTCCCTAATAATAAACGTTAGGCTACCTGGTCCCTAATAATAACGTTAGGCGTTCGGGCTACTCCAAAAACAACCACATCAACAGTTTAGAACTAACTCACGTATTGTTTTCAGTGTCAGTGATTGTGAGAAATTGTACCTATAAATCTGGCTCCCTGACCGCGCTGAACAACAATGTCAGGTTCATCTCCAGGATTGAGACGAACAAAATACGCGTCCAGCTTTTTAAGTTTCGTTTTCTTCTGCGCTCTTTTTTCCTTTTCTTTGCGTTTTGTCGCTCCACTTTTATGTTTATATAAACTGCCACTCATAATTAAATTAGTCTTTGATCCACCAGCCTCCACCGCGTTGATTCTGTTGACAAGTGATTGATGATGACGCTGATGGACGGCTGTTGATGACGATTTTACCCAAAATACATTTGGAGATCTTGTAACTTTGCACATTGTAAAGTTAACTGTGAGAGTGAACATGAAGCCAGCCATGCAGCACAACATTTAATTCACTGTGTTGAATAAACCTACATGACCAAAGTTAGTCTTAGATTTTTTTGACCAACCATGACTCATTCTGGCTGGAGCAACCTATATATAACCTCAGACGAAGCATGACACATTTCCCGCAGAAATTGTTGAATCCACGGATGTGCAAATTGTAATCAACTAAAGGCCAGTTTCTTTGTCTTTCACCGGGCCCAATAGGGCCCGGGCCGGGGGAGTGCCGCCCCCCCCAGTCCCTCCTGACGCTCCGCCGCTGGATCTGATGTTAAATAGAGGAACACGTGACTGCCTCGGGTAAAGGGGTTTGAAAGTTTTGTTGCTGTCCAGTATTTGTGTTTTACAGACTGAATTATTAATGTTGTTATTGAAACTGAATATAACTCGACTTTGATGGTTCTGCAGTTATTGACATCATTAATACAGTTACTGAACTACATGGTTGTTGCTGATTCACTGAGTCATAGTCTCAGATTTTAAGAGAATAAAGTTTATTAAATAGTACTATACCTTGATCTTAAATAACATGGAAACCTGACACGTACATTACCTTAAGTATGGTATCATACTTCCTAAAAAAGATGAAATCATTAAAATGTTTAATAATACAGCAGAATTTTATCTTTGTGTGATTTTTTTCTATAGTAATTGTACAATAAAAAGCTGTTTTATAAATAACCTTTTTGTCTTCATCATATTTTTATTTTTCCAAAACGAAAATATAGCAGTCGTCTTATAATCAGTCATCCAACATTCGGGCCAATACGGTACTTTCCGCTTCAGAAAAGACATGATTCTTCAAGAGATTGATTGACCAAAAAAACAAAGAAGCTTCAAATGAATTCTATCCACCCATCCTCCAAACCTGTTTATTCCTGTATAGGGTCACGGGGATCTGCTGGAGCCTCTGTTTGGGTGAAAGACGGGGTACACCCTGGACAGGTCTCCGGTCCCTCAAAGGGCAGATTCAAATGAATTATTTTGTCAGCTCACTCTCTCTAACTTGATGCAGTTATGTTCAATGTTACAATCCTAAAATCATGTGATCATTTGCTGTCAGGATTCTTCGTACACATACGGATTTCTGACTGTAAGTGTCCAACATGTTGGATACTTATGATTTGAGATTGATGGGGCTCGGGGATTCTTCCAGACACCTCACACCGCAGGTAAATATGACAAGATAATTTAATCCTGGGGCTTACCGAGGATTCAAAAAAAGGCACTAAAATCTGTGTTGGCTTTAGTTTTAGTCCCACTGTCTGGTGCAGAATGATGTTCCAAGGTTTCCAAAAGACTCTAAAAGCAGAGCTTTACAACATTTCATCAAATCCAGTGTTAATTTTAAAAATCCAGATGACTTTGACTGAAGATCCTAGGGCTGTAGCGATACATTAATCTCGTGATATGATACAATACACGATATTCGGCTCACGATACAATATATATCAATATTCATCTTACAATACATTTACATCATTTTCCGAAGAATTTCAAAGGGACAAAGTGATTTTGGGGACATCTTGTGAGTGTTCCAATGACTTTGTTTGAATTAATTCAACTGAAAGCATCAATTCCACATTATATGGCTGACAGGCAGCTTGCAAATGCTGGACAAAATGAATAAAAGATGTGTTGAGAAAAATAGTTTCATTTATTTAAACAGTGCAAATTGTTACTTTCAAGCTTTTAAAGGTGGGACATGGGGGTTTTGAAAGAAGCTTAGAATATCGATACCCGCGACTGAAAAATCGATACTCGATAAAATATCGATATATATCGCAGAATCGATAAAATCGCTCAGCTCTAGAAGATACACAACTCTGGATGAATCAGTAATCAACACCAGCCGCGGTTTTTAATCCTCCATCCTCTCAATGCCTCACTTCCCGTCTCGGAGCAGTTTTTATCTGTAACACGTTGATCAATCGGCAATACTCCTCAATGGAACATTGTCAACAGCCCGGCGTGAATGTGTCTGACTGTAAAACAGCAGATGAGTCAGCTCTGTCACATTTTACAGGATAAAAAGCGTAGCGCACAGAGAGACACACACACCCTGCTCTGATCCACTGCATGACTTCCTGGTCCTGTCAGAGACTGTTAGTGAGACTGCCACATCACAGGAGCCCCCCCCCCCCCCCCCCCCCCCCCCCCCCCCCCCCCCCCCCCCCCCACCCCCCCCCCCCCCCCCCCCACAGATAACGCTCCTATTGTAACAGGGCTCATTTTTCTGTGACACGATTCAATGGGTTCCATTGTACCCCATCAGCCATCCACTCAAATGTAGGTTATTTCTCTGAAGCGAAGAAGATGGGCATATTGTCACCTATAGTAACTGTGATTTAACAAAAGAAAACTATAAGAGGGGTAATTTGGTCTTATTTTAGTCTAATTTTTTGCCTTTTTCTCTCTCTCTCATTTCTCAACCTTTGCAATTCCTTTTTTTTTTTTTTAGCTTTTCTCATTACTGTACTGCTGTCATTTTGATGGCCGGAAATTGGACCCAATTTTCTCCCTCTCTGTTATGTCACAGACTGTGTTCCCAGCCTGAGAGTCGTCTGATGAAACGGATGGTCCCTCTGAATTCAGCCGCTGATTTTGCGACGTACTCTTCTCGAGGCTCGCCTGCTACCTTGTCGTTTTCTCGTGACGTGACGACAGGGGACGTGTCAGAGGGGAACGAGGCTGCCCACGGGACTCCTTTAGCAACACGTTGCCATTTCGTCCAGCATCAACAGCAGCTTCTCCTCTAATAAACTGGAGGCTCAGAGGGAAAAAAGGCTGCACTCACGCTGGACACATCGGTGGAGACCGTCCCCCCCCCCCCCCCACCCCCCCCCCCCCCCCCCCCCCCCCCCCCCGCTGAGGTGACAGGCTGTTAACATCCTCCATTACCCCGACACCTCACTGAGAAACCACAAAATTAGACTAACACTGAAAGCTGCAGACGCAGCTGCAGACATATCTGCATCTGCTCCAACCCGTCTACCTTATCTAAATCACTTTATTGTTTTTTAATTAGTCAAGAACTCACAAGACAAGATTGAAATTTAAAACTGTAAATTAAACTGAAACATTACAACATTTGTTTTATTTTAAATGTAATTAGTTGCAGGCTTATTAATGAAATAAAACCAAAGCAAACAAACTTTGCACACAGACTTTAAAGAAGAGTGGTACACATCTTTGATTCGTTTTTCTTTTTTTCCCTCATATTACAAGATTAAAATGAAGCTGCATCATTTATTTTATTAGCACAGATCACATTTTCTAGGATGCACGATAACTGTTTTTTAAAACCAATGCTGATAATCGATAACCGATAACACACACATATACCTAAGATCATTACATCAATACTATGAACAAAATCAAAAACAGTTTTGACTCTTAAAATGAACAGATATTTATTTTTTCCAATGAAAAACTATATGAAGCCTCTCAAACATTTTCGTAAAGTTATCAAACAAACCTATTTGATATCTCACATCAACTTAAATAAGGTTCATTACTGACTGATATAAAAAATAAAGTCTCCTTGAACTGATGGAAATACATGCATCAGAATTACAAACTGAAAAAATATATTCCTAAATGACAATAAAAAATAATGCACAGTTCATAATGTACTGACACAAGTTAGACTTGTCTGTGTAAATAAACTGAAAAAGTGCACTCCATAGTCACATAAAATTATGTTTAAAGGATTTTGGCTTGTGGTTCCATTCAATTGAATGCCTTTAATTAAAGTAAATGAGGTTCGGTGGTTTTGGGTTTTTTTTTTCTTTTTTTTAATCTCATGGAAGCTTTAGATGAGAGATGATGGAGAGGAGAGGAGAGCCTTGCTCCTGGCTTGCTCACATTAGCTCATGTTAGCTCATGTTAGCGCGATTTCAAAACTCCATGGAAGCGATGGTTATGTTTCAGGTGGCTGATCAGGTTTGACGTATTAAAGCTTGTGCTATTTTTCCCTCCTTTGCTTGGAGCATTTGTCACAAATAACCAGTGAACTATCTTCTTCCGAAACTTTAACGAAGTTCTTTACAATCGCCGTCTCTTTTATTTTGCATTCAAGGTGTAACGTAAATTCCTCCGTTCCCTCGTTTGCTGGTCGTTTTTTCAGCCTTTTCTATTTTTTATGTGTAACATGTGGGAAAATACTGCAAATATCAATTCAAGTCAGCAACTACCAAAATTATGACCAAGTTAACGAGTTGTTTTCTGGCTTGAGGGGGTATTCTTGATTTTTCTTCCTTCTCTCTCTTCTTGCTCTCCAGCGAAGGCGGACGCTTTTCTGCGAGCTCCTGTCCCTCTATCTGATCCTCGCTGCTCTTGTCCTGTCTGCGTGTTTTTTGGAGCCTCATCCAGATAATATCTGAACATCTAAATCTCTAACCATGGATCTGGTCAGCTGGTCTCTCAATGCAATTGATCAAATTTTCTTGATGAGAAGAGGGGAAAAAGGAGAGCCCTCGTGTCCAGAAGGAACACACGCAGCTGGGTACGTTCAAGATTCATGGTCGAAATGGAGATTGAACTGCTTGGCTCCTCTGTTCATCGAGGACGCTGAAGATGTTTACATATTTGGATTTATGATCACGGGATTCCTGCTGTTTGGAGTTGGCGGATACCTGATGTATCGTAAAATTAAGCGCACGGATGCTGCTATTCCTGACCTGTTGTTCGTGTGCGTGGCTGTGAGCCGTGCTGTGAGTGCCGAGACTGTTAAGATAGACGAGATGAATCGGAAACTGTACGTGATTCACGGCGTGAGTCACCGACAGCTGATGATGCATGAACTGATGGGGAGAATTGATAACAACGTGGGTAGACTACATGCACAGCTTAGGGAGAACTGACATGAATAATTCGGACTTTTGGATGATTCCCACAAGAGGTAACCAGCAAAGACTCAAAGGCAGGCAAAAATTCATTGTCAGCCTGACTGAAAACAATCTCTCTTATCTGAATCTGGCTCCCCCGAGCAGCCTTCACTCAAGGCCGTATTGAAAAGAACTCTCCAAGGTCTTATTCCGAAGAAGGCTCTGCCACCCACCACCCACCCCGCTCCATATCCTTTCCCCGAGTCTCAACGTCCTCGCTGGATCCTGATGTTCTCCCCCCAGGTGGAGCGGACTGATTGCGCTGCGCGCCAATGGCTGCGCGCCACCGGGTGCGCGCGCACGGGCCGCTTGGCTGGGACTTTTTTCCTGACCCATATGATGTCTTCGTAATAAGTTTGTTATGCTTGTGCTAAGGTTTTTTTTTTTGTGAATCCCACAACATGTGCCTCTGATCAAGGACATGTTGTGTGAGACACCTCTTTTTTATCCTCTCCCCCCCATCCCCTATGTGATCATATTTTTCTTCTGCTAAAAGTGCCCTGGCCGGAGGGTGGTGTACTTGGGCATCTATAGGCACTTGTGGGTGCTTGTGGTGTGCTTGAGTATACTGCCCTCTGACAACGGTAGAAGCGCTGTTATAGCTGCTGATCCAAGCACCGTTGACTCCTGTCCATATGTTGTTGTTGTTTCTGTATGTTTCTCTTGGACGGTGTACTGGGAAGACAAATTTCACTGTGTTGGGACGCTGGCTCAGTGACGATAATAATAAATCTGATTCTGATTCTGAGAAATCATTTTTCTGATTATGCCAACGTCACTTGAACATCACATTCACTGCCGGTCATTCAAGGCTCAGAGGGAGCGAGGCACTGCCATGTTGACATAAATATATATGTTATCGAGGCTATTCGTCATGATATCGGACTTATCGGGATTATGTCATAATTCCCTGTTATCGGGTCGATAGTTATCGTGAACCTCTGACATTTTGTGGTTTTACAGGAGGTCGTGCGCCAGGTTGTTTCTTGGATTCTTTTGCAGTTATTGCTCCCTTTTGACTGCAACAGGAGGAGCATGACATCAATTCTCTCAGTGAACTCTGCAAGAGCGCCTGCCAAAAATCTCCAAACGTTCAGTCGAAATGCACAGTTGAACATTTTCTTTCTTCTTTATACCTCTTTCTCCAGACTCTTTGAAACTGAGCAAATGCCTGGTGTCTATTGTGACATTTCCTTCTGAGGCGCCGTCCCTCAGGCGTGCGGACGTCCACTGGGAGGTCATTATCTCCGTCGTCTGACAGTCACTTCATTAACGGTTTTCTGAACGTGGAATATGCCGGTTTGGAGATGTTCCCTGACACCTCTCTCAGCATACTGGGCCGTCACATAGCGAGGCTTAAAAAAAAAAAAGGAGAATTTCCACAGATTTTTTGCCCAAAGACATGATGCTACGGAGCACAAATGTACACAGTAGAGATGCGCGGATGACGTATATTTTAACCCGCAACCGCTTCTTAAAATCTCTATCCGCCCGCTATTCATTTGCAGGAACGTTTTTTCACCAATTTTCAAAACCGAACCGACCCGCCATCCTTTTTAATAATAGGTAAAATATTTTTTCTTATTATTATTATTTGAGTGCTTCAACCGCAACCCGCCCGAATTTAATTAAAATATTATTTTTTGACGAGTCATCCGCCCGATATGCGGATTATCCGCTCCGCCCGGTTCATCCGCGCATCTCTAGTACACAGGGATCGTACACGCAGAAGGCTGCTGTCTCCACCTCTGGTTTCTTTTTCTCTCTAATATATACACATGGGACTTCCACACAGTTGCTGCAGTTCAACAGACGATGTTTTTTTCATCAGAAGGTTTTTACTATGTAATCAAAAGATTGTTTTCTTGCATGCAGGTCGGAACAGAACTGTCAGACTTCGTTAAGGAAATTAACGAAGCGGAGATACCAAAGAACACAAAAAAATATATATTAAAGTTTCCCATTATAGCCAGATTATCTCATTTTGATGAAATACTGAACCCATATAAATAAAGTCATGTGGTCTTGACAATTTTACATCCTATAACTTCAGTCAGAAGTGAGGAGTGTGACTCATTATAGTGAAGAAGAAGTCTGGGCAGCTTTATTTAGTTCAGTGAAAAGCTGTTCGAGTAAAACGTGACCTGATTTCCAAAAGGCAAAAGCTATAGATGAGTTAAAGATAACATGTTTCTTTAATATTTTATGCAGGACGACTTTTTATCATACAGTTCCAAAAAATAAAAAAAAAGACGGATGTGGAGTAGAGCTGAGCGATTTTATCGATTCTGCGATATATATCGATATTTTATTTCCCCAGAGAGTATTGATTTTTCAGCCGCGGGTATTGATATTCTAAGCTTCTTTCAAAAACCCCCGTGTCCCGCTTGCAAGCAACAATTTGCACCATTTAAATAAATGAAACTATTTTTCTCAATAAATCTTTTATTCATTTTGTCCAGCATTTGCAAGCTGCCTGTCAGCCATATAATGTGCAACTGATGCTTTCAGTTCAATAAATTCAAACAAAGTCATTGGAATACTCACAAGATGTCACCAAAATCACTTTGTCCCTTTAAAATCTTTCAGAAAATGATGTAAATGTATTGTAAGATGAATATCGATATATATCGTATTGTTAGCTGAATATCGTGTATCGTATCGTATCGTGAGATTAGTGTATCGCTACAGCCCTAATGTGGAGTAAAGTTTGGGCATAGCGTGGTATAAAAGTGGAAATGTTCCCATGTGACTTGATAATTTGGGTTTTGTAGCCACTATTTAAACAAAAAAGAAAAAAAAAGTTAGATATTAAAAACTTGATTTCTGCAAGAGTTGGTCTTTAACAATGAAACGTGAAAGAGGAGAAAACAGCTAAATGTTCTTCACATTTCTTCAGTGATCGTGATCTTTTATTCAACTTTTGTTTAGATATGAGCTAAACAACAAGATGTTAAACATCTTTGTGTAATTTGTTTAATTACAAAACAAAACAAATAGAAGAAGCAGCATAAAAACAAAAGGTTTCTGCTGGATTTGTTTATTTCAGTGTTCATCCAAGATTAAAGGAAGCGCTGATAAGCACAACTAATCACTTAAAAGCTGGAAATCAGCGCATTAAACGGTCCTCACAGACGTTTGTGTGACCCCCAAACATCAGGACCGCCACGTTTCTGGTTTCCTACGTTCACGACGTTCTGAGATTTTACCCCCGAGGTCTCACACGCTTCTGTGCATTTAAATCCGTCTCTGTGAAAGCTCTGCTTCACCCACATTTCAGAGGAAGGTGGAAGAACACCACCAGCCCCTCGCTCCCGGCCCACAACGTGATGTATGACAGGTCCCCAGCATCCTCTTCATCAGGTGCTCCTCTTGCCTCCTGGCATCCTGTCAAACGGGGCACCGACACCTGTAAAACTTCTGGCTTGGCTCTTTTCATCAGTCTTCTAGACTGACAGCCCCCCTCCCCCTCCCCCTTCCTCCATCCACATCTAATCTTGCAGTTTTCTATGACCATTTTTAGGGGGACAAAATAGACTCAGGCTTCCTTTTTGAGTGAGAAGTTTACAAAAGGTCCCTCCGTTCAATTTTTTAGACAGCTGTGAGCGAGACCAGGATCAAGGGACACACTGCTGACTCTGACGCCCAGAGGTGCAGGAGGGTGGTGCGCCATAAATCCGGTTTATAATCTCACACCTCACACTGCACCGTCACATGAATTCTCTCCACTTATGTAACCGGCGTGCGGAGCATCAGGCCGCCACGGCTCAGGGCTTCTGGAGCAGAGGAGCACGACGGGTCGCCATGTGTGTGTTTGCTGCGTCCCCGAGCCCGTCTGCTCGGCTCCAGAGCCATGCAATGTTAAACGAGCAGCAGTCTCGCATGCTCGAACCACTCTCCGCACACTTCACCTCGCCTCCTTTTTTAGCAGTGTGCCCTCATAGGGATAGAGGTCTGGCAAAAGCAGCTTAAAGGGATGAACTAAGAGGTGGTGGTGGTGGTGGTGGTGGTGGGAAGGGTGGGGGGGTTGTGTAGTAGACAGAAAGAGTCTAGCAGAGTGATTAGATCTGCATTTGTGATGCTCACATGAGTTCAGCACACTGAAGAAGTTGAAGGCAATGTTCAGTTATTTATGAACAGAATATTCTTTTGAACAGAAAGGCCGAAAAACAAAAGATCTGAGAGTAAATTATTATTATATTAATGCATAACTATTAGGGCTGTAGCGATACACTAGTCTCACAATACGATACGATACACGATATTCGGCTCACGATACGATATATATCGATATTCATCTTACAATACATTTACATATTTTTCTGAAAGATTTTAAAGGGACAAAATGATCTTGGTGACATCTTGTGAGTGTTCCAATGACTTTGTTTGAATTAATTGAACTGAAAGAATCAATTACACATTATATGGCTGACAGGCAGCTTGCAAATGCTGGACAAAATGAATAAAAGATTTGTTGAGAAAAATAGTTTCATTTATTTAAACAGTGCAAATTGTTGCTTGCAAGCTTTTGAAGGTGGGACACGGGGGTTTTGAAAGAAGCTTAGAATATCAATACTCGATAAAATATCGATATATAATGCAGAATTGATAAAATCGCTCACCTCTGATAACTATTAGCGCATATGTGAATTTACATTAAAGTTACTAAAGTGTCGTTACTATGTATTTTTTTAATGTTAGAAACAGTAAAAAAAAAAAGTAGGCTGTGAAAAAAAATCTATTTGGCAATATATCGCGATTTTCGGCCGTCCAATATAATATTGATATTTCAGCTCCTAATATCAATTTTTTAGGAACATTTTATTCTATTTATTATATATTTTTTTATTTATTAAATGTGCAAAAACACTAATAATAAACAATAAATAGGTTGTTTTGAAGCAAATAGTTTTGACTCAATTTGTCCTCTGAATGATCAATATCATCTGATGAACATATACAGAAACTTGATTTTTCATCTCTACTTTTAATTTTGATATTAACTGGGTAGAATATCGCAATATATTGTGATATCACGATATCATGATATTGTATAGTGACCCAAGCATCATAATACATATCGTATTGCGAGGTCCTTGCCAATACTCACCCCTAAAAAAAAGGAAGCTTGAATCGCACTAAGAGCCACATGAACATCAGAAGAGACAATACATGCTGCAAATCTTTCCAAGTGTGGCCACAGAATTACAATTTTCCAGTCCACTGGTCTCTAAAGAATGAGTGAGACATCTGCCTCCGCTTCAAAGTTAACTAACCATATGCTCTCCTCTTCTCTGCCTACCCTCGACTTTCTGTCCATCACCGCACAGGGGATGAAGGATTGACCTTCCTTCTGTAAAAGTAGAGCTGAGACGAGCTTAACACAGCAAAAATGGAGTGATGATGAATTGAGGTGCTTGAATTAACAGCACTGCTGTGATAATGCGGGTGGAAAGACATCCTGGAGAGGGCAAAATGAGGTGACGCGAAGGAGGCCTTTTACTGACTTTTTTCAGGTGCAGAGTCAAGTTTTGGACAGTGTTCTTGCAGCTTTTTATTTCTCAGATTCCAACTCTCTTTTTTTTTTGCTTTCCTCATTTTGCCCTCCCCATCGTACATCCTACTCCTTTCCACTCTTTTCTACTCCCTTTTTAGCGAGCAGCTGCAGACCGCTGTTCTATCATTAATTCTGTCTGTGCAGACACAGTCAAGGAGGCGCAAACACAGATTTTTTGCACAGGCATTATATCCCACGTGAGTCCTCCCTTAACATACGATGATGCATCATGAGGTCCTCGTAATTAGAGACTTTTTTTTTCTCCCTCCAACCAAAGTGTACTGTACACAGAACGGCGTGTGCTAAATCTTAACATCCGGCACGGTGCAGGAGCATATTTACCACTTTCACCACGCGTTTGCATGTTGTCTAATTAGCATTTAACGCAAAGCAAAGTGCCACCGATGGCAGTTCTTTTATTTTGGAGATATTTATTTGTTAATCAAAGACCTAGAAAAAGTAAAAACATGCAGTTTCAGTTAAAAGCCAGTATAAAGTGAGAGACGATCCAAAAAGCTGTAGACTAATTCCTGAAAGCTACCAACTCATTCTCATTCGTTCATTAATGGTTTCATCTACTGTTACTGTTTAAGAACATAAATCTACACTAGTCTGCAAAGCGTCATATATGGGGTGTTTGTCTTTATTAAAGGCTATGCTTTAAGGCAGTCTGAAGTAGTGGGGCGCGACCCCTGACCCCGGGGAACATGCTTTTTTTTGCTGTACTGGAATAAAGTGTAATTGCACAAATATTCCAGTAGGTGGCAGTGATGTTCTCATCGTCACAGTGTGCAGCAGGGAGTATTAGCTATATTGTGTTGTTTTTTTTTTTTGCACGGACATGCGCGCACACAGCACAGAGCAGGAGAACAAACCCTCAAGAGACACCACGGAAAAATATTTAACAGAGATGAAAAGAAAGACGAAGTTAATGAGACAAACGAAAGTCACCACAAAGTTAAGATGAGGAAATAAGACGATGCTGATGTAGCGCTTGACTTCACTGTGTGGGATGGATGCACTTTAAATATTTAAAGACTAAAAAAAATATTTTAATAAAGTTATTATTTGTTATAAATTAATCTATATTTCTTTCTTTTTTGTTTCCTTTAAAGTTAATAAGGATACAGTGTTATGCAGAAGTGGACTTATAAATAGACAAATGATACTATTTATAGTCGCAGTGGGGTTGGGGGTGGAGGGGGGAAGGCGCAGCAGAAAATAATTGAGAATCGCTGCTTTAAGGCATAACATCGAAACATTTTGCGATAAAATCATGAATTTCAGAGAATCCCAAACGAACATAATTCAACAGCTTTTTGTGGTAAAATATTCAGTTTCACATAATTGCAACATTTTGACATAAAATTGTGACTTTATGGCCTAAAATCACACCTTTTTTCTGTAAAAACCACAAATTTCCTGTTAAACAGTAGAGCGGTGACGATGTTGCTGCAGCCTGCAGCGTATCATTCACTGTGCAGAGAAGGTGATCGGCTGCAACCTGCCATCCCTGCAGGACCTGCACGCCTCTAGGACCCTGAAGCGTGCAGGGAAGATTGTGGCCGACTCCTCCCATCCCAGTCACAAATTGTGTCAGACTCTCCCTTCTGGCAGGAGGCTGCGGTCCATCAGGACCAAAACCTCACGCCACAGGAACAGTTTTTTCCCGACTGCAGTGGGCCTCATCAACAAGGCCCAGGACCCCCAATGACTCTGACTGCCCCCCCCCCTCCCTAACACACACACATACACGTTATATTAACGTAAAGTATACATCCCTCTGCGTTACATTAACGCACACATGTGGACTACAGGCCATTACAAACAATAACCACATTTCCCATATTATCAATGCCTCTACCTTCACTTTATAATATTTCAATGTCATTTTATTGTGCATTTATTCCATTTAGTACTTGTTCTATATTTTTCTATATTTTCCCATATTTTTATATTTTTTATATCTTATATGTTTATATGTTCTGCACCGGACATCAAGTTAAATTCCTTGTATGTGAAAACGTACTTGGCAATAAAACTGATTCTGATTCTGATTCTTAAAACTAGGTATCAAATGACAGAGTCTTTTGATACTTGACGGTATTGAAGCAGTTTGATTGATATGAAAGGTATCGATTCTCGACTCCCAGCCCTGTCAATCACACATGGACACTTGGATCATAGAGACGCCGTCTGGGTTCATGTGTAGCGTTAACACAAAAACAGACCTGATGCAGATGTCAGAGACAAATATCAAGGCTTTTCTCCCTTTATTTATTGTGACATTGAGAGCAAGGGAATATTCCTGATGTTTTGCTTTTGATGGACACGCTCGATCAATAAGCCTCAATTGCTTTTTTTCTGCTGTCAAAATTCTGCGTGTCTCGTAGTTCATGTGATGATATGATTTCTGAATAAATCTTGGCACACTGAAATCTGACAGCCTTTTTATGCCTCTTTTCATGCCAATCTGTGTTGTCCCCAGTGCCTCCTCTCAGCTGTAAGCCTCTCAGCCTGGAAAATCACTGGTGGAACTGCTGAGCATCTCTTATTTACTCCCACTTTTCTCTTTTACAAGTGTCACATACTGTACATCTGGCACCAGTTTTAAGGTTACATCTAAAAAGAACAAGTTTGACTGAAATCTTGTTGTGAGATGGTTGGTCTAATCTAGGATTGACCGATATGGATTTTTTAGGGCTGATGCCGATCACCCTTAGCCGATGACCGATTATGGATTGCCGATTTTCTTGGGCCGATACATGCGGCCGATACTGCTTTTGCTCCCTCAATTTACATTAAAAAATGACACAATGATAACTAGGAAAGCACTCGGAGAGCACAGACCTCCACCAAGGGCAACAATTCCCCCATATAGCGATTTACAGATTGCAATAAAATCTGCGTTCTGGATCAGATCTGGATCAGCCTCTGAAATTTGATAGAGGTTTCCATTGTCAATCTCTGAGTCAAATTTCATGAGTTTTGGGCAATAATTTACAGAGATATTGAGAAACACATTTTTTTGCCCCATTAACCGCAATGTTATCAAAAATTTGAAAGTGATCCAGAATCCAGGATTTCTTCCGGATCACAGCCAAAATGAAATCAGTTCTTTCTTTTCACATTTCTGACAACTCCTGAAAATTTCATCAAAATCTATCAAGAACTTTTTGAGTTATCTTGTACACAGTCAGACAGACAGACAGACAAACACCGGCAAAAACATAACCTCCTTGGCGGAGGTAACAAATATTAAAGGTCTCAGTCTAAACAAATATTTATTGAAAAGTAAAGATAAAATTGTTAACGCATCTGCACGTGCTGCAGGCTCTTCCAGCAACACAGAGTTGCCCGTGAATGCCTGTTGGTAAATAATGCCATGGAAAAATACGTGGGCGAACCCACGCACAGATCGGCCGATGCCGATTCAAGAAAAAAAGAGAAAAAAACAAATATCGGCCCGATATATCGGCCGACCGATGTATAGGCCCGATATATTGACCAGCCGATGTATCGGTCTATCCTTAGTCTAATCCCAAACTTGTTGTCAAATCATGCCTCCATAAAAGTAAAGTCATGTTTTTTTCTCTCCCCCTGTGAATCAAGAATCCAGTCTTGCATATTTCACAGTTGAATATGTGAATAAAAACAGTGTAAAAGGGAGCACATTAGCGACTGAAATTAGGTGGAAGCCGACCAACACCGCCAGACAGTGAGGAACATGAGACAAAAGCCAAAAGCCATGAGACCGCACCGCCTCAAACCCAACAGCGCAGTCCCCTTTTTGCATCACATCAAATCATCACGAGCGCAAGCGGCTTGCAAAGCATGCTGGGAAATGCAGCAGCAGCCATTAGGCAGTGAGACTCAAAACCGCATCACCAACTCTGTGCATTCTGCTTCTCCTGAGCTCATCGAGCAACTCTTTTCATCTTTAATGAGTGTACGATGAGCATAAAAAAGCTGAGTCATCCTTAACCTAACCTAACCCCCCTTGACCTAACCCTAACCCTAAGACGTGTGTTGAGTGCCAAAGTCTGCAGCTTTGGCATTCATCATGCCAACCACCAGGGCGTGATAAGATAAAATAAAATGTATAGCAGGGTATATATGGGTTATAGGAGTCACCGGCCTGGACGGCAACAAGGAGGATGTACTTGTTACCGGCGCTGGAAGTCTGACAGTCTTGCATGACTGACAGACTGACACAGGACAGTCGTATGATTAGCTCAATCACATGCGCACGCACAGCCAGAGATTAGCCTGACATGCAACTGTTAACTGTTGCCGTGGCGATGACATGCGCTAGCCCAACTGTTTGCAGACAGCAGCTGCTCGGCCAGATTTTGCACAGAAAGGAAGCGAACAAGAACGAGACTGTGTGTGTGCCAGAACACGCGCACACACACACACATGACAGGACGGTGAGGATGTGTGTCATCGGCGCTCTCAGCTCCTCCATCCTGCCAGACATTTCAGAGAGCCATCGTTAAAAGTTATTTCTCATGGTCCGTTGTGATATACAGACTCAACAAAAGGTGCAGCTGACCGCCTAATTCCACTCCGCAGGCAAAGACTCTGATTCCATTCGTCTCTCTCATGATCAAGGCTTCCTGTGGAAGGGAAGGTGTCGTCGTCATTTCACTGCAGTCCAGCAGCAAAGCCGCTCTGCTGCCGTCAATATCGTGGATTTTATTGTTGAGTGAGCAAAGAGCATCCTGGGGGTAGCGGGGCATCTTATCAAAGTGCATTGTGCAGAGTACAGCGCATGTTCGTATGTTTTGCCTCCCACGCACACACACACACATGCGAGCATGCATGCGTGCATGACAGCAGCTCTCAGCCGTGACGGCGGGAAGTCAAGCTGATGCAATACACACATCAGAAATTCACATAACAAACGCTTTTAACCTGTTTTCATCGCAGGGTAACAAACGCTGCCATTCTGTCAGGATCCTTTGTGTTTTTGGCAACGAGGCCTTTTCAGGCAGAAGAGTCTGATGCACCGCCCGCTTTATTAGGACCTACTAATTAATGCCATTTTCTTTTTTTCCCCAGTTACTTAAAGGTATGGTGGGAGATCTTTTTTTGCAGCATTTTTTACAATATTGCCTGAAAACCATGACTACAAATTTATAAGTCGCAGAAGAAGAACTCCTCTACTGTCAACACAATGAATTCTCCATATACAGGTCTATAGCTTGGTAGAAGGTGTTCATCCAGTCTTCTTATTAGTAGTTTCTGCTTCTTAAATATTATCTTTTAAGTTTGTTCGCTGTCACAACACAATCCACTACACAACACACCACACCCTCACTGTTGTGTCTCTTTAATTGTCTTGTCTTTAAATGTTTCACTGCTGGTGTTTTTTAGTTCTCTCTGACGAAATCAGGATTTAAGATGTTAATAAAGATGTTAGAATTTACTGCCAGAGAGGACTGGTGAAGGACAATGTCACCCTTCACATTCCCACCCAAAAAAAAAAAAAAAAAATCTGCTATAAGATTAAATTGCATATACATACTAGATGGTTTTGCTTGACAATGGCACTAACCCATGAATGTAAATGCAGACAAAAAAAAAAGAAAAAGAACTTGCGGTGGGCCTATTATTATGTCCGAGAATGACGAGGCATGAAACCATTTCACACAGCAACTTCACTTTACTTCCACAAGTGAGAGCAACAACAACAACAACCAGAATGAAGCATCTTACGAAGATACGGTCTATGGGAAGGTAAGACGCACCATTACAAAGTGGTAAAATAAACCCAAAGGTGGTCCGAAAAACTCTAAGTCATCATGTTATACCAGCTCGTGTCTGTATCAAATCTAGATGCTCAACATCTGCAGAGACATGTCATCCTGCTGTTAATGTACGTTAGCCGACAGGCTCCTGTTGAGCTGCTGCCGTAATGTCGCCGACGTACATCGGCTCTGCTAATGTTCAGCCCTTTACACAGATTATAGAAAAATATTTTCTGAAGAAGAAAAGACCTCATCTTGAAGATGAAGTAGGCTTCGTATCTGTATATAGTATTTTCAATTTAAGCTTTGTATACGTGTGTGTATAGTGCTCACAGTTACAACTTTGCAACAGTCTCATTAAAGTGACCACACGACCACAAATAGATCCTTGACCTGTAGGAAACACTGCAGTAATACAGTTTATTGCATCTACACTGAAAACTGCCACTCACTGAGTTTTCCTGAACTGTTAACATAGATAGATAGAAGAACATATAGATGGTGAATCAAACATAATCCATAATTATATACAATCACCATTAATAACCGTAGCATTTACCGAACAGGCTGTTATATTTGCTGTGGCAGGTCATCATGCCGTCTGCTGTTCTGCATCTGATTGTGGCTCCAATGCGTACGGAGGGATTTGAGGCGTTGGGGTCATTTACAGGGAACAGTGAAAACGCAGCATCGGCGTATTGAAAACACGCCAGGAGGGGCTGTGCACGTTCACGAGCCATTAGCCACCGGCAAGCCTCTACGAATTTTCAGGGAGAGTCTCTCTTCGTGATTGTCGGCCTTCGTTGTTCTGGGACCACGGAGGTGATAAGTTCATGATGAGATATTCAGAGGATAATGACGGCGATATTCAGTAACTCTTCTGGCTCGCTACGCGCCCACTCGGCCACAGAGCAGAACCCTAATCCTGAGCTCTAATCCTGCCGACTGAGACTCAAAGAGCCATTTATAACAACGCAGCTAATAAAATGACATCACAAACATATCCTGATAATGTTTCGTCCTCATAACAGTTCGATCATCTCCATGACTTTGTTACTTTGAATTACATCCTGCCAAGTTGTTTGTGTATGTATGCAGTGAATATAAAATGCATGACGTTGTATAGCTTTTTAAGTTTATTTTATGTTTCAGACTTTTTTCTCATCAGGCTGAAAGCGATATACTACAGACAAACGTTGATAAACTTGGTTGAGGTCTTCAGCTGAGCAACAGCCTCACATCCTAATTGTGAATTACTCCAAAAGCTTGACAACTTTGATTTTAATTTTTCCTCAACGTTCTCAAAGCGCCCGAGCCCAACCAGCTCGACTGGTAGCAGCACGCAGTTATCCCGTCTCCTCATTACTGCTTTTCTTGGATCAGACTCAGACTCAGGTTTATCACATTATTTTTTTGTTCTGTGTTTTTGAGGAACATGTTTCTAGTTGTCGTCGTGTTGAAAGCACTCAGGATTGCTTCATCTTTGACTGCGTCTGGTTTCTCCTCTATCCTGACTGGTCTCCCAGGCCCCATCACAGATAAAAAAAAAAGAAGAATCATAAACGCTGATGTCATCATGCCTAAGTTCAGGGATAGTATTAATGAAGTGATACTCAGCGCCTGGTTTCCTCCACATTCAAGGTCTTCGACACAACCCGGCAACCCAAAAACCTGAGGTTCTCACCCGACCCGAATCAGGTCTTGGGTTAATTCACAAGACGTGACTCCAGGTTAGGGTCGGAATCGGTACAGTTAGTCTCGGTCCGGTCGGTGCTCTCTGACAGGCGTTTACCTGAGAGAGGTTAAGATATTGTTCCCGCCCCCTTCCATCCGATAGGTTGTGAAATGTCAGGTGACAGGTCAAGCAGAAGTAAACAAACAAACACACAAACAGTAGTTTGGTTTATCCTATGTCACAACTCGGGGCAGTTAAATGATTATTCATTAATGTGGCGTGTTTGTCATAAACAACTGTGTTTCCGTAGCGTGTTATTAGCGGTTTGCCCGGCAGCTGTAAAGCACTACGGATCACCAACATGATAACGTTGGATGAGAGAATATGTGCACGACACGTCCTGACTATTAGGCTATTAGCGTTAGCAGTTGCTACAAATAGCATCTGTATCCACAAAGAAAATAACGACGTGGATTTATTGTTGTTTCCATCACGTAGCCTATGTAGCAACTGAACCGGTAGAAGAAGACAACTTTAGGTAAGAAAATCAAGTTTTATTCAACGCTAGAAGACTGTTAACATGAGCAACTATGGGCTGGATTGTCTCGGTTCTATTCGGATTTAACAGTACATAAACAGTGCAGATAGGCCCCAATCGTACACTTCCCGCTACCCAGCAGCCACTACCCACAAATTGCGGGTATAGGAACCTCCGCTCACCGCTAATGCCATCTTCCGCTCGCTAAAGCCGCTACCCGTTATGCCGACTCCCTTACTCACTTTGTCTTTTGCCCTTTCCGCAAACTTGGTATCTTGCGATCGCGGGTTTAGGCTACCCGCAACCCGCATGTCACGTGTACAAGAGCGTGTCCAAATAGCATCCACCTGGTCACATGTGGACGTGCACAAACGGCTCTACCTCTCGAATTAACTCTTGTATAAAAAGTGTGCTTTGGCCTCAGTTCAACCCCTGAAAAAAGATCGCATTAAACGGCGTGCTCGCCAGCTAAACCATAGATGACCAGAGCGTGTTTACTGGGAAGACACCGACTATCTGGGACTTTCAGGTAGCTAATAGAAATCATCTGTGAAAAATTATTTATATGTATATATCAGTGCAGAGGAGGAGGAGGAAGAGGAGGAAGTTCAACAGCAGAGTCCCAGAAGAGCTGCACATGAGAGCTGCTCTGATCTGGATGAAAAGACGCTCCATAGCGGTTAGCGGGTAGCGCAACCTGCTCTTAAAGGTAATGGCTACTGACGCACTGATTGGTTTAACAGGTGGAACATCCTAACCACTCCTATGCATAATGTAGCGGTTAGCGCAGGTGGGATAGCGGGTTTAGTAAGGTGGAAGATTGCGTTCTTTGCGGGGGAACGCCCCTCCTGCTACCAGCTATCCCTAAATAGCGGCTTTAGGAGATCTGGTGGAAGATCGGGCCAGTATATGACTTTAGCTTTGGCTAAAGAAGCAAAGTCAAACCAAATTCCAGAGTAAAAAAATGTCAATTTACTCATCGATAACTGACGGATACATATCAACTCAACATTTCTCTGGAAATTGTTCACCTGCTGCACACAGAAGTGCAAAAACGGACCTTTTGAGCCAACAAACATGGATCGGAGAGGTGGAAGTAGTCACCTTCACCATCAGTTAAGCCCGACCCTCATACGAGAGAGCCGTGTTTAAACGCAAGGAACCATCGTATTATTTTTCCTGCACTCCGGCTAAAATATTCATTGAATTACTCTTGATGCATTTTGAGCATGAACGCTTCGACAACGGTCCTTAAAGCTACACCTACAACGAAGTGAACATTACATAACAGACACATCAAGCGAGAACCGTCATGCGAGTCTATAAATATTCTTGAGAGCGCCACGTCTGCCGTGTGAACTTTATACTACCAGTCGGATACCCAAGTCGCTCTGTTCTGCATTGCAGAGGAGAAACGAAAACAACAGAACACCAAACCGATCCACTTAAAATGCAGCGTGTGAACACGGGGCTGTTTTCACACCCCGTGGCAGAACCCACAGGTTCTGAGGCTGACTTTCAACTTCTGTGACAAGGGCGAGACTTCAGGGGAATATCGCTGCGTGTCCCAAGAGGTGACAGAGGGAGAGGAGGACAGAAAAGTCAGGATGAAAAGTGAGGAGGGAGTCTGCAGCTGAGGCCGAGGAATATCCCTCGGTTGCATTTTGACACCAGGCAGGCCAGAAGTCAATGTGGACAAGCGTGGAGGGTGGGCTTCGACACGTCTCTGGCTTTGAGAAAAGTTAGCCTCCGTCCTCCCCTCGGCACCGACAGACTATGAGTCAGTACAGCCTGGAGCTGAATGGAGGGAATGACACGCGAGAAGAGAAGCTGTTAGCGGTGGCTGGGGACGTGGACAGTTCCCATGACAATCCGCTGAAAATCTGGCTCAGGTGTGTGCTGTGACCTGTTCATAATCTCACATAGGTTGTATGCAACAAAAGGGGGAAGGGGGTGCTCTGCATGAGCACTGGCAGCTGGGATGCTTCTTATCATGTGATCAAGCCTCGACGTCCTGACAAGCTTAAAAATAAAGATGGTACGATGCATCTAATTTAGAGTTTTTGTTTGGTTTTAACTCACTGACAAGCAGTATTTTTAGTTGAATAGTTCAATTTATCAACAAATTACTGAGCAGCGACATCTATGCATGAATACAGCATGAATATATTAGCATGTGCCGCAATCACCATAGGAAGCACGAATGAAGGAGTCAACAGCAGTTAATCGTGAAGTATAAACCATGCATTTTAATAACCCTGCTAAATCAGTGGATCTCTGCAAGCATCTATTTTTTTCTTCCTCATTTGCACCCGACCGACCTCACGAGCATGCGGACCTCCTGCAGTCCGAATCCCAACTCTGCAGTCGACAGTGAACTCTTGCCACGGATACTTTGATTCCAGATGATGGACAGGTACGTGAGCAGAGTTGAAAGTGGAGACAGGAGAAAAAAAAAAAAAAAGAGGCTGCATCTCTCTTTCAGACAAATTATGGGAGTGTAAAAAAATCATGGTAACTAGGCCTGAGGAGCCAAACCTGAAAGGCCTTTCGGGCAGGATGTCTGCTGAGCAAGTGGATCGTGATGTAACGTGATGAATCTCCGGAGACACGGAGTACAGATGTACAGACGGCAGCCTGCACTGCAGCAAAGCATGAAAAACAAGATGCACCCACATACGCCTGCAAACACATATTTACACGGAGGTCTGCGTTGTGAATGCACTGGGGTTTTTAGCAGGAGCATCCTACATTTATTTTAATAACTGAATATTTCCAGGTATTACTGGTGCACGTGTATAAACAAAACAGACGTACAGCAAATATTCAAATATATTTCTCCTCCACATTTGGCTTTGGATCCTCAGTTACCAAGGCAACACTCCGACTTATACTGTACAAAGCCAGGGAAATTCAGTTACAGCAACAACAATAATTAACATTATGGCCTGTTATGTTTCTCCATTTTTTTAGTGAATTCTACACCTTTTTGTACGTGTAAATGTTTCCAGAGTTCCAGTCCACAGCAAAAACCATCAAGACGCTGCTGCTGAACTCGCCAAAGCACCTGGTTTGTTGTGGATGCTTCTGCAACTTCACCCTGAAGCACCCTGAAGCACTCTCAGAGCATCTGCCTTGACGCTACATCGGGAGCCGTCAAATGAAAATTAGCAGCTGCAGTTTGTGATCAGTTAGAGTTAGGGGTGAGTATTGACAAGGACCTCGCAATACGATATGTATCGTGATACTTGGGCCATGCTACGATATTATCACGGTATATTGCGATATTCTACCCAGTTCCCCAGTTAATCGAAATTAAAAGTCAAGATGAAAAATCAAGATGCTGTATATGTTCTTCAGATGATATTGATCATTCAGAGGACAAATTGAGTCAAAACTATTTGCTTGAAAACAACCTATTTATTGTTTATTATTAGTGTTTTTGCACATTTAAGTGAATTAATTAATTTTCCTAAAAAAATCGATATTAAGAGCTGAAAAATCGATATTATATCGGGCGATATATCGCCAAATCGATTTTTTTTTTTCAGACTCCTAGTTAGAGTAGACTTGGTCCTAGAAGGAAGAGCTATTAAGCACTTTTTTTTACCCCACAAGCTGACAAAATTCCTTCCTGAGGACTTAATGCACACATTTTTTTAGTTAAAGGCAGGCAGTACAAGTAATCCCTTGTCAACTATGAATTTAAAGATCTTTTTTGCAGCAACCAGTTTTATGGGGGTGGATTGGGACTGAGGAGCTGGACTGCAGCTTCAACCTAAATGAGGACAGAAAGTCTTTGTGAGAGAGCAGTACGTGTGTCAGGAGACACCAAGCTGAGGTCACACAACATATTCATATTTTTAAAAAAAGTTTAAAAAAAACACCTGACTGGGAAATTTATTCTGAAATACTTGTAGTTCTCTTGGCTGCACTTTGGCCATCAACAATCGGTACTGATTTGTCTGTTGGACAAATCAGACGCTCGTAGAGTCGTGGCCCCGCTGTTGAACATAATGCAGAAACATAACGGCCGGTCAGGTTGGTCAGGTGTTAAAAAATCATGTTGTAATTCTTCCATCACGTCTTGGATCAATAAGTCTGAGTTTACCTGCTGCTGATGCACTGCTCTGTGTTGCCTCTATGTTTTAGAAGCCAGTTTTAAGAGATGGCGTTATACGGGATGTATTTCAATGCACGCAAGTGGAAATGCTGTGGCTGCTAATGATGCGTTCAGCTACAAATGTGAAAACTGAATTTCCAACTTTCAATAATGGAGGAAAAAAAATAAAAACACAAATTTTGAATTGTGTTACATCATCAGGATATAAAACATTAAACAAAGTACTGGTAGAGCAGTTAGGTAAATTACATAACTTAAGATGAATGTTTTCTGTTAATATCAAAGTAAGAATAGTTGGTAGAAACATTTAGTGTTGTTCCGATTCTGATACCAGTATCGGAAATTGCTATGATACTGGCAAAAATGTCGGTATCGGTATCGCAGATACGATATCTGGACTTGGTATCGGTATCGCAGATACCAATTTGCAGATACCGTTACCTGGTATCACAGATACAATACTTTGACTCTGTATCGCAGATCGCAGATACCAATACCAATACCAAGTCATTTATATTTATAATATAATATAATACCAGGTATTGCAATCGGTATCGCAGATATGATACCTAAACTTGGTATCGTTATCGCAGATCGCGAAACGCAGATCACAAATCACAGATACCGATACCAAGTCCAGGCACCAACCAATACCAAGTCATTTATATTTATAATATAATATAATACCAGGTATTGCGATCGGTATCACAGATACGATACCTAAACTTGGTATCATTATCGCAGATCGCGGATCGCAGATCACAGATACCGATACCAAGTCCAGGCACCAACCAATACCAAGTCATATATATTTATAGTATAATGATTTATATGCTAATAAATGGTAAATGGACTGCACTTATATAGTGCTTTCCAGACACCATCATGGTGCCCCCAAAGCGCTTTACAATAGCCTCTCATCCACTCATTCACACTCACATTCACACACCAGTGGGTGGCTGCTGCCATGCAAGGCGCTGCCAGGCCCACTGGAGGGAAGTTAGGGTTCAGAAGTTAGGGTTCAGTGTCTTGCCCAAGGACACTTTGACATGTGGACGGTTGGAGCCGGGATCGAACTGCCAACTTTCAGGTGACTGGATGACCCGCTCTACCAACTGAGCCACAGCCACCAGCCTATTTACTGGTTGCTTCCGTTACACGACCAGCAAAAAGAAATACTTTCTAATTTTGCAATACTATTTTATACTGTTCTATTTGCTTCCCTGTTAATCCACCCAGGGCTTTTTTCTTTTTGTTCCTTTCCTTTTTGTGCTTTCCACCCGTCACCTGCCTGCCCCTTCTTTTTGCACCTGCATGTCAGACTTTGGTTTTGGATACCCCGCTGACTGCAGTGCTTTCTGTTCAAATACAGGACATTACTCCTGCCTTCTGGTCTCCTGCATTCGGGTCAAACAGTCTTGCCAACCTGTCGGCACATATTGGGAACAGAATTAAAATGGCGTGCCGTTTAAAGCTCATGGGCCAGTTCCACTGTCGGTCAGCATGTGGCTGGCTTAGCTGCGCTTTGTTCAACCAGCTGCTGGGTTTGAAGGTGATTCGTCCTATTCAGAGTGAAAGTGGCTGGAAACTGAAAATGCGTATTTAGCTTAAGTCACAGCTCGGCAGTGGCCTTTTTTGCCAGCAGCCAAATCTGAGACCGGTCTTTGAGTCGGTCAGTACAGTTTGTACATGAACTTGCTGTATTTCTCTTTGTATTTCACTGATTTTCTGACTGCATGGGCCTAAAATAGGGTTTATGCCAGAAACATTGCTCTCGGGTGAAATACATGTTTCTTTGTGCGAAAGAAATTTAAAGTTTTAGGATGAGTTAAGCTGGAACAATCAAATATGATAGGAAAATAGACATCTGATGTGATATTTTGAGGACAAAACAATTCAAAGCAAGCTAAGCCTCAGTTCAATTCAATTCAATTCAATTTTATTTGTATAGAGTCTAGTAGAGTAAAAAAAAAACGATTTGGCCATATATCGCGATTTTCGGCCGTCTGATATAATATCGATTTTTCATCTTCTAATATCATTTTTTTAGGGAAAATTCATTCGTTAACTTAAATGTGCAAAAAAAACTACTAATAAACAATAAATAGGTTGTTTTGAAGCAAATAGTTTTGACTCAATTTGTCCTCTGAATGATCAATATCATCTGATGAACATATACAGCAACTTGATTTTTCATCCCTACTTTTAATTTTGATATTAACTGGGTAGAATATCACAATATGTCACAATACTGCAATATTGTGACCTTAGTATCACGATACATATCGTATTGCAAGGTCCTTGCCAATACTCACCCCTAATAGCATCTGTTACAATGTCAATTGTCTCAAGGCGCTTTACAGAGACCCAGATCATGACCCGAGCAAATATCATTAACTAAAATTATAATATTAAATCCAAATCAAGGATATTGGCAAGTAAAAAACTCCCACAGCAGGAGAAAAAACCTTTAAGCCAAACAGTGGCAATGAAAAACTCTACTTTAAGAGGAAGAAACCTTGAGCAGGACCTGGATCATATGGAGGGACCTTCCTGATTAAGACCAGCCGGGTAAAGAAAGAAAAAGAGGGGAGAGACAGGACAGAGAGAGGACGGAAGACAGAGAGAGGATGGAGGACAGAGAGAGGAGAGCACACAAATAACTACATAACTACAAATGACTACGTAAACAGATGCAGGTAGCAGCACTGAGGTGAGATGCAGTTGTTAGCTGCAACAACTGCCACTAAGAGCAGTGCAATCAGAGGATGGAATATTTCTTTACGTCACATAATATTTTAACACTAGGGTTAAACTCTAAACCTAAGCTCAGCGGGTGACAGTGCAACTGGACCTACATCTCTGGAACCCTAACCCCTACCCCAACCCTACAGAGTAGACACACTTCCCTTGCTGAGCTGCAGACAAATAAACCCTCCCTCTAATGCACTCTAACCCTTGGACCTTTCCATTAATCAGACCCAGACAAGTGCTTGACCCCCAGGATGATCACAGCCCTAATCCCATACTCATGGGTTAAAGCTACCAATTGTTGGTATGAAGTAATTGCTCTGTATAGTAATTATCCTCCATAAACACAGCTCCTGCACACCCCAATGAAAGAAGCAGCTGTAATTATTTCCTTTGAAAGGGAATTTTTCACTGGGCTCAGTGAAACCCACTTAGCGGATGGCAGGTCTTATGGTTTCGCCATTGTGTAATGAGGGGATGTTCTTGTTAAATGGAGCCTCAGCAGGCTTTGCTTTGAGAGGACGGCATCGGTTGGAAAGAAACGGAGATGGACGGATGGCTGTAGGCAAGGAAGTGGAAAGTTTATTACCATTTCAAGGTTACGTTGCACCCTGTTCACCTGCGAAGCTTCATTGACCACAATGCTCTTCATGGGCTGTAAACAACGAAGTAACAGTTGCCTGTTGGCTGCACATGTACACACACCTGGATTTACACACTTATTCTTCACTCTAATGTGTTCTGCAGTAAATCTCTGCAGAGGAAGCATTATACATGCTGACACCTCGATATGAATTATGAAAGCATAGACGAAATCAGGCATTAATCTCCGTCTAGCTCCAACAAAAGCACACAAGGCCCCCTTCAAGCAATTCAATAGTGAATTTTAAATTTAGGTTGAATTAAGACGTCAAACATTTTGCATCAACCAGATTAAAATATTCTACGTGCTCAAAAAACTTTGCCTACCGTCTATGCGGCCACACGTTTTTTTGTTTTTTTTTTCTGGTGCACAAACCCCACCACTCCATCTAAAAACGTCTGCACCATCCACAGCCCGTTAGAGCTGAATAATGCCGTTTGACGACAGTTATTTATCACCACCAGTATCCACCAGGAAAAAACCATAAGGAGGTTTCGGAGGACAATGATTAATTTAATCAAGTGTGAGTGAACTTTCTCCAAAAATCATGCTGCTCCGACAGATAATCCGCTTTCCTTGCAACGTTTCCAACAGGATTAGCCCTCATGGGAAGTCTGGATATGTTGTACAGGGGAGGAAAAGAGAGGATGCAAGAGAGATGGAAGAGGAAAGCAGAGGCAGGGAAGAAGACAGAACAAGGAAATGTATAAAGGGCAAGTTAGAAAAAGAGATGAAGAGGGATGGAGGATGACAGAATAGATTAAAAAAATAATAATTTGGACATGGAAAGGGAGAAGTAAATGAGTGAAATTATTTAATCTGGTCTAATGAGAAAACATGAAACAAACAGAAGGACACAGATTCAGTTATTTATTCATTTATTTTTTCCTGTAAGCCAGAAAAAAAAGATGCTGTATGTTTTCCCTTCTGGTTTCCCGTCCAAGCAGTTTGTAATTTCCAAACTGTCGCCAAATTTCCAAGCACACTGTCGCCGTGTGCTTGCCGAGGAAAGGTGATTGCACCAAAGTAAAGACGTGAAGCGATCCTTTTTCAGGATGTTTTTTTTTTTTTTTTTTTTTTAATAAATTGTGAATTGCACTGACAGTATGAACTGGATTTTACTTCACTGGACAGTATTTAAAAAGCAAAGTGCCTTCAGATGACATTTGCTGTGAATTTGCGCTACACGAATAAGGTGACTTCAATGGGAGACAATTTCAGATCACCCACTTTGAGTGTTATTTCAACAAGTGTTTGACACTTTTGAAATGGATAATTAACAATTTTGTGACAAGAAAACTTCACTTATCTTGCATGTGTGAATGTGTGTTAAGGTGGAGGTGTCGAGGACCCAAATGAAAGAGGCTGAGAGGCATGAATAGAAAAAAAAATTTTAAGTAGTTTTATTTGAAAGAAAAGCACTACCCTTGGGAAGGCAGAAAATCAGGGAAAGGAGGAAAAATTAGACTTTATGTACTCACAGGGGCCGACGAGACACAGGGGCGAACAATCAAGAGATGAGAACAGAGGAAGTTAAATCTGAACTTAACACACAGGGAACTAGAAAAGCACTCGGGAGAGCGCAGACCTCCACCAAGCACAACAATTCCCCCATAGCGATTTACAGATTGCGATAAAATCCACCTTCTGGATCAGATCTGGATCAGCCTTTGAAATTTGATAGAGGTTCCTTTTGTCAATTTCATGAGTTTTGGGCAATAATTAACGGAGATATTGAGAAACAAAATTTTCGGCCCCATTGACCGCAATATCGAAAATTTGAAAGTGATCCAAAATCCAGGATTTCTTCTGGATCACAGCCAAAATAAAATCAATTCTTCCTTTTCACATTTCTGACAACTCCTGAAAATTTAATCAAAATCCATCCATAACTTTTTGAGTTATCTTGAACACAGACAGACCTCCTTGGTGGAGGTAATGAGACTAAAACAGCAGCTCAGCACTAAGAAGAATCCCAGAAAACAAGACTTCACCAAACAAACAAACCCAGAAACTTCACACCACAGTGTTTTCTATGTAGCTATTTATTTTTAAAAAAGCAACGGGAAATTGATATAATTGAAATTGATACTAAATAACTAAATATTACATTAATAAAAAAAATAAGAGCACATTTAATTTTCATCAGGTCAGTAAAAGACAGGTTAAAGGTTGTAAGAAATCAAGTTGACCATCATTATTTATTGATTGCTTTGGTTTCCGCTGATTACTGATGTGATAATATTGAGCTTTCAACAAAAACAAACACTCACTAGAGCTGAGCGATATTATTGATTCTGCGATATATATATATCGATATTTTATCGAATATCGATTTTTTTTTCAGCCGCGAGTATCGATATTCTAAGCTTCTTCCAAAACCCCCGTGTCCCACCTTTAAAAGCTTGCAAGCAACAATTTGCACTGTTTAAATAAATTAAACTATTTTTCTCAACAAATCTTTATTCATTTTGTCCAGCATTTGCAAGCTGCCTGTCAGCCATATAATGTGTAATTGATGCTTTCAGTTCAATTAATTCAAACAAAGTCATTGGAACACTCACAAGATGTCACCAAAATCACTTTGTCCCTTTAAAATCTTTGAGAAAATGATGTAAATGTATTGTAAGATGAATATCGATATATATCGTGTATCGTATCGCGAGATTAGTGCATCGCTGCAGCCCTACTCATCACTTCATCACATCAATCAATAGCCTTTTGATGCGTCATTCAAAGGCTCCTTTTTTTGAGCAGTAACATCAACTGACTAAACTGGAAAAACCCCCCACTAAATTAACAGATTAATAAATGATAAACCCATGCTGGCTTTAACAAGTACAGCTGTGACAGAAAACAACAGTCGGCTGAAAACGCCGGTTTTTCCCAACACGCCCAGATTTTGGTGCACGGCCCAGAAGCTGTGTGAAAAGAGACGTGAGATGAATCCATGCTCTTAGATAAAAGCACAAAATCATGTGTAGTAACCAAATATCCCACAGTGTTCTTCTGGGCTAATTATCCTCAAGGAAAAAAAAAAAAAAGGAAAAAGCGTAAAGCAGCATAAATCAGAATTGTGGATTACGGTTGAAAAAGATAAGGGGGTGGATCTGAGTTAAACTGCCTTTTACTGCAGCGTCAGAAGCAGCATCTGCAGGACAAGATGGCCTTACTGCTCACTACAGAAACCATGGGCTCCTGAATGTGAAATTTCTGAATCGCACCGCAGTCCCAGGAGCCCGCCGGAGCTCGCGCAGCTCTCCGAAGTCTGCCTCTCGCTCGATAATTCAGCTTCCTGTTTAAAATCTACGTCGTGCCAAGCTGGAGGTTGCAACTGCCAAAGGGGCAGCGCTGAGCCGCGCTGAAAGCTGTAGCCTTTGATTAAGCGCCTTTCTTCCAGGCCTAATGCCCCGGCCTTGAATTATTCACCAAGTTGGTGGAGAGCGGTTGTGCATGCTACAAGCTTCCTAAGTGTGTTAAGCTAAAAAAACATAATGCAATAAAGATCATCCATGCATAATAGTTTGCAGGCCGGGGCTGGGCGCTCCCTGTCACAGGAAGGCAGAATTAGAGAGGGGATCAGGGATGCAGCTGATGTTGCCAAATTGCTGCCCTTCAAAGCCAGGGCAGTCTCTGGCCACAAACCCTCCTCTGTTATGTGCTGCTTTCTGTTTTTTTTTTTTTCACCAGCGGCTTTCGCACTGCTTTTTTTCAATTTCAAGGGATATGACGAGTGTAAGACATCGCAACACAAAGAATGTGAAAGTCGACAGAGGTCATAGTGGAGTGAGTGCGGCAAAAGAGAGGATTACATTCAGGATTTTTGGGGGGTTTAGTCATTTGGCAGCCGTAAACGGGATCTTTGCTGGCAATAATTAATTCTAATACACTAGGATAATAATCTCCGGGCTGAATGATTGCATGTGGCGCATTGTGTAATCAACACCGCTGTGGTTTTAGCGTGCCAGCACAGATCTCCCTCTCTAAAATTCTGGAACTGATTGTCCCTGGGGTGCTGCATGTCATGCATGCTCATTTATGACTCTGCAGCGCTGCATCACTTTGAAAGTCCAATTCACACCTTCAGATTCTATCATGCTCACCGTGAAGTCATCTCAGGCCTAAAATATTCAAGGTGAAACAGCCATGAGGAAGAGATGTGATGCATTACTTCAATTTAACCTCCATGTATGAAGGCCTGCCGTGTGGGATTCAGGGACGCATCATCTTCTCCGCTGGTTGGATGAAGCTTCCTCCACTTTTCTAAATCTGTTAATCCCAGATTGTTCATTTATCTACTAGGTTCAGCAAGCAGGTGAAGGAAGTGTTGACACGCCATGAGTTGCGGGGACCGCGCGGTCCCCTGAGACAAAGGAATCTAAATAAAACTCAAATCCCCAGCATGCCTGGCGATGTGTTTATTGTTTTACACCAGGCATGAAAGTGATGTCATGCCCTCTCATTGGCTGCTGACCCCCATAACTCAGCAGGGTTCCCCAGCAAAGGCGGGTCGTGTCCCTGCAGCATAAATACAGCGAGCTTCCTCAGCTCTCTCTCTTAGAGCTGGGCAATACTGGGAACTAGGCTTGGGCGGTATCCAAATTTTGATACCGTCAAACCTCTCTCACATTTTACCGGGGTATACCGTATTACCGCGACTATTAAGGCGAACAAACACCACTGGCGGACGCCGCCCGTCAAAATAGCCGTCCCCATTATGTGCCCCGCCACGGGACTTTACGCCTGAAAAAAAAAGGCGAGTTTACCTCGAAACAGCAGTTCAGGGCTTCAATATAAAGTTGGCTCAACTACAGTTGTTATTTATTTGTGTATTTCTTGCTTTTCACTGTAGTTTTAACTGTTCCTTCTCTGCTGCAGCTGCCTGCAGCCTGTCTCCTGCAGCGCTGAAACGCGCTTTACAGTAAAGTGTCTGATGCGGGACGTTTTACTTCCTATAAATTCTTCAACATAAAAGTCCAACATTATTAGTTTCATTAGAAGCTTTTATTTTGAAGCAGTAAGCTCAGGAAGTGTTGTTTTCATAGTCAGTACCTTAACAGGACGAGTCAAACGGGCGAGTGAGTCAGCTGCGAGCGAACACGAATAAACGGTAAAATAAAGCAGTACACACAGCGATACAGGAGAGAAACTAAACTTTAAACCACAGAAATCATTCATTGTATTTTTAAGATGGTATTGAAACTGATACCGCTGCTATTTTTGAATACCGGAAGTATATGGTATTACCGTAATACCGCCTAAGCCTACTGGGAACTTTGGTATCGATCTGATACCAAGTAAATACATGGCCAGTATCGCCGATACCGATACCAACACTATAATTCATATAAAGCTTGATCTATCATGAACCTCCTAAACCTTTTGGGGTTTTTGTGATTTATGTCTTTGGGTTATTTTGTTAAAACCTAGGATAGAATTTTGGCAAACTTTATAGTTGACAGCAAAATACTTTACTATCACAATTAACATTTTTGTGTCCTTGTAAATATTCACGCTAGACAGTGTCGTGAGTCGCTCACGAATGAGGCTGAATGAGGCTGATATTAGATATCCCGGTGATCCACCGCGATAATGAAATGAAGTCAAACATAAACGGTAATCGTCATCGCGTAAAATTTTTACTGCGCTCCATCTCTGGTGGAGATACTTAGCTTAGTTAATGTTTTTCTCTCTGTTGTTACGCTGTTATTACCGTTGAACCCACCGGCACACATTTATCCACGTAACAGTCGTGTTTCCTCACCACTGGGTGGTCACACCCCCGGCTTCGAGATCAAACCATCAGGACGGGGGTGCGTGATTCCGCTTCACACCCTCCCTCCTGTGTGGAAATCCTAGGAGCGATCACAGCATCGGTGGTTAGGAATCACCTTAGCTTAGGCTTTTCTTTCCTTTTTCTTCCTACTAACAACCGTCTGTGAGCGAGATCACCACGTGACCTCGTCCAACATCTTGGAACCCTTATCGCGTGAGGTGGCGGCCATCTTGGTAAGGGACGAAGTCACCACGTGACCTCATCCGCCATCTTGGAACACTTTAGTGCTCTATAGCGCCACACCTGGTCACAGGCTGGCATGCATAGATCAACGGCCATTTTTAGACTGATTGTGGGGTTCAGTCTTTTTCCCTGATTATCAGGTGGTGGGTAGGGTCAGGGTTAGGGTTAGTAGTAACCCCTTTATAACTAAACGAGCATATTATATGCACAACAGAAGAAAGGAGCCTGGCAGATAGAACTGTGTAGATCTCAAAGCAAGAAACCGAAACAGACAAGACTTGCTTCAGAGCTGCCGTGAGCCTGCTGAATTAGCCACGTAAGGATACTGAAGGAACAGAGTGAAGACGAGCAGCGATGCAGAGTTGCTTGTGTTTACCAGAGTGAGCACTTTGCTGTGAAACGGTGAAACACGGTTGGAAGAGCGCGTGATCTGCATCTCATTGAGCTGCGGTGGTGGGAGGGCAGCACGCTGTGCTAAAAAGACAGAAAAAGCAGGATGTCAGGCAAGATGCTGCACACATGCCGTATTTGATAAAGGCTTGACACCCTGTTAGCTTCGGTACGGTCACCAGCTCAAACATGACTTTTTCCATTCCTGGTACGGAGTTTTATTCTAGAGTCCTTGAGCAGTACATTTAACTTCACCGACGGAATCGCAATGTATGAATCTAAAAATGTAATCGCCCTTTTCTTTCAGCCTCTTTCCAAATAAATGGAACCTAATATAATATATAAGATATAATATAAGATATAAGATATAAGATCTCCCCTGGATGACAGCCATTCACACAGGCTGAATACAATATGAGAGCATATTGCCACCACTACGGCTGTAGCGATACACTAATATCGCAATACGATACACGATATTCAGCTCACGATACGATATGTATCTATATTCATCTCACACGTACGGATCTCTGACTGTAAATGTCCAACATGTTGGATACTTATGATTTGAGATTGATGGGGCTCGAGGATTCTTCCAGACACCTCACACCGCAGGTAAATATGACAAGATAATCAGCGTAGTGATCAAGACAATCCTGGGGCTTACTGAGGATTCAAAAAAAGGGAAGAACTGCACTAAAATCTGTGTTGGCTTTAGTTTTAGTCCCATTGTCTGGTGCAGAATGATGTTCCAAGGCTTCCAACCGACTCTAAAACACAGAGCTTTACAACATTTCATCAAATCCAGTGTTTATTTTAAAATCCAGACAACTTTGACTGAAGATCCTAGGGCTGTAGCGATACACTAATCTTGCGATACGATACAATACACGATATTTGGCTCACGATACAATATATATTGATATTCATCTTACAATACACTTTACATCATTTTCCGAAAGATTTTAAAGGGACAAAGTGATTTTGGTGACACCTTGTGAGTGTTCCAATGACTTTGAATTAATTGAACTGAAAGCATCAATTACACATTTTATGGCTGACAGGCAGCTTAAAAATGCTGGACAAAATGAATAGAAGATTTGTTGAGAAAAATAGTTTCATTTTTTTAAACGGTGTAAATTGTTGCTTTTAAAGGTAGGACACGGGGGTTTTGAAAGAAGCTTTGAAAATCGATACCTGCAGCTAAAAAATCAATACTCTCTGGGGAAATAAAATATCGATATATATTGCAGAATCGATAAAATCACTCAGCTCTAGCCACAACACAGACTGCTCTCTTATATCAACTCTTCCTCTCCACACAGAACGCTGTCTTTGGCTTCATTCACTCGGTGCGACGGCGCAGACTCGGTCATCCAGGTCACAGCGATGCTCAAAGACTTGAGTCGAGGCAACTGGGCGGCTTTTTCTTTGTCACGTCCAGTTGTCGTTATTCCACGCTGCCAAAAACATGCAACTTACGACACGGAGACAGCTACATCTGAATGATCTTAAAGAGGAGTGATGAGCTGCTGTTATAAAGACACACGGTCCCTTCGGCGTCTGTCATCGATGTTGTCACAGTAAATTTCCTCTGAGACTCTAGAGAGGTCTTTACTTCTCCCACTCTGGTTCGCTGCCCGACACCATGTAAATGACTCCAGGATTCATTAGACAGTAGGTCTCATAAAAACAGACCTCCGTCTTTTTTTTTTTATTTTGTGGCTGACTTGGTGGTGAAGCATTAAACTGATCTTGTAAAGCAACTTATAAAATAAAAAATAAATAAATAAATAGAAAAAGAATTTGTTGTATTAGAAACTGAACAAGTGCCAAAATAAAAATAAACCCAGCGCCACCTCTTGTGTGTTTGGCACTTTGACTTTTGTTTCTCTGGAGAGTTTAAAACAATAAAAACAGACCGGTGTATTGACTGAAAAGTCTCCCAGGACTCTCGCTACAGGGGCACAAGGAGACTAAGAAGCACAACAGTGTGGTGCCAAAGTTGGCAGCTAGTAGAGGTTGCATGGGCGCCCAGCAGCCACTCACAGGTGCGGTGGCGGGAGGAGCTCTAACTGCAGCTTGGGGGCCGAGGAGCCACACACATTTAAACAGTAGTCATCTGGGACTGACTGCGTGATTCTCGATCACCCCCGAGTGATTACAACTCTTTATGTTGCAAGTAGTGCGAATGCATTTCCAACATGTGCCCTTTGCATGTTTGTGCCCTGATGAAAATGTGCAAATCACTGCCTGCTACGGGGGCCGTGACACAGCGTGTCATCGTGTCACAGCGAGACGCTGGCTGCTCTCGCTAAATAGCTACGAGAGAGGGGAAACAAGATGTCACGGTTTCTCAAATATCTAATCCCAGCGCTACTGGTCCGATGCAGATTTTTAAAGGGGAAGACAAGAAAAGGACACATCCTCCAGGCTTCCCGTTTATCTTGCACTTTAACCATTAAAAAAAAGGATGACATTCTGCAAGCAGTGAGGTATAATTAAAGTTTATTTAGAGGGCGATCCATTAAAATGATAGCAGACAATCCTGCTGCCGGTTTGGGTGCCGCGGTCAAAGCAATTGACCCGAGATTCCCGAGGAGCGATACGGCGAGCGGCTGTCGGCCTGACGGAGACTCTGCCGTCCTGTCTGTGTTTACTGTGGGTTCATTTTTAACAAATGATCTCTGCCACAAACCGTGAAAAAAAAAAAAAAACAACAACAGAGAGGGAAAGACTTGTTTATTTTCACACTGTCATCGCCTGTGAGTGTTTGGCTCTGAGACAGACGTGGAAACAGATGTAGAGACAGAGACATTCTCAGCACAGAGAAAGCAGGAGGGAGCTGATAATTTGTTGCAATATGATTTATTTTTTCTTTCAACGCTTCTTCTGTACGTCACATTGAGTGCTGAAATGGGTCTGCTTAGAGTTCGATTCAGCAAGACCTTTTTTTCATCTGAAGTGAGCCTTTTACAGCAACACTACTATAAAATAGATCGCTATCCATAAATAAAGACAACAAAGACAGCACTAAAAGTGCTATCGCACTCGGTACTACAATTACATATCGTACTGCGTCAGTGATTTAATGAATGTGTAAAAACATACAGGTGCATCTGTCATGTAGCCAAAACCTGGAGACGTCGTCCACCTGAACACCAAACCAACACGGCTTCATTCACTTTGATGTGGTGGCATTATTATAACAAATATACTTCCAAAAGTATTCTCTCACCTGCCTTGACTCTATGAGAAATATTTCATAATAATAAACATGCATTTCATAATACTGGATACGTATTTCATAATAATAAACGCCTGTATTTCATAATAATAGACTCATTTATTAATTGAATTATGACCCAAACGGGGCTCAATAGATGTGAGATATCAAATAGGTTTGTTTGATAGCTTTACAAAAATGTTTGAGAGGCTTGCCAGTAGTTTTTTATTAGAAAAAATAAATATCTGTATATTTAAAGAGTCAAAACTATTTTTGATTTTGTTTATAGCATTGATGTAATGATCTTAGGTATATGTGTGTGTTATCGGTATCGGTCTTTAGGAGCTGAAAGTTATCGGTTATTGGTATCGGTATAAAAAAACAGTTATTACTGTATATCACCATGAGCAAGAACTCAAGGCGATTTTCAGAACTGATGGACTTGAGAAAAACCTCTACAAACTAACCCTAACATGTCCAAGAAAAGAAAAAAATTGATGCACAAGGAAGGCAGCTTCATGAACAACGGGAAAACAAATACAAGTTTGTACCTCAAGGTGAAAAAACAGTTTGTCTTTTCTGTTATGAGGTGGTGTCAGTCGTGAAAGCGCTTTATATACGTCGGCATTTTGACAGAAAACACGGAAATAAATACAGACACAGTTATTTAACAATATAATAAGGTGTAGTTTCATATATTTTGATTTATATTGCATTTTGTAACACTCATCCTGTCAATCTGGCCCTTCGAGGGCAACCATGATGCTGATGTGGCCCTCAGTGAAAATGAGTCTGACACCCCTGGATTACGCTGAAAGACATCTTTTCATCTACTTTGGTTACAGGCTAATCTGCAACTCTGCAAATTTCCAGTTTATTCCCACTAATTCAGATATACTTATTTCCATTAATTTCCACGGAAGGTTCTCGACGCCTAAGATTCATGGTAATTTGCGACCCCGTCTGAGAAGCAGGGATACTGAGCAGCGCCGCTGCTCTCATGGCAGCCGAGCCGCTTTAATGGAATTTACTAGCAGCGAGGTGGTCGTGGAATAGAGGGCAGCAAATGGCGTCCCTAATCTTCATGCTTCTGCAGTAAATAATTGGAAAGTCATAAAAAAAAGGACGGGTCAGCCTTGTACAGAGGAAATCTTTGTGTTCCAAATCTTTCTCTGGCTTTGAAAGAGAACAGGACACACCAGGAGTTGAAGTAGATGGCATTTTTCTGCAACTGATGGGAATTTCATCAAAGAACTCAGAGGGGAAAATCTGTCACCATATCCTCATGTTTATTCATGTGTACATGCCTTAGTCAGTCTAAACACGTCAAGGACAAATTGGACTATGCTGCTCGTCCGTCGCACATTTGATTTCCGGCTCTGACCTATCTCAACTTATCAAACGATGCTTGTTTCCAGTGTGCTGCTCTCAGAAAAACCGGCTGGTAGTAAAGCCAAAGTCCTCAGAGCTCCAGGCTCCAGCAGATAAGCAGCTGAATCCCCCCTCTTGAAAATCAAAGCCCAATTCTGCATTCTGCAGTCAATTTCATTCTCGGAGACATACGATAAATCATGGCAGCAAGGCATGCAGCACAACAGAAAAAGGACTGCAGTGCTGCACTCTAACCCAACCCCGACACAAAGCAGCTCGCGCCGCTGCCAACGGCCATCTCCCTCACGCCCTCGCTTCCTCGCTCCCTCACCCTAATTGCAGGGACAAGACTCTCGCAGGCTTGTGCTCGATCATCATCTGCAGATAGCCAAACAACCTCCCTCCCCTCCTCCCCTCTTCTCCTCCTCCTCTTTCACTCTCTCCTCCATCCTTTCCACCTCTAAAGCCCTTTACTCCCCTCCATTACACTAATAAGACTAATCACCCCTCCGGCTGGTGCAGCCATGGGCCTGGGAGAACATGTCAGTTAGGGGGAGATCAATGGACTACATCAAAGAGCTGGAGCAGCACACAAACCACCCCAGCTCAGGGCCCGGGAGATAACGCTGCTGCTCCCCTACATTTTTCATGAGATTATCCACCACTGCTCTGTTCTAGCCTGTGGTTTGAGCACAGGGTGCTTTTAATGAGCAGATATACAACGGCTTGGAACCACGTGTCCAGAGAGACGATGACGCACTTGTGCATTGGATGCACATGTAGATTCTTGCGTGTAAACGGTTCATACGTCCTCGCCGGGTCGGTGCGTGCTCATAAACCCACAAACGTCCGTGCAGGTAAGGAACTCTATCATTTCTAGAGACCCATTAGCGTTGCATTCATAGCATATTACGGGCAGATTATGACATAGTTGGCTGGTGTTGAAGTAATGGTGAAGGCAGAGGGAAGAGTGAGAGCACATTGCTTTGCCAACCAGCTCAGTAGCCCACTTTCAGCTCCACTTCGCTCATTCAGAAGGCTTTGTGATCCTCTGAGGGTGCTAGCTCAGCCTCCTTGGAGGAGCTGGCTGGCTGAGAGGCTGAGATGAGAGGAGGATGTGAAGTGGAGGCTGGTTTCCTCCAGTTAACGAAGAGAAATGAGGGGATAAAAGAAACAATTAAGCTTTTGCCCGGAAACATCTCAAAGAGAAGCAAGGATGAATATGTATGAGAGGATTTGTCAGGGAGGTGACCTTTAAGTCTGGCTAAGGTGCTAACTGGCTGATACAGGATGAAATGGGCCGGGACCCACAGACTGCACGTTACACATGACATTTTTTTTCCCCCCAGAGGACAAAATAAGATACAAAGAGTCAGTTTGATTTCTATGTTACAGATGTGCCATGTTGCTTCAATTTAATTTTATTTGTATAGTGTTTGTTACAATGCCAATTGTCTCTAGGTGCTTTACAGCGACCCAGAGCATGAACCCTGAGCATATATCATTAACTAAAAATATAATATTGAATCCTAAACAAGGATAATGGCAAGTAAAAAAACCCACTGTGCTACATTATTAGCCAGGAAGCTAATCCTACAGTCCTGGAAATCCAAAAGTTCTCCGACATTTGATATGTGGTTGAGAGAGCTGGGTAACGTCTTGCACTTGGAAAAAATCAGGTACATGATGTCTGCTAAAGCAGAAACATTTTACAAAATTTGGCAACCCGTCCTTGACTTAATGTCTTAAGGTTGTTTGATAATGATCCTGATGCTGTCATTATGTATTTATACTTTATTTCATGTCATATCTGTCAGAGTCCAGTAATGTTCTATATAACACCACCAAGAGTTGTTAATATTTTATTTGCTATGAAAAAAAAAAAAAAAAAAAAAAAAAAAAAAACTCCCACAGCAGGAGAAAAAAAAAACCTTTAAGCCAAACAGTGGCAAGGAAAAACTCCACTTTGAGAGGAAGAAACCTTGAGCAGGACCTGGACATATGGGGGTACCTTCCTGATGAAGACCAGCTGGGTAAAGAAAGAAAAGAGGAGAGAGACAGGACAGAGAGAGAATGGAGGACAGAGAGAGGAGAGCACAAAAATGACTGAATGAAATGATTATATAAACAGATGCAGGTAGCAGCACTGAGGTGAGATGGTCAGAGGACTAGATCACCGGTCACCACGGCAGCCGGCACCGCAAACACACCTAAACACACAGGTGGAGGTAACGGGCTGTGTTTACTCTCGTGGCAATGTGTCGCAGGTATGCCGCAGTTAATTTTGATTTATGCTCAATTTTGAAGCACAGTCTCCGCTATGTTATTCAACGCCACAACGCAAGAGGGACAATCACGAACGAGCTAAACTTACTAAACGTATCTCTTGCGTTTTTCCACTCCCTCACCGTCTCGGCCGTATCCAGACCCACATTCATCGCTATCTCGCTCCATGAATTACTAGAATATGTGCTGTCTTTGTAGTGTGGAGAACCAGAATCTTACAGGTGTGGGTACTTCCTCATTTCTACGACGACGCGGATGTAGAATTGACCAATCAGAGTCCTCCGTTCTCTCCTCTCTGCGGCACTGTCTGCGTCGACCTACAATTTTGGGGAGGTGCACCGGAGTGTCTGTGTAGGGTGGGCGGGCATCTCTGCATAGTCTGCGTATGATTTCCAAATATAAATCTGGCTTAAGTTTATTGCTTTAGTGTGAAGTGAAACAACTTTTCAAGGTCGTCGAAGTTGCAAGTTACCTGTGTCTACCTAAGAACAGAGGAGCCAATACAGATAAAAGCTGCAGGAAAATCAGAAAAGCAGCTCCACTAGAACAGGCTGAACTGGCTCACAGCAGAGGTATCGACTCACTCAAAACAACATTTATCATTACTCAAGAGAGCAAAACTGGAACAAAGAGAGGCAATAAAGCTGTGCGATTTTCTTTTCAATCAAACAGACTCAGAGGGACGTAAATGTGATGTGCACTAAGGATTCTCAATGCTACAACCAGATTTGTCTCAACACATCTCTTTCCAATGAACGGAGCCAATAAAACTTTGTAATTCAGACATAAAGCTGCTTGTTCAGGCGACAGCTCATTGTGAAAACCTGGGAAATTTGAAAGAATCCCTGCTAGGCAGGATCCAGTAAAATCCTGTTTAAAAGAGAAAAGAAGAAGAAGAAGGAGATGGTATAAATTGGTAAATACTGATAAAACAACAACAATTGAATGAAAAAAATCGAATGAAAACATATTCACTCTTGAGAGGCCTTTAAGGCCTGGAGAAAGTATTTAATGACTGGAAAAGCATTTCTGAAGTGGCGTTGGGGAATATAAGATTAACAAACCACAGCAAAGTTTGAACGTGAGAAAAATCCTTGTCTTTGAAAACCAATTTCAAACTGGATGCCAATAAAATGTGAGCACGTAGTCCATAGATTTTCCTCGATTAAGACTCTAATTCCAGGCTGGAATACGTACTGGACGTGCTCGGACAACGTCTTGCTGAAATAACCGTAACAGCTGCATTGATAGAAAAGATTTAATCCGTGTGGCAGTTTTCATCTGAAATATGCATATTAAGCAGTCAGGGTGCCTTCAAGGGTATACATATTTCTTATGGCTCTGAAAACTCGTTTTTAAAATTTTGTTGAGGCGCTTTGACGGTAACTCTGACGAGAACTGGAGCAGCTCGTCTCTCTCCTCTGTGGTCCAGCAGACGCAGCATCCGTTATCTTCAACAATGATTTCAGACTTAGATGCTCCACACAAAAAGGGCAGTTTTCCCATTTCTCAGACCAACAAAAGATGGCAGTGTGCTGCGGCAACAAAGCATCTTTGCCGATGGCTTTCAGGAGCGCATGTGAACCCAGTAACCTGCACAGAAACATGGTTTGTTTGGAAGAGCAGCAAGAAGCCTTCTCTCTCTCCAGAGATAACATACACTATACTGCTAAAAGTATTCAGTCACCTGCCTTGACTCACATATGAGCTTTAGCTCCTCCCATTCCTAATCAATATGACATTGCTCCATCTTTGCAGCTAGAACAGCTTCAACTCTTCTGGGAAGGCTGTCCACAAGGTTTAGGAGTGTGTTTATGGGGATTTTTGACCATTCTTCCAGAAGAACATTAGTGAGGTCAAACATTGATGTTGGACCAGAAGGTCTGGTTCTCAGTCTCTGCTCTAATTCATCCCAAAGGTCTTCTATCAGGTTGAGGTCAGGACTCTGTGCAGGCCAGTCAAGTTCATCCACCAGACTCTTCCATCCATGTCTTCATGGTCCTTGCTTTGTGCACTGGTACACAGTCATGTTGAAGAGGAAGGGACCAGCTCCAAACTGGTCCCACAAAGTTGGGAGCATGGAATTGTCCAGAATGTCTTGGTCTGCTGAAGCATTCAGAGTTCCTTTAACTGGAACTAAGGGGCCAAGCCCAGCTCCAGGAAAACACCCCCACACCATAATCCCCCGTCCACCAAACTTTACACTTGGATCAATGCAGTCAGACCAGTACCGCTCTCCTGGAAACCACCAAACCCAGACTCTTCCATCAGATCACCAGATGGAGAAGTGTGATTCTTCCCTCCAGATTCCTCCACTGCTCTACAGTCCAGTGGTGGTTGCTTTACTCCACTGCATCTGACTCTTTCCATTGTTCTTGGTGATGTCTGGCTTGGATGCAGCTGCGTCACCATGGAAACCCATTCATGAAGCTCTCTGCTCTGTTGTTGAGCTGATCTGAAGGACACATGAAGTTTGGAGGTCTGTAGTGATTGACTCTGCAGAAAGTTGGTGACCTCTTCTCACTATGTTCTTCATCATCCTCTGACCCCGCCCCCTCAATTTACCTGTCCTACCACTTCATGGCTGAGTTGCTGTCATTCCCAAACACTTCCATTTCCTGATAATCCAGCTGACAGTTGACTGTGGAATATTTAGGAGAGAGGGAATTTCACCACTGGATTTGTTTCTTAGGTGTCATCCTATCACAGTTCCACCTGGAATTCACTGAGCTCCTGAGAGAGACCCATTCTTTCACAGATGTTTCTAGAAACAGTCTGCATGTCCAGGTGATTAATTTTATACACCTGTGGAAGTGACTGGAACATCTGATTCTGATCATTTGAATGGATGAGCAAATACTTTTAGCAGTATAGTGTAGCTTAGGTTGGAGAAAATCCTCCTTGTTACGTATTAGCGCTACATAGAGTGGAAATACTTCCAAAAAAAAAAAACAACAAGTATTTAATTAACGTGACACCTTTAATTTAAAAGTCTGGGCTTTTTTGTTTGTGTTTTCTACATATAAAACTGGCACACATAACAAGAAATAAAGGCAGAGTCATCAGGGAAAACTCAAATCCCCTCAAATAAAAATCTAAACATTTATAAAATACAAACAAGCAAATAAACCTGAACATATCCTTGACTCTTAACTAAACGCTGGAAATGCTGGGAGCAAAACTTCCTCCCACATCATCGCAATAAACAGACACTTATTAAATGCCCTTAAATTATAATTCTTCAGCCAAAGTGATGAATGAAAAAGGAGGAGGTATCTTTCAAATTCACCTTCTTTTACACAGATTGAACAGCACACGGAGCTGCTGTAAAGTCTGAGTCGACACGGCTGCCAGGTGACCTCGACAGGACTGCAAATAAATTCAGCCATGCTTAAAAAGCCTTTTCTAACACAACGCAATGGTTTGACAGCAAAGAATAATTTACCAGTGAATTATTATGACTAGATGACATGCAGACTCGTCACAGTTGTCACATACTTTTTAGCAGGAAAACGGGCTCTTCTTTGGGGAATTTATCACCCGTACGGACCAGAAGAACCAGCTCAGTATTTGCGAGCCGGGGAAGTCTTTAAACCCTGCTGATGACCTCGCCTGAGCGATGCCCTTTTAAGTGCTGCCTTTACTGTCATTCTCGGAGTGTTTCGCAGCCAGCTGGATGACCGGCTCTGCCACTCACGCCGTGACACGCTGCTGTTAGCTGCAAAAAAACTGACGATCAGGTGTGGTCCGTCGCCCGCAGAGTCTCGCCAGAGCTGCGGAAAATCCTGTTTTGGCTTAATTGCAGTGTTTGTTTAGTTTTTTTTTTTCTTCCAGATACGCAGACCAGTTGTTCTCCAGGGTGTGATAGAGGCGCAGCGGGACACACCAATAAAAACAAATAAAATGTGATGCTGAATCAGAGCTCAAACACAGATGCTGGTCACCACTTTGGATTTTATCTATGAGGTGATTCAACGTTATGCATCTTAACTCGATATTGTTTATTGACTTTGCACAGTGTGAGGCACCCAAAGTTGTGTTATGTGTATCATAAAAAACTAAGTATCTATGTTAAACTGCCTTTTGGATGAGGCTTAAAATTAATTATGTTTTTTTTTTTTCAGTTTGATAGTCTCAGAGACGGCATCTTTGAATTCTCACACACTATTCTAATGGAAAACAGCTGCACCGAGGGAGTAACTAACAAGCGAAGGGTCATTCAGAGCTCCAACAGACACTTTCCACCACGGTCATTTGGACTCGTCACAGCAGGGTGTGAGTGTATTCTACCTGCAGTAAATTAAGCTCAGCATTTGCCCAGCATCAGTTCAGCAGCTCCCTTCATGGGACAGGTACCGGAACTGAGCTACCTACAGTACGTCCCTGTGACAAGTCAAGATGCCAGATGTGTCTTTTACAATACCTCCAAAGATCATCAGGATATTGGTGGCACTTTTGAATAACATTATCATGAGGAATATCATCTTCCGCTTGGTCCAGAGCCGAGAGATATGAGGCCCGATCATCCGCCAGATCTTCTAAAGCTACTATTAGGGAAAGCGGGTAGCAGGAGGGGCGTTCCTCCGCTAAGAACGCAATTTTCCACCTTGCTAAACCCGCTATCCCACCTGCGCTACCCGCTACATTATGCATAGGAGTGGTTAGGGCGTTCCACCTGTTAAACCAATCAGTGCATCAGTAGCCATTGCCTTTAAGAGTAGGTTGCGCTACCTGCTATTAGCAATCTTCCGCTTCCCTAAAGCCTCTACCTGCTAACTGCTATGGAGTGTCTTTTCATTCAGATCGGAGCAGCTCTCGTGCGCAGCTCGTCTGGGACTCTGCTGTAGAGCTTCCTCCTCTTCCTTCCTCCTCCTCTTCCTCTGCACTGATATATACATATAAATATTTTTACACAGATAATTCCTATCAGCTACCTGAAAGTCCCAGATAGTTGGTGTCCTCCCAGTAACACGCTCTGGTTGTCTATGGTTTAAGACGATCTCTGCCATTTTCTCAGGGGTTCAACTGAGGTCAGATCACGCTTTTTATACAAGAGTTAATTCCAGAGGTAGAGCTGTTTGTGCACATCCACATGTGACCAGGTGGACGCACATTGATGCCATTTGGACGCGCTCTTGTACGTGTTGACATGCAGCGCAACCTGTGTTCGCATGATACCGAGTTTGCTGAAAGGGCAAAAGACACGCCCATTGCCACACCTACAATGTGAGTAAGGGAGTCGGCATAAGGGGTAGCTGCTTTAGGGAGCGGAAGATTGCATTAACGGTTAGCGGAGGTCTCTAAACCCGCAATTTGCAGGTAGGGGCTAGTGGGTAGAAGCTAGCGGGAAATGTACAATCAGGGCCATAATCTCTACAGCGTGTCCTGGGTTTGCCTCGTGGTCTTCTCCCAGTTGGACATGCCCAAAACACCTCTCCAGGAAGGCGCCCGGGGGGCATCCTAACCAGATCCTAACCAGATCACCTCAACTGGCTCCTCTCGATGTGGAGGAGCAGCGGCTCTACTCTGAGTCTCTCCTGAATGACTGAACTTATATCTGTAAGGAGAGTCCAGCCACCCTACAGAGAAAACCCATTTTAGCCGCTTGTATCTGCAATCTTGTTCTTTTGGTCACTACCCACAGTTCGTGACCGCAGGTGAGGGTTGGAACAGAGATCGACCTGTAAACAGAGAGCCTTGCCTTTTAGCTCAGCTCTCTCTTCACCACAACAGCAAAACAGAGTCCGAGGAATATCATGCATCTTCTGTTACAGATCATTTGTCCACCTCCTTTACTGGAAGGAGATCTTTGATTCCTGCAATCACCCGCTGATTAGCCTGCTGTAGAGTTCAGTGTCCTCCCAAAGGACTTCGACACATGGAAGGTCGACAACTTCCCACTGGAGGTTGAACTCCCAACAGTCCGAGCTAAGGTCACTAACAGATGCTGTAACAGATACTGACACATCAGATGTTATGTCAAGTTTTTAGCTTTACATCTCCCTGTACCCTGGAGTAATATCTCTTTGTTACGTAGCATCTTGCCTGTTCTCAGTAAGTGGAAGAAATGGTGTTGCCAAGAGATCATATTTTTTCCTTTAGGCGGTCAAGCAGCGATCCCTGGGACGGAAAAATCAAGCCAATGAAGCAATATCAAACAAAAGTTAAATATTTAAAGAAACAGTGAAGAAATCATTGGTGAGATGTGAGACAAGCCATTTGTTTTAAGCCTTTTAGACCATGACTCTCACACCACAGCTCCTTGCATGCAGCTCATGACATCCCTTCATCCAGTCGCTGTTATACTAACTGAAGGCTCAGGCTCTCACAGGGGAATCCACCTCGCTTGCAGCTTTTAGCTTAGGGCTAAAAAACAAAATGGCCAAACCAATTAAGATAGTATACTAGCAGCAACAAACAGGTTTTTATACTTGACAAAATAAAGCACTGGTGGCCCCAAATCCCTGACTGGCCGTCCTCGTTGTGCTTCACTGATGGAGCTGAGTGAAGATGACTTTTAACAGGGAGCGATGCATCATCGTCTGACTCTGCAAGCCCTTCTCCATGCAGCGGTCCTCCATATCCAGTTAGCCGTGATGAGGCGATCTGCTCCTCACAACAAGCTGAGATCCTGCAGCTTCTCCATCAAATAATCATGGAGGCTGGTTGTCAGATCGTTTGTGTACTGCAGCAGTGTCTGGCCATGTCAACAACAATTTCAAAACTTTCCTTGTCATGGTTTGGTAGTCTGCGTTTTCCCTTTCAACCTCCTGTGTCTGGATTCTACGGGCGGGTCCTGGCGGCGGTAACTGGACGCACCTGAATCCCGGATCTGGATCTTCACTGCTACAGCCTAGTATTTCTTCTTCCTGACCGTACTGTTCTGCCCACAAACTGAAAATAAACCAGCGTTTGCCTGCATTGGTGTTTGTGTCCTGGTCCTCTTAAGTTAGGTTATTACATTCCTGGTCAGGAACCCTATCCCTCACTTAATCAGCATCCCTTCCCTGATAACAACCTTACGCAAATATCAGCTGATAGAAGACGTTCAGTGTCCTAATTTTTTTATTGTTCGATTTGAATATACAGTAATCCCTCACACTTCGCGGTCTCAGCACATCGCGGAGGTTTCAAAAATATTCATCAGAAACATTTTTTTATAAAAAGTGCACGAGGCTGAAGCGAAACACATCACATCAAGAACGAGTCTCAGGAAGCAACAAGAGCCTACAGGGGAGACCCCATGACCGAAAATCGAGGCCTGTGATTGGCTGCTACGACGGGCGTTACTGTGCCGTCGGTTGTCTGTATGCTGATTGGCTGACACACATCCCCGAATCTCCCATCTCTTGCTCTCGTGAGACAAAGGTTTAGTGTCATTTTAAAGTCAAAATGGATCCCAAAGGACACCGCCCATCGCCAAGTGCATCTGGAAAACTGAGACGCCGTCGCAAAATGACGACAAGTGCCAAAAAAAGGGGAACTTCTGGATAAGTTGAGGGGGGACTCCACATCGAGGTTTTCACCATTCGCAGGGGGGGGTCACAGCCCCCATTAACCGGGAAGTGTGAGATATTACTGTACATTCCTCTTAAAAAGTTTTTCCTGACTTTCAAAAGTCCAAAATGGGGTGAAACTGCAATAAACCCAATTTTTGGGCTTTTTATCTGTCATTTCAAGAGGTGTGCATTTGATTAATAAATGAAGCAGACATACTAGGAGCTTCTGCTATTTTTTTTTTCTCCTCTAAAATCGACTTCCTGTCTGCACATGCAGACTTTTCTACGTGCAGATCAGTCATCTCAACTCCAAGCAGCGATTAACTCAGCCCATGTATTTGTCCCCAGCATGTACAAATTCCATGCCACTTACTAAAAATACAGTCTTCAATTTTATAGACATTTTTTAACTGTCTATAAACCTCCTTCAGCACTTTCAACAGAATTAGCTTAACGTCCTGTTGTGCATAAATAAAGATATGTTACTATTATTAGAACAGGACCACTCACAGAGGAAGAGACACACTTGAGATGAACACACTGTATGGCACAAGTTTGACTTCCTTTCATAAAGTGATTCTCACTCTCCACCTCCTGCACACGTGCGAGGATCAGCTCCTCACCATCCCTGCAGTGCCTTCAGTGGTAACGTCTGCTCTGTGACGTGTCTTCATCTCGGCCCATTACATCCCCAGCTCCACATTCACTCTCCCTCGAACCCTCGGAGGTCCTAAAACTGCCAAACACAGACGAGCTCCGCCGGCCAGTGCCGCAGACAGACTTAATGGAACATATAACAGCGGCATTAGCGTGCGGGTATACACCTGCGTTAAAGAAATAAAACAAAATAAAATAAATTAAGCGCCAGCGCACAAACAGAAGCAAAACCTCAGGGCTGTGAGCCATGCAGCATGTTCTCTGTGGTAATTGAAAAATGGTTCCCGTTGTGAGGACAGAATCCTACCTCATCTGCTGTGACCTAAGTTGAATGTGAATTCATTATTTTTTCACTCTGGATGCATGACCTACTTACTCCCCCCCTTCACACACACACACACACACTTTACACAGCTAACTGCCACTACAGCACAGTGCAACATTTGAACCTGGGTGTGTGCGTCACCTGTAGACTCAGGTTTTTCCCGTCTGTAAAAAGACAGAAACAAGTCCGTGCATGCCGCCCCCGTTTTTTTTCCCGCTCCCGCTGAAGCAACTGTGTAGCTGCTGCAAGGCGTCTCCGGGGACTCACGGGCGTGCACACGCACACACCAACACACCCACACGAGAGACGGCACGAGGAGCGCCGAGCGTTGCCATCAAAGCTTTGTTTTTTTTTTGCTCGCCTGTCACCCGCATTTCCCCTCAGTTCATTGTGATGAATTCAGGGAGCACGACATGAGAAAGTAAAGTGGAAGAGAAGAACTGAAATATGAGATTTGATGTCAGAAACAAGAAGGAAAATACGGACACGATAAAGGATAATGTGTAATATAAAATTCTCTAATTAAGGGTGGATGTTTAATTGAGAAAAAAAAATGCATATTTCAAACCTTCAGGTAAAACAACTTTGTCACTGATGCAACGTTGAATGATTTCATGGGGGTAATTAATGCACAATGAAGTTAATGAGAGTAATATGTGGATGTGGCAGTTCTGCTTAATCTCTTACTTGCTACTATGGCTGTTGCGATACACTCATCTCACGATACGATACACGATATTCGGCTCACGATACGATATATATCGATATTCATCTTACGATACATTTACATCATTTTCCGAAAGATTATAAAGGGACAAAGTGATTTTGGTGACATCTTGTGAGTAAATTACTTTGTTTGAATTAATTGAACTGAAAGCATCAATTACACATTATATGGCTGACAGGCAGCTTGCAAATGCTGAACAAAATGAATAAAAGATTTGTTGAGAAAAACAGTTTCATTTATTTAAACAGTGCACATTGTTGCTTGCAAGCTTTTAAAGGTGGGACACGGGGGTTGTGAAAGAAGGCTGAAAAATCGATACTCGATAAACATCGATATATATCGCAGTATCAATAAACTTGCACAACTCTACTTGCTACCTGAGCTTTGTGGAGTCGAGGAGAGAGACTGTGTGAATGTACAATATTTGCATATGAACTGCACCGATGCTCCTCAGTCATTTTTAGGACCGTTACATGCAGCACTCCTGCCTCCCGTCTCATTTCCCACCATCTCCCATTGGCTCCCTCCACCACCAGCCCTTTAAACAACACCCCCCCCACCACCACCACCACCACCATCACCCATCTTCTCTCAGCAGTGCTCCGTGACATTATCCATCGAGTGCACACGCCTCCTCCTCCCCCCATCCCTCAACAGGAGCGCCATATCACCTGTCTGCCCAACTCCGCAGGGACTCCGATTCTTTTTCGGCGAGTGTCTTTACAAATGGGAGAAATGACAAGAACAAAATGTGCTCCGTCTATTTACCCCGTGTTGGAAGAAAACACCGTCGCTGTCGAGTAAGCTAAGAAAAGCGACTCACACAGTCAGCTCAATATCAAATAGTCTCCTGAAAATTACTTCAAATTTACTGGCAAAGACGTGTTTCTCTTTTTTTCCTTTTTCCTCCACGTTTAGCGTCTCGGCAGCATCACCGGGGAGAGCACAGTGCATGGACGCTGAGGGTGAGGTCAGCTGACATTTGCCCGGAGGTAATTCCCATTGACTCAACCCGGACCGACCTATAAGCTAAAACGTTCACAGAAGTGAATAAAGTTGTCCTTTCGTGGCTGCAGTGCTTCCAGAATCAGACGTGCTCCCTTCCACCCTGTTCCAGTTGGGACTGTTACACCTTTGCTTCGGAGCCAGGTCACCAAATGAAAGATGCTACATGTAGACATTTCTTTTCTTTTTTTTTGTTTCTTTTTGGGCTGTCAGTCGATTAAATTTTTTAATTAATAATAATCTAAAGATTTTCATAGTTAACTGATGAATAATTGCAATTAATCATACTAATGTTTTTTTTTAATGTTCTGTTTATCCACTCATCAGTAATTTGCCGCAGTAATTTGCTGACGGTCCCTAAACTCCACAGCAGCAGTGAGGTACTCAGAAGGACATTCAGCGCTGTTCCTTAGCGTTTTAGCCACACTCACTGAGCTTGGAGGGTTGATGACACTTGTGAAATATCTGGCATACTTATATCTACAATATGATACCAACCTGGATGAAATCGGTGCCATTTTCATGATGCTAATAAAGTTTAAAGTGAAAAAAAAACAAGCGAATGTCAAATGTGAGACTAACTTTACCGCCCTGCGGTGGTAACTCAATTCACAGCGACAATAAATACAAATAACCTTTTTCTTCTCAACAGAACCATCTGGCAGCACCTTAAAGATAAACTTATAAGACCCTTTTCTGTCGCCATGTCTGTCCCACACATTAAATACACTGATTGGGTCATATTTACAGAAACGTGTGTGCATTAATCTCCCGTTAAAAAAAAATGGTGGCGTTAAACAGAATTTGCGTTAACGCGTTATTAACGCGTTAACTTTGACAGCCCTAATTTCTTTTTATCACAGTGTGAGGATATCACAGTGCCACTCTTTATTGGGCTGAGTGGAGTATAAAAGCAAGAGGTTATCCCATCAGTGGAGAGGAGACATCGGACCTTGTTCCTCCCAAGTCTCAAAAGTCAGTCAGATAAGTTTTTGTGAGCAGCTAAAAGGGTCGATAGCCCCGACATCACAAGCCCCGAACTCTTAGGACCCCATTGGTGTGAATGGTGGGGGCATGCTCCGTCTCGAAGGTGCTTTTCTGTTTGTGGATATTTAGCTCTTAATGGCTTTTTAGACGCCAGTGAATAGGAAACATGGATATGTAACCTCACCATCAGGGGAAATGTAGTCATTTTAAACTTCTTGAAAAAACAAATGTGAACTAGAAAAGCACTCAGAGAGCGCAGACCTCTACCAAGCCCAACAATCCCCCATATAGCGATTTAAATAAATATTAGTCGTACATATAGCACTGACAATATGGGACTGCTAAAAAAGTACCATATCTTCCTTTATTTTGTGATGCACACAAAAATAAATGATAATGCAATAAAGATTTCATGCAATATTTATTTCCAAAGTCAATATATTAAAATTAAACAACCTCAATGTTTTTATAGAGATTGCGATAAAATCCACCTTCTGGATCAGATTCGGATCAGCCTTTAAAGGTTGATAGAGGTTAACATTGTCAATCTCTGAGTCAAATTTCATGAGTTTTGGGCAATAATTAACAGAGATATTGAGAAACGAAATTTTCGGGCCCCATTGAACGCAATGTTATCGAAAATTTGAAAGTGATCCAGAATCCAGGATTTCTTCCGGATCACAACCAAAATGAAATCAATTCTTCCTTTTCACATTTCTGACAACTCCTGAAAATTTCATCAAAATCCATCCATAACTTTTTGAGTTACCTTGAACACAGACAGACAGATAAACCTCCTTGGTGGAGGTAACAATGTCTACTTTCATATGTTGGTGGGTTTTTTTTTTTCTTTTTTTCTTAAGGACAACTTCAGGGTCACTGTGGCTTAATAAACCAACAAACGAGGGCTTGTTTAGAGGGTGAGTGAATGAGTGCAGCATGTACGCTTCTTCTGAGCTTTCCAGCAGATGAATGAAGCATGCCGTCATGGGAGGGGGAATATAAAACTAGATAAAATGTCCGTGTGGTGGTTTTCATGCTTTCATGTAAAAACCGACGGCTTCAGCCGACCAACACATCCTTCACCGTCTGATCCGAGAACGCGTTGGCTTTGACGGAGCACGTACACTTCCTCCCTGTAGCAGACGTCTGCGGAGACTGAGAGACTCACCCCATCTGCTGTGAGAAATGGCATATAGAGTAGTTATTGCTTTATGTGTGCGTCCACGGGGGTATGAATTGGATTTACTCCAGCCTGTTTGATTTTATAAAACCTGATGGATAGGATGTGTAAACATCTGCAACCCGCAGCCTTCAGTCGCCGCCGGTTTTCATCCAAGTCAGACTCCTGGCATCATAGTGGATGAAATTTCACCGCTGCTTCAAAGGGTTGCATGTCAGACTTTCGTGTGTTTGTGTTTTTTTTTATCTTTTCTTTTTTTTTTTTGTGAAAGCTCCTTTAGTATGAACCGATTTTGCTATCCGGTGACATTCCTGTTTCCTCCTCTGAGCTCCATCTCAACCACCAATGAGGACGGCCGCCGCAGTCACCCGCTTCAGTCATCAGACTCAGCTGGCTCTGGCTGACCACAAAGAAAATCACATTCACTGCCGTCTCTCGGTCTGGAAAGGAAACCGGTTCCCATTGCAGTTTTTTTAAGTAAGCACAATCAACGACAGACAGCGTGCAAAATACAGAGATGCAGAATTAAATTATATTATGCACACACACACAATATATATATATATATATATATATATATATATATTTTCGAGATATCGAGCTTTTTTTCAGCAAGCAACAATTTGCACTGTTTAAATAAATGAAACTATTTTTCTCAACAAATCTTTTATTCATTTTGTCCAGCATTTGCAAGCTGCCTGTCAGCCATATAATGTGAAATTGATGCTTTCAGTTCAATTAATTCAAACAAAGTCATTGGAACACTCACAAGATGTCACCAAAATCACTTTGTCCCTTTAAAATCTTTTGGAAAATGATGCAAATGTATTGTAAGATAAATATCGATATATACTGTATCGTGAGCCGAATATCGTGTATTGTATCGTGAGATTAGTGTATCGCTACAGCCCTAGTATGCACCTCTTTCAAGTTAGAGACCGGAAACATAAATATCTGAGTTCTGCGGACGGCCACCCCCATGTTCCCCTCATTCCTCATAGAAAGAGTGAGTGAACACAGAGTCAACTTTAAGTAGGTCATTTCAAAATTTGACGCTTTGAACTCACAAAGAACCATGTAGCGAAACTGTGGAGGAGAGATTACCACAGACATCCAGTATTGATGTCATTATATCTTCATGTGTCATTTTGAATGTAACCCTCAGTGATCTTGATGGAAACTGTGGCTTATGAGTTTTCATGCGACTCAGACTCCAGAGACGGCGGGAAAATGAGAATATTTTCAATAACACCTGGTTTGAATCCCTCACCGAAAAAAAAAAAAAAAGCCCTGAAGCTGAGAATTCTTCGGATTAACCGAGAGACACTGTCCTTATTGGCTTGTGCATGAAAGAAATTCAGAATTGAGTTCATAACTGTTAGCTGTAACCAGGTTAAGATCATCCTGAGTGATGGGTGCAATCAAAGCTCTATCAACCATTCATGATGACACAGTGGCGACCTCTGCCTGGCCAGCTCCTTGTCTCATTTGTGATTCTGAATTTCTGCAACAGATGTAGTAGTGATGTAGAATGACTGTTTTATATGTGAGCACTTCATGAGCTGAGAGGTCACTAGCTTCTACAGAAGCATCATCTCCACCGTGTAGCCTGAAGTAGGAGCAGAGCCTTCCAGAGCCTTTACTGGAGTTACGCTATATAGTTACAGCTTTTTACTTGAAATGTCAACTCCATGACTGATATATATATCATATATATATATTTATATATAATATATTTTATATATATATATATATATATATATATACATATACATATATATACATATACATATACATATACATATACATATACATATATATATATATATATATATATATATATATATATATATGTATACACACACAGACATCTCCCTCTGTCACTCTTTCATTTTTTCTTCCATCATTACTTTCTTTAGCATCTTAGTCTCTGAGCATCATCGTTGTTGATGCATGACACAGCGTTGTCAGGGATGTGCAGTTGTTGTAGCGAGACGGGAGCAGGAACTCACTTTTTCTGGTTTAAATGAAATTGAAACTGATATTTTAACGTGAACAAAAGTCCCTTGTTCTGCCTCAAGTGAGACACATTAGAGAAATAAATAATAATCATTTTCCCCTCCAGAATCATACCGTTTCCCTCACAGTTCACAGTTCCCAGATAGCCTCCCCCTGTGAATTGGGAACTGCTTCGGCTCGCAGCTTAGAGACGTGGCTGTACATCTGAACATTTCACACAAATGTACGTTTCCATCAATTTCTCTGAAGCCTCAAAATCAGTTAGGTGACCCATATAAGGCTTTGCAAAATGGATAGCAGTGACGCACGATCTCACTGATAAGTGCAGGAGTCTCTGTACGTGTGCGTGGGTGTGTGCGTGAGTGTGCGTGGGTGTGTGTATGTGTGTGCACGTGGGTGTGTGTGTGTGAGTGTGTGCGTGAGTGCATGTCTGAGGCCTGAGAGAGGCGGACAGTTCCTCATTCCCTCCACAGCTATTCATCAACTCCACTTTACGCTTGGCTGGTGTTTTGTTCGGGGCCCAAAGTGGTGAGTTTGGAGCCGTTTGACTGAGACGTTTTAATGTTTTGGCTAGAACTTGTCACCCAGTTCACTTTCACAAGCACTTTGTGGCATCATGTGGGGCGTTTGGGGAACATCGTTCAATTATAGCTGCATTATGCACAAACATGAACCTGTGAGAAACACTGAGGTTTCTGGGAGCAGTTATAAGAACAGTGAGTCTCCAATCCAGATGTTAACATCAGGTATCGGGCTCGATCTTGTCAAAGTAACTGGATCAGGTATGGCAGTGGTTCTCAAACTTTTAATACAGTGATCCCTCGCCATTTCACGCTTTAAGTTCCGTGGTTTTAGTTATTCGCGGATTTTTCAGAAATATATAATAGAATTTAAAAAATCAAGAAAAAAAATCACAGAAATTCCGCGAAAAACACCCCACAGCAGACGAGAGGTAGCAGCTGCCAGCAAAATGTCAAACGATGACTCACAGCCTCCTGTAAGCAACAGGAGAAACCTAGATGGCCCAGAACTCTAGAATCTGTGCTCTGATTGGCCGAGACGCATCACAGGATGTTGTACGCGTTCTATCACAGTGAAAAAATGTTGTGAGCCAGCCTGGCCCCTTTAATAAGGTGGCCTTATGGGTAATGGTGTGGCCTTATGGGTAATATAGTGTGTGTGTCGTGGGACGGCAGAACAAAAACGGGGTTAGATGAAAAGTGGAGTGAGCATCAACAGCAGCCCAGCGTGTATAGATTTACATTCTCTGTAAACCGACAGGAGCCCAACAATACAACCTGTGTGATGTTACAAGTTCCTGCAGTGCCAGAATAAAGTGCTCGTTCCATGCAGGAAAAACCGGACTTTTTGTTTTGTTGTTAGCGTGTTAGCCGCTAATTACGAGCCAAAAATAGCACAATACCAGCAATTTCTTTACTACGCTTCAGAGACCAGAGGCTGTGAAGGTAACAGAAAGACCACAGTTGAGCCTTTGTCTTGTTTCGCTGCAGTGCCTCACTACTTTTTTTATGGTTTTTAAACATATTTTAAACACATTATTTAGGCATTTTGATTTTCACGGGGAGGCGCCGGTTCCCATTAACCGCGAAAAATAAGGGATCACTGTACTGCGTACCACCGGAGAAACTCTTCAGCTCTCTGAGTACCACCATGATGACCAATTTTAAAATATAGCCATATATGCCTTCTCAGTTAGCTTTAAACACACAGAGATGTTTATTCCTTATTGTGGTTATTTATTACCTGAATTGTTACTTTACTGAATTAGACATTTACAACTCTGTCCAACAATTCTCACAGTCTTATACTCTCATACAGAGCAACATAAACACACTTAAAAGTTGTTACATCTGCACTGCGACTAAAAATACAAATTTTTTTTTTAAAAAGACAAGCTACACATTTCGTTTGAAACGTTGTATTCATAATGCATTGTATATTTCAGATTTTTTTTTAAAGTGAAAATGTGGACAAAATGTGGAAAGTCATGACGTTCTCTGGGTGGTACCCGTAACACAGTTTGCGCACCACTGACGTATGGGCTACTGGGGCAGAACTGTGAGGCCGATCCACTAAAAGTGACTAAACAACAAATCGGTCGATAGAAAATCCTGGACAGTGTCATAAAAGCAGCTTAATCTCCAGTCCTACAGAGGTACTCTACGAGCTAAAGATGACAAACATTGTGCCTCTTTCAAGCCTGATACTTTCAGTTTCAGCAAATATGCAAAGCCTGGGTATTGGTATCGTTATCGCGACTGAAAAAGTCGGCATCCCTACTCATCACCAACGAATAATTCATCAAAAACTCAGTTTCTAAATTATTGAAAACTGAGATTTGGCAGGTGAGACTTAAAAAAGAAATCTAATCTGAATGCAGTATAAAATTAAATTAAATTATTAAATTCAACTGCAATCAGTACTTTTACCAGGTTTTGGTACCTACAGACAAACAGCAACACATCAGTAGTTTAACCATCGATAGCTAGTGATGGTGGTAGTGAGTGAGAGTCGGAGTGAGTGGATGAATGAGCGAGTGCAAGCATCAGTTAGACACAGGGGAGGAACGGGAAGAGTAAAGAAGCGAGGCGGACAGCTAATGGTGAGAAATGGCACACACGCGTGGCGCTCAGAGCTCAGTCCATTGAAAAAGAAATACGGCTGTTTGAGAGAAAAGCTGCAGGATACTAAGTTTCAGGCAGAGATCCAGCAGGCTGCGTCCCAGCAGCCATGTGCTGCACATTCATTCACTCTGATTAATGCATCCCAAAAGTGCTTGTTGTGCTTCTCAATATGTGCTTTTAGTGCTTTACTGGGAAGCAAGCATGCGTATCTGGTTTGTTCAAGGAGTCGGGGGGGAGGGACTAAACTCACATTTGACACTTGTAGGTAATCACAAAATCAATGTTACGTTTGTTTTTTGTTGTTTTTTTTCCTCCCAGACTCAACTCTCTTTAAAGGCCTTCCAGAGAATTCCAGTTAAGACCATTTATAAGTCCTAACTCTCATTACATAGTCCTACTCCGCCTTGAGCGTTCATATTTCACCAGTGCTGTTGAAATGTTTCATTTACAATGTTACTCTTCCGGTAGTCCTAACCATCAATTCTTCAGAAAAAAAAGAAAGAATGAGAAAAAAGAAAGCACACACCCATATTATGATGCGGTTGAAGAAATTATTTTAAAATCATGTACAGTCTCTACTGCTCACTTTCAATTATTTAAGGGGTCTTGCAGGAATTAAGTTAACTAAGGAGCTGGATAACCCCCACGCTGCTCGAATTGTCCCATTATTCCAGACTAACAAATCTATTTTAGAACAGGAAGTGTTCGCCGTCTTTGTACTGGGGGGGGTACTGCAACATTTATCACATCACACCCCAGTCCCGTTTTTTTTCTTTTCTTTTTAAACACCTGTGCTTACAATCAGCTACAAACTCTTTTGCTGCACTCAAACATCAAATCCAAGAAGGAAGATGGAAATCCTGTGATGGAGAAGATGCACCAGCAGCAGCTGCCCCCGTCGGCGCAGACCTCTGCAGCTCCAAGTCCAGTCCCAGCTGGATCATCGTCACGACATCCAATTAATGCCAAAAAAGCAGCTTTGATCACAGATGCGCCCGACGTTTTCACATCATTACTTGTAACCTGTCACATCCTGCCCTCTTCCTCAGAGTCCATTGTTTGTGTCTGTCCTCAAATGACCCCGTGGCGTGAACAGAGAATCTCCTGGGCGTCAACCCAAGTTCCCGTTTATTTCCGTGTTATCCTCCGGTGCATCTGCAGGTTTGCTCCTGCTCCCTGAATCTGTGCCAAAGGTTGTTCTTGAACATAGCACGGACATGTTGCAGTTTAATCTGGTGCAGCCACGTATTTAAAGCCATCGATTGTGTTTTGTAACGGCGCCCGGTGTGAGTTGGCACGTCAACAGCCTGCGAGGAGCTTGCCAGACGCCAGGGCAGGAATGCGGGCGCCGCAGATGTGTCGCAGAGGTGGCTGATGGATGTTCTGTTGGTGTCTGGCTCCCCAGTCGCTGTTTTTGGGCTTTGAGCTACAGGAGCATGGGCACCTTCCAAAAACAGACAAATCTTTCAGTCTCTATTTTAAGAGACTCCACGTGGTGGCAAGATGGTGGGCACATTCCCTTAATAAACAGAGCGCCATGTTTTAATTGAACAGGATAAACAGCTGCCTCACTGGGGATGTACGGAAAGAAATAAAATGAGGCAGAAAGAATGAAGGAAAAAGCAGGAGACCACAGAGGGAAAGTGAGGACAAAAGAGAAGAGAAGGGGAGGACGTCACAACAGAACACTCATTGAGTGACAAAACCTTATTGGATTTATTTGTCTTGCTCAGCTTCTCAGATGAATCTCATTAATTGCTGCTGACAGCAGAGAAAGCGCTCAGCAAAAAGGAATCCAAACTATACAAATATCTTAATTTATAATGAACAGCATACAGATATTTTTTTAAATTCTTTTTTTACAGTAAAGCTAAAGTCAAACAGATACAGTTCAGAGAACAACCCTCAATCTCAACCCTCGCCCTTAACCCTTAGTCTTTGGCCCTCAATCTTAGCCCTCCAAAGTAAGTGTAAGGATTATCTTGTGACTTAGAAATGAAACACCCCTTTGGTGCAGTTACGTCTCCAGACTGTGGGGGGCGGCCTTACGCCAAAGCTACATCCAGTCTGTCAAAAAAATGATGATGACGAAGAAGAAGGAGAAGAAGATGTAGACATAGAAGAAGAATAAGATAAAATACATATATACAGTGGTACCTTTACTTACGAAATTAATTGGTTCTAGAAGTAGTTTAGTAACCTGAAAACTTCGTAAGTAGAAACACGTTTTCCATGTAAATGCCCTAATCCGTTCCAAGCCCCCCAGAATTCGAACATACATTTTTTATAAATTATAAGTAATACATGAAATGACATGAAAACCTGTAAGAAATACAGGTTAGAACTAGAAAAGCACTTAGAGAGCGCAGACCTCCACCGAGCGCAACAATTATCGAAAATTTGAATGTGATCCAGAATGCAGAATTTCTTCCGGATCACACCCAAAATGAAACCAGTTCTTCCTTTTCACATTCCTGACAACTCCTGAAAATTTCATCAAAATCTATCCATAACTTTTGAGTTGTCTTGAACAGACAGATAAACGCAGACAAAAACATAACCTCCTTGGCGGCGATAAAAATTGTTTGTTTACCTGGGTTGCTGGGTTACGCTCATACAGACAAGGGTACCCTCCTAGCCAATGGGATGCCAGGAAGATGCTAAGCGATAGCCAATGGCAGAGCAGCTCGGACGCACCGTTTTCAAACAGAGATACAGAGCCGACAGCTATGTTTACGTTCAGTAAACTCTGGGAGCTGCGAGTAGCAGCGCCACTGTATTTTAGCCTTTCGTATCCTGAAATTTATTTCGTAACGAGAGGCAATATTTTTCCGTTGGGGCATTTCGTAATGTGAAAGTTTCGTATGTAGAGGTACCACTGTATAACGAAGACAGTAAGATAGTTTCATAACATTAACATCATTAACTACAAAAATACTTACATTCGTAGCTAGCCCTTTTCAGCGCCAACCTTTTCAGAGATGTCTTGGCCAAAATACGCAATGCCTTCTGGGTAGCCCTTACTCCCAAGGGTAGTGCTGGAGAATCTCAATATTGATGACGATACAGCCTCAAACTTGTCCCTCAACTTGACGTTCTAAGAATCACTTCACGGGAGCACGCATTTTAGAGATTGAGGGATGAGATTTAGGGTTAAGGGAGGAATTGGAATTGGCCCCAAGTTCACCAAAAATTTACAGTACATATTATGAAAGATCACGATGAAAAGAAGACGAGCTTTTAGAACTGCGTCTATAACACAATATGTCACGCGGGAGATACGGTCGAGCTGTATTTCTTTTTCCTCCAAAGTCACGTTTGATCACGCTTCCATTTCTGTGACATCTCAGGTTCGTGTTCACTTTATTTTTATTTTGACCAAAGCATGGGGCAGATGTTACATCATGATCTCAAGAAAACATGTCAACTTTTAGAAGAATTTCAAGAATTATAGATGAGTTTTCACACAACTGCAAAACAAAGGATACCTGCGGCAACGTGACTCTCAATGTCACAGTTTACGTAACAGGACATCAGGGCTGCAGCTACGTGTCATTCATCCCAGTTACGAACACCACACAATCTTCTGCCTGAAACATAAACTGGACTAAGATCAGACTGGATGCTCGAAGATAATGGCCTGTCGTCGAATCACACACAAGGATTCGATGGCAGCAATGGTGCTCTAAGTGAAATACAGTAAATAAAGTGGTTTTGTGTCGTCCCAGCTGAAGTCAGATTCATGCCAAGACTATGAAACATCCTTTTCTAAAAACCCTTAAAGACACTAGAGAGAGAAACATACTTGACAGCGACCGGAGGCTTAAGTGTTTGTAGCATCATCTGTTTGAGCAAGAAAAACAAGAAAACAAGACCAGAAGTGGCATATTGCGACAGTAGATGGAATATATGATCCTAGAACAGCTTGTAATGAACGAACATTTGTTTTCCGCCCTGCTCTGTGGCAAAGGAAGCAGATTATCCTACAGGATACAACATAAATCAACAATCAGCAGGAAAAGCCAGCACACAGCTTTCGGGTCCGCCAGGGAGAGCGTAAATTTAATTGAAACCTGTCTTATGAGGTGTTCAGTACAGGGAGGCCTGTATTAAAATCCTAAAGCCAGTCACAAATTGGTCCAACAATCAGCTAAAGCCACCTCTGACAAGGTTTGCGTGCAGCTCCAGAGCGGAGACCACAGGATTTCACAGCTAGCATTAGGAAATAAGGTATTAAACAGCATTATTTAAGCCACTTTCTCAACCTCAAAGCAGAGGATTGGCATGAAGCTACTGAGAAGACATGACCTTTTGTAAAACTTTGTAAAATAAGAAAGAGAAAGACAATCCATGGAGCACCTTGTTACTGTAACTGTGCTCCATTTTCTTTCCAGTAGTTTGTTGTGCTGTTTTTTCCTCCTTTTTCTCTTTTCTTTCTGTATGTTTGCAGGCCAGAGTTTCCTGAGTTTCATGCTGACTTGCAGTTCCCTTCTCTGTCCATCCCAGCGTTTACCTCCACCTGTGTGTGTAGGTGTGTTCAGGGTGCCGACAGCACCGGTGGTGTGGTGTGGTGACCGGTGATCTAGTCCTCTGACCATCTCACCTCAGTGCTGCTACCTGCATCTGTTTATATAATCATTTCATTCAGTCATTTGTGTGCTCATCCTCTCTCTGTCCTCCATTCTCTCTCTGTCCTGTCTCTCTCCTCTCTTTTTCTTTCGTTACCCAGCTGGTCTTCGGCAGGAAGGTCCCCCCATATGATTAAGGTTTCTTCCTCTTAAAGTGGACTTTTTCCTTGCCACTGTTTGGCTTAAAGTATTTTTTTCTCCCTCTGTGGGAGTTATTTACCTGCCATTATCCTTGATTTGGATCTAATATTATAATTTTAGTTAATGATATCTGCTCGGGGGTCATGGGACTCTGTAAAGCTCCTAGACCAGTGGTTCTGAACCTGGGTTCGATCGAACCCTAGGGGTTCGGTAAGTCAGTCTCAGGGGTTCGGCGGAGGTCAAGACACGCACCTGACTCATTAGAGCTGAGCAGTTTTATCAATTTTGCGATATATATCGATATTTTATTGAGTATCGATTTTTCAGAGTATCGATATTCTAAGCTTCTTTCAAAGCAACAATTTGCACTGTTTAAATAAATGAAACAATTTTTCTCAACAAATCTTTTATTCATTTTGTCCAGCATTTGCAAGCTGCCTGTCAGACATATAATGTGTAATTGATGCTTTCAGATTCAATTAATTCAAACAAAGTCATTGAAACACTCACAAGATGTCACCAAAATCCCTTTGTCCCTTTAAAATATTTCGGAAAATTATGTAAATGTATTGTAAGATGAATATCGAGATATATCGTATCATCAGCCAAATATCGCGTATCGTATCGCTAGATTAGCGTATCGCTACAGCCCTATAACTCATAATGACACGCCCAGCTTACCCTCCACTGGCTAGAGGTGATCACGTTACATTGCTTGGCCAATCTGTGCTGCAGGAAATCTGGTGCGCTCAGTAGTCGACTTATGACTGTCGTGATGGTACATCGTGTGATTTTAATATTTTAATCCATACAAACTATGTCAAGCAAAAAAGAAGGTGGTCAGAAGACTATGTACAATATGGATTCACATGTATACTGGAACATGATGGGAGTCAGCTTCCTGTGCGTGATTTGAAAGGCCAAGTTAAGCATTTTTACACCAGCACTGGCAAAACTAAAGGAATACTTCCTTAAACTACATGGAGATAGGGAGTACAAGAACACAACGCTTGCTGAATTCAAGGTGAAGAGAGCCAGATTCTATGAAAAAGCTACTCTGCCTGCTCTCGGCTTTGCACCGATCAACAAACCGATCTGCACAGCATCACACAAAGTTTCTTACCTGATCAGAAAGCAAGGCAAACCACACACCACTGGTGAAACACTTCTGAAACCAGCTGTGTTGAAGATGGCGAATCTGATGCTGGGAAAAGCGGCCGAAGTTAAATTATCCCAAATTCCCTCTTTCAAATGACACCATCAGAGACAGAATAGAGGACATGAGCAAAGATATCTCGGCTCAAGTAGTTGCAGATCTGATTTCAGTCTCCAACTCGACGAGACCACTATCTAAGTCAGCTTGCTGTATTTGTGAACTATGTTTACGATGACATGATAATGGAAGATTTTTTTTTTATTTTGTAAGCCTCTTACAGCAACAACTAAGGCAATCTTTCGTGAGATATGGTGTCTGCAGTTTGTACGGACGGTGCTCCAGTCATGTTGGAAAGAAAGTCCGGTTTTGGTGCGCTAGTGAAAGCCGATGCACCACACCAGTAAAACATATACCTATGTCTTAAAGTTGAAATCATATGCTATTTTTTAAATAAAGAAGTGAATGTGCGTGAATGTGCATATGAGACTGGTGGGGTTCAGTACCTCCAACAAGGTTAAGAACCACTGGCCAAGAGACAATTGACATTGTAACAGATGCTATACAAATAAATTTGAATTGATTTGAATTGAATTGAATGTCTTGTTTTAAAAATAACATATCCTATTATCCCCAGGCTCTGACAGTGGTCTATCTGTGCAGTGACAGTCGTCAACAAATTACTGAAACAGCTTAAGGTTAAGATGGCACACTGTAAAAGTTAATGATCTTCCAGCGCGAGAATCCACGTTTGACATGAAGAGATAAATTTATTGTCTGGGCGCAGTGACAGAAACATCCACACAGAGAGGTGGGCTTAAGCTGGCTTACTGCTGCCAGCGACAGATCTCTGCTGCAACGGCTGTATCTCACACACACACACACAGACACACACACACACACTCTTCAGGGTTAGTCACCTTCACATCACGAGAATCCCGCTCTAAAAGCCGGCGTAACACCGACAAACAAACACATACAGAGCGATTGTCCAGAGCGATTGTCTAGTGATGATGAACTTCAGGCAGCCATGGAGACGTCCGGTCAACATTTACCTTCACCAGCACCTGTTCTCAAGTGAGACAGCTGTTGTCACTTTCGATTCCATTTCAGTGGGATCTGAATACAAATAACTGCGAGCAGCACAGGCATAAACAAGTCAGCGCCAGACCCCAAGAATGCTGTTCTGCAGCAATTAGCCTAGAATAGCATCATCCAGAGTTACAGCACAGCAACCTTTTTACACCCAGTGAGACACACAAGCACCACTGAATCATTTTGAGTATATTATGCAGACAAGCACGTGGTTGGTTGCAAACAAGCGCTTTGATCCACACAGGCATGCGCATAGACAGCAATTAAATAAAAACTGCTAGTTTCTACCTAATAAATGTTCATTGCTCTCAAAATTCCAATTTATGCATGAAAATGTACAGTCCAGGAAAAGAATAGGCAACAGGGTCCTCATGAGTAGCTAGAGCGCATCTTTTAAAGACGTGTTAGAGGTCAACATCACTGTTGTAAATCTGGCTGGTTGAGCTCTGGAGCTGATGGGAGGTTGAAGCAAATCACAGCACACATTCACTGATATACACCACACAAACACCACATGCATCACCACACACACACCCATCTTCTATATCTGTCTGTCCGGTCCTATTGTGTCCCACTGTCTGATTTTAATTCTCTCTGACAGAATCAGGGTTTGAGGTGTTAATGAAATATCATAGATCAGGCGGTCAACGGGGGCTGATGAAGGACACATTCAACCTCATTTACACATGCACACAGGAAAACGAGCATCTGCTGCGATGTCAAACTGACTTTTTTTTTTTAATATTAAAAAAAATTAAAAGCAAGGATTTGCCAGGTTATGACACGAACCATTAATATATATGCTGATAGTTTTTAAAAATAAATAAATGAATGAAACATTAACCTAAGTAGGCAGAAGAAGTCAAAGCTGGTCCAACCAAGGCTCCGTGCAGCACAATCACCACCTCCACATTTCAAGCCAGACGCCCAACGTTTATGAAAGATGCTTCACAAACCTTCTCTTAGCCATTACATTTCAGCCGTTCCTATCGGCTCCAGACACATAAACTGCCCTCAGCCTCTGAAGCCAGAGCTTTTAGCTTTAAGCTCCTTTTCCTGTGAAACAAGTTGCGATCAGAGTACAAAACCTCTCAGAAATTGTGAATGATGCCTAAGACCTTCCTCTCTGAAGAACGTAACCAGCAGAACCTTGAGCAACTGGTGTTCTGTAGAAGAAAATATTCATGCAGAACACTTAACTCTTTTTTTTCTGTCTTGTTTTGTTCTTTTCGCTTAGAACGTGCATTGTGGCAGCATGAAAAGACTCCCTAATGCTCAGGTTAGTTAGGTGCTTCAAAAATAAAAGGCAATAACTATCAAAGGACGTATGTGATCTCAGAGGAGTTGATGAATAATTTCATACTTGAGTCACGTATTATAATTATCCGTAAGTCCCTTTCAAATGTTAGCCATCTTAATTACAGACTGTTCCTGTGTATTAGAGACTACAAAAGCCTGCTGAGACATCATTGTTGTAACTAAAAAAAACAAAAGAAAGTTGCTTTTGAGAATTTGCTGGCTTTGCAGGGCTGATATGAGGAGAGACTGTGATAATAATACAGTTGCTCGTGTCTGAGCGCAGCTGCTTCGCTTCGACGTGAGGACTTTGCAGTAACGGTGATGTCATTCTGCATGGTGTGACTCTCTGTCTATGATACAACTACAAAAAGAAGCCCTGGCTAAAGAGGAGGGAGTTCATGAAGGACTTCGGTGGGTTGCAGACACCTGGTTAAAGCTGGGGGGAAAAGTAGAAACAGCAGAACTTCAACATCCATCATAAGTTGCACCGTCACCGTCTTGACATCTTGTGGAGAGCCAGAGAAACCGCGGGAAGAATGCAGCAGGCAGGACGGATAGAAGAGTGAGAACGAGTGTCATACAGCCTGGTTTCAACCCTCCGGAGGCAGTCACAGAGAAGACATTAAGCTTTTAACCATATCCTGAGCAGCACAAACACTGTTCTGCAGAAGCTCCCTTGCTCCTCTGAGGTTTCATACACATCTTTGTGGGTGTGTGTGTGTGGGTGTGCGTGTGTGTGTGCCAACACGATTGAACAATGTTTTGTTGACCAGATAGTCTCAGAGTGTGAGAACATTTCTCTGCTAAATCACATCAGTTGTAGTTTTCTACAGTTTTCAATGTCAGAATCAGCGTCAGAATGAGGCGACTGCATGAGATTTCTGATAATTATATTCAGATTATTGCTTTATTAAACCAAATCTGTGTCTCAGAGGTGAATTTTTTCTCTTACAGATTTTTAAATTATGTGACTTCCTGTATATCTTTAAACATACAGAAATATCTATTTGAATAATATATGAAAAGCGGACCCTATATCTGTCATTGTGTGACATTGTCTAATTTTGCACATATAGGATGATTTGTTCTTTGGTCAAATATATATTTTTAAATTTGCCATATGCCTCTCATTGAATGAATATTGATAGTTTCATAATTATAAAACATTCAGTTATCTTACACCAAAGAAGCTTAACTCACACATCACTAAAGAAGTTTAACTAAGACTACCTACATTAATCTTTTAATTGAAACTGCATGCTCCGTGGCCCATTTAATTAATTTCAATTTAATTAAAGCTGTCAGCCAGTATCTTGTTGTTAGCAAATGATACATACGTACATTATATTACATATATAACATATAAGACACCGAAATAAGTTTCCTCTCACTTATACTTGCAAAATTAACCTTTGCTTCTTCTTTTTTTTTTTCTAATAAGTGCTGGAAGCTTAAATTAAAATGCTCGAGTAAGTGTGTTAAAGCTGTGGTTACCATGGCAACTCTTCTTCAGATGTGGAACAGGAGAAAACGGTGCATCTCAGTCTTTGACTCTAAACTCCTCTGGTTGAAGTAGCAGAGCTTATTTACAGTTTTATCAGTAATCGTGCTGATTATCATGAGTGCCCTAACTGGAACATTAAATATAACTGTTTCTGGAAGGTTTTTGTGTTTTAGAAATAGTAAAGAATCATCTTGGTGGATTGTGTCTATCAACCCAACTCTATTCTCCGATACAATTGTGTGTGTAGATGTGTTCGCGGTGCCGGTTGGCGTGGTGACCGGTGATCTAGTCCTCTGACCATCTCACCTCAGTGCTGCTACCTGCATCTGTTTATGTAGTCATTTCATTCAGTCATTTGTGTCTCTCCTCTCTCTGTCCTCCATCCTCTCTCTGTCCTCCATCCTCTCTCTCTCCTCCATCCTCTCTTTGTCCTGTCTCTCCTCTCTTTTTCTTTCTTTACCCGGCTAGTCTTCATCAGGAAGGTCCCCCCATATGATCCAGGTCCTGCTCAAGGTTTCTTCCTCTTAAAGTGGAGTTTTTTCTTGTCACTGTTTGGCTTAAAGGTTTTTTTTCTCCCTCTGTGGGAGTTTTTTACTTCCCATTATCCTTGATTTGAATTTAATATTATAATTTTAGTTAATGATATTTGCTCTGGGTCTCTGTAAAGAGCCTGGAGACAATTGACATTGTAACAGATGATATACAAATAAAATTGAATTGAATTGAATTGAATCGAATCCAGCTTTTGAATCAATTTAGCAATAATTACACTACAAGCAACAATATATTTAATTGATGAAGTAAGACTTACAATCTCAACTTCATCGCCTGTTCAAACACTCTCCGAAGGTTGCTTTTTTTTCTTGCAAATGAAGAAATATCAAGACAATGCAGTCGAATCTGAGTAAGTGTTGCACAAACATCTGGTCTGAAAGAAAAAAAATTGCATTCATTTATTGTCCCCTCTGCAATCTGTGGACGGGTTTCTGACTGTCACTCTGAGTGACCAAGAAGCTACATCTGGGTTGCTAAACTGATGCCAATGCAGAGATGGAAATACATGCAGTTCCTCAAATGACCAGTAGAGGCTGGCTCCAAAGTGAATCTGTATTGATGTTAAAATTGTCCAACTTTACAGCAAAAACACACACATTACCAGCCTGGTCCAGAAAACTCTTTTTGAGCTCCCTAGCTAGATTTCACATATGTGGAAAAAGTGAGGTGATTTTTAACAAACCTTATCAGGTAAAACTATATTAAGTCAGAAATCTATGGATAATTGGGGGCAGTTTGGCCGGAGCTCTTTGCTGAGCCACCGAGGCAGACGGCAGCTAACCTCGGGTTTCCAGCTACTGGCAGATGGCCGTGTTAGCTCTATTGAGCATGACTAGCGCTCTGGCAGTCACCATTTCAGATGTTGCTACCAAAATAACATCTGAAACAAGGACTAATGGACAGATTTGATTAGGATGAGATTCTGTTCAAATAGCTAACATCATAGGTTAGCAGCAGCTGAGCTAAGAGAGCTAGCTCGTGATAACTGAGGTAAAGTGGGCCTGTGCCTTTTTTGTTTTGCCTCTTTACCATTTTGGGATTAGACAGAATCAACTCTTCCAAAGATGTCATCCTCTTACATGTTTGAATAGCTCTAAAATGGGTTTCAAAACCACTCGTCAGAACTATATGGCTGAAGTCGCAGAGGGTTTTTCCAGTTCATTTTTATACATTTTTAGGAATACAACCAAAACGTGTTTATATAGCGGTTTTCCTGTCATGGGACCACTCAAGGCACCTTTACAATGCAAGCAGCTTTCTTTCACTGCCATAATTAGGTCGATTTATTTAATTGGCTGATATAGCCCCATAATCAATCCTAACATTCCTACAATAAAAGTAAACTATGGTTAATGTATATGAAACCTAAGCAAGATTTATTGCAACCAACTAGCCTGAACAGCATGTTTAACCTCGCGCTGGATTCACACAGCCGTGTTGCGGCGACGGGTGGTGTGTCTGACGTTTCTCTATCATTACCAAAAACGACCAATAAAATTTCTGCGTGCTTTAAATTAGTCCCTCTTTTATGTTCGATTTCGCTGGCTAGCTCAAGCTGTGCAGAAGCAACTCAATTGGCTGACGCATGCGTTGAAGCGGGAAAGGTTATTAAAAAAATCCCCTTGCTTTTGAGAGAGGCACATCTATCGATGCGACATACGGAACCAACAGTTTGGTTTGGCGACAGACAATGTCACCTCATTCAAAGTCTATGGAGACCGACACAGATGACGTCTGCATATGTGTGAGAGGGACGCTGCTATCGGCTACGTTCATTAATATTGCCCCAATGTGTTTTCAGATAAGAAACCATATGGAACTTTTTTTATGGCAAATATGAAGATAGAAAATTTTGTATGAGGTGCAAGATGGTTGCTTAAATGTATTACAGTCTCATTATTTTGTAAAGATTAAGGGTAGTTTAAGGGGTAGACCCAGGGTGTCAGAGAGGGCAAAAAAAAATAAAATCATGCAGAAGAATATCTCTATAAACCTAACTATCATCTGCTATCAGACTGAAAACGTATTACGGTGCCATTGCTTTGGAAGAAGCTTTGAATCAAGGCTCAGGGAAGAACACCGAAGAAAAACTTGATTAGTAATCCGACACTAGTTGTCTCTTCCTCCGAGCCAACATAGAGCAGAGCTTTCAGTCCATCCTTCCTGTCAGACGGCAAAAAGTCTGGTTAGGTAGAGCAACAAAGGCTGCAACGTATCAACACCTCTTCATGTAAGAGCTCAATCAATTAAAGACAAGCTGAAAAAGAATTCCTGTCTAATTGAGCAGGTAGGGGACGACAAACAGGCTTTAAAAGTCCCTCATGTGATGATCTGGGGGTGAAGAGGAAGCATCTTATGCAGCGTTAGCAGGCTCCTATCATGGCTGATTACATTGAAAGCCAAAGGCTGCACACTCAAAGCGCTGTTGACAAGTATCTTAATAGCTCTGACTGATAGTGAGGCCCGCTGGCTGAGAAAGTGATTACCGATGGTGATGGTTTGCTTTCTCCTCCATAGCAATAACTTGGTATAAAAAGGATGCAGATGAGCATTTTCAGAAATAAGAGTGGGAGATCACGCTTTACCTCTAAATTATGAGTGGCCTCAAGACCCGGGGCTGAAAATTGAGTACGCTCTTTTTCTAGGTAATTTATTAAGAAAGTGATGGGAAAACCAAGATCTCGTTTATAGAGGAAGAATCAGCAGCAAATGTATATTTCAGGGGGAAAAAAAGTATTTTGAAAAGCGTTTGTGCTAAAACAAATTCTGGCCTCAATAAAACAGCTTCCCTGTATCGTTATACCTGGTGAAGAGCTGTCGGGATTCAAGCCTGTTTTGTTTAATTTCTTGTTTCGCTGCACATTGCTCATATTAGCACAGACTTCCATATTTCTGGTCCTATAACGGGTCAATTTCTCAAATCATTCATAACAAGCCTTTGAAAGCTTCGGTACCAGAGCAGAATAACTTCTTTTCTCATATCCTTTTATCTATGAGAGGATTTTTCACCTGAAGAAAAGTGTTGGTTTGGGGAAAAAATAAACTTTCTGTACGCGTGTTAACTTATGAGTTTGGATAAATAGTTGCTGGTTCATGTATTAGAGCAGTAAACTGTGAGAAGAATGCCGACACTGCGGAGGCAAGCTTAGATGAGAATGACTTTCAGGCCCCTCCCCTTCCCTCTCTGCTGTGCTTCAGCTCTGCCTCCGAGGCCCCTCCCAGCAGAAGAGGTTGCCATGAAGATGCAGGCTAGTAACCACGGTAACTGCAAAAGAGAAAGCGACTGACCACTTAGAGACTATTCCTGGCTGTGACTGGTTGCTTTCACTCAACAACAAAGAAAAAGAAAAATATCACATTAAAAGCACTGGAGGGAACCAAAAGTAATCAACTTAATTAACTTTTTTTCCCCTTTTTTTCAACTTGACCTTCACCAAAAAGAGAATTACATCCTGTTCACAGCTGAATCCAGTGTGGCAGCACATGTATTACTAGCAAGGAGACGCTTTTACCAATAAACAAAAAAAAAAAAACTTTCATTTTAAATTCTGGCACACACATCAGTTTAGATTCACACATGCACTCAGAGGCCATGAGGCCGCCCATTCGTGGCTGACGCAGTTTCCATATGTACTGCAGAGTCCATAGGAGGATTTATTTTGCCTCTGGCTGGCTCAACGTGGACAAAAGGACTCTCCTCCTCTCCCGACAAAACCCAGCAGCTGCTGGTCACCTAATGAGATTATGCTCAGCTCCTGGAAAATCTGCTAAGGAGTGTGGATCAGACCAATTAGTCCACTGTCTTCCACAAAGAGACACAATTAGCATAGATCCGATGGACACATGCCAGGCTCCAAGGTAATAACAAACTTGTCTAAAGAAGAGGGAGAAAGCTCGTCTTCGACGTGACTGATCAACCCCATCGTGGCACGGCAGTGTGGTCCAAGTTGCTGGAAGGAAACTTGAGCTCTTTTTCTTGCTGATGCAAATAAAAGCTGTTCCAGAGAGACTTTTGATCAAAATCCAGAGGAAAAAACAGTGATGGATCCCACTTGGCCCGGAGGTGGAGAAGACAGCGCAAAAACCAGACGAGACAAATGAGCAAAGCAAAGAAAAACTCCTGCAGACGGATGAAGGGCCCTCAATTCGAAAAGTACCATGCTCTTGTAAAAGTCAAAAATGAGGCCAAATGTCTTTCAAATTGAGGGAGTTTCTATTTGAATAACAGTACGGCATAAACATACAATTTAAATCAGTTTTTTAGAAACACGCCAGTCAAAAGTCTCCAATGCTGAGAAAATTGTGGATTACCGCTGCCATTTGTCCTCCCCGTGGCACAGCCCGCTCAGGCAGCAAGAACAGGATCACAATGGAGATATCAAGCTGTATTCCACTGCAGGAAATTTAAAATGCAGGTAGAGGAAAATAAATGTTGGTAAATCTTTACTAAACAATCTTGGACTTTTCTTCTTCAAGTAGGAGATCACTTAGAGCTGAGCAATTTTATAGATTCTGCGATATATATCGATATTTTATTTCCCCAGAGAGTATCCGTCTTTCAGCCCGCGGGTATCGATATTTTGAGCTCCTTTCAAAACTCCCATGTCCTGCATGGGTTAAGTCCTCCAGCTACTCTGCTGAGATGGGTGCAGGTTTAGGATAGCTTAAATGTTGTTCCAATGGTTAATTTTTACTTAAACTGGTGGCTAAAATGGCTAGTAGCTACCTCATATGTTCACTATCAAGCCAATAAAGCTGCCAAAGAAGGCCACTTGCTGTACTTTAACTCTCCATTGTGCCTTTACCTTTAAAAGCTTGCAAGAAACAATTTGCACTGTTTATATAAATGAAACTATTTTTCTCAACACATCTTTTATTCATTTTGTCCAGCATTTGCAAGCTGCCTGTCAGCCATATGATGTGTAATTGATGCTTTCAGTTCAATTAATTCAAACAAAGTCATTGGAACACTCCCAAGATGTCAACAAAATCCCTTTGTCCCTTTAAAATCTTGTATCGTAAGACGAATATCGCGATATATATCGTATTGTGAGCCAAATATCGTGTATTGTATCATATCGTGAGATTAATGTATCGCTACAGCCCTAAGAACACTGTTGACTCGCTCGCACGGAGTAACCTGAATAAAACATTGGGAAATAAGTTTTTGTGATTTAAAAAAAAGAACTTTGATACCTCCAAGCTTATTAACATTTTTAGAGTCATTCTGTGCTTGTTTTAACATTAAAATTAATAAAAAAAAAAAAATCTAAATTCGCGGCTCCTCTGCCTCTCTCCAACACTTACGTTGTCTTTTACTTAACGTGTTGTCAGGATAATTGATACATTTTAAAAAGAGCCGAGGCTCATCTTCGTGGTTAAGTTAATCATATTTATTTAAAGAAAAAAAAAGAAAGAAAAAAACCTCCCCAGAGGGCGCAAAGAAAAGACTGGTGTCACTCACTGGGATCACTTTAAGGAGAAAATCTCGCTGTGAGTATTTAACCTCTCCTGTGTGTCAGTCCTTCACAAACACTGACACATGCTTTCATCGTCCCCCACACGTGCTGCTTTGCCTCCACGTTGCTCTTTTAAACAAATCTGCTCGTACACAAAGATTTGACAAACAAAGCAACTACGGTTTTCTGATAATTAATGGATGCTTGAGCATAACGAGGGAACCAAGACGCACTAAATAATTCTATGAATGCTAAAGTTTTTAAACGGGTCCCCCTCGTTCCCTGTGACGATCACAGAGCTTCTTGCATTGTTAATCTGTCTGCGTGCATGAACCACGAGGATACCGCAGATGTCGGTCATGCCACCGTGCCACCATGCCAGGGACAGGGATGTAACTTGTGATTGTGATTAGGATAACAAGCTGTCCACACAGTTCCTTTGTTCCTCATCTTCTTTCTGAAAGCGAGATCGATCCGGGTGGAAGCATCATTGGCAAACGCGGTCCGTACAGTTACAAGTCTTTGGGCACGACCCCTTGCAGACTGATCCAGCTGGCAAAAAAATCACGTCACACAGGCCTCACGCAGGGAGGAAGCAGATATTTAAAGTGTTTGGGGGACAACATTATTGATCTTCGTTATTAAAAGAATTGAATGAGACAGCTAAGGCAGTAAAAGGAAACATTACAGGAGCAAAATCCATCACAGGAAGGGCTGAATACTGTTGTCCAACTCCTTAATCATTCAAGGAAATTCACCTTAACAACTCTATCAAACTGAACCGCAACACTGATCAATATCCACACTTCTAATACGGTTTATTCTGTATAAAGTGCTGGTTGTTAGGACAATTGTGGAGCCAATAATCTGTTGTAAGCGTCTGTGTCACGCAGGGAATCAATCATAGAAATGAACAAACAAGGAGTGGGTGTGTGGATGAATATTTAGCCTCCTAAATGATCGATTGTCCCTTGTTGTTGTCGGGACACCTGTCGTCCAGCGCTGTGGCGCGACGAGCACGTCCAGCCTCAAGCAGAGCTTCAAACTCATAGCCCTGCCTCCAACGCCACATTCTGCCTGGACACGACATCCAGGACTCGCAGCAGGGGAGAGGTAGATATCGATTTTGGTTCAGTAACGTGCTGAGGTTCGTGCAATTTGACAACTTTGAGACTTTAAGGATACATCAAGAGAGCAGACTCGGTTGGTGGGTCTTCCTCATCCAGTCTGACGGTCTTGGTGGCGGTCTATCTTTACTCTTCCGCTGCTTTCAGCCCGAGCTTTACTAAACGGATGATACAGGCTCTCAGCAGGGCTGTGTGTGGCTCTAGCTTAACCGGCCATATCTCTGCCAGCACTTCTTTGACCACAGACATCACTCACTGCCTCGGCCGGAGAGCCAAGACAGCTGCTCTTTTCTGAGCCACGTGCTCGGCTCGTCCATCTGGAAGGGCCTGATAGCCCGACACAACACTGGCGTTGCCGCCACAGCCTGCGTGACGTACATGAAGAGGGGGCTGGAATGCAAGCTGGATCCACGAGCAGGAAGTGAGACTCCAAAGAGCTCGTAAAAATGAATGATAATGATTCATTTAATTCACTGCAACACACGTTAACGCAGTACACACTTTACATCAGTGCTTCTCAATTATTTTCTCCTGTCCCCCTCCTCTCCCCACTCTCCACCTTGACTATAAATAGTATCATTTGTAGGGGTGTGAAAAATAAATCGATTTGGCAATATATCGCGATTTTTGGCCGCCCAATATAATATTAGATTTTTTTTAGATTTTTTACCTAAATGTGCAAAAACACTAATAATAAACAATAAATAGGTTGTTTTGAAGCAAATAGTTTTGACTCAATTTGTCCTCTGAATGATCAATATCATCTGATGAACATATACAGCAACTTGATTTTTCATCTCTACTTTTAATTTTGATATTAACTGGGCAGAATGTTGCAATATATCGTGATATCACAATAATATCGTATCGTGACCCAAGTATCATGATACATATCGTATTCCGAGGTCCTTGCCAATACTCACCCCTAATCATTTGTCTATAAAATTGTTATGAGTACACCTCTGCATAACACTGTATCCTTATTAACATTAAGGCCAACAAAAAGAAATATGCATCAACAAAGAATAACAAAGAATAATTTTATTAAAATTGTTTTTTAGTCTGCAAAGTTTTAAAGTGCATCAATCCCACCGTAGTCTCAGTGAAGTCAAGCACTACATCAGCATCGTCATATTTCCTCGTCTTAACTTTCTGCTGACTTTCGTTTGTCTCATTATTTCCACCTTTCTTTTCATGTCTGTTAAATATTTTTCCGTGGCGTCTCTTGAGGGTTTGTTCACTTCACATATCTCCTGCTCTATGCTGTGTGCGTGCATGTCTGTGCAAAAGGAAAAAAAAAAAAACAACACAATATAGCTAATACAGTGGTACCTCTACTTACGAACGTCTCTACATATGGAATTTTCAGGTTATGACACGCCTCAACGGGAAAATATTGCCTCGTTACGAAAGAAATTTCAGGATACGAAAGGCAAAAATACAGTACGCGCTGCTACTTGCAGCTCCCAGAGTTTACTGAATGTAAACATATTTGTAGCTGCTCTGCCATTGGCTAACGGCTAGCATCTTCCTGGCATCCCTTTGACATTTTAGGAAAATTCCATGAAGTTTCAGAATTTATTGAAAAGAATCACCCAAAAAAAGTGTTCACTAGTGGGATTATCGCTCACTATGATGATATTTACCTCGCACATTTTCAAAGGATTTTTAAAAGCCGACAAAAGCAAACGTCCTTGGATCAGTTCTTTACAAAATGTCAGGCAAAAACCACTGCTGAGAGAGAAAAGGTTACGACGGTTAATTCGCAGTTAATTTTTATTCTTTACTTTTATTCTTTGTTTTTTTTATTATGTACAACTCTCATTATATGTTTATTGTGCAGTAATCTAATTGTAACATGTATTTGTTACATGTTTTGATATATTTTTATGATTTATATAAAACATTTATGTCCGAATTTTGAGAGGCTTGGAACGGATTAGAGCATTTAAATGGAAAACGCGTCTCTACGGAATTTTCAGGTTACGAAACTACTTCCAGAATCAACCAATTTTGTAAAAAGAGGTACCTGTGCACACTGTGACAATGAGAGCGCCACTGCCTCCTACTGGAGTATATGTGCAATTACACTTTATTCCAGTAGGGCAGTGGTTCTCAAACCTTTAATACTGCGTACCACCTGAGAAACTGTTCAGCTCTCTGAGTACCACCATGATGACCAATTTTAAAATACAGTGGTACCTCAACTTACCAAATTAATTTGTTCTGAACGTCGTTTCGTAAATGGAAAATGTAATAATTATTAACGCATTTTACCCTATAAATGGCCTAATCCGTTCCAAGGCGCCCAAAAGTCGGACATCATTTTTTATAAATTATAAATAATACATGAAATGACAAAAACCTGTAAGGAATACATGTTAGCATTAGAATGTGCCACAATTATACTAATGTAAAGAATAAAAAACAAAAAATTAAGTACATTAAAGAATAAAAATTGTTCGTCTACCTGGGTTCCTGGGTTACGCTCATACAGACAAGGGGCCCTCCTAGCCAATGGGATGCCAGGAAGATGCTGAGCGATAGCCAATGGCAGAGCAGCTCGGACGCGCCGCTTTCAAACTGAGATACAGAGCCGACAAGTATGTTTACGTTTAGTGGACTCTGGGAGCTGCGAGTAGCGGCGCGTATTTTGAAATTTTTCGCCTTCGTAACCTGGAATTTCTTTCGTATATGGATGCAATATTTTTCCAAAGAGGCCTTTTGTTAGCTGGAATATTCGTTAATAGATACGTTCATAAGTAGAGGTACCACTGTAGCCATTAATTAGCTTCAAACATAGAGGAGAGATGTTTATTCCTCATTGTGGTTATTTATTATCTGAATTGTTACTTTACTGAATCAGACATCTACAACTCTGTCTAACAATTCTCACATACTCATTCTCTCATACAGAGCAAAATAAACACACTCAAAAGTTGTAACATCTTCACTGCAACTAAATATGCAACAAATATTTTTTTAAAAGGCACAATTTTAATTATCTCAAGCTACACATTTCGTTTGAAACGTTGTATTTATAATGTATTATATGTTACCGATTTTTTTTTTAAAGTGAAAAGGTGGAAAAAATGTGGAAAGTCATGACGTTCTCCGCGTACCACCAGCGAGCGCTCGCGTACCACAATTTGCACACCACTGCAGTATGGCAAGAAAAGCATGTTCCCCGGGGTCATATGTGCCCCCCGGCATCGCACCCCCCCCCCCAAAAGGGGTCGCGCCCCGCTGTTTAAAAAGGACTGCTTTACATGTAAATTTAAAAGGAAAAAAGAAATGAAACTAAATTCCTTTAAAGAATCAGAATGAAAAAAAAATGTCATTAAAGTTGCAAAATAGCTTTCTCTCTTCCTCATTAAGTGCCAGAAATGCCAGACATGAATTTATGATTCAGGAGTTCCTGCTGATTAAAGACGCTTATATTATATAACACATAATGACATTTGTATCAGTACGCAAAAGAGGTAAAACGAAAATGTACAATGTTCAAAGTGCTGATTCCAGCACTGCTGTCCATCCCTGTATGCCTTTAATCTGCAGTTAAAAGGTTTATGGTGAATCACGGTGCCTCGGGTTTCAGAGTCCTGATCCTTCCCTACCTCAGACTGGCATAAAGCCCAGATTTCATGTATACCAGTAAATACGGTCTTCCTTTAATGCAAAATGTGATTTCTTTGGTGTATTGATCTCTGTGTGCCTCGCTGCTCCTTTGTTTGTTTCACTGTGCTCTCATTGAGTCTTTACACGACCGGCCGAGCGTCTGAAGAATTCAGTCGGCGTCGTTTCCATCCTGTAGGGCACATTGGGTATCTATGGCAACCACAGGGGGGACAGGATCACGGTGCTTTCTGCTATATTTAATGACATCATTAAGGAGAGTTTTTTTTAGCAGTTTGCCTGCTCTCTGTGATGTAACGTGATGTGGTATCATGACCGGATTGTGAGATCATTTCGATTTTGTTTTATTTGTTTTTCGGGCACTTGTCTGGGCACATTTTCTGTGCTCTCTTTACCCCGACACTTCGAGATACTTCAAGAGATTTTGCCACTGTAATGGAGAGCGACAAATCTCTTCTGATAGTATTAAGATGTTGAGTTGGTAGCCGGCTACTGCGGGACGTTATCATAGAAATAAGAAGATTATTGGCCCAAATATCCACATGAGCTCTAAAGCAGGGACCTCATAAGGTAGTAACGTTTATGAGGCTCTTTTCTCCAGCTAATGTCAGTGAAGTCATGCTCTCAGCTGTTTAGGGTGTTTCTGCCATCTAATTTTTATTTTTGTACATAAAGAGAAAATACTCATGAATACACAACTAATGAAATCATAAAAATAGGTCTCTTTAAACCAGTAAATGCAAAAGCACATTGCAGAGATACTGAAGTGAGTTAGATTCAGATCATTATCAGAGAGAATTGTTTGATTTCTTCTGTGTTCTTTTATGAAAAGGAAAAGGTATTTTCTATCACTTTCAAAAAATAAAAAATAAAAAGGACACATCTCCCATCTTTCTTGACAGTGAGGTGCTGGGTCAAGGGTTGTTGCAACTCCCTACGGGCTGCTGGTGACGGGGGGAGGCCAAGGAGGCCAAACGGTGAAGAGACGGGTGTTAAACTTTGACTGGTGAGGCTCTAAAGCTGGACGGAGCCCTCAAGACAACGACAAGCCTCCTCGACTACATCTAAAGTGCTGACGGAGATGAGAAAAGCCACCATCAGGCACAGGGACCCGCTGATGAGTCTGTTCACGCAAACAGAGATGATGTTCTGACTGCATCCGGAGCATCGCCGACCCCAACTACCAACCGGAGGTAGTTTTGTGTCGTATCTCAGCTCCAGAACTGCTAATCTGCTGTTTAAAGAAGACATTTTTCAAAGGTTGACAAGAGATCCTGGAGTGTTACTGAAAAGTCATGACAAATGAAATTATGTTCAGCGTCAAAGCAACACCGTAGATGTGAACCCTCCACCGCAGGCCACCTGGACGTGCGCCTCTATCCAAATGTGACACCACATGGCGTCGACATGGACGGCAAGATCTGTGACTGGTGACCCATTCTTTCTTCTTCATCTTCATATTTCCCACCGCTACTTCTTTTTCGTCACTTTCAAGTCGGATAGAAAGATAGTTTGCCGCGTGTCCGTGGAGACGACTGAGAACGAGAGCGACGACACGCAGCCGAGGATCGCAGGTCAGGACTCAAACGTGCGTCAGCTGCAGTCTGAACTAGAGGTCTTCGAAACAACCTGAAAACCCGAGGTTCCGACCCGACCGGAATCGGGTCTTGGGTCCAATCACAAGACGTGACTCTGGGTTCAGGGTCTGAATCGGTACAGTTAGTCTCGGATCCGGTCGGTGCTCTCTGACAGGCTGGGTCCACGTTTACTCCAGAGAGGTAAAGATATTGGTGGTGACAGCTGTCACTCAGCTGTCCCCGCCCCCTTTCATCCAATAGGCTGCAAAATGTCAGGTGACAGGTCAAGCAGAAGTAAACAAACCAACAGTAGTTTGGTTTAGCCAATGTCAGGACTCGGGGCAGTAAAATGATTATTCATTAACGCGGCGTATTTGTCATAAAACAATCGTGTTGCCGTAGCGTGTTATTAGCGGTTTGCCCGGCAGCTGTAAAGCACAACAGATCTAGGGCTGGGTTAACGATTATTTTTGTAATCGATTAATCTAGAAAATAGTTTTTCGATGCATCGATTAATCTAACGATTCATTTTTAAATCCGATTCGATTTCGATTCGATTATCGATTATCTCCCCATAATTTGACCTATATAGCAATTAATGCTAATTTATCTCCATGAATAAAACACAAATTTCTTCTTTCAAGTTCAAAAATGAATTGGGTCATTCCACCTCAATTCAACAGGACCTTCCCGCATGACCATCTCTGATTTGCTTGATATTTTTTTCTTATGAACTTTGAATATAATGTAGTAACTTTGTGCAATATTAGGCTGGTACTAGCAATAACTTCGGATTTATAAATTTTTGAAAAAGTGCCCGTAAAGCCATTTTCGTGACATTCCTAAATTATTACCATTTTTGAGGGGCTATATCTTTGAAACCGTACAAGCTAGAGAGCTGATTTTTTTAATGCTGTTAGTCCTGTATGTGCACTCTGTATGGGGTCAGTTTCAGGTGTCTATTCATTGCTGTTTGTTTTAAAATAAATTTCAAACATCCAAAATAAATTTCACTCGCTTTGTGCGGTTCACATTTCAAGTCCCCATTTGGACCCCTTGTAATAGTAGCTGAGACTTACTTTTTTTGTTGAACAATCTCCTTCTCCTATAGAATAAAAATACATAAAGAATTTGCAGAAACAATTGTATTTTAGTTCTCATATGACCCAGCAAAACACGAACTTTGCATTTTATTGTCGATATTCAATTGGCAATTAACAAAATATGACAAGATGTACCAAAAAACTAAATATACTACCAGAAAGGTAATGACAATATCTGTTTATATACAAAGTTTCAAGTTGGTACTAAGTCTCTAAGTTACCTAGAAAAAATTCTGAAATCGAGCATTTTTGCCGTTTTTCGGAAATTTCAAGAATATGCTTGTTTTGTGTGGAGAACTTTAAATTTCACAAATGGCAAATATATTGATATGGAATCTTGATATGGAATGAGGATCAGTGAAGAAAAACATTTAGCTGCAGAAAGTGATAGTTGATAATAATCGAGAGTGACAAGTTCAAAAGTCTCGGCAGCAATTCTTTTTGTAGACCCAAGTACAAGCATAGGCTCACCTGCAAGTCTCCATGGAGTGCTGTAGAGACCATTCCAAATCAACTTTAAGGGTTTTTTTCTTGTGATGCAGACAGATGTTTGCTTCTGATGGGAGTCCATCAAATCCACACCTGTGAAGCAGCATTTCTCGGTCATGTTCAGATAAATCCTGTACATTGATCAACTCCTTTGAACTGTAAGAAAATAATTATGATAATATGAGGTATTGTACACTACTCCTGCATCACTTAATTATATGAATAAAGGAATGAACATCAAGCTGGCACATAATAAAACCAAATTTATACTGACCGTTTCAGACTTTGGACAAAGTCCAGTTATTGCAATCCTGTTCTGAACAAAGTTTTTTCCCAATTGTACAAGTATCCAAGTTCTCTGCCATCTTCAAAGATTTCACATTCACTGAATTCGATTTTGAAGCTTGGTCTACAATGGCTATTGATCAACTGAACAGCTCACTGAATTTTCTGATGACATAAGCATGATGTCATGCACTGAATGCCAAGGCACTTGTGTTACTATAAGTTCTATATTTACACATTTATGTTAAAACATAAATGTTAAAATATAAACATTTGCAACTGTATAAAAAACACATATGTTAAAACCTCAGCTGTGGCAATTCAGTATAGCACTACCAGTACTGGTAATTTTGCTACACAATTGATCATGTTTATCTAGTATAAATAACAAAGCACTTTTGCTTGAGTCATTCACCAAACTTTCACACAGCACGGACAGGGAGGAATAAAACATGCAGCAAACTATTTTGTTTGAAAGGCCTTGTCCATTTGAGATCAGCAAACATGTCCAGACAAGACAATACAATGCAGAAGTACAGCCTGTATACTGAAATGTACATTGAAAACTTTCTCTGGTGCTTTTCTACAAGTTCTCAATAATTCGAAAAAAAAAAACGGCAAAAATGCTCGATTTAAGAATTTTTTCTAGGTAACTTAGAGACTTAGTACCAACTTGAAACTTTGTATATAAACAGATATTGTCATCACCTTTCTGGTAGTATATTTAGTTTTTTGGTACATCTTGTCATATTTTGTCAATTGCCAATTTAATATCGACAATAAAATGCGAAATTCGTTTTTTGCTGGGTCATATGAGAACTAAAATACAATTGTTTTTGCAAATTCTTTATGCATTTTTATTCTATAGGAGAAGGAGATTGTTCAACAAAAAAAGTAAGTCTCAGCTACTATTACAAGGGGTCCAAATGGGGACTTGAAATGTGAACCGCACAAAGCGAGTGAAATTTATTTTGGATGTTTGAAATTTATTTTAAAACAAACAGCAATGAATAGACACCTGAAACTGACCCCATACAGAGTGCACATACAGGACTAACAACATAAAAAAAATCAGCTCTCTAGCTTGTACGGTTTCAAAGATACAGCCCCTCAAAAATGGTAATAATTTAGGAATGTCACGAAAATGGCCGTACGGGCACTTTTTCAAAAATTTATAAATCCGAAGTTATTGCTAGTACCAGCCTAATATTGCACAAAGTTACTACATTATATTCAAAGTTCATAAGAAAAAAATATCAAGCAAATCAAAGATGGTCAAGCGGGAATTTTTTTTCTAATCTGCTGATTTGAGGTGGAATGACCCAATTGTATTGAACAATACAACAATAAAGTGCACACAGTTGTAGTGCAAAGGAATCCTATAATAAAAAAATAAAATAAAACTTTCCTTCAATAAATAAAACTGCAAAAAACACAATCTGAACCAAAATCTTATCAACATAAAATAAATAAAAAATAACAGCAGCGGTGACAGCTGCAATTTACAAAACAACAAAATGTGACAGCAGCAACTTAGCCTAATCATTTAAATCTGTGAAATAAATAACAAATAAATTCAAGTATTAGGCCTATTACAGTTAAGTGAACAGTAGTTTAACTTTTAGTAGTTAGGATGCTCTCAGTAAGTGCAGCAGCCTCCTGGGGGGTGCAGGGGGTGTGTTTTTTTTCATCTGATAGTAGTCTTTCAAACTTTTCTGCTTATCCCTGTCCCTGAAAACATAAATCATAAACACAGTGCATAGGTTAATAAAACTATATACTTCTAAATGATCTGCCCATACCAATAAAGTATAATAATAATAATACATTAACCTAAAAGTTGAAAGTTAGAAAACAACAATGAATGTTGTATTTAAAAAAAAAAAAAAAGACAGACAAAGAAATAAAAAAAAAAACTAACTTTAGCGTGTATTTGAGGAGTGTGTGTCTGTGTCAGTTAAAAAAAAGTGTGTCGGCAAGAGACGAGTGTGTGAGGGGCGCGTGTGTGTGTTTAAGTGGGCACATGTTCTGTGTGTGCGAGGCTGGAGCACAAGTTACGTAGTGCGGTTTGGATGAATGACGAGGTTAATCATTGCAAACAAGGAAAGAAAAAAAAGTTGAAAACTTACGGCGTCTTCTCCTCCACACAAGCAGCTCCTCCTCTTAAGGTGCTGGTGCATCGCGGTAGTGCTTTTATGATATGCCATCTCTATTTTGCACAGGTCACAGACCACCGAATCGTTACCTTTAGGTGTAAAGTACTCCCATACTTTTGACATCCTGTTACAAGATAGCTTCTTCTCCCCCGACTCGCTGCTACTCGATGCCGCGGCCGCCGCCATTTTTTGATTCTGAGTGACAACGCATCGACGTGCAGTTTTTGCGTCGATGTATTTTTTGCGTCGAACGTCATCGATGACGTCGACACGTCGTCCCAGCCCTAAACGGATCACCAACATAACAACGTTAGATGAGAGAATATGTTCACGACGCGTCCTGACCGGTGTAGGCTATTAGCGTTAGCAGTTGCTACCAATAGCATCTGTATCCACAAAGAAAATAACGACGTAGATTTATTGTTTACATTACGTAGCCTATGTAGCAACTGAACCGGGTAGAAGAAGACAACTTTAGGTAAGAAAATCAAGTTTTATTCAATGCTAGACAACTTTAACATGACCAACTATGGGCTGGATTGTCTCGGGTCTAGTTGGGTATCTCGGTTTGGTTTGTGGTTGGAAACTAAATACTCGGGTCGGGTCGGTTCCGGGTCCAAATATTGTGGGTCCATCCGGGTTCGGACACCCGGACTTATGATAATAGCTCGGGTCAGATCGGTTTCGGGTCGAATTTTCACGGGTTCATTCGGGTTAGGGTCCATGAAAGTGGACCCGTGGAGACCTCTAGTCTGCACGTGGGACGCCCGCTCAACCAGTTGATCCACGCAGCAGCAGCGATGCCACGAAACGCCTTTTCCAAATGGGAATTGTTGAGTCTCCCTCTGTGATTCTGTTCTTCAGCAAACTGATGCCATTTGTTTGTGACAGAATTAAAAATTAAAACTATAAAACGACATCTGTCAGCAAAAAGCTCCAAGCTTAATGTCAGTAAGGGGGAAAATATGACAGAGATGAATTATTAAAGCTAACAGTATTGTGTTCCTGAGGTTAACGAGGATGAAAGTCATCTTTCTATCACCAGTCTAATTCACTGATTTTATTAAATTCAATACTTTAATCTGAGAATGTACTTGTTCATTTATTTCATTCCTTACTCGTGTGTTTTAAATATTTTAACTATCATTCTTCAGTGTTTCCTCGAAAGACTCTTGGTAATAGTTTAATGTGCGTAACTGCGTTTTATTTTAATGCAGTTTGATGCTCAAAGTTGGGTTTTTTGTTTTTTTTCCTGCTGCTTTTGTTTTTATTCTGTAAAGCACTTTGTGCTGCAGAAGTTGCATTAAAAGCGCTACACAAATAAAGCTCGACAAATAAATTCATAGACTGAACAGGTCAACGTGGTTATGGATAGTAATGATTGTGAAAAAGCTGACAAAAGCATTAAATCATTTTTTCCTATCAGTCAATCTGCTGATTACGTCCTCCATAAATCATATTGTATGTAAAATATCACCAAAAAATAGTTAAGAGGTTATTCAGTTTTCCACACAACCGTTGCAATGGAAGACATTTTAAGGTTAACAGCCTTCAGAAGATTACGTAAGCTTTTTTTTTGTTTGTTTGTCATTTCCTGCATGAAGCAGTTAAAGAATTAAGTTTTGCAGAGACTCGCCCTGCCTGAACGTCCCCAGCTGGTCGCTTGGCAACAGAGACAAATCCATCAAAATAACGCCTCCAGAAGGAAGCGGGCGAGCAGTCGCGACGCAACATGTCAACACGTGGAAGCTGTGAGCGACACTGAAGCACACACACAAACAATGGTTTGACTTAAAATGATTTTTAACCACCGTTTTCCCCAATCTGACCCTGTTTATGAGCTGAATTTTATTTAATTCTGATGCAAACTCAAGTGTTTAACTGTTAAAGTGAAACCTCAATGGTTGACATCACTGGGAGGTTTTTTTTTTTTTTTCCTCCATAAGGGATGCTGCCAGAGTAGAGGTCTTCACGGGTCCACATGGACCCGAACCCGAATGGACCCGAAACCGACCCGACCCCAGCTATTATCATAAGTCCAGGTTCTGAACCTGAATGGACCTGCAATATTTGGACCTGTAACCGACCCGACCTAAGTCTTTAGTTTCCGACCACGAACCGAACCGAGAAACTCGAATAGAACCGAGACAATACGGCCCATAGTTGCGCATGTTAAAAGTTGTCTAGCGTTGAATAAAACTTGATTTTCTTACCTAAAGTTGTCTTCTTCTACCCGGTTCAGTTGCTACATTACGACATTACGAGTTTAAGGGCCACACTGGGAAAAAAAATTGTGGGCAATTATTTTTTTTTTTCATTCCTCACTTACGAGGATAAAGTCGAAATGCAGTTTCCAGAATAAAGTTGTCTTAAAGATTTATTCAAACCAGCTTTACTCTACCAACATAATGTCTGTATCTATGTGCTTTTATCACATAGACACAGTATTATAATAAGTATTCGTACTTTGAAGAGATTGTGTCAGAAATTGCGCCTATTCAGAAAAAGAAACTCTACCGATTCTGGAATTCTGGAAACTGCATTTCAACTTTATTCTCGACATTTCGATTTTACTCTTGACATTTCGACTTTATTCTCGACATTTCGACTTTATTCTGGAAACTGCATTTCGACTTTGTTCTCGACATTTCGACTTTATTCTCGTAAGTGAGGAATGAAAAAAAAAAAAATTCATTGCCCACAATTTTTTTTTCTCAGTGCGGCCCTAATACTCCGTCGTACTACAAAGGCTATGTGATGTAAACGACAATAAATCCACGTCATTTTCTTTAGCAACTGCTAACGCCTACAGCGGTCAGGACGTGTCCTGAACATATTCTCTCATCCAGCGTTGTCATGTTGGCGATCCATTGTGTTTTACAGCTGCTGGACAAACTGGTAATAACACGCTACGGCAACACGGTTGTTTAATGACAAATACGCACATTAATGAATCATTAATTAAACTGCCCCGAGTCCTGACATTGGCTAAACCATACTACTGTTTGTTTGTATGTTTACTTCTGCTTGACCTGTCACCTGACATTCAACAGCATATTGAATATAAGGGGGCGGGGACAGGGGGGGCTGAGTGACAGCTGCCACCCCAGATATCTTTACCTCTCTCGGGTAAACGTGGACCCAGCCAACCAGACCGAGACTAGCTGTACCGTCTTGTGAATGGACCCGAGACCCGATTCGGGTCGGAACATCAGGTTTTCGGGTTGTCGGGTTGTTCCGAAGACCTCTATCCCAGAGCTTCTGTGAAACCAGATGCCGTAGACCTCCAGGGCTCCCACAGAGACTCACCTCTGACTCCACCTCCCCAGAACTGACAAATGGCCTCACGATGATAGATGAAACAACACAGAGTGGGACTCCCAACGACGGACTTTTATGTCCCCGTTAAAGAGCCACGTTCACATTCTCCATAAAATCACCATAAAGGGGCAGTTGTGCAGCAGTGGGATCCCAGAAACAGGAACTCTCATTGCTTTTCCCGGTACGTCTTAATGAATGTCCCACTGCTCGTGTAATGGTCTCTCCAAACTGACCGCCGGTTTTTATGGAGTGAAATTTAAGAGATCCACTGTGTCAAGAAACCCCAGGTTCCACATCTAAAGAGCTAATTTTTGCCACATCCTGCCACACACACACACACACATAGTACGCCACTCCTCCATTCGTTCCTCCCGTATCTTTCCTCCTCATGCATCTTCCCTCGCTGGGCCCGCAGGTCTAGGGCATCTTTATAATCTGATCCTCCATCACTCTGCGGCTGCTCCTACGTGCAAGGAGGAGGTGCAGCTTGATCGATTGGAGATGCTCGAAAATTTTGTATTTAAAAATGGCCCCGCTGAGACATTTCAACAAGTCGCATCCTGCAAAAGGTTAAAAAAAAAAAAAAGAAAGAAAATCACAGTTGAAGAAGAAAAAGCTCAGAGCTGTGATAAAACATCACATAAGCGAGACCATTTACTGCACCTGTTCAGTGATTGCAAAAACACTCGCAGCTTATCGTTAATTTTAATATTTGAGGATTTAAATGTTATTTAGTTGGTAAGTGCTTTAGCACGCAAAAACCTGGAATGAGCAACAAACACGTTTAATTACTTTTAGTACAATTTATTTCAGTCTCCAGATAAATAAGCATTTGGCAAATTCTGGCCAGTTGCCAGTCAAAAAACTCAAATAAATTAAGGGATACAATAAAATAGATGTATGGTTTTTTTTAAATGGCCTGTGATTACTTAAAGAGCAGGGGCTGGTGTGTTTTATTACTTTTTGATGAGAATGAGGAATTCTCATTAAATGAAGCGCGTTAATTAAATCAGACCAGCACAATTTAAACAAACAAAGAAAAAAATTATATATATGAATAAAATTGCACACACATATGTAATATATACACTATACTGCCAAAACTATTTGCTCACTCATCCAAATGATCAGAATCAGGTGTTCCAGTCACTTGTCACCATGTCCACAGGTGTATAAAATCAATCTCCTAGACATGCAGACGGTTTCTAGAAACATCTGTGAAAGAATGGGTCTCTCTCAGGAGCTCAGTGAATTCCAGCGTGAATTCCAGCCAGACATCACCAAGAACAATGGAAAGAGTCAGATGCAGTGGAGTAAAGCAGCCACCACTGGACTCTAGAGCAGTGGAGGAACGTTCTCTGGAGGGAAGAATCACACTTCTCCATCTGGTGATCTGATGGAAGAGTCTGGGTTTGGTGGTTTCCAGGAGAACGGTACTGCTCTGACTGCATTGATCAAAGTGTAAAGTTTGGTGGAGGGGGGATTATGGTGTGGGGTTGTTTTCAGGAGCTGGGCTTGGCCCTTTAGTTCCAGTGAAAGGAACTCTGAATGCTTCAGCAGACCAAGACATTCTGGACAATTCCATGATCCCAACTTTGTGGGACCAGTTTGGAGCTGGACCCTTCGTCTTCCAACATGACTGTGCACCAGTGCACAAAGCAAGGTCCATGAAGACATGGATGGAAGAGTCTGGTGGATGAACTGGACTGGCCTGCACAGAGTCCAGACCTCAACCTGATAGAAGACCTTTGGGATGAATTAGAGCAAAGAGTGAGAACCAGACCTTTTGCTCCAACATCAGTGTTTGACCTCACTAATGTTCTTCTGGAAGAATGGTCAAAAACCCCCATAAACACACTACTGAACCTGGTGGACAGCCTTCCAAGAAGAGTTGAAGCTGTTTTAAAGGGTGGAGCCACGTCATATTGATTAGGAATGGGAGGAACTAAAGCTCATATGTGAGTCAACGCAGGTGAGAGGATACTTTTGGTAATATAGTGGATATTACTGAATCACAAAGAGCCACACTGAAGGCAGGTGACATAAAGCAAAGTTTCTGTAGCAGGATAAGCAGCAGGTCTGACTGAATCCAGATGAGATCTTTTTGCTATTCCCAGTGACAGCTGGTGACAAGAGGCTGCAGGTTGCTTTGGTGATAGAGGAGACACCCCTTTTTCTCACATGAAAAAAAGAGGTGAACATAGAAGAAAGAGGAAAGTTTGGCATCTGGGGTCCTAGCAGTCTTTTCAGGCATTCATTATTTAGCCCGTCTAAAAATACATCAGAGGCTTCCTCTCTTCCAGCACATGGTGAATCTGAATTTCACAGCATCCAGCTCAAGGCAGCTCAGTCTGATCTGAGGAGCTGCTTCATCTACTGTACATCAAGGTGAGGCAGATGTGCACAGACACGGGCACATAGATGCACGAACATGCATGGATACTTTAAAATCAAAACAACAAAGGAGGGGACAAAGGAAAAAAAAAATCACACATTTTTAAAGTATGCTATGAGCACAACATTTAGAAATGTTCAAGTCACGCTAAATATTTAATCATCTCAAACAGTACAGTCACTTGTGCAAGTCAGCCGGTTTACGTCAACAGCACATTGTCGTGACAGTAAAACAAGCAGCGTCCTCCCAACACCACCTCTCCCTCCCGAGGTTCACAGATTACCTCCCGTTGGAACGAGCTCCACGTCCCGGGTTTGTCGACGCGGCCCATGAAATCAAACATCTAGCAGGTCACAGCCTGGATACCGCTCACCGTTAATTAAGTTGGGAACAGAATGTCAACTTAATTATTTCTGCCGCAGACGGGAATTATGTCTTGCAAATCTATTAGACACGAACGTGATGCGAGTCATGTAGCGAGACTCGCACGTGTATCAGCAGAGCGTCCGTCAGGATGGACAGGCGGTCCTCGTAGGCCGGCCGTGATTTAGACGTCCACGACGCGACACTGGAACGTTCGCTCCTCGGTGGTTTAGGCGTGTGTCTAAACTGCGCCGTTGAGTCCCACTTCTGCAAAGCGAGAGGCTGAAGATGTGTTAATCTGTTTTCACACGGCACATCTGAGCTGCAGCGTGCGACTATTTTTAAGATTTATGAACCTTTCCATCACCGCAGTATTTCAGTAATAAAAAACCAGACCGGTAATGAGTTCAGGAGATTTTGGGCTACGCTATCAGCTTGATCAATCTCGTGATTATATCCTTAACTTATTGTCTGTAGGTTTGAACTATTAAAAGAAAACGTACAAAAAAATGACTTTTATCAGAAAAATATGAAATCTTTTAGCTTGTTTTGCCTGAACCCAAGAAATACATTTCAGTGATATAAATCTCTACAAATAAATAACTCATCACAACTAAAAAGTAGGGCTGGGCAACGATTAAAATTTTTAATCTCGATTAATCGCATTATTTCCCTGATTAATCGCGATTAATCGCATTGTATATGCAAAATCAAATAATGAATTCAAAAGTAGTGTAAAATCCACTTTTATTTAAATGTTCTGCTGCCATATGGACTAAAGTGCCATAACATTTGTTGTTTAAACACTTTTAACATCAGCACTTGTCAGTAACACATATTTAGTGAAAATCTCATCTTAAAAAATGTAAAATATAATAAAGCTTATTGCCACTGCGGGGGCATTAATGTCATTCTGTTTTTATAAAAAATTTTTAAAAAAGTCTACAAACAAAATCCAAAAAAAAAGATTGTGGCTCAGCAGAATCATAACATTAAAATAGGTAATCTCTCAGAAACTTTTAAATCAAATCAAAAATTAAAAAGTGCTCCACAGGACTGAATTTTCATTTATAATCAATGATGCACTAGATGGAGCCGCACTGAAGTAACCAGTAAGTGAACAGATCTGATGTAACATGGAGGAATGACGCGAAAGTTTTGTTGCAGTCCAGAATTTTCTTTTTCAGACAGAATTGTTAATATTGCTACCTGAGTTGCTACCTGAACTGTTAAGTATACAGATTTTTATCGTTCTTCATGTCTGTTCTAGGTTTTTTCGCATGTTTACCTGCCAATTATCTTCCGGTTCCGCAGCAGCCAGTAACAGACTTTTCAAAACAAAAGCATATCAACGTGCGTTAACGCGCATTAAAATAATTGTCGGCGTTAATAAATGAATGCATTAACGCGATAATAACGCGTTAACTTGCCCAGCCCTACTAAAAAGCCGAAACTAGCTTTATCAAATACAGTGAATCCTTATTTTTCACGGTTAATGTCAACCGGAGCCCCCCCCCGCCAAAATCAAAATCGGCGAACTGGAGCCGGAGCCCCCCGAGCCTAAATAATGTGTTTAAAATGTTTAAAAACCGCAAAAAAGTAGCAAGGTACTGCAGCGAAACAAGACAAAGGCTCAACTGTGGTCTTTCTGTTACCTTAACAGCCTCTGGTCTCTGAACCGTAGTAAAGAAACCGCTCTTTCATCTAACCTCATTTTCATTCTGCCATCCCACGACACACACTACATTACCCATAAGGCCACCTTCTTAAAGGGGCCAGGCTAGCTCACAACATTTCTGTGCTGCAAGAGAACGCGTACAACATCCTGTGATACTGTGACAATAAATAGGTTGTTTTGAAGCAAATAGTTTTGACTCAATTTGTCCTCTGAATGATCAATATCATCTGATGAACATATACAGCAACTCGATTTTTCATCTCTACTTTTAATTTTAATATTAATTGGGTAGAATATCGAGACATCTTGATCATATCATATTGTGACCCACGTAGCACGATATATATCGTATTGTGAGGTCCTTGCCAATACTCACCCCTATTAAAAACTCAATATAAGATATAAACTCGATATATTGAGCAGCCCTACTACAATGTTACCGACTGATCTGCGAGGGATTTTTTTCTTCCATCTTGTTGACCACAGTGGTCAGATCGTTTAAAGACAGAAAGAGATAACTGGTTGGTGAACTTCAAACCAGTTCAGGTCTCAGGATAAGGTAAACAGGTCACTTCTGCATCCAAGTACCTCATGAGAGACGCCAAACACGGATCACTGTCCACCTCGCATCGACACGCCCGAGATCATCTATCAGTCCTTCCCCAGCGCTGTGCAAAACGACATACAGCATCTGTCCGTGCAGATGACTGGATTGTTCTACGGGAAGATGTGGTGAGGTGAAAAACTGCATACATGAGAGGAAATCCAGGTACACGCATTTATCCCAAAACTCAGCCCTATTCTGCGTATGATGCAGAATATCAATTGCAGCTTTGCCCCAGTTATCAACAGGAAGCGATAGGATCGAGGGAGGTAAGGAGTCGACGTGGGAGACAGGACAAGGGAACGGAAAAGCGGCCTACTTCAAAGAGTGAATGTGAGCCAGCAGCTCAGAGCACGCTGATGGTACATGATGGGAAATCTGCAGCGGGATCAGCCCGCCAGAGCAGATGGAGGCGAGATTTTCCTTCCATCACTGAAGCACGTATGTGATAACTATCAAACTTTGTGAGAAATGCCCATCTTTAAGTTTACCATTCAAGATTGCAGGAAAAACATTTTATCTGATGCATCAAAGACGGATCATCTGCATCGAATGTTTCTTACTTCCTACAGTAACTGAGGATACAAGGCTCCTACTTTTTTTTTTCCCTGCAACACACATTAGCCTTTGACAAAACTGTCAGCATTCACAGCCTTCAACTAGCACCCACCACCAACTTTCATGGTCATTCTACCTCACCAACCACCAGAACACCCTTGGATTGAATAAAAGCATTAAGTTTTCAGCTCTCCAGTCCAGCGTACGAACAACAAACCTAGTAAATTAGTTACTCGTCTGACTGGTTCTGTGTGTGCGCTTCAATACCGATGGGCGTTTCATCCATTTCTCAATAAACACTCTCAGAGAACTCAATGTCATTCCATAATCTATAGATGGTGTTATCTCACAACTATGGTCAAGTAGGTCCTTAGAAAACTAGCAGCTGTTGTCACTCACACTTACTGACACAAAAGATGAGTGGTCTGCACTCAGACGGTTTTTTTCTTTTTCTTAAACCTTTTCTATCGAGGCGCTTTATAATGTGCTTCTCGGACACACAAACAGACTCTTAAACTGTTCTTTTTATACTTAAAGACATATTCAGACACTGACACATGGCCACAGTTCACGTGAACTAACCAGGAAACCATCAAGAGAAGGGAGGGGATGGGTCACAACTAGGGATGCACATTTTGGATTTTTTTTTATGACCGTTAACTGACGCCCTTTAACGATTAATAACCGTTAACCGATAAGTACGGGAGGGTTGGCTGCCGCAATGTTGCGTGCGTTGTCATGGACGCATGTGGACACTTCCCCGTGTATACTCTCGCGGCAATGTGTCACCATCAGCTTGTCGCAGAGATGCCGCCGTCACTTTTGATTTATACTAGCGCGGTCTCCGCTATGTTATTCAACGTCACAACGCAAGAGTGACAATCACGAACTAGCTAAACTTACAAAACGTATCTCTTGTGTTTTTCCACTTCCTCACCGTCTCGGCCGTATCCAGACCCACATTCATCGCTATTTCCCTCCATGAATTACTAGAATATGTGCTGTCTTTGTAGTGTGGAGAACCAGAATCGTACAGATGTGGGTACTTCCTCGTTTTTTCGATGACGCGCTCTTTTCTACGCGGATGTAGAATTGACCAATCAGAGGCCTGTTGCACCTGTCGACACGCCCCCATGAGTTGATTGAATTAGGTAGCTTAAAAACAAAATTGACCGTTAGTAATAATCAGTTAGTTACTATTATCGGTTAACGGTTTAACAGTTAACCATGTGCATCCCTAGTCACTAGGGGTGTAACAGTACATGTATTTGTATTGAACCGTTTCGGTACGTTGTGGTCGGTTCGGAACGGAGGTGTACCGAACGAGTTTCCACACGGACATATTAAGTAGAGGACCGCATGTTGTGGAGCACAACAAATAGCAGTTGTAGCGGACGTCGTGGCTAATGCTAATGCCGCTAGCATTGGCAATAAGCCTCCCGCGACATAGTGTTAAATGCGGTGGGAAGCTGTGTTTGTACTGCGGTCGTCTTTCTCTTTTTGTAGCGATATTCACGCTGGGTTGGTGCCGTTTCAAATGAGTTAACAGGTTAGACGTGTTGCCAGAAACATACCCGATCTCGGATGAACAATGTCGGCAAACCACTTAGGTTTTATCAACTTCTCTTTGTCCCTGTTTATATTTCACCGGGGAGCCAAAGTGTTCCCAGACGGGAGACCTTAAACAGCCTCTCCCTGGTGAGTCAGATCGGGCTAAAGCAACAATGCCGTTGGTGTTTTTATAGCTGCAGATTTAAGACCCTAATCACCCTAAACGCTGGCTTCAAACACATGATAAAAGTAATTGAGCCCCAATATCAATTACCTTCTCGTCCACATTTTAGCCAGAAAATCATACTGGGACTTTATGAAAAAAATAAAATGATTTGTTTTTAAAGAAACAGTCTGAGCCTTATTCATGTTATTTAATCTGAGCAACAACTTGAAACTGTTCAGTGTTGCAACTGTTCGATTTTGCACATCAGATGGATATTTTCTTTAAGAAAAAGTCTGAGCCAATGTTATTTTTATTTTGTTTTTCAAAATATCTACATTTCAGAATATTGTATTTATACTTTTGAGCAAAATTCTAGCTTTGTATAGGCTAATGTTCCTATAGTTAAAAAGCACAAAAGTGTGTAATAAACAACTAGCACATTTATATTTTGCATTTTGTTTTCTTACTGTACCGAAAATGAACCGAACCGTGACCTCAAAACTGAGGTACATACCGAACTGAGAGTTTTGTGTACCGTTACACCCCTACTAGTCACAAGGTCTTTAAAAAAAAAAAAAAATCACTTTCTCCTTCTCCTGGAGGAGTACAGGAGGCTTCTGCATTTGGAGTCTGCTTTTATTTCAACAAAGTAGTGCTGCAAAGGGTTGGGGGGATATCGATATACATATGTGTGGCATATGACCACTCCAACTGGCTCCCGCTGCATTTTGTTATATATTAACGTTAGGGCTGTAGCGATACACTAATCTCGCGATACGATACACGATATTCGGCTCACGATATGATATGTATCAATATTCATCTTACAATACATTCATATCATTTTCCGAAAGATTTTAAAGGAACAAAGTGATTTTGGTGACATCTTGTGAGTTTTCCAATGACTTTGTTTGAATTTATTGAACTGAAAGCATCAATTACACATTATATGGCTGACAGGCAGCTTGCTAATGCTGGACAAAATGAATAAAAGATTTGTTGAGAAAAATAGTTTCATTAATTTAAACAGTGCAAATTGTTGCTTGCAAGCTTTTTAAGGTGGGACATGGGGGTTTTGAAAGAAGCTTAGAATATTGATACCCGCGGTTGAAAAAATCGATACTCGATAAAATATCGATATATATATCGCGGAATCGATAAAATCTCTCAGCTCTAATTAACATAGGTATTCTGGTTCGTTCCACACCAGAAATCATCCCATCTGCATCCACCCAGGTACTTCTGGTTTTACACTTGTTTGCGTGTTGCCTGCTGTGTTCTACATTCTGGAAAAATCAGTATGCGCTAGTACCATAACAGGGTTTTGAAAACGGCCAACATGTACTCACGGGGCTGTTGAGACACGAGTGATTAACAAAAATAAAGCAGGGACAAAGACAGTAAGAATTTATCTTTCAAACTGAAACAAGAAGCGAAGCAAACTGGAAGCGAAGGGAATTCAGGAGAAAAGACTTAATGGACCAGGAGAACTGGAATCAAAACTACCTGGTTATGGTTAAAAAACAATCACGGTCTGGGCCTTCATGTGACGTCAACATCTCCTTCTATGGCCCCAAACTCTGCACCAATACCACCTCTACCTTCACATCCAAACTTTTTTCTTTATAACTTAGTATTTTGCAGCAAAGGTTTTGCAGATGCTTGAAAAATATCAATTTCACAGCAGGTTTTTTTTCAGTGCATCTGCCTCTGCAGAGTTGGCAGAGGAAGCATCATCGCTCTGAAGGTGCATAAGACTGGCCAGGCCTCATGTCATTGGCTGAACCTCCTAAAGCACGGGAACAAAGCCAAGATGAGGTGCAGAAGTCTAGTTTCTGTAGTCAGCACATGCATCTGCCCAATGATGCCAAAAAGTGACTGCCACCATCGTCATGAGCATATTTAAAGACTTTCAGTCTCAAATTGTGGGGTTAAATCAGATTTAAATAATATTGGCGCTTCTACTGCTGCTGCTCGTCCAAAACACAAACCTACGAACCTACGAGGTGCATGCTCATATTTTGTTACCACAGAGGAGCAGAACTTGCCAGAGGTGGATGAAGCCTCCCTCTAAATCAACAGCGGGACGAGCACATCCAGTTTTTCACCTCGGCTCTTTACTCCTTTAACAAAGGCTGTGCGCTGACATCCAGCTCTGCGGCAGACAATAGACCGTTTATCCCGACGTTGTGTTCCTGTCGGCTCCCAGGACACATGTGGGCATGTTGGTTCACCCACCTACATGCGTGCATGCACGCGGCACTCCGTTACGTCTGTGCGAGCACGATGCAAGCGTGTATCAGGGGCCGCAAGTAAATAAGGGGTTGGCATTTTCATCTTTACAAGAAATGCTTGAGTGATCTTTGACTCCAGGGTCAGTGGCTCAACAGAGACACATATCTTACAATAGTATGTGTGTGTGTGCGCATCACTCTGGGGTCATTTGTTGAGATAGGTGTGTAATGGCTGTATTCCCATGTTGAGAAACAACAATATGTACAGTTAGACTTCAGTCAGTGGTTGGGGATGTTGAGGGTTGGTGGTGGTGCTTAAAGGTGCGGTCATGGCGAATGAACTAAAATAAATGCAACGGCCCTCTGAAGTAGGGCTGTAGCGATACACTAATCTCGCGATACGATACACGATATTTGGCTCAAGATACAATATACAGTGGTACCTCTACTTATGAAAATAATTGGTTCTGGAAGTAGTTTCGTAACGTGAAACTTTCGTAAGTAGACAAGTTTTCCTTGTAAATGCCCTAATCCATTCCAAGCCCCCCAAAATTCGGACATGATTCTTTAAATAAATTATAAATAATACATGAAATGACATAAAAACCTGTAAGAAATACATGTTAGAACTAGAAAAGCACTCAAAGCACAGACCTCCACCGAGCGCGACAATTATCGAAAATTTGAAAGTGATCCAGAATCCAGGATTTCTTCCGGATCACAGCCAAAATGAAATCAGTTCTTCCTTTTCACATTTCTGACAACTCCTGAAAATTTATTAAAAAAACCATCTATGACTTTTTGAGTTATCTTGAACACAGACATATAAACGCCGGCAAAAACATAACCTCCTTTGCGGAGGTAAAAATTGTTCGTCTACCTGGGTTGCTGGGTTACGCTCATACAGCCAATGGGATGCCAGGAAGATACTAAGCGATAGCCAATGGCAGAGCAGCTCGGACGCACCACTTTCAAACCGAGATACAGAGCCGACAGCTATGTTTACGTTCTGTAAACTCTGGGAGCTGCGAGTAGCAGTGCCACTGTATTTCTGCCTTTCGTATCCTGAAATTTCTTTCGTAACTAGAGGCAATATTTTCCCTTTGAGCCATTTCGTAACCTGAAAATTTCATATGAGACGTTCGTAAGTAGAGGTACCACTGTATATCGATATTCATCTTACAATACATTTACATCATTTTCCGAAAGATTTTAAAGGGACAAAGTGATTTTGGTGACATCTTGTGAGTGTTCCAATGACTTTGTTTGAATTAATTGAACTGAAAGCATTAATTACACATTATATGGCTGACAGGCAGCCTGCTAATGCTGGACAAAATGAATAAAAGATTTGTTGAGAAAAATAGTTTCATTAATTTAAACAGTGCAAATTGTTGCTTGCAAGCTTTTAAAGGTGGGACACGGGGTTTAGAAAGAAGCTTAGAATATCGATATCCGCGGCTGAAAAAATCGATACTTGATAAAATATCGATATATATCGCAGAATCGGCTCTACTCTGAAGTGATGGAAAAGAAACTGTGCGTGCAGTATTTGTGTCTGCATGCACTGTTTAAAAAGGCCAGATGGGCAAAAGAGACGAAAAAAAAACACAGCCAATTAAAAAAAGATGATAGCAGAGAGGAGAAGAAGAAGAAGAGGGGAAAGAGGGAGATATGACACTCGGAGCGGAAATGCTTCAAAGCCTCTGCAGCCTGCCACCTCGTATCACGGAGCATCCACTGACAAATGAATGCAGGAGAGCCCAATAATAGAAATGCTCAGAAATAAACGCCTGGATGAAGGGAAGGAGCTCCGGCTTGCTAGTTGATGCATAAGGATGGCAGTGGAAATGGGGTCAAGGGTCCAACAGCTCCACCAAGAGCTACCCAGCTCAGGAACGGGCACGGACGGCCATGTGAAAACCTACAACTAAATTTACAAAAAGAAGAGAAAATCTACAAACAGAAGCAGATTTCAGAGAGGAAAAGAGGTTTCACATATTTTTCTGAGATATTTTGGTAGTTTTTCCTCGATCCCGATGACAAGGAGACAAACTGTTGTCTCTGCATGAGGTTAACTTTTCCACCGAGCGTGCTTCATTGCTGTTGCCATAGTAACTTGGCCCTATACTTCTTATCAAAAGGTGTCATATTATAGGTTTTTTGCTGCGTCTTCTACTTCACTTCACGCTTTGATCCTCGGCTGAGATGAGAGCGAATGTGGAGCAATGTCTCCAGAATAATTCGTCTCTGCCATCAAGACCAAGAAAAAAAACGACCAAAAATCTCACTTTTTTTCCTTGATGAAATCTGCTTCTGCTTCTTTTTTTTCTTTTATAAACTTTTTTTTATTTACCTAACTTTCAGTTACGCTTTGGCCAGCTTTCAATGCTCAGTTAAGGATAAAGACATACAGACAGTTGAGGCAGCTCAGTACCTGGAATTTATTAAAATTAAACTTCAAGACAAAACCATTCCTGCTCTCCTCTAAATTTCTGACCCATTGCAGAAGTTGTGGCATCACGAAGACCACGTGGGGAAGGGCTCGTCGACCTGGCAGCGTGGTCCGAGCGACGCGATTGGAGAGATGCTTCTTTACAGGCGCGTGACTTCTGTCAAACTTACGTAATTATTACACTCTGTGGCCTTCAGTCACATCACGTGGCATCCAGGACGAGTCCCCGATGTCACAAATGTCTGTGAGACCGGGCTGCTTCTGTCGGAGAGGACAAATGCTCATGGCGTCAACTTCATGTTTTATTTGAAAAGCAAGTATGTCCTCTTTACAAAACAATCTTGGAGTCAATTCTGTATTTTTTGTGCAACATCCAACAGTATTTTTAGGAGTGCACAAATGAAGAAAAGAAATGTTTGAATCTCACTTGTGTCAGTGCATTAATTTTATATGTATATTAATTTTTTGTAAACTTCTGGAATGCATTTTTTCAGTTAGTAATTTTGATGTATGTATTTCCATCAGTTCAAGGAGCCTTTATTTTTTTATATCAGTGAGTAATGCACCTTATTTAAGTTGATGTGAGAGATCAAATAGGTTTGTTTGATAGCTTTATGAAAATGTTTGAGAGGCTTGCCAATAGTTTTTCGTTGGCAGTGGTAACAGACTGCGGAGAAACCAGCTACGACCATTTTCTGGAAGCCTCGTGTTGTAGCGGTGAATAATTTCACTGCATAATTAGCTTTAGGAGCGTACATTTTTCTAAAATGAATGGAAACTTTATTAATTGGAAAAATCAATGTTAAATTATATTGTTAGAGTCTAAATTACTATTGAAAACAAAAACGACCAGACAAACTACTGGAAGGAAAGCAGAGCTGTGGTTTAAGTCTCCTGTGAATGCACCGGGGTCAAAGGCCCTCCAAATATTTCTAAATCATAACTTTGAATATGTATAAATGATTCTGACTCCGTCATTTATTGGCTTTCAGCACAGAGGCCTCATTAAACGTGGAGCTGGAACATATTTTGGCACGGCTGGGTGGATCCAGATACCGGTTTCACAGAACAAGATGATTCAAGATGATTCAATCCATTCCCCCGTCACGGCGGCTCGCTCCCCCCCACACCTGCGTTTCCGACACATCGTGGATTTCACTGACGGGAGACATTCAGGCCGTAAGTAAGCAGGAAACAAACTCTCCCTTTAACCACACCTGCATCTAAACACTCCCAGTTTTTATGGGCGTTTTCTCAAAACGACACAGCGTTAAGATGTGGCTTCTGTGGGCGGGATTTATTCAGATATGGAGGTTTTGTCTTGTGCTTGGTTTGTTTTTTTCTCTCTTTACTGCATTGTAAAAAAGATGTTCACCTGTCAGTGGTTTAACATAGCAGCTAACTGTCGTAAATCCAGTGAAAAAGGTAAAAGCAGAGGCATCAGTTGTTATAGATAGATAGATAATGTTGAAACAAAAACAATAGAACAAGTACACTACATGGCCTCGCATGAAGGAAGATCAGAATTGACAAATAACCGCGGGCTAACACTGTCCTGAATGTTACAAGTCATGTGAAGTGTCAGGTTGGAGTTTATATCCTGGAGGAGAAACGAAAGGTAATATGATTATTCGCCCATGTTTGAGTCACAGGCATCCTTAAAAAGTTCAGTAAGATCCTCCCATTTTCCAGCGAATGTCCAAAATCCTTTCATCTAAACAGCAAAACATTTACCAGACGTAGACAGCTGTGGTGTGAATTATTGGTGCTTTTTAAAGCTGTTGTTACTCATGAAGCTTTGCAGATTAATATGCAATATTAAATACATGCACAATCTATAATTTATCTGCAGATTTGTTTTTTGTTTTTTTTTTGTTTGTTTGTTTTTGTTTTTAGCTTTTTAGCTCCGCCGGAAACAAAATCAGTCAGACCATGAAATTAATTAAAAGCTTTTTCTTCACTTTCAAAAAGGTCACCACAGTAATTAAATCAACTCACATACATCTAGCAGCTCCTGAGGGACGCAGATAAATGAAAAGGCAGCCAACAGCAACCTTTGCACGTCCAAAGGTGCCGCTGGTTCGACTGGTTTTTATCGAAATGTTTTCCCTCTCTGCAGAGAGGTGCAGCCAAACGGATTCCATGCGTGCCGCTGAAGTGTGTTTCCCGCCTGTCGACGGCGTGTTAGCCTCACCCTCCACAAGGACAAGCGCCCGTCTGTCTACAGTCAAGAGCTCTCCTCCGGCCTGTCAGCGAGCAGCGACCAGCATCCACGTCAAGAAACCCGACGTCTGGCTGTCTGTCTGGCTGAGCAGACGCGGGGACAGATGGACGGACAGACGGATACGGGGTATATTTGTCCGAGTTCCTCTGTTTTGTCCTTCCAGCGCTACAGAAATCAAGTCTATCAAAATGGATCAATTTTTGTCTCCGTGTTTCAGCGAAGTGAAATTGCTTTGGCGTGTGGGTGTGAGACGCTGTAAACGAAAGCTGTTTTTCTGGGCTGCATTCTTATCTTTAAAATGCTCAGCTTTTTACTGTTACAGTCTAAAAAAAAAAAAAAGAAAATCCAAACAGAGGTGTTTTAAAGGAATAGAAACGTATATACGAAGTGCTTCAAAGGAAAAGGGATTTAAAATCAATGTATAAGTTGTGTTTTGATTATTTCTATCTCCCGAGAAGTAAAACTGTTACTCTGTGAAGTCTGCAGAGTCTCAGTAGTGTTCCACAAGTGCTACAATAACGCTGCGTGCTAGAAAACTGGAACATGGATGTGCACCAGGCATTTTTTTATGTCTTAACATACTAAACAAAAAACTGCAGCTACATTTTGAAGAACAGTGAACAGTATGGATGTCACAAGAACGTAGATTAAAGCTTTATTTGGCATGCTGATTGATTGGCATGCTTTAAGCCCTGTCTGTTCATTTTATCCAGCATCAACTGTAAATTATTTTAACCACTCCAAAGTGGTCCAACTATTTATTACAGTACATTACAGGGGTCTCCAACTCCAGTCCTCTAGGGGTGCTGTCCTGCATGTCTTAGATGTTTCTCTGCTTCAGCACACCTGATTCTAATGAGTGGTTCGTTAACGGTCTCGTGCAGACCTGGATGACAAGCTGATGGTGACCTATTCATCAGAATCAGGTGTGTTAAGGCATGAAAACATCTACGACATACAGCCCAGCGGCCCTCCGGGACTGGGATCGCCCACCCTGCATTATTACATTACATTACAATTAGGGGTGTGAATCTTTTACTATCTCACAATTCAATTTGATTCCAATTTTTGGGTCTGCGATTTGATTTAAAATCGATTTTCGATTCAAAACAATTTTATTCATAATGATTTCTGATCGTGATCTACTCCCATCTGCTTTTCTAATGTCTCAAATGGAGACATTAAAGTGTCTTTTTTTTACATTTATTAAGTTTTAAACATTCATCCATGCTTCGATGGAATTGTTGCAACTGTTATATGAAAGCAATATCACATACTGCTTCAGTATTAGTAGTTAGTAAAACTGAAAAATCGTCTTGCTCATTGCTACCGTTATTGTTGTGGGTAACGACAAAATGCATGATGGGAGATGTAGTTTATTGTCAATATGCACTTTAAAGCAGTGTAAGCTTATTTTAAGTCTTAAAATATTGGTTTAAAATTTAAGCCAATAAAGCACAAGCTCTCGAGGGCCACATAAAATGACGTGTTGGGCCACATTTGGCCCGCGGGCCTTGTGTTTGACACATGTGCCATAGACCATCATCATGTTCCCATTATTTTGAGAAGGAAAAAGATCAGTGTTGACGGCAACACAAGTGCCGGTCATGTCTATTTTGGAATAACTGGAATAACTGGAGGAACTGAATGAAAAAAAAAAAAAAAAAAGAACTGAAGAAATGTGCACCCACTGTAAGAAAAGTCTGTAAAAAATACAGTAAAAAACTGTCAAATAGCAACTGTAAAGACCCATCAATTCCAAAACTGTATATCACCGTAGTAAATACACTGAATTTCTGTAAATCAAGAAACAGTGCATAACTCTAATTTTTACGGGTACAATATGTAAAAAACACACAATTTTACTGTGATTTTTTCAAACCATTGTAAAATGAATGAGAAAATACCGTAAAGTCAAAAGTGGGTAATAACCCTAAAATTTACAATATTATTCAGTATAAATCACAGATTTCACTGATGTGTACCTTTAAATTTACAGTAGAAAATCATTAACCATTCAGCAAAGTATATACCGTCATTTCTACAGAAACAAGATGTTAAAAATGTGGTCCACATATTGCTGATTTAAAGAAAACCAATACTTTACAATAACATAATATCGGCTACTGTTATTTTGTATTAATGTCCTTGTAAGGATATTTATGCAATAGTAAATTAGCCTATAGGAGCCACTTTCCTGTCTCTCTGATAGTTTGTATCTCACTGCAAGTTACTTTGGTCAACATTATAATAATAATAATAATAATAATAATAATAATAATAATAATAATAATTGAGCCAATAGCCTCTATAGCTCAAAGAGCAATAGGGGCGAGTGACACATTTTTTGGACCTTTTTGTAGACACAGGCCTCTTTTCTGCTGTCAGTTCAATTTTAAAGGGCCAGCCCCTACCAAATTTAAATAAAGAGGGATTTTGCACCAGCTGCCCTGCTCTGCTCCTCCATTTACTCCAATGCCATCTCCTGTTTTGTGAGTCGCAGCCTGCTGCAGTCTGTTTTTTTAAATCCACTATTCGCTAATTTTTCTAAAAACATCTGGACACAAAACACACATGTACTTCGTCCCCAGGTTTGTCCGCTTCTCACAGTCAAATTGTTTTTTTGTTTTGTTTTTTTTTTTTATAGGAGTTTTTGACACACACGACCCCGCCTCCCCCTCCCCCCTCCCGTCTCCCCCTCCCCCCTCCCGTCTCCTCCACAAACAGCGCAGGAGTCTTGAGCGAGAGCAGAGCAGAGCTCTACCCAATTTGGTGCCCTAGGCGAGATTACCCCCCCCCCACCAACAAGCCCACTGCAATTCAATGACAACAACCAACTGAGCAATCACGAGTTTAATTTGAGCATTTGAACAAGGACAAACTCAACGGTAACAACAGTCACTTTCAACTAAACTTGTCTTTTATCTAAAGACAACAAGTTTACACGTCTGGATTTCCTGACAGCAAAGCCATCTATGGTGTCATCAAATGACACCTGCCTAGACATTTCACGGTTTATACTCATCAGGGCAAGTCCATTTAAACGCTCCTGAGACATGGTGGATCTCAAGTATGTTTTGCTGACCTTCAATTTGGAGAAGCTCCTCTCTGCAGCAGCAACTGTCACAGGACATAGAGGACATCCATACTGTAACACCACAGCATTAAGTTTGTTGTGTCATTCTACTTCACTTAATAAACACACTTTATTTAATTTGACTAATAAGTTCATTACTGTAATTACTATTTACATTAACAACAATAACATCATCAACAACAACATAGCAGTGTGTCAGAGACCACAAACAATAAACTTACATGCTCAGAAGGCACCGCTCCAGCAGCCGTTTGGGGCATCTGCAAATATTTTCTGTGTGCATCTAGACAGATATAGAGTAGATATATTTATGACTGTACAAGCAAAAATAAAATATAAAAAAACAGTTGCTGCTGCAGTTTGCATTATCATCACCTGCAAAGCAGCAGCAGCGACACTGGACACACAGTTGTTAATAATAGTAATGGTAAAATTAATTTCAATTTTATATTATGTGATGAAACTGTAATGCAGTATCAGAGCGGACACACGGGCAGGGATAAGAGCTGTGTAGAAACTATCCTATAACGGAGGGAACAAAGTAGCATTGTGGTGCATTGTGCGCCGCCCGCCGGTGATCGATTCTGCGCAGGCCTGGCTCATTTCGAACGCACCCTTAGGTGCGTTATGAACGTATAGTGTAAGCAGTCACGTCGCATCAGAGCATCGGGCCGTACAGTGTGAGAGCATTACTCGTGGGCTGTGAACTTTTGAACTCAGCGATCTAGTCGTGCAGTTTGAGATAGGGCTGATTCAAACGATTTAAAATATCGCACAGTGTATGCCCAGCCTTAGTGTCTTTCATAAAGGGGGACCAAAAATCCCGGGATATTTACTGCCGTCACGCCAGCCCTCTCTTCTCAAACAACTGTCACGCCAGCCCTCTTTGAAATATTTGTGCCGTTTTGCTGTTGAAATTACGGTAATCGCTATGAATAGCGTAAAAATCCACTATACACAGACTCATTCCACTCCAGCCCAATAGTAGTGTGTGTTTAACAATGTTGTTTAACAATTTAATTTTTTTTTTTAGAATATTTTTTGAGAGCTATATATACATTTTATATTATTTTTTTGCCTTTTTTTTTTTAACAAGTACTTCTCCAAGCCCTGTTAAAATTATTATTTGTCCAACCTGTGCTGCTGTAACGACTGAATTTCCCCGGTGACGGATTCATAAAGTAATATTCTATTCTATCCCATCTGGGAATGTGGAATTTCAAAATAAAGTGACATCAAAATCATGTATAAATGCAGTATACTGGCACTACTTTGACAAGGTCATAAAATAAAAAGTACTTGTTTCCACAGACTCATTCCACTTCTCACTAATAGTATCCCATCTGGGAATATCACTCAACAAGTTTCAGCCCAATCTGATGTGGAATTTCAAAATAAAGTGACATCAAAATCATGTATAAATGCAGTATATTACCACTACTTTGAAATACTTGTAAAATAAAAAGTACTTGTTTCCACAGACTCATTCCACTTCTCACCAATAGTATCCCATCTGGGAATGTCACTCAACAAGTTTCAGCCCAATCTGATGTGGTATTTCAAAATAAAGTGACATCAAAATCATGAATAAATGCGGTACACTACCAGTACTTTGACAAGGTCATAAAATAAAAAATACTAGTTTCCACAGACTCATTCCACTTCTCACTAATAGTATCCCATCTGGGAACGACACTCAGCAAGTTTCAGCCCAATCTGATGTGGAATTTCAAAATAAAGTGACATTAAAATCATGTGTAAATGCAGTATATTACCACTACTTGACAATGTCATAAAATAAAAAGTACTTGTTTCCACAGACTCATTCCACTTCCCACTAATAGTATCCCATCTGGGAATGACACTCAACAAGTTTCAGCCCAATCTGATGAGGAATTTCAAAATAAAGTGACATTAAAATCATGTATAAATGCAGTATATTACCACTACTTTGACAATGTCATAAAATAAAAAGTACTTGTTTCCACAGCCTCATTCCACTTCTCACTAATAGTATCCCATCTGGGAATGTCGCTCAACAAGTTTCAGCCCAATCTGATGTGGAATTTCAAAATAAAGTGACATTAAATTCATGTATAAATGCAGTATATAACCACTACTTTGAAATACTTGTAAAATAAAAAGTACTTGTTTCCACAGACTCATTCCACTTTGGACTAATAGTATCCCATCTGGGAATGACACTCAGCAAGTTTCAGCCCAATCTGATGTGGAATTTCAAAATAAAGTGACATTAAATCATGTATAAATGCAGTATATTACCACTACTTTGACAAGGTCATAAAATGAAAAGTACTTGTTTCCACAGACTCATTCCACTTTGGACTAATAGTATCCCATCTGGGAATGACACTCAACAAGTTTCAGCCCAATCTGATGTGATATTTCAAAATAAAGTGACATCAAAATCATGTATAAATGCAGTATATTACCACTACTTTGAAATACTTGTAAAATAAAAAGTACTTGTTTCCACAGACTCATTCCACTTCGGACTAATAGTATCCCATCTGGGAATGACACTCAGCAAGTTTCAGCCCAATCTGATGTGGTATTTCAAAATAAAGTGACATTAAAATCATGTATAAATGCAGTATACTGGTACTACTTTGACAAGGTCATAAAATAAAAAGTGCTTGTTTCCACAGACTCATTCCACTTTGGACCAATAGTATCCCATCTGGGAATGACACTCAACAAGTTTCAGCCCAATCTGATGTGGTATTTCAAAATAAAAGTGACATCAAAATCATGAATAAATGCGGTACACTACCAGTACTTTGACAAGGTCATAAAATAAAAAGTACTTGTTTCCACAGACTCATTCCACTTCTCACTAATAGTATCCCATCTGGGAATGTCACTCAACAAGTTTCAGCCCAATCTGATGTGGAATTTCAAAATAAAGTAACATTAAAATCATGTATAAATGCAGTATATTACCACTACTTTGACAATGTCATCAAATAAAAAGTCCTAGTTTCCACAGACTCATTCCACTTCCCACTAATAGTATCCCATCTGGGAATGACACTCAGCAAGTTTCAGCCCAATCTGATGTGGAATTTCAAAATAAAGTGACATTAAAATCATGTATAAATGCAGTACATTACCACTAGTTTGAAATACTTGTAAAATAAAAAGTCCTAGTTTCCACAGACTCATTCCACTTCTCACTAATAGTATCCCATCTGGGAATGAAACTCAGCAAATTTCAGCCCAATCTGATGTGGAATTTCAAAATAAAGTGACATTAAAATCATGTATAAATGCAGTATATTACCACTACTTTGAAATACTTGTAAAATAAAAAGTACTTGTTTCCACAGACTCATTCCACTTCTCACTAATAGTATCCCATCTGGGAATGACACTCAGCAAGTTTCAGCCCAATCTGATGTGGAATTTCAAAATAAAGTGACATTAAATTCATGTATAAATGCAGTATATTACCACTACTTTGAAATACTTGTAAAATTAAAAATACTTGTTTCCACAGACTCATTCCACTTCTCACTAATAGTATCCCATCTGGGAATGACACTCAGCAAATTTCAGCCCAATCTGATGTGGAATTTCAAAATAAAGTGACATTAAATTCATGTGTAAACGCAGTATATTACCACTACTTTGAAATACTTGTAAAATAAAAAGTACTTGTTTCCACAGACTCATTCCACTTCTCACTAATAGTATCCCATCTGGGAATGTCACTCAACAAGTTTCAGCCCAATCTGATGTGGAATTTCAAAATAAAGTGACATTAAAATCATGTATAAATGCAGTATATTACCACTACTTTGAAATACTTGTAAAATAAAAAGTCCTAGTTTCCACAGACTCATTCCACTTCTCACTAATAGTATCCCATCTGGGAATGAAACTCAGCAAATTTCAGCCCAATCTGATGTGGAATTTCAAAATAAAGTGACATTAAAATCATGTATAAATGCAGTATATTACCACTACTTTGAAATACTTGTAAAATAAAAAGTACTTGTTTCCACAGACTCATACCACTTCGGACTAATAGTATTCCATCTGGGAATGACACTCAGCAAGTTTCAGCCCAATCTGATGTGGAAATTCAAAATAAAGTGACATCAAAATCATGTATAAATGCAGTATACTGGTACTACTTTGACAAGGTTATAAAATAAAAAGTACTTGTTCCCACTGACTCATTCCATTTCTCACTAATAGTATCCCATCTGGGAATGACACTCAGCAAGCTTCAGCCCAATCTGATGTGGTATTTCAAAATAAAGTGACATCAAAATCATTTATAAAACCTTGTCAAAGTAGTATAATTTTAAACTCTTCTTACGTTTTTATCTGGTGCTATCCTGTTTTATGTTGCTCCTTTTAACTTGCTTTTTAAGATGATGCTTTTATCTGCTTTTACTGCTTTTATCTTGCTATTTTATGCCTTTAGTCATTATCTTTTAACTCCAGTGTTTCCTCAGAGGGGTCCTCCACACTGGGAGCTGTGTCAGGCGACTGGGGGTGCTGTCCTTGGGTCCCTCTGGTCTGGCTGGCTGGGGGTTCCTCCTTCTGATCTGGGGGTCCGCCTGTCGGTTGGAGTCGGGGGGCCCAGGTGCTGGTCACCCTGATAAGGTCTGCGGCTCCTTCCAGTGTGGATGGCCCCAAAGGCGGCGTTTCCTTGATCCTCAGTGCCATGCCATGTCGCCCTATTGGGTGTGATTGTGTATGTGTATGTGTTTTAGTATGGAGGGTGGGAGGGAAGGGGTTTTTATTGTGATAATTTGTTTTTAATTCTGTAAAGCACTTTGTGTTGCATGTTTTTGCATGAAAAGCGCTATACAAATAAAGATTGATTGATTGATTGATTGACTATTAGTGAGAAGTGGAATGAGTCTGTGGAAACAAGTACTTTTTATTTTACAAGTATTTCAAACTAGTGGTAATATACTGCATTTATACATGATTTAAATGTCACTTTATTTTGAAATTCCACATCAGATTGGTCTGAAACGTGTTGGGTGTCATTCCCAGATGGGATACTATTAGTCCGAAGTGGAATGAGTCTGTGGAAACAAGTACTTTTTATTTTATGACATTGTCAAAGTAGTGCCAGTATACTGCATTTATACATGATTTTGATGTCACTTTATTTTGAAATTCCACATCAGATTAGGCTGAAACTTGTTGAATGTCATTCCAAGATGGGATACTATTGGTCCGAAGTGGAATGAGTCTGTGGAAACAAGTACTTTTTATTTTACAAGTTTTTCAAACTAGTGGTAATGTACTGCATTTATACATGATTTTGATGTCACTTTATTTTGAAATTCCACATCAGATTGGGCTGAAACTTGCTGAGTGTCATTCCCAGATGGGATACTATTAGTGAGAAGTGGAATGAGTCTGTGGAAACAAGTACTTTTTATTTTACAAGTATTTCAAACTAGTGGTAATATACTGCATTTATATATATTATTTAATGTCACTTTATTTTGAAATTCCACATCAGATTGGGCTGAAACTTGTTGAGTGTCATTCCCAGATGGGATACTATTAGTGAGAAGTGGAATGAGTCTGTGGAAACAAGTATTTTTTATTTTACAAGTATTTCAAACTAGTGGTAATATACTGCATTTATACATGATTTTAATGTCACTTTATTTTGAAATTCCACATCAGATTGGTCTGAAACGTGTTGGGTGTCATTCCCAGATGGGATACTATTAGTCCGAAGTGGAATGAGTCTAAGGAAACAAGTACTTTTTATTTTATGACATTGTCAAAGTAGTGCCGGTATACTGCATTTATACATGATTTTGATGTCACTTTATTTTGAAATTCCAAATCAGATTGGGCTGAAACTTGTTGAGTGTCATTCCCAGATGGGATACTATTAGTGAGAAGTGGAATGAGTCTGTGGAAACAAGTACTTTTTATTTTATGACCTTGTCAAAGTACTGGTAGTGTACCGCATTTATTCATGATTTTGATGTCACTTTATTTTGAAATTCCACATCAGATTGGGCTGAAACGTGTTGGGTGTCATTCCCAGATGGGATACTATTAGTCCGAAGTGGAATGAGTCTGTGGAAACAAGTACTTTTTATTTTATGACATTGTCAAAGTAGTGCCAGTATACTGCATTTATACATGATTTTGATGTCACTTTATTTTGAAATTCCACATCAGATTGGGCTGAAACTTGTTGAGTGATATTCCCAGATGGGATACTATTAGTGAGAAGTGGAATGAGTCTGTGGAAACAAGTACTTTTTATTTTATGACCTTGTCAAAGTACTGGTAGTGTACCGCATTTATTCATGATTTTGATGTCACTTTATTTTGAAATACCACATCAGATTGGGCTGAAACTTGTTGAGTGACATTCCCAGATGGGATACTATTAGTGAGAAGTGGAATGAGTCTGTGGAAACAAGTACTTTTTATTTTATAAGTATTTCAAACTAGTGAAACTAGTCACCGGGGAAATTCAGTCGTTACAGCAGCACAGGTTGGACAAATAATAATTTCATCAGGGCTTGGAGAAGTACTCATTAAAAAAAAAAGGCAAAAAAATAATATAAAATGTATATATAGCCCTCAAAAAATATTCTGAAAAAATTTAAATTGTTAAACATAAGCTATATACACATACTATTGGGCTGGAGTGGAATGAGTCTGTGTATAGTGGATTTTTACGCTATTCATAGCGATTACCGTAATTTCAACAGCAAAACGGCACAAATATTTCAAAGAGGGCTGGCGTGACAGTTGTTTGAGAAGAGAGGGCTGGCGTGACGGCAGTGGATAACTGATATTTGGAACCCGGGATATTTGGGTCCCCCCCTTAGAACTAACATTCTCTTCTCAAAATCATGTTTTTACTGCTTACCTGACATTTTTGAGACATCAACAGAACATTTTGAGTCGCGTTCAAAGGCTTGCATCCAACATGTCATATTTCATCGCTTTAGTGTCTTTCATAAGGGGGGGACCAAAAATCCCGGGATATTTGGAACCCGGGATATTTGGGTCCCCCCGTTACAACTAACATTCTCCTCTCAAAATCACGTTTTTACTGCTTACCTGACATTTTTGAGACATCAACAGAACATTTTGAGTGGCGTTCAAAGGCTTGCATCCAACATGATGTCATATTTCATCGCTTTATTGTCTTTCATAAGGGGGAACCAAAAATCCCGGGATATTTGGGTCCCCCCATTAGAACTAACATTCTCTTCTCAAAATCACGTTTTTACTGCTTACCTGACATTTTTGAGACATCAACAGAACATTTTGAGTCGCGTTCAAAGGCTTGCATCCAACATGATGTCATATTTCATCACTTTATTGTCTTTCATAAGGGGGGACCAAAAATCCCGGGATATTTGGGTCCCCCCCATTAGAACTAAAATTCTCTTCCCAAAATCACTTTTTGGACTGCTTACCTGACATTTTTGAGACATCAACAGAACATTTGAGTCGCGTTCAAAGGTTTGCATCCAACATGCTGTCATATTTCATCACTTTATTGTCTTTCATAAGGCGGGACCAAAAATCCCGGGATATTTGGGTCCCCCCATTAGAACTAACATTCTCTTCTCAAAATCACGTTTTTACTGCTTACCTGACATTTTTGAGACATCAACAGAACATTTGAGTCGCGTTCAAAGGTTTGCATCCAAAAAGATGTCATATTTCATCACTTTATTGTCTTTCATAAGGGGGGACCAAAAACCTGGATATTTGGGTCCCCCCATTAGAACTAACATTCTCTTCTCAAAATCACGTTTTTACTGCTTACCTGACATTTTTGAGACATCAACAGAACATTTTGAGTCGCGTTCAAAGGTTTGCATCAAACATGCTGTCATATTTCATCGCTTTAGTGTCTTTCATAAGGGGGGACCAAAAATCCCGGGATATTTGGGTCCCCCCATTAGAACTAACATTCTCTTCTCAAAATCACATTTTCACTGCTTACCTGACATTTTTGAGACATCAACAGAACATTTTGAGTCGTTTTCAAAGGTTTGCATCCAAATGCTGTCATATTTCATCACTTTATTGTCTTTCATAAGGGGGGACCCAAATATCCCGGGATTTTTGGCAAATATCCCGGGTTCCAAATTTTCCGGGATTTTTGGTCCCCACTTATGAAAGACACTAAAGCCGGCCAATATCGATCCATAACAATGACACAACCTGAAACCTCCATAGACACTGCAGCGACATGTTTGGAACCCCCCCAATGGGGCCCCGACTGCCCGTGGCCGGCTTTCTGTGGCGCTTCAGGCCACGCCCCCTTCTGCCAAATATGGAAGTGACCCCGGAAGTGGCCCCAAATTTCCCGGCGCCCCCATATTTCCCGGAACACGTGCACATGATTTGGCCTCTATTTTGATCCCTCTCATCATTTATTAATCCTTCTTAGTAGCTATCAGTGTGTTTTATTATTTTTTTTAGCATGTTAAATCAGCATTGCCCATGCCCAAAGTCCTTCTCTGGCGTCGTTTAACGTTACTTCAACATAGCTAGCTCAAATAAAAAGTATTCACACAAAACGGCATAAAAAAAGAGAAGACATTAATGTTACCTTTATATTGCGACTTCTTCTTCTCCTCCTCTTTTCTTCTCTTTCTGTTCTGCGCACCCGAGGGCTTGGACGGCCTTTGCCTTTTCATCTCGCAAATTACACCTGTCCGAGATCGTCTTCCACTTGTCCTGCCCTGACCTGATCTATGATCCGCACATCATGATCCGGACCCAATAACGACACGTCACGTGCTCACACATAATTTAAGAACATGTCACTGTTTATTTATTTGTAATGTTAATATGTACTTTTTTTCTAGACAGAAAACACTAAGTGAGGGCGCCGGTGGGCATAGAAAATTATTATTTTATTATTATTTTCCCTCAAGGCCAAGGGGGACTGGCGGCGTGGCGGCGCCCCTCCAGCAGATGGCGCCCTAGGCGGCCGCCTATGTCGCCTATGCCAAGAGCCCTCCCCTGAGCGAGAGTCAAGTGTTTTTGAACTTTTGAATCCTTCTGACCGACTGCTAGGCGCCATTTCTGCGCATCCAGTAATGACCATTTGTGGAGTCTACACACGTTCTGAACTCGGGAGATATAACTCTGTTCTTAAGGTAAGCACCTCTACAAAATTTTCTAGTTAATGTCAGCTCTTGGTTGTTCATTCGAGTTTATGTAATGTTAAAGTTATGTCAATTTGCTAGGTTGTTTTGTTTTGCCCCTGCAAAAATAAGCATTTAACAACAACTAAGCTAACTAGGTTAGCTAACCGTTAGCTAAGGAAATGTATAGCTGTACTTTCTGTGGCAAGTCGGTTAAGACATTGAGAGGCTACGTGCTTCATTGCAGACTCCATCGAAACGAGCCACGTTGTTTATTTAAGTGCACCGCAGCTGGTTGTAAGCATTCGTTTAACAGATATGGAGCATTCAAGGCTCATTTTTACCGCAAGCATAATGTACCTGCTACAGCTGGGGTGGCTGTTAACACTAATGTTAACGTTACTGCATTTAAATGCGTGGTGGCTTTGTGTACACAACAATGTTCAGATGGGAGAGCTCTAATAGCTCACCTGAAGGATCATATTATGGAAGGGCATGCTGTGAATTGTCCAGTGACAGGATGCAGAAATGTTTTTAAGGTCAAATCTACATTTACTGCCCACATGTCACGGAAACACAGAGATTTTGCAGACAGCAGTATCAGTGACTTTTACAGAAATACTGCTCCTCAGTTATCATCTGCTCCAACTGATTCAGTTGACTCTGGCCCACAAGTGTCTGAGGTGGGTACAGAAACAAGCACGGATGAAGGTGACATGGATATGTCACAAGATTTCCATGACCTTTTTCTAAGAAATGTCTCATTGTTCTACTTGAAATTGCAGGGCCAGTTTCTACTACCTGCTTCAACTATTCAGGTCATTGTTGAGGAAATGCAGAACATACACGAGTTGGGTCAGACATTTAGTTTGAGTAAACTTACAGCAATGCTAAAAATGGACACATCATTAACAGATGAGGACATCACCAAAGTTTGTGAGTCTGTCAGGCAATCTGACCTGTTCACTGCATGTCATACAGGGGACTATGAGGACTATATACTCAAGAGCTCAAACTTTCAAAAAAAAAGTTTAACTATGTGGAGCCTAAGAAAATATTTTTAGGAAAAGATGAGAACCGGAGAGATAGGTTTGCCTATTATGTGCCTGTGAGAGAGACTTTGAAATGTTTGTTGGAGTCTGATCTGTGGCAGAAATCAGGGGAGCACTCGGCTGAGTCTCCCTCAGATGTTCTGAGTGACATTGGTGATGGACAGATATTCAAATCAAATGATTTTTATGGTCAAAATCCATCATGTCTTAAGCTATTGCTATACCAGGATGCCTTTTGAAGTCGTAAACCCTTTAGGTTCTGCAAAAACGAAACACAAGGTGTTAGCTGTTTATGTATCTGTTGCTAACCTGCCACTTCATGTACGGTCAGACACAGATCATATGTTTCTTGTGTTATTGTGCAGAGAGAAAGATTTTGGGCATGTGAAAGTTTTCTCTGAATTACTAGCAGACTTGAAGGAATTAGAGGAGAATGGTATAGTGGTATCAGATGAAACAGTTGTCAGAGGAACCTTGTATTGCATTGTGGGAGATAATTTGGGCTCGCATTGTATTGGAGGCTTCTCTGAAAATTTTAGTCGCACAGAGTACTTCTGCAGGTATTGCCTGATAACCCAATTTAAATTTCAACAGGGTGGTGATCCAAAAGAAGTACATGTGGAAAGCCTAGTGACTAGTGCCTAGTGACACCATGCATCATTGTATGCGGTAAGATGATTTTGAGTTTTATGGGAAGAAACAAAGCTAAATATGATGTGGAATGCACTGTCTTGTTTTTAAGACCACTTTTGGATGGTAATGGTTGGTGTACTGTTAAGTATTTTCTACTTGTATTTTCTTTGCAGGAAACTCCTGCTATGCCGCAAAGCAGTTCATGCTGAGTGTAGACCACAAGGTTGTGATTGACCAAATCCCCACCTTTGTCTCTGCCATTTGTTTGATGCTTGGAAGCTACTACTGCCTTAATATCCACTATCCTGTGGAACTGGGCTCCACACTTGAGTTCCTTCAGAGGTAAATACACACACACACACACATTCACACACACACACACATCTTTTTCTCCCCTATAACAAACTACTGTATTTAGATTTAGTGGTTGAATATAAATTCTTGTGTTCATAAAGGTGTTTCCTCAACATCAATCCAGAGAAGGGCACAAAAGTTCAAAAAAAAAAAAAAAAACAAGAAGCAACTTCCAGTGAACCCAAGAGTCCTCACCCTCATCGCAGAGCTCTCCGATCACGAGTGGAGAGAGACATGTTAAAGATGGACTTGATCATCTGAACTGTTAATGGGGATATTTGCCTTTCTTTATTTTATATCCTATGGGCTGACATAATTTCACAATTTTGAATGTTCATATTATGTACACACGTGGACAAAATTGTTGGTACCCCTCAGTTAAAGAAGGAAAAACCCACAATTCTCACTGAAATCACTTGAAACTTACAAAAGTAACAATAAACAAAAATGCATTGAAAATTAAATAATCAAAATCAGCCATCACTTTTGAATTGTTGATTAACATAATTATTTAAAAAAACAAACTAATGAAAGGGCTGGACAAAAATGATGGTACCTCTATAAAAGATTGAAAACTATTTGACCAGAGTGACATGATTAACTCAGGTGTGTCCTTTAATTGACATCACAGGTGTTTCCAAACTCATAATCAGTCAGTCTGCCTATTTAAAGGCAGACAAGTAGTCACTTTGCTGTTTGGTGAAAAGGTGTGTACCACACTGAACATGGACAACAGAAAGCGAAGGAGAGAATTGTCCCAGGACATCCGAAAAAAAATTATAGACAAATATCTTAAAGGTAAAGGCTATAAGACCATCTCTAAACAGCTTGAAGTTCCTGTGACAACAGTGGCTCATATTATTCAGAAGTTCAAGACCCACGGGACAGTAGCCAACCTCCCTGGACGTGGCCGCAAGAGGAAAATTGATGATAAATTGAAGAGACGGATCGTTCGAATTGTATCCAAAGAGCCCAGAACAACCTCCAAAGAAATTAAAGGTGAACTCCAAGGCCAAGGTACATCAGTGTCAGATCGCACCATTCGTCGTTGTTTGAGCCAAAGTGGACTTCATGGGAGACGACACCACTGCTGAAAAAAATCATAAAAAAGCGAGACTGGAATTTGCAAAAATGCATGTTGACAAGCCACAAAGCTTCTGGGAGAATGTCCTTTGGATAGATGAGACCAAACTGGAGCTTTTTGGTAAGGCACATCAACTCTATGTTCATAGACTCAAAAACCAAGCATACGAAGAAAAGAACACCGTCCCTACGGTGAAACATGGAGGAGGCTCAGTAATGTTTTGGGGCTGCTTTGCTGCATCTGGCACAGGGTGTCTTGAATGTGTGTAAGGTAAAATGAAATCTGAAGACTATCAAGGCATTCTGAAGAGAAATGTGCTGCCTAGTGTCAGAAAGCTTGGTCTCAGTCGCAGGTCATGGGTCTTCCAACAGGACAACGATCCAAAACACACAGCCAAAAACACCCAAGAATGGCTGAGAGAAAAGCGTTGGACTATTCTAAAGTGGCCTTCCATGAGCCCAGATCTGAATCCCATTAAACATCTGTGGAAGGAGCTGAAACATGCCATTTGGAGAAGACACCCATCAAACCTGAGACAACTGGAGCAGTTTGCTCATGAGGAGTGGGCCAAAATACCTGTTGACAGCTGCAGAACGCTCATTGACAAATACAGAAATCGTTTAATTGCAGTGATTGCCTCAAAAGGTTGTGCAACAAAATATTAAGTTATGGGTACCATCATTTTTGTCCAGCCCTATTTCATTAGTTTTTTTTTTTAATAATTATGTTAATCAACAATTCAAAAGTGATGGCTGATTTTGATTATTTGATTTTCAATAAATTTTTATTTATTGTTACTTTTGTAAGTTTCAAGTGATTTCAGTGAGAATTGTGGGTTTTCCTTCTTTAACTGAGGGGTACCAACAATTTTGTCCACGTGTGTATGTTTTAAATGACTGGCTGTCATTTGTATGTCATTGTATGGAATTCTAGGTTTCCATTTTTTTTCTGTTTTGAGCCCAAGCTGATGTCAGCAGATTTTCATACATGTTCATGGAGTCCGTATGCAGCACCACCTCTACCTACCTCAGTATGCCTTGGCATTGCCACTGCTCAGGATTTTGCTCCAAGTATTTTCATGTTATTTAGTCTTTTTCTCTGAGAAAGAGCTTTGTGGTTATAGAGGGAAGTTAAAGTGTTTGCCTTTCCTTTTTTCTGTCTTTTCTTTTTTTGGAGGTGATGTTTGTTGTTCTTGGTCAACTGTTAGCTATTGTTATTCAGAACAATATACTTTGATATGCTTTGATGTTATAAGCTATGGTTGAGTTAATAAAACTGCCTGTGAAGAACATCTAAGCTTTTGTTTCAGTGCTATTGTAACACTTCAGTAGGTTGAAGGCTCTTGGCATCACTAAGATCTAGAATTTCTTTCAAGGTAAGTAAGCTAAACAGATATCTAACAAATATTTTAATGTGTTTAGAGTAAATGTCCTAATTATCTGTACACACTGCTCTTATAGAAATTATCTTTATAACAATTGTAAAACTTGATGTCTTTTGCTCCTACCACCTTTCAAGCACCGCATTTGAATTCCTGAGTGGTCACCGACTTGCTGGCCAACTTGCTGGCCTTTGTGAAGGTAAGATTCTAATCCATGCTTTTATTTTTGTATTTTTTTTTTTTTACTTTTAAGTGTTTTTCTTTTAATATTTTTTTCAGAGACAGCAGAGAAAGAGGGACAGGAAAGACAGGGAAGAGAGAGAAGATGACATGCAGCAAAGGACCCGACGTCTGGCTTGAACCCAGGTCACCATCGCAAGGACCCAGGCCCAGGTATGTGCCATGTGCTCCACCAGTCGACCTTTATTAAACATTCAGGGCATGTACATGGTCTGAATAAAATGATCAAATCAAAAAGATACTTAAGTGGGTTGGATATACAAGAGCTATAAAAATCACAACAACAAATGAGCATTTTGTGACATAATGCTCAGTATCGAAATAAGTACATGAGAGAGCCAGTATAAGACTTTGAGGATGTTCACTCAGGCCTACAGCTAAACTATTAATGTTTCAAGGATAGTCCAAGGACTGCACAGACGACAATACCTTTGAACTGTGATGGTAGACAGCACTTTAACAGGTCAGCCGGGCCTGTAAGAAGTACTTTGCTACATATTATTATATTACTGTTGCTGTTATTAATATTATTGTCATTATTATTGCTGTCATTAGTAGCAGTAGCAGTGGTTGTAGTGGTAATGTCTTTTTTTCACAGTTGTTTTTTTTTCTGGCTGCAGAGAGGTTCTTGCCTGTCCACAGTGGACACTAACAACTCTTCAGGCAGAAGTTACAACACCAGTTTAAAGTTCCAGTTCCCTAAACATCGTACCATGTCTGAGACTGTCTGCAAGTAATTTACCGTAAATTTAGAAAACCAGCTGTAATTACTCATATATGTTGTACTGTATTTTTTACGGTGAAATTCTGGCAACCACAGCTGCCAGTAATTTACCGTAAATTTGAACTAGCTGCAATAAAGTACCGTAATATATCATACAGTTTATGTCGTGTTTATTACTGAGATAGACTGTTATTTTTACAGCAAACTACCGTAAACAGGTTTATGTTGTAACTGTTATTTTTACAGCAAAGTCCCGTAAACAGGTTTATGTTGTAACTGTTATTTTTACAGCAAACTACCGTAAACAGGTTTATGTTGTAACTGTTATTTTTACAGCAAACTACCGTAAACAGGTTTATGTTGTAACTGTTATTTTTACAGCAAACTACCGTAAACAGGTTTATGTTGTAACTGTTATTTTTACAGCAAACTACCGTAAACAAATGAAAGTTCTGTCTGCAAAATTTACAGTCGCCAAAACAGCATACCATAAAGTCCTCTACATTGTCACCGTAATTTTTACGGTGAAATACAACCACAGCTGCCAGTATTTCACCGTAAATTCTACGGATTTTTTCTTACAGTGCTCCTCACCCAGAGAAAGTCTTTGCTCTTTTAATAACTTTTCAAATGTCAGCCTGCCGGCTGCCACGACCGCACAAGAGGCAAGATCAGATTCATGCAGATAATGTCAGACTTTATTATAATTCCACAGCGTACAACTGATCCGTCATCCTACATGTTAGCTTGAAGTAAACCTGGCCACAAACGGCCCGACGCCTTTGTGTGCAAGCCGGTGTGTGCACATGATCAGGCATTGTGTCTACAATCAGTCAGTCTTTTTGGGTTTTTTCTTTTTAAGGAACTGTTATGTGTGGGTGAAAGGCTGCTCAGGCAGGTATTAAAGGAAGAAAAAAAGAAAAAGAAAGAAACAGCCATCCAGACAGACTAAGACTCGGGGTCAGATTTAGTCATGTCAAAACACAAACTGGCTCAGTCTGTAATGAATTAGAGCAAAGATCATGATGCTGCACTGCATCATCTCGCCTCAAGCACAAAGCCCCAGCCCCCCACTGCAGAGAGCAACAATTTGCGATTCAGTCAATTTGCGCTCACAAAGTTTTACTCTCTCAAGACAAACTCATGAATATTCGATACAGTGACCTGGCGTCTCTCCACAGACCTTTAAAATAAGGTTGGGGAGAGTTTCTCAGTTTTTCCTCACCTCCATAGAGGAGCTTGTGGTTTTACTACCGTCTCTGTCCGGACTGCGCGCAGACTATCAGACGAATTTTCATTGGTGCTTGATGAGTTTGAACCCATCTGGCAACGACGATCTTCAGTTTGAAGAAGGACTTTGTGCTGGAAACGTCATAAAAAATCAATTCTGCATGGAGGCTCTTTGATGTGCTGATCCATCTGTTCTCTCTCCATCCTTCCCTCCGTCCACTAGATGTCTCTTGGGAAATGTGTCTTCTCCTTTATATTTTTTTATTTTTCATCAGAAAGATAATCTTCAGGCCGACATTTTTTTTTTTTCCAAATCATCACATAATTGTTGTGTCCAGTCATCGCTGCTGATTTCCAAGTCTGAGATACGTCGTGTTTCATCCAAATAAGTAATTTAACTGCTTGCATTTTCTTGAGATGTTTAATACTTTATTAACAGACTGTTCCTTCTCCAGGCTTCACTTAAAGTGACACAAATGGTCTTAGAGCCTCATAAAAGATGTCAAATGAATTCCAGTCTCTCAAAATAATTATATGTTACGGTCAGGCACAATCCTGAGTAAACCTGCCAGATAGGAAAGGTTTTTAATATATGACCTGTCACCAAATCAAGCCTACATACTCTGTGCCCCTTCATGCAGGGTTCTCCTCTTCCAGAAACAAGTTTTATCATTGGAACAAAAGTGTGCACGGTAATATTTGATCCTTAAAACACAATAAATCACTTTGCAGCCCATGAGACGAAAGAAAAAAGAGAAAAGGAAAGTTTTAAACCCCACCGTTCTTGATCACACAGACATAAACACATACAAAACTGGCCTTTTATATATCTCGCACACAAAGAAGTGAAGAATCCTGAGGCTGTTTGAAACACTGACGAATCAAAACAATAAAAACTTTTTCAGATGCTCCCAGAATAAGGTTATACCAGAGAAATAAGCTTTTATGCTCCTTATTTTTAAGTGGTAAATCTGAAAAGAAATATTACATATCGCTTTAAAATCCGCATTACTGGGAAGAAACTATTGTCTCTTACTGATGATAGGATTACACTGCATTAGCTCAGATCCTTGAGATGTCACACTATTTATCTCTGAGCTTTGAGACACAATTTTTCACAAATTGCAAATTGCCTGACTCATGGCTGCATGCTCGGGCTCGTCTGCTTCCCTGGACATCGTGCACTTAGTCACTGCTCTGTTGTTATTTATAAAAGGCCAGTTTGGGAGCGCTCCGTTCATGTTATCAAGTCTAAATCCGTCACAGATGTTAAGTCTCAGGACTCATCATTGCTCACATGCTGTAAAAGGCCTAATTAAGGTGAAGAGGCAGCTGGAGAGACAAAAACCGGGACGGGGAGGCAGATCCAGATGGCGTCAGCCCCAGAGTCCTGAAGGCCTGTTAGAGAGTCTACGACGCCTCTTCATCCTGAATCTGAGCCAGAAGGTGTGGAAGACAACCAGCCTCATCTCTGTACTTCAAACACAAAAATTTATTAACAAAAGGTGTCCGTCTGGCCTCAATGACAATAGACACCATGAAAGTAGGGATGCACCGATACTGATAACCGATAACTTTCAGCTCCTAAAAGGCCGATACCGATAACCGATAACACACACATATACCTAAGATCATTACATCAATACTACGAACAAAACCAAAACAAGTTTTGACTCTTTAAATGAACAGATATTTATTTTTCCAATAAAAAACTATTGGAACCCTCTCAAACATTTTCATAAAGCTATCAAACAAACCTATTTGATATCTCACATCAACTTAAATAAGGTGCATTACTGACTGATATAAAAAATAAAGGCTCCTTGAACTGATGGAAATACATGCATCAGAATTACTAACTGAAAAAATGCATTCATCAATGACAATAAAAAATAATGCACAGTTCATAATGTACTGACACAAGTTAGACTTGTCTGTGTAAATAAACTAAAAGAAGTGCACTCCATGGTAACAAAGAAATTACGTTTAAAGGATTTCGGCTTGTGGGTCCATTCAAATGAATGCCTTTAATTAAAGTAAATGAGGTTCAGTAGTTTTTTTTGTTTGTTTGTTTTTGTTTGTTTTTTTTTTTTTATCTCATGGAAGCTTTAGATGAGAGAAATGAGTGAGAGGAGAGACTCGCTGCTGGCTTGCTCACGTTAGCTCACGTTAGCTCACGTTAGCTCACGTTAGCATGATTTCAAAACTTCTTCAAAGCGATTGTTATGTTTCAGGTGGCTGATCTGTTTGACGTATTAAAGTTTGTGCTATTTTTCCCTTCTCGTGGAATTCGTTTGGAGCATTTGTCACAAATAACCAGCGAACTATCTTCTTCAGAAACTTCAAAGAAGTTCCATGCAATCGCCGCCATGTTGTGTGTTTTCATCAGCACGCCGTGCTGCAGGCTGCATTCAAGGTGTCACGTAAATTCTTCCATTCCCTCGTTTGCTAGTCGGTCTTTTGGTCTTTTCTATTTTTTTCTATTTTTTATGTGTAACGTGGGAAAATACTGAAAATATCAATTCAAGTCAGCAACTACCAAAATTATGACCGAGTTAACAAGTTGTTTTCTGGCATGAGGGGGTATTCTTGATTTTCCTTACTGAGAAATCGTTTTTCTGATTATGCCGACGTCACTTGAACATAACATTCACTGCTGGTTATTCAAGGCTCAGAGGGAGTGAAGCACTGCTGTGTTGACAAAAATATATATGTTATCGGGCTTTTCGTGATGATATCGGACTTATCGGAATGACGTCATAATTTCCTGTTATCGGCCCGATAGTTATCGTGGCGATAATAATCGGGCTGATAATTATCACGCGCCCCTACATGAAAGTCCTGGAGTCTCCTATTAGCCCACCTTAGTAAACAAAGCAGCATCTGCTTATCGTAACGGGGCTGAAGATGCAGTTGTTCACCTGGATTATTCATCACCTGAGAAAAACAACTGCAGTATATCAGACTGGAGGCTCGTGTGTCTGACTGCATCATTTATTCCACGGTGATAACGCTGACTGACTCTTTACTTCAAAAGTAAAGTTTTATCAGACTGACCGGAAGCGAACTGAACTGAAATGAACTGAAATTGATTCATCCCGTTCAGCCGCCGTGTCAAGAAACGATGTGACTTCATCTTCAACCCAGCAGCTTCATTGGGAAAGGCATCCCCTCTTTTAAAATCACTCAAATGTGCAAAACATCTACGGGGGGAAAGCATATCATCATTTTACAGAATGAAGGTTTGATTCATAATAATTTCACCACAGTTTAGCTCTGAATTTTAAACAGGCTACAGGGAGTTGACCTAAACCCCACAAACTCCAATCAAAGGAGCAGAAAATGTGTTTTATCACAGTCTGTGATCAAATGTCTGCAGTTCCTTCGCTTCTGGAGAAGTTTAATTATCCTTAAAACGAAACAACAGCCAGTGGAGAAATGTGTTTTAAAACCAATTCAGTCATCAACATTCACAATATTCAATCACCAAAATTACCAGCATGAAAGCATCGTTATGCGCACGCTGAATAACAAAAGCAAAAAAACGACAAAGCTGCGAGAAAAAAAAAACGCCAACAGCGGAGGATGATGAAACATTTGCAAATGGCAATGACACAGTCTAGAAGTTTGCAGGAGAACTCTTGTTTAGCATCATCGTATGAGCAGCAAGTACTTTCAATTTAATGTGAAAGACAGTTATTCTCTGCAGTTTTGTTTCTGGAGGGAATGAACCAGTTGGGGGGAGACGCTGTAGATCCAAGCAGCCGACAGACTTCTGCATTAGAGAACAAGCGTGAGGCCAAACGCACCGTTTTATAGGAGTGAGTATTGGCAAGGACCACGCAATACGATATGTACCGTGATACTTGGGTCACAATACAATATTATCGCGATATCACAATATATTGCAATATTCTACCCAGTTAAAGGTGGGGTAGGTGTTCTTTGAAAAAACGGTTCCAGCAATCCAACTCAAATGAGATTTTAAAAAATATACACTCCCTCCCTCCTCCCAAAGGCTCCGCCTCCTCCTCTTCAGCCCACCCCTCGAAACCACGCCTTCACACGATTCACGACTACCTGAACCGCAGGGAGGGAGGGAGGGGTGGGTGGGAGTGCATTGATATTTGATGGACGTATTAGGCAGCCAATGAAAGTAATGATGATCACTATTTTGATTGGTCAGAGTTTTTCTCTGATTATACCCTCTAGACTGGACCAAAACGTTTAGTTTTTTTTGCAAACATTTTATTTCAGTGGGTGCAATGGGAATGTGAAAAGGTTTTCAGGCAATATTGTAAAAAGTGCTGCAAAAAAAGAACACCTACCCCACCTTTAATATCAAAATTAAAAGTAAAGATGAATAATCAAGTTGCTGTATATGTTCATCAGATGATACTGATCATTCAGTGGACAAATTGAGTCAAAACTATTTGCTTCAAAACAACCTATTTATTGTTTATTATTAGTGTGTTTGCACATTTAAGTGAATGAATGAATTTTCCTAAAAAAAAAAAAAATCGATATTAGGAGCTAAAAAGAAAAATCGATATTATATCGGGCAGCCAAAAAAATCGCAATATATCGCCAAATCGAATTTTTTTCAAACCCCTACCGTTTTGGTCACAATTATTCTGTCAGTAAAGGAAACGATCACTTATGAAACTATACGTATTGTACGGCTGCATAGCTGTGCAGCAGCAGACAGGCCTCACAAGAAAAAAACAAAAAAAACCTATAATTAATACTTTAGTCCACGTGTGTAATCCACTGCAGTGTTAAAACGAAGGAGCAGAAGCAAACACACAAAGTGAACCATGTTTTCATTTCAATTAAGGACCAATGTTTAAGCCCTTATAAGCATTTGTGAAGATCTAATTAATCATTATCACATTTGTGACCTTTCATCATGTAACGCAAAAAGGGCACGTTGGAGTTGTAAAACACAGACATGGGAACGTCAGGACATCAAAAAGGCGGAGCATCGCTGCCATTTAAATCAACAGCTTCTCTGCACTGCATAAATTACACGGTAGAGCTATGCATTTGATTCATATATATACAGCTGGAAATGAAGTAAAACTTTTCGATGCTATGCATTTCGTCAAATTAAATCAAACTTTATTTACAGTCATGGAAAAAATTATTAGACCACCCTTGTTTTCTTCAGTTTCTTTATCATTTTAATGCCTGGTACAACTAAAGGTACATTTGTTTGGACAAACATAACAATAACCACAAAGATTGCCCATAAGAGTTTTATTTCAAGAGCTGATATCTTACCATTTTCCATGGTTTTCTTGATTATAACCTAAATCACTTAAGTTTTTACATCAATAGCTATGGCGTTGTACTGCCAAAAACACTGCTTTTATGCATTCAGTGTTTTCTTTTCTGTCTGTTTTAGTCACATGATGACGTTTAGTGGTACCAGGTATTAAAATGAACAAGAAAGTGAAGAAAAAATGGTGGTCTAATAATTTTTTCCATGAATGTATGCCTTGACTTTGTTCATCATTAAATGGAGAAACTTGAATGATCTGATATAAACGCGATGCTCTTCTTAAATCAGTCAGAGACTTGACACGACAAGCAGCGACAGAAGAACTGACACTGGAGACGCTGTACGGATTACTGCCAGAACCGAGAGTCTGTGAATCAAGATCAGAGCCTGATGTCTTCAGAGAAAGTTGGTTTCAGCTTATTTACGTACGGGATGTTTTACAACTCTGAACAACACACTAGCTTCAGGATAAAACACTATTATTAAAATGTAAGGCAGCAGAAGCCAGTCACATGCCTCCTTCTTCCTGAACACCCAAACTGTACGTTACACAACAGAGTTAACCACAGCTGTTAACAACCGTGGCCCGTCCATCTGTCCCGTCCGTGATGCCTGCCCTTCATCAGTCAGGATGAACGCATGAAGCCGTCTGTAATCAGATTAGGCAGCGACTGGGTAACTGGGCTTTCTGCATTCTCCTATCCTCCCGTCCCTCTGTTAACAACATCTGCGTCATGTGGAACGACCACGTGCACGCTGCAAAATAGAAAGATTTATACACTAGCGCGTGTGCACGTGTGTGCGTGCACAAGAGAGTGAAAGAAGTGTAGACATGCATTTACAGAGCATTAATGGGTACTGAAGAGATTCAGATTGATCAGACATCTATTTTCAGCTGGCAAATACTGGTCCTAAATTATTTTGCAGAACAGGCAGATTAAAGGAGAAAAGCAGTCTTTAATAAAGAAGGGGGGGGAAGCTGCATTGTATATTCTTAGAGAAATCTAGAAGGCAATGCACTTGTGACCCTTTCAAACTGAATGTGAAATCAGCGGGTTCGGCATAAAGGCTGGCAGAGACGCAGAGTACAGAGAAAATTAGGGGAAGTTTTCTAAACTTCAAGCTCTTCATTTTGTTACTGGCAGACAGGGTGGGATGGCAGGGACGGTGTGTATTTAGGAACAAAAGATGCAGGAGATCAAGAGGCAGGAGTAACAGCCAAGTCTTTTATTTAACACAAAATGCTGCACAAAGCAGGATGGTACTGGGAAGCGCTCCAAAGGACGACTCCATTGTTTAGCAGTGGGACTTCAACGCTCATGCGGGGGACGACGATGTCCCCTAGAAGGGTATGACTGGGACGAACGGCCTCTCTGATCTGAACCCGAGAGGTGATATAAGGGTGTCCGTAAGTGCACGTGGCACCAGGACACCCTGGACTGTCTTGGTTGACACATCTCTGCAACATCATATGGACGTCAGGGGCAGCTCTGGATTGGCAGACTGGGTTGGTGGTTCCCCTTTTTAAGAAGGGGGACCGGAGGATGTGTTGCCATTAAAGGGGCTGCACCTGCTAAGGTCTATGCAGGTGCTGGAGAAGAGAGTCTGGTCGATAGTCCAACCTCAGATCCAGGAGGAACAATGCAGGTTCTGACCCATCTCTACATCCTCACTAGGGTCCTGGAGGGATCATGGGAGATTGCCCAGCCAGTGCTCTCCCTCTGGGTGTCCTGTGGGGGTTACTCCAGGAGTATGGGGGTACTGAGCCCATTACTAGGGCTGTCCAGTCCCTGTCTTCACCCCTTACCTATGGACATGAACTGTGGGTAGTGACCGAAAGAGTGAGATCACGGATACAATCCAGAGGGTGGCCGGACTCTCCCTTTGACAACCAGCCCTCCTGGATGACTCAGTGACATTACACTGAGTCATCCGGGAGAGACTCGCTGGAGTGTTGATGCACCTCCACATCAAGAGGAGCAACTTGAGGTGGTTGGGGCATCTTGTGAGGATCCCCCCCTCTCTCTAGATGTGTTCTGGGCATGTCCGTCGAGGAGGAGACCCCTGAAGCAGACGCAGGACCCATCAGAGAGATCATATCTCTCAGCTGGCCTGACAACGCCTCGGTGTTCCCCCGGCAGAGCTGGGTTACCCTAACCCTAACCCTAACCGGCCAGGGTCAGAGAGGTCTGGGCCTCTTTGCTCAGGCTTCAGCCCCCAGAGACCTGAATTTGGATAAGCGGGAGTTAAAGATGGATGGATGGATGGATGGATGGATGGATGATCATGACACAGGGATCTGAGATCAAGAGGGTTAAGTTCTGCTGGGCCCTCTGCTGGGCCCTCTGCAGTTCGCCCCACTGTTTCTGCTCTTTTGGTGCAGCGATAAACCTTCTTTGTGCAACAGGAAACTAATCAGGAACGCTGGACAATACATGGCATTAGAATATAAGAAAAAATGGGTTATCAGTGCAGTTTTATCATTTTCAGAGAGCTATTTTTTTTTTATTCAGCCAACATAATGTGCAGTGGTGATAATGAAACGTGAGAAGGCAAGCTTAAATATCACATGAAAATCTTTCATTTTTAAACAGAAGATAAATATCACATGTGTTTATGTGCTCAAAATCTGGAAAAATATCGCCAGAAGAGAAGCTTTATCATTATTCGTCACTGTGTCATTACTGAAAGACCAGCTAACGGGTCAACTCTAGCATCCCCGCTCTGTGGGACAGCATATTATAGAAAAGAAACACAAAGTCAAACAGAATGCACTTAGATTATCCACCTCTTGACAGAGAAGCAATAGAGCGAGCACACACTGAAGATTAGGTGCTCGGAGATAACGCTGATACACAGAGCATCAAGCGCAGTGCAGTATCCGGGAGTTGACATGCACACTCCTCGTCTGGTAAAGGGCTCTACAGCCACTCAGATCCCGCCTGCCACGGCATGGCCTGATGCATTCTGCTTCAACCCTAACATCTCATTGGCATTCAGTCACACGCCTGCAGCAAGCAGCGAGCGGAAAGCTTGGCACTAGCTCGCCGTTATTAAGATTCTACAAAGCCAGCCGTTCCCCCTGCCGCCACAAGCACACATTGAATCACACAGCCGAGGAATAATAAAGGAGCCGGGGCGGGCATGAGCGTAACAGCTGGACCCGCCAGTCGCACCGGCCAAGATGAAGAGACGGGAGAAGGATATGGGATGAAACTCGGAAGCAATACAATTTACTGAGTTTATAAGCTTGGTTGGCTGCACGGACTGCATATTAACTAAATTATATATATATATATATATATATATATATATATATATATATATATATATATATATATATATATATATATATATATATATATATATATATATATATATATATATATATATATATATATATATATATATATATATATATATATATATATATATATAGAAATATATACCAAGTGGCTAAATGACACTGCACCCCTTCCAACCACAGAGCGGACACTTCATGATCAACCCTATTAATGGGAAGCCTCCCATCATGAGCCGCACAAAGGGCACTCCAAAGCCCCATCACCACCGTCTGCTGATTTCCACCCATCAGCATCCACCTGAGAATCCAAAGCTTCTTGCTAATCACCCTTTAAAAGAGCAGACTAATTCAGATGTCAAGGTCCATTAGCTGTCTGGAGGTGAGCTGAGCCCCTTTTCCTGCAACAATAAACAACAATCGGAGGATAACGCACATCTGGATAATTGGAAGGTGAGAAGAGCGTAATCACCGAGCGCAGTTGAGAGGCAGAGATGTGCGGATTATTGCATGATGGAATCGCAGCGGAATACAAATGGCGTCCTTCCTGAGCTGGGGCGCTCGGTCAGCGCGCGGCTGCTGTGCCTCTGGTACCATAAAGGCGACTCTCAGGCGGAGCATCAATCCCCTCCGATCTGCTGACACTGAGAGATGACGCTCACCCAAAAGACGGGCCACGCTCACTTTCAGCTCTGTTACTAAATCACATGAAAAGATCTTTGGGGGGGTTTCTGAGCTTCTGGCATGATCCTATTTTGTCAAGTTATGGGTTTGTGTGTGTGTGTTATAGAAGATGAAATATCATTGTTTTTAATGATACCCACCAGGCACTAGCGCTTCCTGACATACTGAACATCAATAAAGACATAAATACAGGCGTCATACATCTGGAAAAAGAATAATAAATGATGGATTTTTATGCTATGTAGGCAGATAGGAGCATTTTTCCCACAGCAGGCAGTGGAAACAGCAAGTAATGAAGGATAATAGCACGCAGGTCACAGAAAAAACAGCCAGTTTCACCGTTCAGTCAACACTGAAACCCAAACCCAACTTCAAATCTGTCACCACCAGACCACACAGCTTTCACCAAACACGTAACCAGAAGCGTCGTGACTCTCTAATACAAACACATTTACAAGGCCCGAGTTAGAGTTAGTCATTACGGCGTCATTTGCATACGAACGCACATCTAAAGTGACAGAAGAGTCTTTAATTGGAACAGGGACTGAAGGCACAGAGGAAGAGCAACCCACCAGAGCCCCGACTGCAAGATAAATATTGCATTTATCCCAGAGGAAAATAAACACACTGTAAACACTCAAATGATATTTGAACGCTTTATAGCTTTGTGACCACTACTATTGGAAGCTGCTATAGACAACACAATTAGAAAGACAAATCTCTAACGCTGAGGATGTACCTCTCTGAAATGGGCTTTTTCCTGTTGTCGCATAGATCTGAGTTGGAGAGATTACGCTCGTCCTTATTCTCCATCCCATCATTACCCCTGTCCCTCTTCTTCCCAAACACATTTATTCCTCATTAAGCACCGGCCATGTGAACAGTAACCACGATTCCCTGCACTTGCGGGCTTTAATAAAACCACAAGTACATGAAATATATATCATGTTAAGTAGAGCTGAGTGATTTTATCAATTCTGCTATATATGTCGATATTATATTTCCCCAGAGAGTATCAATTTTTCAGCCGCGGGTATCAATATTCTAAGGCAGCCGTTCCCAAACTTCAGAATACCAAGGCCCACTCTGAAATGTGAAAAATCTCTGTGGCCCACCAAAACCTTTAATCACAACATCCAGGACTAGAAGCTTTGTTCTGACATTAATGTAAGGGGTCAACAAATAAGGTGACACTTGTCATATTAAGTTAAGATGACGGCAGAATAACACTTAACTGGTTTGTTTTGTTATTTCTTAATCTTTTTAAATCATGTCTTTAATATTTTACAGTAATTAAAAACATATTTAAAAAAGATCGAGGATTTAAAACATATTTGTTTAATTTTAATGACCTCTTACGGCCCACCTGCAGTCCCACGACGCCCCACCAGGGGGCCGCGGCCCACACTTTGAGAATCACCGTTCTAAGCTTCTTTCAAAATCCCCGTGTCCCACCTTTAAAAGCTTGCAAGCAACAATTTGCACTGTTTAAATAAATGAAACTATTTTTCTCAACAAATCTTTTATTCATTTTGTCCAGCATTTGCAAGCTGCCTGTCAGCCATATAATGTGTAATTGATGCTTTCAGTTCAATTAATTCAAAGAAAGTAATTGGAACACTCACAAGATGTCACCAAAATCACTTTGTCCCTTTAAAATCGTTTGGAAAATGATGTAAATGTATTGTAAGATGAATATCGATATATATTGTATCGTGAGCTGAATATCGTGTATCGTATCGTATCGTGAGATTAGTGTATCACTACAGCCCTAATGTTAAGCCATTACAATCATACCCCTTTCCACATGTTGTTCTAGTATCTGCACACTTTTGTTTTTTTAATCTTCACTGTAAGCAAAACGGAAAACGTCCTGAAGGATTTATGTTCCCTTTAGTGAATATAATAGATGTACATAATTATATAATAAACTTTACCAGACAAAAATAATAATAAATATTTCTTCAAGCATGGCATTAAACCGTTCAGATCGTTGCAGGTGCCAGTCAAGGGTGTGGCAGGAGCGGCGCCAATTTGATTCAAGTGGGAATGATGAAAGATGGCTGGGGACCGGGAGTCATGCTGAGCTCCTTCACTCAAACCGACCACTCCGATTCTGCCGGCCCGGTGAAAATGAATTATTGAGGACGTGCGGCAGGGGCAGGAGCGACGTTAACGCTTGTAGGTTTTGCAGTCACGTTCCTCCCACCTTCCCACGTCGAGCTCCCTTCTCTCCTCGCCCACACAAATCCACGGAGAAGCGTCTCCCTGAGCCCAACTCTGCTCTCCGTACTGCCTTTTCTAATGAAACCTTTTCCCTCCGTTCTCATGAAGACGTCGTCACAAGCCTTTGATATTGTGAGGACATTAAACTCGCTGTGTTTGTACTGATCTGTCTTTCTTTTCTCCAATATTTCCCCTGATATGAATAAATAAATGCTTGCAGCCTGACTATTTTCAGTTTTTTTTTTTTTTTTTTTTTTTTAGAGGGCTATTATTGTCTACAAAAGACACATTTCTGGTCATGGAAAGCGTGTTTAATTAACCCAGGATTCCAGTAAAACGAGATACAAGAGTGACTTTTCCAACAAGTAAACCACATGAAAGTGGACAAATATTCAGGGAGCTGAGCTGATTTCAGCTGTGGGTAGACATCAGCCCTCCATAAAACGTTCCCAGACAGAACCTGTTGCACCCATGGTCGTGTCAAAACAAAAGGAAATCGTGTTTTTAATGTAGTTTTTTTTTTTTTTTGCATCTGTAAGTGCCATGGGAATGTCAGATGCACCGGTCGGACGTCTGAGTTGTGATTTCAGTAGAGAAAGAAGCCAAAGCAAAAGAAATGCCGTGACCCTCAGTGGAAAAAGAAGTGCGTGTGCGTGTGTGTGTCTGTATGTGGTAAAACAGCAGCACTTCAAGAGAAGCTTGACAGCTGCCTCAGGGACATACTGGAGATTCTTCACGAGAGCCTCAAACGACAAGCAAGCCACACATAAACAAAACGACCTTTTTGGAAGATATATAGGGGAGAAACAGTACGCAGTGTTATTACAGTTACACTAATATTAGTATTATATTGTTTGTGCAGTACTGTTTACATATACAGAGCATCAAAGTTAGGGGTGCGGTTAGGGTTAGGGTTAGGGTGATATCATGATGAATAGCCCCGATAACATATATATTTTTGTCAACACAGCAGTGCCTCGCTCCCTCTGAGCCTTGAATGACCAGCAGTGAATGTTATGTTCAAGTGACGTCTGCATAATCAGAAAAACTATTACTCAGTAAGGAAAATCAAGAATACCCCCTCATGCCAGAAAACAACTCGTTAACTCGGTCATAATTTTGTTAGTTGCTGACTTGAATTGATATTAGCAGTATTTTCCCACATGTTACACATAAAAAAATAGAAAAAATAGAAAAGGCTGAAATAACTACTAGCAAACGAGGGAACGGAGGAATTTACATTACACCTTGAATGCAGCATTGTGTAACAGTGCGCTGATAAAAACAAACATGGCGGCGATTGTATGGAACTTCGTTAAAGTTTCAGAAGAAGATAGTTTGGTGGTTATTTGTGACGAATGCTCCAAGCAAAGGAGGGAAAAATAGCACAAGCTTTAATACGTCAAACCTGATCAGCCACCTGAAACAAGACCATCGCTCCCATGGAGTTTTGAAATCGCACTAACGTGAGCTAACATGAGCTAACGTGAGCTAGCCAGAAGCAACCCTCCCCTCTCCTCTCCATCATCTCTCATCTAAAGCTTCCATGAGATTGAAAAAAAGAAAAAAAAACAACTACTGAACCTCATTTACTTTAATTAAAGGCATTCATTTGAATGGAATCACAAGCCAAAATCCTTTAAACATAATTTTATTTTACTATGGAGTGCACTTTTTCAGTTTATTTACACAGACAAGTCTAACTTGTGCCAGTACATTATGCACTGTGCATTATTTTTTATTGTCATTGAGGAATGCACTTTTTCACTTTATAATTCTGATGCATGTATTTCCATCAGTTCAAGGAGCCTTTATTTTTTACATCAGTCAGTAATCAACCTTATTTAAGTTGATGAGAGATATCAAATAGATTTGTTTGATATCTTTACGAAAATGTTTGCTTCCAATAGTTTTTCATTAGAAAAAAATAAATATCTGTTCATTTAAAGATTCCAAACTGCTTTTGGTTTTGTTTATAGTATTGTGGTAATGATCTTAGGTATATGTGTGTGTTATTGGTTATCATTATCGGCCTTTAGGAGCTGAAAGTTATCAGTTATCGGTATCGGTTTTAAAAAACAGTTATCGTGCATCCCTAATCAAAGTCCCCAACATGTACACTATTTCAACAAAAGATGAAAGTAATCCTCACTGCACGACAGCACGTCGTTCTGGTTTGAAGTAGACGAGGAGAGGAAGTGGAAGGGGAACATGGGAGATCAGTGAGACGTTATTAATGCAAGGTGAAGGTTGAGACTATCCTCCCGCTTGTCATAATCAGACAGTGTGAAAATTGCCTCGTATTGACTGTTTGACAGGCGGGTTCCTGTGCCAGCTGATGAACACGGTGCCATGCCAGCAACCCGGCGGTGTTAACAAAACAGGATGGCTGCCGAGGGTGTTTACCGCTGCGAGTCTCATCTCAAATATCAGTAGGGGTTAAACATCACCACTTTCACATCATCAATAGCTTCCAGGAGAGAGCTTTATAGTGATTTTCCAAAGCTTTTTTTTTCGGTCTCACATATCCCTACGCCTCCATTAAATAAGCTCGAGTACCTCTTCAGAAAAATAAATCCATTCTAAATCTGTTTTGTTTTGCTTATTTCCTCCCCTCTTTCTGGATTACAAAATTTATGTAAATCAGCAATGTAATACATAAAAGCAGTTTTTTTTTCAAATGTTTTAGCCTTTCAAGACACTCCAGCTGTGACCTTAATGTCAGGAGGTCCACCACTAATACATAAGCTGGTCAGCCAAAAAAAAAAAAGTCACCACAAAAAAAAAAAAAGGTCATACACTAATATTTAAAGGAGCAATAAGTGGAAATCCATTATTTAAGACTGAAGGAATTAAAAAATCGCTACATGGAGAACGAGAGGTGTAATTTCATCTGGAGTATAGGATGACGTCACACACCCGCTCTCTGTGTTGATCTCCAGCCTCAAGTTTACAAGCCGGTCCGGCCGCGCGTTCATGTGCGTTCATGTGAAACTTCGCCTCCTCCCTCCTCCCCCCTCCCTCTCTATAAAACGCGACAGCCAGTGAGTAGTGACGGCGCCAGCATTTTCGAACTGAAATGGCAGACAGCGGAACAAAACAGGAAAGCTATTCACTGCTGTCATATTGTTACTAACGTTGAACTGTCTGCTAACGCAATTAGCGGCGAATAGATAACGTTTGATGCTAATGGTGACTCACTAAATTAGTGACATAAAGATTAATTTACGGACAAACCAGTATAAACATTATAATGTTATAAATGACTTACTTTGTTACTCGCCATGGTGATGTTTTGCTCGGTGTAGGTAGATCTTCGAAGCGAGCGGGGGTGTAGTGGGAGAGTGTGTGGAGGGGAGGGGGGGGTTGGTGGCGAGCAGAGGCAGAGGGAGGTGTGGCTAATGGCACACTTTGTTTTGGTCTACAGGCAGTGCTCAACAGCAAACCTAGCGGTGAAATGATTTCGCTTTTTGCTCCTTTAATTGAACCGCCTTTAGCTTTGATAACGCCCAGCATTCGCTGTGTCATTGTTTCGATAAGCTTCTGCAATGTCACCAGATTTATTCCCATCCAGTGTTGCATTAATTTTTCTCCATTGATGATGGTAGAGTCTGACCGCTGCTCAAAGCCTTCTCCAGCACATCCCAAAGATTCTCAATGGGGTTCAGGTCTGGACTCTGTGGTGGCCAATCCATGTGTGAAAATGATGTCTCATGCTCCCTGAACCAGTCTTTCACAATTTGAGCCCGATGAATCCTGGTATTGTCATCTTGGAATATGGCCGTGCCATCAGGGAAAAACTCCATTGATGGTATAACCTGGTCATTCAGTATATTCAGGTAGTCAGCTGACCTCATTCTCTGAGCTCACACTGTTGCTGAACCTGGACCTGACCAACTGCAGCAACCCCAGATCAGAACACTGCCCCCACAGGCTGGTACAGTAGGCATTAGGCATGATGGGAGCATCACTTCATCTGCCTCTCTTCTTACCCTGATGCTCCCATCACTCTGGAACAGGGTCAATCTGGACTCATCAGACCACATGACCTTCTTCCATTGATCCAGAGTCTAATCTTTATGCTCCCCAGCAAACTGAAGCCTTTTTTCAGTTAGCCACACTGATTAGTGGTTTTCTTAAGGCTACACAGCTGTTCAGTCCCAATACCTGGAGTTCCCTTAGCATTGATCATGTGAAAATGCTCTTACTTTCACTATTAAACAGCTCTGAGTTCTACTGTTGTTTTTCTTCGATTTGATCTCACCAAACGTTTAAGTGATCGCTGATCACGATCATTGAAAATTTTTTTGCGGCCACATTTCCTCCTGGAAGACGATGGGTCCCCACTATCCTTCCAGTTTTTAATAATGCATTGGACTGTTCTAAACCCAGTTTTGGTAGTTTCTGCAATCTCCTTAGATGTTTTCTCTGCTTGATGCCAATGATTTGACCCTTCTCAAACAGACTAACATCTTTTCTGCTGGATGTGTCTTTGACATGGTTGTCAAAGACACACCAGTTGGGGTTAAATAACTTGTTGCCAGCTGAAAGATAATCACCCATGCAGTAATTATCCAATAGGAGGCTCAGACCTATTTGCTCAGTTAAATCCAGGTGGAGACTTTTTATTTGGGCCAGACAGTTTATTTATATTTATATAAATGAGAGACAGACAGAGAGAGAGAAGGATAGCTCCTACTGAATTGGCAGACAAAAAAAAAGTGAATCTAAGAAAGGAAGTGATTTGGTACAAAGCCATTGTAGCTTCTTTGCTCATTTGGTGACAAGTCTATGTCGTTCTGGACATGTGTAATGTGCTTTTATCCAGCAAATGATTTCAGAGCAGATTAAAAATCAAGTTTTAGTTGATAAATGCTCCATAGTGAACATCATATCTAGTTCATCAAGGTCATCTTGCCATTGTGTTCAAGTGCAGTCTTGAGAAGAAAATTGGTCTTTTGCTTGCCGCGTAATCTGCCTGTTACAACAATAAAAGCTGATGTGACATCCTCTGTGATAAATGACCAAAACGAAAGTTTTGTATAAGTGCTTCTGCATATTTTCATCACAGTTAAATGACATGACAACAGGGGTGATGATGATGACGGTGTCCATGTTTTCAGCTATCCTTCGGCGCATTTTTCGGGGTTCGATTGCTTTCCCCTGTGAACTGCCTGTGACGTCATTTCAACAGTTTTTCAACTCGTACCCACAAACTTGAATTCGTGTTCACAGTGAAGACTCGTAGTCGTAGAAATTAGAGTTGTATTCACAAGACTTTGCACTCACAGCTTTTAGATTCATACTCACATAAAACCAATCCTAACCCTAATAATTTATCAGACTCATGTGTGTGACAGCAGAATTTTGGGTACAACTTTTTTATTTACACACAAATGTTTGTCACTACAAATACGAATGCTTATAACATGGACACATCTTTTTGACAGCGACCTTACTCCATAAAGAAGTGTCATCTAAGTTCCCACACTGGTAACGTCAAAAAAATGACAGAGATACCACTGATTTAGCAGAAACATCACTACTTCTGCATGACTTTAATCATTTGTGCTACAGCAGCTTGTTGGTGGAAAACAGTGGTTCTCAAACTTTTAATGCTGCATTCCACCTGAGAAACTGTTCAGATCTCTGAGTACCACCATGATACCCGATTTTAAAATAGAGCCATATATGCCTTCTCAATTAGCTTTAAATTCACAGGAGAGATGTTTATTCCTTATTGTAGTTATTTATTGTTACCTGAATTTTGTTTGAAACGTATTTATAATGCATTGTATGTTTCCGATTTAATAAAAAAAAAAAAAAGTGAAAATGTCGAAAGTCCTGACGTTCTCCCATGTACCACCAGTGGTACGCGTACCACAATTTGCGCACCACTGGTGTAAGACTTTGTATTAGAGGTCTTCGGAACAACTTGACAACCCAAAAACCCGAGGTTCCGACCCGACCTGAATCAGGTCTCGGGTCCATTCACAAGACGTGACTCCGGGTTCGGGTCGGAATCGGTACAGTTAGTCTTGGGTCTGGTCGGTGCTCTCTGACAGGCTGGGTCCGCGTTTACTCGAGAGAGGTAAAGCTATTGGTGGTGGCAGCTGTCACTCAGCCCCCCTGTCCCCGCCCCCTTCCATCCAATAGGCTGTTAAATGTCAGGTGACTGGTCAAGCAGAAGTAAACAAACAAACAGTAGTTTGGTTTAGCCCATGTCACGACTCAGGGCAGTTAAATGATTATTAATTAACGAGGCGTGTTTGTCATAAACAATCGTGTTGCCGTAGCGTCTTATTAGCGGTTTGCCTGGCAGCTGTAAAGCACAACCGATTGCCAACACAACAACGCTGGATGAGAGAATATGTTCACGATACGTCCTGACCGGTGTAGGCTATTAGCGTTAGCAGTTGCTACCAATAGCATCTGTATCCACAAAGAGAATAACGACGTGGATTTATTGTTTTGGTAGTTTGAAAAATCAAGTTTTATTCAACGCTAGACAACTTTTAACATGAGCAACTATGGGCTGCATTGTCTGGGTTCTATTTGGGTAAATGGTAAATCGGGATCGAACCGCCAACCTTCCAGTGACTGGACGACCCGCTCTTCCAACTGAGCTACAGCCACCCTATGGCTCAGTATCTCAGTTCGGTTCATCATCAAAAACTAAAGACTCGGGTCGGGTCAGTTACGGGTCCAAAAATTGCGGGTCTATTCGGGTTCGGGTCCATGAAACTGGACCCGTGAAGACCTCTACTTTGTAGCATTTCCTCTTGTTGTGGCGAATGGACTGCAGAATGTTTCTTTTGCACTACAGAACGCCGTTACTGAATCCAAAATACAACCATGACACAATTTAATGTTTGCAGGTAAATGTTAAATGTTCTGCTTCCCCGTGATCCAAATGTCTGAACTTGTACCGTTCCTGTTTGGTTGCTGTGACTCGTGTCACACATGGAGGACACTGTGAAACCAGTGAGCGGCTATGCTTTCAGTCGTTCAGACACAGCGCATCACGTGTAGCATCATCACCCAGCTTTAATTTACCATTTTATTAGTTCCATATTGGAGGAAGAGCATTTGAGATGCCTCCTCCGTTTCATTCAGCTCACCGTCAAAAACATCAGAGGCGAGAACAGATGCCTTTAGTCGTCTGACCAGCCTCCCTGAGCCCCTGTATTCCCACTCTTACTCTCAATCCCTCCCTTTCTAAACAGCCGGCTACAAATCTCTTTGCAGTGACAAAGCATCGCCTTTGAGCGCGATTTCATTGACAGGCATTTTGTGATATGCAGGGTTGCATTGATGTGATTAACCCACACTCACTACGGCTGTGTGATAGAGGGGCTCAGGGACTGCTGTCGCTCTCCGTTCCTCTTTACTGGCATGATCAACAGGTGATGTAACATGTGAACAGAAGCAGGTAAGTCAAGGGAGCAGACTGTCTGCAGCGACGGCATCAGACTTAAATAAACTCAATTATGCAATTTGACTTTAGAATTGAGAGGCGATCAAGAACGAAATTAGCTATAGAAATCCAGAACCGTACTGGAGCAGGAAGAGAAAAAAACATCCTGCAGACTAGGGCTGTAGCGTTACACTAATCTCATGATACGATACGATATATATCGATATTCATCTTACAATACATTTACATCATTTTCCGAAAGATTTTAAAGGGACAAAGTGATTTTGGTGACATCTTGTGAGTGTTCCAATGACTTTGTTTTAATTAATTGAACTGAAAGCATCAATTACACATTATATGGCTGACAGGCATCTTGTAAATGCTGGACAAAATGAATAAAAGATTTGTTGAGAAAAATAGTTTTTATTTATTTAAACAGTGCAAATTGTTGCTAGCAAGCTTTTAAAGGTCGGACAAAGGGGTTTTGAAAGAAGCTTAGAATATCGATACTCGCGGTTGAAAATCAATACTCAATAAAATATCGATATATATCGCAGAATCGATAAAATCGCTCAGCTCTACTGCAGACTCGTAATTTCCTGTTACTGCGGCAACCTTTACCAAAACCAATAATGATAAAATGACCGTCATCTTCCAATCATAACGTTAAAACACCACCGACGTGCTGCAGCACATCACTTTACTCGATAGACACGATACTTGCAATGCACGGGCAACTGTTTGACTTTATTTCTGTGTGATATCGTCTGATCGACTCCGACTGTCGCGCGTCAGTTTAACAAGACACCTTGTTTATGTGAGTTTCATACGTTCACACAGCTAATATTAGCCTGCTGGAAGACAAACGAAGGCTTGTTGCACCACCTCCGCCCTGTAGCACAATGTGAAATTATTCATTTGCTGTCAGAGTCGTCGTTCTTTCGACTGCACGTAAATGGCTCCTGGTTGCACGTACGTTTCCGTCGCAGTGATTGCAGCTGCAAATTCAGAGACTGAATTTTGGGATGCAGTTCGTGATGCATTTCATTACGCATCATCTCCGGTGTTTAGCTGGAGGTATGTGCGGAAATGGATTCATGTGCTGAGAGAGAGGTTTTAATGGAGGCACGTTCAAAGGCAGCGGGGAAAAGCCCGCGCGACACGGTTAACTGTGAAGTCTTGGCGCAGGCTTCATATGAACACCTCATTTCCCAGCGTTCTAAAGGGTATGCACTGTATGTGAGCGTGCACGTATGTGGGAAAAGCCTCTTAGCAACCCCTCGAGAATATACGATGCGCTGTAGGAAGCTATAGAGAACAGGAAGAGTGCTGTGTGCAACTCTTTCAGCTTGTACTCCTTCTTCGATCAATAGCCGAGAAAGATAACAGCCCATGTAGACTCGCATCTTTCAATCCCCATTTCGTTTTTTTTTTTTTGCATCTCTGCACACTTCACATCGTTTCCCTCCTCGCTCCACCCCCACTGTCAGCGACAGCAGCGGCGGGGAGAGCACAAGAAAAGATGTTGTGAAGAGCTCAGTGGGGCATTCGGTCCTCTCTCTCATCCGTCCCTCGCTGCTGCCGGCGCCGTCTTGTCACAGCGGCTCTGTGGACTTTCCTGGCAACAGCTGATCCTCCGCCCCCCGCCTCCAACATAGGAGAGAAAATCCACTTGCTAACTCAATTATGCAAGAGGTCTGAGGCACCACATGTAAAATATACAGTGATCCCTTATTTTTCGCGGTTAATGGGGACCGGCGCCTCCCGCGAAAATCAAAATCCGTGAACTGGAGCCGGAGCCCCCCGAGCCTAAATAATGTGTTTAAAATATGTTTAAAAACCATAAAAAGTAACGAGACACTGCAGCGAAACAAGACAAAGGCTCAACTGTGGTCTTTCTGTTACCTTCACAGCCTCTGGTCTCTGAACCGTAGTAAAGAAACCGCTGGTATTGCGCTATTTTTTGCTCCTAATTAGTGGCTAACATGCTAACAACAACAAAAGAAAAAGTCCAGTTTTCTCTGCATGGAACGAGCACTTTATTCTGGCACTGCATGAACTTGTAACATCACACAGGTTGTATTGTTGGGCTCCTGTCGGTTAACAGAGAATGTAAATCTATACACGCTGGGCTGCTGTTGATGCTCACTACACTTTTCATCTAACCCTGTTTTCATTCTGCCGTCCCACAACACACACTACATTACCCATAAGGCCACACCATAACTCATGAGGCCACCTTCTTAAAGGGGTCAGGCTGGCTCACAATATTTCTGTGCTGTGAGAGAACACGCATTACATCCTGTGATGTTTCCGTGACTTTTTCTTGATTTTTCATTATATTATATATTTCAGAAAAATTCATGAGTAACTAAAACCGCGGAACTTAAAGTGCAAATTGGCGAGGGATCACTGTATATTTACACACACATACACATTCTATGAAAGCTGATGCTGGGGGGGGGGGGGGGGGGGTCTCCTCTGGAAAAAATGATCCTTGAGGAGCATGTGACTGAAGAAGAGTATGGTCAGACTGGTGACAGCAGAGGATGAGTGTGGAAAAAAAGACGTGATGGGATGTTTTCGCATCTTTGCCACCTGTTACTTCCTTGTGAGCTTTAAATTGCAGGAACAGCCTTGTGTGGGAGTCCAGGCCGGAGCGCTTCTATCTGTTTAGTTGTGTCTCCCTCACAGCCGTGCTCTCTCTTTCCTCTGTGTGTGTGATTAATCATCCTTGGTTAGTAGGGGGCGGGGGGGGGGGGGGGTAGAGCCACGACAGACCCACACCTTCACGTGCATCCTCACTACCATAGACTGGACTCATAAATCTGGGCTAAACTCTCCTTTCATTTATTGTTTCTCATGAAATGCAAGTCAATCAGTGAATAAATTGTAGGAAAGCTGCTGGGAAACATGCAGTCACTCTCTTACAAACACAGGTGCGACTGTACTGATGCTTCAGGGGTTCTGGTGGAGGGGGGGACCACGCTGCTGCAGCCGACGATGATGCTGATGCAACCATTTAAACAAAGCCATCCTAAAGTTCTTCACACAGAAAGCATCCCAAGCTTACCAAGAATCTAAATTGTATTCCAATTCACTTTAATCCCTGTATAATCCAATACATTCCAAATGAAACCGAGTTTAAAATTCAGCATTTTTGTAAGGCCAAACAAAAATTCTCATCACAATTCGGATCGGCTGGAGGCAGTTCAGAATCATTTCACGCCAACAACAAGGAAATGCATGAGTCAAATCTGGAAGCAACAAATGCATAGACGAGTTTTTCTGCATCACTCTGAGATGGGGGGGTTTCTTATCTAGCAACATCACGAAGGTGAAAGAAGGTGGTCCTGGAAACTTGGATTACATGTGATTTAAAGGTTAAGTCCTGGTCAAAAACCTGATGGCGTCCAGCATCGCTACCAGACGGTCCAGTTCCAGTCCAGTCCAGCTAGAAGACAACCTCAGGTGTTCTTCAGACGCAGTCAAGGAAAAACCCATCTCCGTCTCGCCAGTCACATCCGGACTCATTGATCCGGAGCCCAAGCAACATCGCTGCAAAGCCCCCGCAGCTTTTAGAGCTCATGATGGAAAGTTGAAGTCAGCATTCTTAGAGAGCTCCGCTGGGAGGGATGGCACCATGAGGAACAACAAAAACCAGCCCCCCCCTCCACAGCTGTGGACAAAGGGCAGCAGTCTGAATAATGGGGAGATGCAATTGGCACTTGCTTCTATGCATGTAAGTGCACTTAGCTCAGAAGACTCCAGCTGGGCCACATGCCATTATTACCATTATCACTCTTCGATCTCCCAGTGAAAGTGCTGAGGGAATTAGTCAATTAGATTTTATGGGACTGAAAGGTTTAGAGAAGAGGGGGGGGGGGGGGGGGGGGGGGGGCACAGAGCAATGAAGTGGTGGGTAGTCAGGGATAAACTCACCTTGTTGACTTCATTATAACCGGATGTTTCACAATATATGTAACAATACAAGAGAGCCTTAGATGAAAATACTGATATTGATGATGAACATGGACCCGAACTCTCTCCTGAGCTCTGGTCCGTCATGGATGCCAGCACATCAAGCGCTCATCTTACGAGCTGAGCTCAAATGACACGAGCAGAGAGAGAGAGAACCGAGGACGCACCTGGTTTGACGGTCTTCAGGCGGATCGGCTCCCGGAAGTGGCGGATGACCGCCAGGGTGTCCCGGTTCGTAAGTCCACTGACGGGTGTCCCGTTCACCTCCAGCAGCACGTCTCCGTAGTAGGGCAGCTTCCCGACGTGACACACCAGCACGTCCAGTTTCATCTGGCCCAGGTGGGGGAACTGGCCCAGCTCCGCTCCTCCCAGGACCTCCACCACCGAGCCGAAGTCCCCCAGGTTCCCCCAGGACACGACGCACTCCACCACCTTAGCGGACCAGTGTTTCTTCTTTTTCAGCGTCCTGGACATGGCTGCTCCCTTTTCAAACGACTAGTCTAACTGATGGAAGTCGGCTCAGTTTTGGGTTTTTTGTCGTTAGATGAGCGCGAGCTGACGCGGCCCGATGACCCCCCGAGAGTTATTCTTTCGACCCGTGGGGGGGTTCATCTTCCCGACATTTAAGAGCGTGATATCAAGCTGCCAATCTGACTCCGAGGTCCGTCATGCCACCGCTTAATGCGCGCAGTTCTCCGTGGCTGCGATCATTCCAGGCGCTTCTCGTGCGTAAAGCGTCGAGATGGTTAAAAAAAAAAAAACAACAAAACGAAACAATCGGTGTCTTATGTTCTCAGCCGCTTATCTGGGATCGTGTCAGCGCTTTCATCCGTGCCTCTGCGAGCCGTTCGGTGCCGGGAGATCGAGGAGAAACATGTAAACAAGAGAATGTTTCGGTCTACTCACTCGGCGGAAGATTGCGGACGGCTCTGCCGCCGAAGCCTTGCGCGCCTGTGAGAATCCCTCCCCGTACCTGTGGACCGGCGGGCTGTTTCCGCTGTTGAGATCCACCCCTCCGGTGTGTGACCCGGGAGACATCTGCTACAGGTTTGAACGCACCTGGTGCCGCCAAACAGAGATGTTGTCAGGCTGCGGAACGCCCCTTTTTACGCTCAGCTGCAGCCGCGCGGACGCGCTCGCTCCATCCGCCGGTGCGCTGCCGTAGGCCCGTTCAAAGGAGGAAAAAAGAAAGATCAGTAATCTGCGATCATATTAGTCCCTGGCTAATACAAATTACACTAATTTATCTGCATTTTTTCAATATTCATTGGAGTTTTCTTGCATATTTGGACCGTAACGTATAAGATCATCTAAAAATACACGGATCTATAATCCTGACATTAAACGTGAAAAACAAAGCACGCCAAATTAAGAGACCACATTTGCAAAAAGAAAAAATAATGAGGTTGTTATTTTATATATAAGGAATTTCCAAGTAGCCATAATTAATTAATGTTTAAACAGCGCCACTCACTGGTAGAACTGCAGATTACACAGGACCCGTTCATTTCTGCAGTGTTGGATTTACATACCTTAATGCCTTTTTTAATCCAAATTAATCCATGCACAAATTACCTTTACACCTTTATCTATAGCTTTGTTTATATGGCAGCTGTTTGGAGAAACTGCACTTTATTGTACCGGTATTCATGTATGGATTACATAGGAAATATTAAGAAACATGAACTAATTTCCTTCCATTTTCTCAAAAAAAAAAAATCTTTCATAACACATACCTGAGTATATTTTCACGCCTTCTCTAGACAATTATCAGTGTGATTCATAAAAAAGAGCTTCTATGCTTTATTATTATTTTATGTCATGCATTAATCCAGGCGAACATCAGCTGATAATTGCATAACAGAATCTTTTTGTAAAGCTTTTTTTTTCTAAGTCAACTATTCTTAAGTTACAAAACATTTGGTATATGAAGTTTTATTTTTTACATAATCTGATTTTTGCTAACAAAAAAAGGAAAACAACTGTGACAAAAGTGAGTTTAATGTAAATAAAGTTGAGCTTCATAAACAGCTGAAGTTGTATGTTGTTTCCCATCTTTCTTTGAACTGTAAGACCATGAAATGACATCGCACTGCACTTTTATAAAGCCTCAGATTATAACTGACCTTTCGTTTAAGGGGGACTGAATTTCCATCTACATCCACAGCATGAACATCTCATTGGCTCAGAGTAGCAGCTCAGGTAGAAGCAAAGTCTCAGTCTTAGTTCTGCTGGACCTCATCGCTGCCTTTGACACAGTTGACCATGTGATCTTATTACAGAGGTTAGAAGAATGGGTGGGAATCTCTGAAACTGCTTTAAACTGGTTCAGGTCCTATCTCAGGGACAGGAGATACTTTGTTGAAATTGGTAACTGTGTCTCAGACCAAATGGCTATGACCTGTGGGGTTCCCCAGGGGTCAATCCTGGGACCCCTGTTGTTTAATCTGTACATGCTTCCATTAGGCCAGCTAATATGCAGCTATAATGTGTTCTACCACAACTATGCAGATGATACTCAGATCTATGTGTCACTGACAGCAGGAGAACATGGGCCTGTAGATTCATTGTGTCACTGCATCGAACAGATCAGTGTGTGGATGCAAAACAACTTTCTCCAGCTAAACTCAGGCAAAACTGAAATCATTGTCTGTGGCCCACAGAAACAAAGAGAAAGTGTTATCAGTCACCCTGAGACTCTCTCTAGAACCTAAAAATCAGGTCAGAAATTTTGGGTTAATACTGGATTCAGACTTGAACTTTAACAGCCACATTAAAGCCATAACATCAGCAGCTTTTTACCATCTAAAAACATTGCCAGAATCAAAGGAATAGTGTCTAAACCAGATTTAGAAAGACTAATCCATGCGTTGGTATCCACCAGGTTAGACTACTGTAACGGCTTGCTCACTGGGCTCTAAACCAGCTGTAAGACAGCTGCAGTACATCCAGAACGCTGCTGCACGAGTCCTGACTAGAACCAGGAGATACGACCATATTAGTCCAGCCCTGAGGTCTCTGCACTGGTCCTGTCTAGAACCAGGAAATACGACCGTATTAGTCCAGTCCTCAGGACTCTGGACCGGTCCTGACTAGAACCAGGAGATACGACCGTATTAGTCCAGTCCTGAGGTCTCTGTACCAGTCCTGACTAGAACCAGGAAATACGACCGTATTAGTCCAGTCCTGAGGTCTCTGCACCGGTCCTGACTAGAACCAGGAAATACGGCCATATTAGTCCAGTCCTGAGGTCTCTGCACTGGTCCTGACTAGAACCAGGAGATACGACCGTATTAGTCCAGTCCTGAGGTCTCTATACTGGTCCTGACTAGAACCAGGAAATACGACCCTATTAGTCCAGTCCTGAGATCTCTGCACCGGTCCTGACCAGAACCAGGAGATACGACCGTATTAGTCCAGTCCTGAGGTCTCTGCACCGGTCCTGACTAGAACCAGGAAATACGACCATATTAGGCCAGTCCTGAGGTCTCTGCACCGGTCCTGACTAGAACCAGGAAATACGACCATATTAGGCCAGTCCTGAGGTCTCTGCACCGGTCCTGACTAGAACCAGGAAAAACCACCGTATTAGTCCAGTCCTGAGGTCTCTGCACAGGTCCTGACTAGAACCAGGAGATACGACCGTATTAGTCCAGTCCTGAGGTCTCTGCGCCGGTCCTGGCTAGAACCAGGAGATACGACCGTATTAGTCCAGTCCTGAGGTCTCTGCGCCGGTCCTGGCTAGAACCAGGAAATACGACCGTATTAGTCCAGTCCTGAGGTCTCTGCGCCGGTCCTGGCTAGAACCAGGAGATACGACCGTATTAGTCCAGTCCTGAGGTCTCTGCGCCGGTCCTGGCTAGAACCAGGAGATACGACCGTATTAGTCCAGTCCTGAGGTCTCTGCGCCGGTCCTGGCTAGAACCAGGAAATACGACCGTATTAGTCCAGTCCTGAGGTCTCTGCGCTGGTCCTGACTAGAACCAGGAAATACGACCATATTAATCCAGTCCTGAGGTCTCTGGCTTCCTGTCACTCAGAGAATAGACTTTAAAACAGCTTTACTTGTGTTCAAGTCTCTTCATGGCCCCGAAGTCCATCTCTGACATGTTAGAGCCATATGAACCAACCTGGACTCTGAGAACCTCAGGTAGTGGTCTCCTGCTGGTGTCCAGAGTCAGGACTAAACAAGGTGAAGCTGCATTTCAGTTTTATGCTCCTAAAATCTGGACCAGTCTTCCAGAAAATGTGACAGACCTGAACTCTGACAATGTTCAGATCCAGACTGAAAATAGTTCTGTTTAGATGTTAAGATGAAAACTGAAAGGATTTTATCTGCACTCTTCATTTTAAAGATTATTTTTATGCTTGTATGAATTATTCTATTTGCCTTTTTGTGATTTTATGCACCTGTAAAGCACTTGCCTTGCCTTGAATTGCCTTGTGTATGAATTGTGCTCTACAAATAAACTCGCCTAGCTTCATGAGCAGATCATAATAACAAAAATGCAGAAGTGTTTTAGGAAGAATTCTGGTCCAAGTTGATACTTCATACTGTACATGATGCAGCTTGCTTCTGCCAGAACCTGTCAAACTCAGCGTGCCAACCCTCGGGGTGGTTATTCTGGACGTCAACGCCACGCACAAGAGTCCATAAACTTTTTTTTAACTGCGAGCCAGAAATACGGCCTCTGTAGTGCTCGGGAAGCTGCAGTCGATTCTGTTTTCTGGAACATTCTCCATCATTAGTCTGCGTATGAGCTGCCAACCTGGACATCCTGCTAAATAATTCACAGGCCTCTGGGGGCTGATTGACAAAGCCGTGGTGTCATTGGTGGGTTCCAGGGAGGACGGCAGAGGTCCAAACTGCTCCATCAGAGGCTGCAGCCCGTACCAGCCTCACCTGGGATTCTGCTGCTTTGATGGAGGAAGGTCTTTACATGAAGTCTTGACGTCAACGCTGACGATGGACTAACAGTTTTTTTTTTTTTTTTAACTCATATTAGCTGGCTTTGTGCTGGCTTGACACGACTAAATCCAGATTATGGCTGGCTCGGGCCGTTAATATCCGTCCATAGCGAGCCCAGAAATCATGTTGTCGCCAAGACGCTTGTGCTGTAATTATTCGTAACCCAAAATCAAATCCTGCAACTCACTGTTCCAACCGCGCTATCAGGAGTTCAGACAGACACCTGACACACTTAACTTAAATAACCGACTTTGATTTAATTATATTGAAAATCTATCCGATTATATTCCAATCACAGAAGATAAAGCCAGCTTCTTTCATAGTAGATGTATCTTTTCAGATTTGGACTACTGTGATCTCCTATTTTTCGCGGTTAATGGAGACCGGCATCCCCCCCCCGAAAATCAAAATCCGCGAATTGGAGCCGGAGCCTCCGAGCCTAAATAATGTGTTTAAAATATGTTTAAAAACCGCAAAAAAGTATCGAGACACTGCAGCGAAACAAGACAAAGGCTCAACTGTGGTCTTTCTGTTACCTTCACAGCCTCTGGTCTCTGAACCGTAGTAAAGAAACTGCTGGTATTGTGCTATTTTTTGCTCCTAATTAGCGGGTAACATGCTAACAACAACAAAACAAAAAGTCCGGTTTTCTCTGCATGGAACGGGAACTTTATTCTGTCACTGCAGGAACTTGTAACATCACACAGTTTGTATTGTTGGGCTCCTGTCGGTTAACAGAGAATGTAAATCTATACACGCTGGGCTGCTGTTGATGCTCACTACACTTTTCATCTAACCCTGTTTTCGTTCTGCCGTCCCACGACACACACACTACATTACCCATAAGGCCACACCATTACCCATAAGGCTACCTTCTTAAAAGGCCCAGGCTGGCTCACAACATTTCTTCGCTGTGAGAGAACGCGCACAACATCCTGTAATGTTTCTGCAATTTTTTTCTGATTTTTTTTTTATTATATATTTCTGAAAAATCCACGAATAACTAAATTGGTGAGGGATCACTGTATATTTTTAGAGAAAATACAAAAAGGCACACCCTTATCTGTAATAAAACTAACAGCGTCCAGATCGACATTCAAGATTCAAAGCAAATAATGAGAACTCTTGTTTTAATATTTGAGTAATGGCTGCGTAACAAAAAAAAAGGCTCTTCAGACACGCTTTACAGAATGTACAGAATTAAAACAAACTAACAATGAGGAAACAGCAGCGTAGAATATTGCCACAGCACTTTACTGTTTAACTTTGGTATAGAGACATAAATGACATTTGAGAGAGTAAAAACAAGTGCCCCGATGAGTGTCCATTTCCATTCACATGTTTGTGTAATTCGAGAAGGGAATAAACCTGACTAAATCTGCTGCCTGTGACCCAAAGATGAGACAAAATACAGCAGGACTGAGGTTCTGGTCCTCATCTGGGAGAAACAAAAGAACATGCCAGGTAGTGATCACCTTTGCTGTTTAATCCCAGTTCAGAGGACCAGGCCCAGAACGTTCCAGAGAAGCTAAAATGATGTAAACACAACATACAGCTCACATCACACCACTGCAACAGGGCCGCCGATAAGAGAGCAGAATGCTTTAAAGCAGTGATTCCCAAAGTGTGGGCCGTGACCCCCTGGTGGGCTGTCGTGGTACTGCAGGTGGGCTGTGAAAGGTCATCAAAATTAAACAAATGTTTTAAATCCTCTATCTTTTTAAAGATGTTTTTAATTACTTTAAAATATTCCTGGCATGATTAAAAAAAAGCATTAAGAAGTAATAAAACAAACCAATTAAGTGTTATTCTACTGTCATCTTAATATGACAAGTGTCACCTTATTAGTTGATCCCTTACATTAATATCGGAACATAGCTTCTGGCTGGTCCTGTATGTTGATCGCAGTTTTAATTAAAGGTTTCAGTGGGCCACGGAGATTATTCACGTTTCAAATTGGGCCTTTGTATTCTCAAGTTTGGGAATGGCTGCTTTAAAGAATATTACAGTGAAAAAACTAACACAGAACTTAAATTTTCATGTTAGCAGGCTTTTCAAATAAAAAGAAAAGTTAAAAAAACCCAATAATTCATCAGGTAGAGACTAACAGACTGATGCAACAGCCCCGCGCTGCTTCCCAGACTCATTAAAGTTATAATGTTCAGTTTTATTTGAATCAGTTTTAATGAGGCCAGTTTCACAACAGCGCGAGCTTGAAGGAAAAGTCCATCTGAGGTGCACAGAGATAGAAAGAGGCTGTAATTGAGCTTATAATCGTAGCTGAATCGACAACACTCAAGCAGAAATTCAACAGAACAGGATCAAGTCACAGGCTGCAGATTGATCGAGGCGGGACGGACGGATATGAGGCCAATCACATCCAAGCAACTCTGAAGTGCAATAACTGAGATTTTTCAGGACGACTTATGAGGCCACATGTGAGGAGGCGTTTCTACTTAAAAACCTCAACACGGAAGGAGAACTGATGTTTGGAAACGGTGCAGCATAAAGGAAATGTTACTGCGGTTACTGAACTGAGACGAGGTCGGCTTGTGACGCGTGAGCTGCACGTCTTTTAAAGTTGCTGCAGCTTACACTTCAAATCTCTGAAACTTTACAAGCAGAGCAGTAAATTCAATAGATAAACATTATGTACACATACACACGTAAAGACAATACATTCTCATTTTTCACAGTCCGCAGCGAAGATCTGTAGGCTTAAATCAATATTTACCAAAGGATTGTTAACTTTTGAGTTACAACTGTGACAATCAATCCTTATCAACTGTAAAAAGATGTAAACTGCATAATAAAGTTTGCTACCATTAAGTGCCGGTAACACAGAATAAAAGGGCTAACAAATCAGTGCATACTGTATTTAAAATAAAAATTAAAAAAAATCACGTAGTCACCTGGAACGGTTAATAAAAGGCCAACCATCAGAAAGCAGAAACAAACTGTGATTGTCACGTGTGCAAAAGAACTGTATGCTTTCTTCCAAATCCGCTCATAATTACTACAAGGACATCAAATTATGGAATTAACAACTGCGCTTAATATGGAACAAAAGTGGAAATGGATAAAAGGTAATATAGGATAGATTTATATATGTATATTGATAATACACACAACATTTGCATAAAAGTCGGACCGTGGGAAGTTTAAGCCTTCAACGAGTCTTTCCAATATTATCAACCAAAAACTGCTGGTCAGGGAACGACATCTGTCCATTTCTTATCCCCCCCCCCCCTTTTCCCCCCACTTAGAGGGGTGTTCAGTGCTTTTTTCTAAAGCCAAGTGTTCTCTCTAAGCAGCATCTGACACGGCTTTTAAAAGCATACATTCATTGTTTTCTTGCGTAGGACTACGGAGGAGTGAAGGGGGTGGGGGTGGGGGGGAAAGGGGGGTCCTCCTGCATTGGGGATATCAAAAAGGAGGTAATTTTAAATCACCAGTCTATTGATCCGTTCTGATGCTGCAGGCCTTCAGCAGCGGAGCATGTCCTCTTGAGTAAAAGGAGGGAATGTAAACATACAAGAGAGCATCTTTGGCAGAATGTGAGAAGTGTCTTTGGAGGTAGTGGGCGATGGGGGTGGGGGGGGGGGCGGCGGCGGGGGGGGGGGGTCGGGGGGGGTGGGGTGCAGCATGAGGAATTTGAGGCAGGACGTAGCCCAAAGGCCTATGTGCGAGCCAGGCGCTCGTCGGGGTTAGTCCTGTTAGAGGCACTTGTGTAGTCCTGGCTGCAGCAGCTGGAGGAGGAGCCGACCTCGGCTCCGCCCTCGGCTCCGCCCTTCTCCACCGCTCCTTCAGCAGCAGAGCTCAGAGGTGTCCTGTGTATCACTGAGAGCTGCGATGCTCCTGGTTGCGGTTTTGATGAAGAATTTTCTCCGTCTCTCCAGAAAGATCTGCTGAGGGAATCTGTGACCAAAAAAAAAAAAAAAAAAGAAATTAAACCGTTACCAAGTTCTAATAAACTGCATTGGCATATTTGATTACTACTGAATCAGATTTCAGGAGAGGATCTTGAGTTTGTTAAATTTGAGCCTTCAAGCGCCCAGATAACATCTTATTAGAGCTGAGCGATTTTATAGAGTATCGATTTTTCAGTCGCGGGTATCAATATTCTAAGCTTCTTTCAAAACCCCCGTGTCCCACCTTTAAAAGCTTGCAAACAACAATTTGCACTGTTTAAATAAATGAAACTATTTTTCTCAACACATCTTTTATTCATTTTGTAAAGCATTTGCAAGCTGCCTGTCAGCCATATAATGTGTAATTGATGCTTTCAGTTCAATTAATTCAAACAAAGTCATTGGAACACTCACAAGATGTCACCAAAATCACTTTGTCCCTTTAAAATCTTTCAGAAAATGATGTAAATGTATTGTAGGATGAATATCGATATATATCGTATCGTGAGCCGAATATCGTGTATCATATCGTGAGATTAGTGTATCGCTACAGCCCTACATCTTATACAGTGGTACCTCGACTTATTAACCTCTCTACGCATCTCTACTTATGAAAGTTTCAGGTTACGGAACTACTTCCAGAACCAATTAATTTCGTAAGTAGAGGTACCACTGTACTGCATTTTAATAGAAATTTCCTTGAACATCTACATTTCCAGTAAATCTACCCTCGTGTGTTTATCAGTTCATGAGAAATCTCAGATTGCAGATTTAATTAACTGATAACATTGGTGTTTATTCTGTATAAAAACGTAAAGTGACAGGTAATTGAGTGTATCTTGAGATACACTCAAGAAAAGGAGATATACTGTGGATGTTCAGGAATGTAAAGGACATGACGGTTTGAATCTGGATGTCAACATCTTGGGAAACATTTGAGTTTTTCTTCTATGTCTCACCAATAACGTAGCGCTCTGGAGGAGTGTGGCTGCTCATCCTTCTGTCATGTGAAGTGAGGAAGACTAAGGAGTCCTGGTTGTTGACGAGGCTCTTCAGTGAAGTGTCTCCGTGCTGGACGTGCTCGCTCAGGCTCTCCTTCAGGTCTGGCAGAGTCCTGTCCAGTGGGTCGTCCTCCCCCAGATAGGCGTAGGGGCAGTACTCCCGTGTCCGGCTGTAGATGTTGGCATTGTCGTAGCAGTCGGAGCAGATGACCACAGAACTCGGACCAACTGACAGAAAAACAACATCTTTGTGAACATTTTTTTTAAAAAGGCAGAGTTTAATTTTTTTTTTTAAGCCTTTACTTGATTGTGGATCATTTCAAAGCTTTGGGGTGAATTCCAAATCCTCTCTCAACCCTCAATCTCAAAAATGCGTGCTCCCGTGAAGTGCCAGTGCTGTCCCGATTCTTAGAGAGTCAAGTTGAGGGACGAGTTTTAGGGCTGCATCGCCCTCAATATTGAGATTCTCCGGCACCACCCTGGGAAGGGAAGTAAGGGCTACCCAGAAGGCATTGCGTATTTTCGCCAAGATGTCTTTGAAAAGGATGGCGACGAAAAAAGCGAGCTACGAATGTAAGTATTTTTGTTGTTAATAAAGATAGAAATATCACGAAACTATCTTACTGTCTTCGTTATATACATTTATTATCTTATTCTTCTTCTTCGTCATTTTCTTGTCAGACTGGACGTAGCTTTGGCGTAAGGCCGACCCCACAGCCGAATACGTAACTGCACTCAAGGGGTGGCCTACATATTTACTGCACAAGTTGGAAGGTTGTTGAGCGACATAAATATCAGTGTCAAATGGCACAATAAAAAATATTAAATTAAACGTAAATCTACAATCTTCACTCACCTGCGGGGACTCCCACGAGCCCCTCACGAGAGTCCCCAGGATGGAAGCTGCTCCGACCGGTGAACAGAGAGCCCATCCTGCAGTGCAGCATCCCGTTCCCTTCAGCTTCCACTTCACTGCCCGTGTCTCCGTAGAAAACACCTGGGATAGGCAGGATGATTAGTTCCCTTCCAGTTTCAGCCGGGATGTGATCCAAAGCAAAAACAGAAACACAAGCCTAATGGGTACGGGACTGTCTCGAACATCTGAACACTGACGTCAAGAGATTCTGTGTTTTATTAAGAGAAATGGAATATTTACGTTTTGTTTGTGCTGTCTGTAGTGATTCATGAGAACTACTTTTGAATTCTTTTTTGATTTTGCGTATACAATGCGATTAATCGTGATTAATCAGGGAAATAATGTGATTAATCGCGATTCAAATTTTTAATCGTTGCCCAGCCCTATTTTTTACATTAAGTAACTGGAAAAGTCTGGTCCCTTTAACATATTGTTTTGCAATACAGCATTTTTTTTTTTTTATATGAACACTGAAGGAGTACTACAGTAACTTCTAAGTGGGTTTACAGGTGAAGGAGGGACGAAGGTTTTCTACAGATGAACACAGCTGTAGCAGCGTGAAGTACCTTACTGTGTGTGCAGTTCAAAGGAGATTTACTGCAAGAATCATGAATAACAAAACAATCATTCATGGTGACAACGAAGCACAAAGTAAACATGAAGAGAGGAACTGTATTATCTGTGGCGGTGACCCTAAAAAGTTTCTATTACAGAGAAAACAGAGCAGAATTCAGTGTAAGTCCAAAGACGGATTACGCACCATCTGTGCCTTTATGAGCGTATCCGTTGGAGAGGGGGGGCATGAGCTGCTGGTGGCTGCCAGCCTCAGAGTTACTGTAGCCTTCCTGAGGCTCTGACAAAGTGCCCTGAGAAGACAGGTAGCTGGGAATATCCGCTGGCAAATTCATCTCATCTGTAACGGAGACAAATTTTGTGACACTTTTGTTGAGTTCCGTGTCTTTTCCCCCGAAAAGAAAACATCAATTTCAAAAATTTACAGCAAGCGATGCTGCCTGAGGAAAAGCTTTAAAGCTTGAAGGGTGCATTTTCTTTGCATGACAGTTACAGTCGATCTACTAACCGGTGTTGGTAATACTGTAGTCCTCGTTCTTCCTGCGCATGTGATAGATGACGATGACCCACACCAGCGACGTTCCAACCACGCAGCAGACCACCACAATCACCACGATGCCCACGGTGGTCCAGCCGTCCTGGTCGTAGCCGGCGCCAGTGTCGCAGTTTGGTGACGGTGAGACGCTGAGGTAGATGTGGCCACGCTCTGTGCCCAGAGTGTTGGACATGATGCAGGTGTATTTCCCGGCATCGGCCGGACCGGCATCGACTATGATGAGGAGCTGGTTGGCTGCAGCGAAGAAGTGGCGCTCCGTGAGCACCAGGGGGCCGTCGTCTTTGGTCCAGTTGAGGCGCGGCGCAGGGCTACCTCCGGCTATGCACTGGAGCACAGCCGTTTCACCGCGGGCCACTATTCTGTCTTCCAGCGGCCGCATGAAGGATGGAGTTTCTAGGAAAAGAAGAGGATTTATTGTTTTTTGTTTAATATGTCTCCGTGGTACCAAAATCAGAAGGATATGTGTGAAGTTCTTTTCCTTTATCTTTGAGTTTCTGATTGTATGTCAGGATGTAATTTAATTTGACTCCCATAAGCACGTTCATCATCAGCCTGAACATCAGTGTCAGACACGATGCAACTTGCAGGATTTGAATGTTCTAAACAATGTTCGCTTTTATATTGACATTAGTTAAAATTGCCAAGGTTGCAACATATAACCAAATGAGAAACAAATAGGGATGCACGATAACTGTTTTTTAAAACTGATAACCGATAACTTTCAGCTCCTAAAGGCGGATACCGATAACCGATAACACACACATATACCTAAGATCATTACATCAATACTATGCAGAGCATGTGAGCGGAGCGGAGCGGAGCGTGAGCGAGCGAGGAGCGGAGCGGACGAATTTTGAAAGGAGCGCAGAGTGGGAGTTTTTTTTCTAGGATGATTCGGGTGGAGCGGGGCATCATCTCGCTCCAGTTTCGCTCCGTTACCGCTCATATCACGGTCTTCAAGTATAAAAATAGGAGAACAGTGATTGAAAAATAGTTTCGGGAAAGGTTAATAACAAACAAAAGTGTATTAAACCAGCTAATTCCGTTAGGTGAAATTATTTTCTTTTTTTTTCTTGTCAGTAAATATCTATTTTTTGGACTTTAAAACGTCTGTCGGCTCTGCGTAATTATTCCTCTCTCGGCTCCGCGACTGGCTGCAAGGAACGTAACTTTGTTGAGTCTCTCTCTCTCTCTCTCATCCAGCTCTGATTAGATCTAAGGCTTCAGGTAAACATGTACATTATATATGCATGCAAATATTTTTGGAGCGGAGCGGGGTGCAGTGTTACTGGAGCGCTGAGCGGTTATGGGTGGAGCGGCGTTTTGCGACTTTGAGGGAAGAGCGGAGCGGTGACAACCTTTGTGAGCGAGGAGCGGAAATTATCGCTGCTCCACTCCGCTCACATGCTCTGATACTATGAACAAAACCAAAAACAGTTTTGACTCTTTAAATGAACAGATATTTATTTTTTCCAATGAAAAACTATTGGCAAGCCTCTCAAACATTTTCGTAAAGCTATCAAACAAACCTATTTGATATCTGACATCAACTTAAATAAGGTTCATTACTGACTGATATAAAAAATAAAGGCTCCTTGAACTGATGGAAATACATGCATCAGAATTACAAACTGAAAAAGATTAACATTTAAAGGATTTTGGCTTGTGGTTCAATTTAAATTAATATCTTTAATTAAAGTAAATGAGATTCAGTAGTTTTTATTTTTAATTTTTTAATCTCATGGAAGCTTTAGATGAGAGAGATGAGGGAGAGAAGAGGGGAGACTTCTACTGGCTTGCGAACGTTAGCATTAGCTTCCGTTAGCTCACGTTAGTGCGATTTCAAAACTCCATGGAAGCTATTGTTATGTTGTAGGTGGCCAATCGGGTTTTACGTATTGAAGCTTGTGCTTCCCTCCTCGTAGAATTCGCTTGGAGGATTCATCACAAATAACCACCAAACTATCTTCTTCTGAAACTTTAACGAAGTTCCACGCCGCCATGTTTGTTTTCATCAGCACGCTGTGCTGCAGGCTGCATTCAAGGTGTAACGTAAATTCCCACGTTCCCTCGTTCGCTAGTCGTTCTTTCAGCCTTTTCTATTTTTTTCTTTTTTTATGTGTAACATGTGGGTAAATACTGCGAATATCAATTCAAGTCAGCAACTATTAAAATTATGACCGAGTTAATGAGTTGTTTTCTGGCATGAGGGGGTATTCTGTATTTTCCTTATTTAGTAATCGTTTTGCTGATTATGCCGACGTCACTTGAACATAACATTCACTGCCGGTCATTCAAGGCTCAGAGGGAGCGAGGCACTGCCGTGTTGACAAATATATATGTTATCTGGGCTATTCGTCATGATATTGGAGTCATCAGGATGACGTCATAATTTCATGTTATCGGCCCGATAGTTATCGTGCACCCCTAGAAACAAACAGGCAAGTTCTCAATTTGAGCAGCGTGTCTCAGCCTAAATGACCCAGTAGGAAAAAGGAAAATCACTTTTACGCTCCACTGAAGAGGAGGGTGACTCACCCAGGACGGTCAGAGTCGCGTTTGCTGACAGAGTTCCGGCTGCATTTTGAGCCGTGCAGCTGTACACTCCCATGTCTTCCGTCTTGACGTTAGCAATGAAAAATATGTCATCGTCCGGCATCACATGCATCCTGCGCTCTCGGGCAGCGGGGAAGTCGGTGCCTCCGTCCTTCTGCCAGGCGATCTGAGGTGACGGATGGCCTTCGGCGGCACACTCCAACCTGGCCATGGTTCCGGTCCGGATCGTCAGATCCATGGGAATCTTAAGGAAAGAGGGCAGCTCTGGAGGGCAGAGGACAGAAAACTAATAGCACAAAGCTACCAACGTTTCTCTCTCATATAAAACTTAATTAGGTGTACCAAGGCTCAGTGGCAAGACGAGCAATATAGCTAAGGGTAAGACGAACAATCCAACTGATAATAATTGATCACCTCTTTAAAAGCACAAACCTACAACCACCCTCACCGTTCACAGTGAGCCTGGCTCTGTTGGAGTAATTCGAGCCAAAGTGGTTGGAGACCACACACTGGTAACGGCCCTCATCAGTGAAGTTGACGTTAAGAAGGTGAAGGACTGTGGTATAGATGAGCTCTCCCTCCTGATAACGAGCGTAGTTTTGCACTTCGGCGTCGTAGAGCACCTCCCCATCCTTCCGCCACGCAGTCGTCATTGGCGAGTCGCTGCTGCTGGACGCAATGCAGCTCAGAGTGACATTATACCCCCGCAGCACCACCGACGTCTCTGGGTGAGTCGTGATGTGAGGCTTGGGGAAATCATCTGTGCAGGAGCGAGAGAAACAGCAATACTGAGCATCTTCTATGTTGGAGAACTCCTAAATTTCATCAGGCCGAAAAAAAATGCAAGATTAGTTGGTGTTCCACATGAAGCAGATAGCATGAGGTTTTCAGGCTTTACTACCGATGAATGATGTTTAAGTTTATTCAAAGCGATGTTAATGCAACATGTGGAATGATCCATCATGTCTCAGAAAGCATGAAAACATCTTACAATCTTCTGTGCTTACTCAAGTGTGTGCACATCCAGAGTGAGATAAATATATATATATTTTTAAAAAAAGATGAAGACTGACCACAAACGAACTCCTCTGGGCTGATGGACAGGACGCTGTGACCGAGTAGATTGGCAGGATGGGCGCAGACGGCGAAGACAGACTGCTGGAACACGCTGTCTGCCAACCACGGACCGAGCCACTGCAGGTGACAGTCGCACAGCAGGCTGCTAGTGTTCAGGACGCTGACGACAGAAAGGTGAAACAGGATGTGAGGCAGAGGTCGGGAAAATCAAAAACTAATATCGAATGAGATTTAACTAAGAAAAACTTTCAGGATGTTCCAATTATTTATAACGTATAGGCACCTGACAATGTCACATAAATGCTATTTTTTTGATCACTTTGTTTCCAACTGCAGCCGCTGTTCGACATAATCAGGTGTTTATCATGAAGGTGCTACAGTAAAATGTTGTTGGGAGTTGAATGATTAAACTGTTTAAATCTGTGAACCGCACTAGTTTGACATCTTGCATGACAGAGCTCACGTACAATTACCCGTCTGTTTACCTGTCCTGTCAGGTAATGCGCCATCTGCGTGCTCAGACAGGACATCCGTGTCCTGGGTTTTGTGACACGCCCTCACAGTTTTGACAACTGTGTGAACTACGAGCAGCTCTTTTCTTCAGGCAACAAGACACCGGGTTGGTACATACAATCCGTCAGTGCTGCTGTAAAGATGATGATGTGCCCACAGGTGAGGATTCTCTGATGGATCAGTGATCACTTCACTACTTTTGTATAGGTTCAGCTCGCTTTCAACCGCTGTTTCAAGGTAGTCTGCTCTTTACATTTATTCGTTGATGTCAGTCAGCCAGTCAGACAAAGCAAGCAAAACAAAACAATTACATTAAGTGACATAAATCATAGAATGAACTTGGATTTACTCCAATAAAAACATCCCCTCATCCACCAATTAAAAGGGTGCTACCTCCATGTTCTTTTTTGCTAAGTTATCAGCAGAAACAACCACAGCCAAGCAGGAGGGGCTACATTCAATAAAGCCAGACACCTAATAAATAATGAGATGATCTGACTAACGGCTCGATGCGTTTTTAGGACTGGCATCAGCTGAGGCATTTTATCCGCAGCAAACCTAGGAGGTGTTCCTACAAAAGGGTTAACATTTCCATGCATGTGAACAAAGGCTGTCTATTCTTCACATGCGGGAGACATTTATCTCTATCCAACACCATTTTATTCCAAAAGCAGCATTTATTTATTTATTTTAAGTGCAAGTGTACCCACTAGAACTAGCTGATCCATTTATTTAACTCCAACGCTCTGAGGTCAAGTAACAGTCCCAGGTAACCATCCAATACAGCTGTAACAACACAAAAGGATGGCGTAACGCTGCATCTTCTCAGCTGCTGTGGACCACTTTCTGATTATCACTATTTTCTAAGATAACCAGACTCCTTTATTGCATTTAATTCAACTGCAGACATCGATCTGTATCGGGGTACTGAGAAAGAAGGTGCTAGTCTTCCAGCAAACAGGTAAAAATCAATAACAGCTCTTTTCATCTACAGGTTGTTGCCGTCAGTTTCTTAGACTTCATATCTTTCCCTCTGCAACCAAAAGCCAAACATCAGCAGTTTTTTTTTTTTTAACAGTGTAAAAAGGACTTTAGCAGCTGCTGGAGGAACTCAGATGGTAGATAAGAACACTTCTTTACCCACCTGAGCTGAAACATGCATATTTCTCTTGAGACAGCAGACCACAAAATTATCACCAGCTGCAATTGGTTTTGATTACATAATTTAAATTTAAGATGCAAATTATGCCTCTTAATATCAGTGCTTCCTAATCGCCATAATTCCTTTTTAATGAAAGCACCATTAAAAAGGATCGCTCTGGGAAACAACGTTAACAAAAGCTGACTTCCACATGAACTCAGAAGAGCGGCGAGATTCACTTGGTGTGCACTCACAATGCTTTGAGCTTAATATGAGAGAAGGCCTCGGGGTGTATAGACATGATGTCATTCCTGCTGAGGTCCCTACAGACAAAAAAAAAAAAAAACACAGATTAGATGCAACTAATATGCAAACTGATCAAAACAATCCAATTTTACGAGCATGAGGTAATACCAGAACCATGATGTGAGCTCATACTTGTGAAACTGTGTATTTTTAGTCGTTCAGTAACAGGAGCAGATCTTTCAGAGATGCCAAAATGACTGCGTAGACCAGGGCCGGCCAACCCTGGTCCTCGAGAACCGCAACCCTGCACGTCTTAGACCAGGGGTGTCAAACTCCAGCCCTCGAGGGCTGCTGTCCTTCACATCTTAAATATTTTTCAGCTTCAGCACACCTGATTCAAACGAATGGGTCGCCATCAGTTCATCATCCAGGTCCGTTAACGAACCATTCATGTGCATCAAGTGCACTGAAACAGGGAAACATCTAAGACATGCAGGTTTGCAGCTCTAAAGGACTGGAGTTGGCCACCCCTGGCACAGACAAAGGGAAAAATAAATAAAAAAAGGATATGAGCTGATACTCACAGGTACTCCATCTCCTCTAGGCCCTCAAACGCCTTCTTAGTGATTGACTTTATTTTATTCTGCTGTAGAAATCTGAAAAATAAAAACATGATACAACATAGAAAAAAGTTAAAAGATGGAAACCCTTCTCTTAAGCTGTATTGTCTTTACACAATAGAAAAATCACATTTGCAGCTTCTGTTTAAAACGAAACATCTGGCCAGAGTTTTAGTGCGAGTTAAAATTAACTTGAGGAAAGACTGAAACACTAAATGAAACCTTAACACTAGATAAGCGGCCTATTATTTATGCATTAGATTACACTAAAAATATAACACAGGGGCAAACGCTTGAAGCATTAATACATTTACAAAAATACAATGGCTAGATTTGCTCAACCTGCACACAAAGGACTGAAATATCTAAATAACCGTATGAACATTTTACAGTGCGAGTGTCCTTACAGGGAGTTCAGTGTCTTCATCCCATCAAATATACCGATGGAGTCTTCAATCGCCCAGGAGATCTCATTGTTCCGTATGTCTCTGAAAACAGAGACTTATGTTAGACATTAAAAACACTCTTTACAGACTGAACATGTAAAGACCTCCCCCCATAAAAACCGCAGAGAAAGCACTTGATGCTCTGTGGCTTCCAGTAGTGGTGATGCTTAGTCAGGCGACATTTCTATACGGTGTCAAAGCTCGCCACCCCCGCCTCTCTGATGACGGGAAATAATTGGGCGTGTTCAGCACCGGGCCGGATCATAGGTCCACTGGAAACCCACAGAGTCCTTGTGTTTATCAGAATCAGAATCAGAATCAGATTTATTATTGTCACTGAGCCAGCGTCCCAACACAGTGAAATTTGTCTTCCCAGGATGGGTCATGGGTTCTTTTGTCTCTCTTCTTTCATGCCTGATCACCTCTGAAAGAAGTTCGGCACTTTTAAACGCCCTTTTCCCATGAAAGCTCGCGGGACGGCCAAAACTGTCAAATACAACCGCTTTCTCTTTGTAGTTCAGCGGCACGGACAGGAATCTTCACAGCAAATAATGGGCTCATCATAACTTTGTCAACACTTTGTACCTTGAGGATAAATGTGCAAACCAGGAGACATACTTGCTTCATTAGACTGACATGGAATCATATATAAATGTTGAAGTATTTGACGTAATGCTAATGCGGTTCATAGTTTAACACGATGGACCTTTTCCTTTTCTACCAGGCGCCATGAACTTTGCCTGTGGCTCAGCTACTGTGTTCTGGTCTGTTACTTTCCACATGGATGACGTGTATACAGCTTTTTTTTTTTTTTTTTTCAAGCCTGATCCAGGCTAGTCCTACTGAGACCACAGATCTCTTCTACAAGGGAGACCCGGTCCACCAAGGGGACATTCAGACAACCAACCATACACACTCATTCCTACGAAGGCTCAAATATCTACACATGCAATCTGAATCCAGGAGAAACCCACTTTCATTATCTGTTAACACATGTTGATGTACGTTTGAAGCATCTTTCCAAGGTGCTCCTCTAAGTACAGGACCCACTATAAAAAGCCAGGAGAAGAGTCATCCAACTCAGTCAGATAAAAACAGTGATTTGAAACTAAACTCAAATGAAATAACTAATGACCACTCAGATTAGCACACAATAAAAACTATATCAAAGAAGACCTATTTGGGAATAGCTGTAACTTTCTACAAATTACTAAGGATTCTTGGAAAATGTATTCAAGGCAGAACTAAAACTACAAACCAACTGTAGTCAGCAGATATTGTGAGAATGCAAAGCACCAAGAACAAGTCAGCACTTGATTAGTAATTATTACTTCATTGAACTTAGACAAATACCCATGGTGCATTTCAAACAGATTCCTGTAATGCGTAGCACTCACAGGGTGCGCAAACTTGACAAGCCACTGAACACTCCCTCCCCCAAATGGCTGATGGAGTTTTCTGCCAGGTTCAGGTTCTCCAGGAGACCCAACCCTATGAAGGCTGTCTCCTCCAGTCTGGTCAGGTGGTTGTAAGACAGGTCTCTGCAGGAAAATAGAAAAACGTAAGTTCAAACTGCTTCAGATTTCACATGCTTCTGGTTCATTACATAAACGTTCGTTACACTGCACATCCATCAAAAGGCTGCTCAGTCAGATATCAGAAGTAGAATTGAAGAATGAGGGATCGTCTTCTTTTAGCTTTGAAGGAAACGCACTTACAGTTCCTCCAGCTTCTGACAGAACTCCCAGGCGTCCGGTCGGATGATGCCTACAGCGTTCTGGCTGATCCGCAGGACTCGCAGCATGCGCAGGCCGTACAGCCAGCCTTTGTGAACCTCTGTTAGGTTGTTGTGCTCAAGCTCCCTAAGACAAAGATATAAAAGAAATAAAAGGGCATTCAGGGAATAGTTCTTGTTAAAAAAACTGATGTGTTTCCATTTTAAAAACAATGGCAGGGAAATCATGCCTAAGAACAGTGCATATAAAATGAGGAAGACTTACTCTGGAAAATAAAGATTGTTTTTTTTTTCCTCTCTAAGGGCCCGATCTTCTGCCAGATCTCCTAAAGCTGCTATTTAGGGATAGCGGGTAGCGGGAGGGGCGCTCCCCATAAAGAACGCAATCTTCCACCGTGCTAAACCCGCTATCCCACCTGCACAACCCGCTACATTATGCATAGGAGTGGTTAGGGCGTTTCACCTGTTAAACCAATCAGTGCGTCAGTAGCCATTGCCTTTAAGAGCAGGTTGCGCTACCTGCTAAACGTTATGGAGCGTCTTTTCATCCAGATCAGAGCAGCTCTCATGTGCAGCTCGTCTGGGACTCTGCTGTAGAGCTTCCTCCTCTTCCTTCCTCCTCCTCCTCTGCACTGATATATACAGATAAATATTTTTACACAGACAATTCCTATCAGCTACCTGAAAGTCCCAGATAGTCGGTGTCCTCCCAGTAAACACGCTCTGGTCGTCTATGGTTTAACTGGCGATCAAGCCGTTTAAGACGATCTCTGCCATTTTCTCAGGGGTTCAACTGAGGCCAAATCACGCTTTTCAGAGTTAATTCCAGAGGTGGAGCTGTTTGTGCACGTCTACATGTGACCAGGTGGACGCACATTGTATGCGCCAACATGCGGGTGGTCAGATCACCCGCTATGCCCAACCCACGATCACAAGATACCAAGTTTGCAGAAAGGGCAAAAGACACGCCCATTGCCACACCTACAATGTGAGTAAGGGAGTCGGCGTAATGGGTAGCGGCTTTAGGGAGCGGAAGATTGCATTAGCGGTGGTTCCTAAACCTGCAATTTGCGGGTAGCGGCTAGTGGATAGCGGCTAGCGGGAAGTGTACGTTCAGGGCCTATTTGTCATACATATTCAGCTCTTGAGCCATCTTAAATGCAACTGACACACTTGTATGTTATGTAATGTTTGTATGTTGTATGTATGTTAAACTTGTATGTTATTTTAAAAAAGCACATTTTCCAGATTCCACTCACAGTTCTTCAATGTTGTTCAGTCCAAAAAAGGCTCCATCCATGAGGTTAGTAATGCCGTTCCTCTGCATCTTCAGTGACTTCAGTGAGTCCATCCCTTTGAATGTCAGGCTGTCTACTAATTTGATCTTATTTCTCTTCATTTCACTAAACAGAGAACAAAAAAAATAAAACATTTTTCTTAATTTAGATATTCCAAAAATAACTACAACGTGTCATATTTGATATCAGTGAGTTGGAAAGAATTCAATACAACTTGCTCAAATTATAAAACCACCACAGTCTCAACTGATGGTTCATTCTAAATTATAGGTTTTTATGACGCGATACTCACAGGATCTGAAGCTGTGGAAGTCTGAAGACTTTGTGTTGCAGGACAGTTAACCTGTTCCTGTTCAGCCTCAGCACCAGCAGGGAGTTGGAGATGTTTTCAAAGCAGCCAGGCTCAAGGACATTGATCTTGTTGTTACTCAAATTCCTATCATATAAAAAAAAAACAAAAAAAACAAACAAACAGGGACATTCAAAACGGTATTTAAGGGAGGTGTACTAAGTGGTTTTAGTGCTCTAAGATTAAAAGCATATTTGAAATGCCTTGCACCCTATAATACTGTAACTCTGAGCAGTCATAGATGATTTGCCACCTTACAAGGCTGATTATGCTTTTTATACCATTAGTTATATAACTGTTGAAAATTGATTGTGTTCTGCCAAGTAAATAATTTAACGACTGTCAATGTTCATGTGATACACCTAATATATTAGGCTTGGGCGGTATTACGGTAATACCGTATACTTCCGGTATTTAAATATAGTGGCGGTATCAGTTTCAATATCGTCATAAAAAAATCCAATGAATAATTTCTGTGGTTTAAAGTTTAGTTTCTCTCCTGTATCGCTGTGTGTTCCGGTTTATTTTACCGTTTATTCGTGTTCGCTCGCAGCTCATCTCGGTTTGACTCGTCCTGTTAAGGTACTGACGATGAAAACAACACTTCCTGAGTTTGCTGCTTCAAAATAAAAGCTTCCCATGAAACTAATGATGTTGGACTTTTATGTTGAAGAATTTATAGGAAGTGAAACGTCCCGCATCAGACACTTTACTATAAAGCGCGTTTCAGCAAACACACACCTTGGCAGCATTTCCTTGGCAGGAACAGTTAAAACTACAGCGAAAAGCAAAAAATACACAAATAAATAACAACTGTAGTTGAGCCAACTTTATATTGAAGCACTGAACTGCAGTTTCGAGGTAAATTCGCCTTTTTTTCAGGCGTTAAGCCCCGCGGCGGCGCACATAATGGGGGCGACTGTTTTGACGCGCGGCGTCCACCGGCGGTGTGTGTTCGCCTTAATAGTCGCGGGAATACCGTATACCCCGGTAAAATGTGAGGGAAGTTTGACGGTATCAAAATTTGGATACCGCCCAAGCCTATAATATATATTTTCTTCTTCTACTCTGCATTATCATGCTGTCCTTAGAGATTACTATCTTAGCTAATTATGCTCCTTCCTCAGGGAAAAAGGAAAAAAAAAGTGAAATGCCCATTAATTTGGTGATCTGTTAATGCTTACAGGTATTTCAGCTGCATGGATGGGAAGGATCCACCTTTGAGCTCAGAGACAGAGTTGGATGTGAGGTCCAGTGTCTCCAGAGAAGCGTATGGTTGAAGTTGATGCATCAACAGCTCTGAGATACGATTGTGGACCCTGAATGATGTCAAAAAATAGTCAGGTATTAGTTTTCATATTAGCAGTCCCACAACAAGTCTCTATTAATCCTTCATAATTAATCAGCATGCAAGTATACAACACATAATAACGTTTCAAATTTTCATCATTACACAAACATTGTACGTCAAGGTGAAACTTGGAGGTTGTCCTCTTCACAAAGGTAATACTTTGGGAAAAATGATGGATCAGAAAATTTAAGAGCAATGCACTGAGACATCCTGCTCAATGGAGGCAGAACTGAAACTCTCCTTTTCTCATTGTCCTCATCAATTATTTGGTTCCGTATTTCTCTCTTGATTTAACCTCCCTCTTCCCTCCAACGTCACAGTCAACGGTTGTGTTTCTTTGATATACAGTCAGACATGTCCCACCAGTTAATCCTTTGGGATGGGTTCTGGTTTGTGTCTGTTTAACAGTTGAATATCCAATAATCACCTCTCATTCTGTAACTGGAAATACTGTAGAATACTGTGACAGCAACACTTACAGCTGTAAACCAACATCAGCACCTCTGATGTGGCTTCGTTCTCCACTGGCTCTCATCACAGCAGATTCATTTCTCCCTCAAGGACAGTATTTATCTTAATCTTTCTCCTTTCCTGGTCTCTCTGGTGCCCATCAGGCTCATAACTACGAGAATATAGTCCCTAATGTATGAATGTATTTGCACTTCTGATGTCTTGAGCATCAAATAACAAGTGTAAATACACTTTTTTTTTTTTTTACTGCTGAACACATCTTGGCTTGGCTACTCTACTTCATGCTACATTGTTGTCAAAATTTATGTTCAAAATTCTGAGACTAGAAAATATCTAAATGTTACTGTAATTCTGATATATAGTTTTTTAACATAGCTCTTGCAACATTTTCCTACACTTTAAGTCTTTACGTTGTTAACTTGCAAGTTGCACATTTTTTTTTCCACTTTGGAAGACTTGCAAAATAGATTTTTTTTCTTAAGAGTTTAGGAGAGCAATTAAAGAAAACACAATCCAACAGCGTGCTCAGATTTGTAGACTGAAAGCAAATGATCGTCTTCCACTTGAATATGAGGTGATCAAAACTGCCAAGTGTGTACACGCAAGTTGTCCATCTTAAAACCCGTGGAACGGCTTCATATAAACATAATCAAGGGTTATACTAACAACTTGTTTAAGCGCTTACAGGAGAGATGAGAAAATGCTGAGAAAAATTCTTGCTTACAATGACAGTGAGGTAATGTTGGAGGAAATATCTCCAAGGAAGGGAAAAACAGTCAGCTCATTGTGATTCATCGTGCTGAAATGAAATTAAACAGAACATTAGTGTCATGCATCTGCTGCAGATAACTTACAACATCACTGAAAAAAAAATAACAGATTTGCTTTCCATAAGTCAGAATGCTAATTATACAGCTTCTTACCAAACTTACTGAATTTCTGACTAAATGTATCCACTAGTGCTGGGCGATATGGAAAAAATCATATATCACGATATGGACTATTTTATATCACGATAACGATATATATCACGATATACCATAATGAAGTATGTTTTCAGTTATTCTCTGAAAAGTTTGACAAAAATTTCATGCTTACTTTTCAACTTTATTTTGAAAGGACATTTAGCTGAACTGTCATAAACATACATTTTAGTGCAGCAAAAACAGGTAGGTACAGAGGTACAGTATCTTTCACTTTTTTAAAGTGCCCAACAGTTTCTGAGAGGAAAAACTCATTTTTGCACTGAAGTTCAGCTATAAAAAATAAACACAAATTATTTTTCAACTTTCTGAAATCTGTAACCTTGTAGTGCAAAGTTTGCAAACCAATATAAAGTGTCTAAAGTAAACATCAGGGTTGAAGAGAACTCTGTTTAAGGCATTAACCATGAATAAAAGTGCAAACATAAAAGGCTACTTTGTAGAAGTAGATATGATTCTATCAAATTTATCATTGCAGGTTATTTAATTACATATTTGCTGTAATAATTGATAAAATTAGGTTAGAAATGATAGAAACGATAGAAGAGAAATGGCACGATACACACTTTTCTATCATCCCCACGATATATATCATATTGCCCAGCACTAGTATCCACCATCACCATGACTTGATTTATCCATTCAATGCTGGTTTATTTAGTAAACAACCTAGGAGGGATTTTCCAGCCATCTTTTGGACACCCCATAATAATAAAAAAAAAAAAACAACCAGATGGCCCAAACTTTTTAACTAGACCACCTAAAATACTTTAACTCTGAACTTGTGTTGTCGGGCTGGGTGCCATCACAACAGTGTAGTGACTCTAAACACTAGCAGTAAGTAAAACTAAAACACGCTGGCTGTCAAAGATGCCGAGTATAAACACAGCTGTGATATCTTCAGCACCAGGCCTGCAGAAAAGTTTTTTATCTGCAAATGCTCTTTATAGGTTTAAGGCTAAGTTTTTCCCATTAGTTTGGTGCACCGCATGTGGGTATTAAAAACTGCTTGAATGGTCTGTGTCATGCAGCGGGACTTGTGGGATAGGTTTTTAAAAATCATGAAGTGGAGTGATACATAAACAGTGATTAAATGGTCCAGTGCAACACTGAGCTGCTGAAATACAGTAAAGTGAATATCATATGACGGACAGGCAGAAAACAAAGAGGAGTTCCTCCAACTACAGCTGCACATCCAGTCCAGACTTTAAGCTGCCCTTCGTGGTGCTCGAGGGCTTTCACACCTGCACCAGAGAGAATCTTGTGTGGGGGGCATCACCGCATCACCACATCACCACCGGTCCGTTTAACCTTTGTGTCATGTTCATTTCTCCCCTCTTACTTTAGAAAAACCACGGATCATCATCAAATTTCATTTAACTCCCTTTTAAGCTGTAAACAATGTCTCAAACTAGTGGTTTACGTGAATAACTGCTGTGAATATACAAAAAATACGGGGGGGGGGGGTATGTGTCTTTACACACAGGAGTGGTATTTTGCAGTCAGATTGCAGTGTGCCTTGCAAACGTAGGCATCACATTTGAAACATAAAAGACTTGTTTTATTATCTCTAAGGGCACAGAGGTGGCATCTCTTCTGTTTCTGCCCCTGTTTTTTCTGTTTGGGGGGGGGGCAGCCAGGGCAGTGGCTGGGGCTGCAGACTCCTCACCAGACTGGCAGAGGCTGGTGCACGGGGAAGGTGCTGGCACCGTTGAATCAGAGGAGTCACTAAAGCTTTCCCAAGCTCTGCCAGGAAGAGTCTCTTCTTGAAACACAATGTTCCCATAACTAACACCTAATTGATTACTTTGAAATGTGGAACAAGTGTTATAGATTTAGTCTGGAAGGTGTAGTTCATGTGGGGGGGATAGGCGCATAAGCACGGGAATGAGGTGGGAAGAGGAGACACCTATTTGTTCAGTCTGAAGGGGTTGGTATGTGTGTGTGTGTGTGTGTGTGTGGTTGTGTAGTATCTGATGGATGAACACAATCTAGGGTTGCCCATTAATTTCCTATGGCAGTCATTTTTGACCGGGAACACCACAGGTTTACAAAGTTGAATAAACTACTCAAAATTCAATGAAAGTGGTGATCAGGAAGTAGGAAATCGGTCAGATTTGACCCAAACATGACAGAAAGGTTAACCAAGTGGACCATCAGAACCACCCTCCCCTCCACTAAACGTTGCAGGTTAAGGGAATAAAACCCTTAAACAGCCCAGCCATCCTGGACGCTCTCCTCTGGCTACTTCCAGAAGGTTCACCTGCCTGCTCAACTCTGAGCCCCAAAACCTTGCACACCTCTGCAACTTTGCACAAATTGCACGTATTGTGTGTTTTTAAGAATCTTCTTTAAGATTGTTTAGATGTTTATTCTACATATTTTCTATTCTGGGTGGTGTTGTTTCTGCATGTACACAAACACATTTCACTGTACACTGTACTAAATATAACTGTGCGCATGACAAATAAAGCTCATCTTATCAGTTACTGTTGTATTCATGACAATATGTGTTTCCCCCCCCCCCAGAAATTCTAATTAACTCTTAGTCCCTTGGAAGGCTTAAATAATCATGACATTAGTCAACATTAAAGTAAGACCATTTTGCATATTTCAAATTGAGGGTAACGAATCTAAAATGCATATAAAAAGTATATCTTGATAAATAACTGCTGTAAATCAGTGCCGAGTGCTCAGTTAATTACCAACACTGTTGACTTAACTCACACTGATGTGTACTTACACTTGAGTTATAGTATCTGGGGGGTCCAGGGGAGCAGCGGACAGCCTTTTCCTGTGCAGTCCATAATGTGGACTTCCTCTTGCCCTTTGGAGCAGGAGCACGCGGCAGGACAAGAGGAGTCGCTGGCCCAGGCGCTCAAACTCAGCAGCATGACGACCAGAGCCGAAGGAACGAGCCAACCTTCCGCCATTTTAAATGTCCTCCTTCACAGGGGCAGCTACGTGGCTAGCTAGTCGCCCAGTTGGTCCGCCGATATACGTACGCAGTTCGGTATCAATCTACTAAACACATATTTGAGGTCTACGCTGCCGTGGCAGAATCACAAAACCCCCTGTTTTCCACGAGGCATCCCAGCAGATAAATCCCGTTCTTCCCAGCGCCTGGAATTCCTTCCGCTCCGGTCAGGACACAAGCTCACCGCTGAGCCCAGCTGACCCCGCATATGCACCTTTCCACAAAGAACGAGGTCTGGGCGCTGTTGACGTATATTTCTACTGAACGAAAAGAATAAAACATCAAGCCCGCTTACGCCGAGAACTTAGTTGCAAATCAAAATAATTCTCTCCATCTTCGGTCCCACAGGAAAAACAAATAGCCGTGAGTTGATGACATAGGATACCTTAGGTCCCGCCTCATTCCAGCATGTTTACAGCGAGGCGATTGGTCGACGGGGATGCTTGTCAAACATTTGCGAGGATTTGATTGGATCGACGGCGAAACTGTGCTTTTGTGGCGGCCCCTTCCTATAGGTCTGAAGAAACTGTAGAAGAAAGTTGTTTTTTGTTGTTTTCTTTTTCCAGAGATGCAGTTGCTTGAAATTGAATTTTGCTGTCTGTAGTAATTATCGTGTACAAAAACACAACTGAATCACGGTATCTTATCTCAGTTGACGGAAGATTTGTACAATTTCTGTGAAACTACAAAAGCACAGAAAAGGACACTGAATAAATGATTAAATACCATTAAAAGACAATTAACTAAACAAACAACACAGGACTTGAGGGTATATTAAAATAAAATAAAGATATTTAATAGACATCATGAGTTTGATGTACATATAAATTAGTAAAAATGTTGCTATTAAAGTCTGTATCGAGAAATCACATGACAAGGTACTAAGTGAGCAGCTATGGTATTGTATGAGAAAGTCACACAATGCAGATGCAATATTTGCTTTGAGGATGCTAATAGAGAGGTACAGAAAAGGCCAGAAGGAGCAAGAATCATCAGGATGAATGAAAGAAAAGATGGTGGTAAGACTGACAGTTTTGCCTGAGACATCAGGGGGACGGCACATGTCAGATATTTGGAGAGAAAGTCAGACTGAGATGGTTTAGAGATGTACAGAGCGACAGTGAATATATCTGTAGAAGGATGATGAGGTTGGACCTGCCAGGCAGGAGGCCTGGAGGAAGACCAAAGATGAGATTTATGGATGTCGTAACTGTGAAGATGAAGTTAGTCAGTTTGAGAAAAAAGGATTTAGAGAATAGGGTTAGATGGAGGCAGATGATTTGTGATGGTGACACCTGAAGGAAACAGCCAAAAGGAAAAGAAGAAGATCGCTATCCTTATAATTCTATCCTACAAAGAAAAAAATGCTGTTTATTAAGTTAATAGTTATGGCCACAGTCTGGCTTTGTTACATTCTGTGATTATATTACATTATACTGACAAGAAACAATAATGATGAGGAACTAGCTAAAGCAATGAGAGTCTGAGTTCAAATTAACAATTAAGGAGAAAGGTATTATTAAGAATTAAAAGATGTTTAACAATTCTTTAGACCATTCAAATATAGCAACATAATATGATTTTATCCATGTGCTTCCTATTCAGGAAAGCTGGGTTACTTCGGGCAGAAGGCTGAGACACACCCTGGACAGGTTGCCAGTCCATCAGAGGGCCACGTATGGCCCACAATCTCACACCCACATCTGGCCACAATTTACAATCATCAATTAGCCTAAGATGCATGTTTTTGGACCGTGGGAGAACACTAGAGTACCGAGAGAGAAAACCCCTACAAGCACACGGAGCTCATGCAAATTCTACACAGAGAGGCCCTACATAGCCAGGATTCGAACCACAAACCTTCTGGCCGTGAGGCATATTTGTTTGATTTTTAAAGGTAGATTGATATGCCGTCAGAAAATAGAGGAAAGTATGTGATTTGAGTCTATCGGCCAGTCTGATTGTTCTTGGTCTGAGTTGTTCGCAAAACACAGTGCTGTGCAAATGTCTTAAGAACTCCTTGTCAAAGCTTCGGATGACATTCATATTCAGTTTTCAAACTTTTTTGTAAGATACAGACAGAAGAATCGGTTTACATGCGTTTCCTCGTTACTCATTAACATAACATGAGTATAACATCAAAGTCTTTGATCCCTGTGAACAGAGGTAACGTCCTCTGTACCTATTAAAAAAAATGATTTTCCTTGGAAGTCGTCGGCTGTTCTTCTTTCTCTTCACTCTGCATTTCTCCTTCACAAGGAAACTTTCCAAAGACGTCTGCTTCTTACTCATTTTGCTAGCTGGGTTAAATTTTCGCGCTCAAGTGACCGGTCATTTTTCAAAATAAAAGATTTTTCAAAATAAAAGGTCGTTCATAAGAATAACTCATAAGAAATAAAAATTAAAATAGCTAATTTTATTTTGCGCGACCCGGTACCAATACCGGTAACGGGCCGCGCACCAGCTAACTCTCTCTCTCTCTCACACCAGCTAACTTCATGTCTTCAACTCTGCCTCCAGTCTTTTCCTCGGTTCTACAGTCTCTAAACCAGTGGTGCGCAAACTGTGGTACGCGTACCACCAGTGGTACGCGAGCGCTCTCTGGTGGTACGCGGGGAACATCAGGACTTTCCACATTTTTTCCACATTTTCCCTTTTTTAAAAAAAACAGAAACATACAATGCATTATAAATACGTTTTAAATGAAATGTGTAGCTTGAGATAATGAGATAAGTAAAATTGTGTCTTTTAAAAAAAATATTAGTTACATATTCAGTTGCAGTGCAGATGTAACAACTTTTGAGTGTGTTTATTTTGCTCTGTATAAGTATGTGAGAATTGTTGGACAGAGGTGTAAATGCGTTATTAACGCATTAACTTTGACAGCCCTAATAATATTAATACATTATCAATTTTTAATAAACAGTCACATTTCTACCATCAGCATAGAAAAATCCATATTTGCTAACCTCTAAATACACAAAACAAAACCACTAGAAGTTAATGATTAAATGACTCTGCAATCAATAATCGATAGTGTGACCTCTGTAAGAATCAAGCACAGATTTAAGAAGATCTTTACCCTGATGTTTGCAGTGACATTCAGGGGATTTATATTCTATTAACGTTTAAGAAAGCCATGCTGCTATATTTTAAATTTTGTCTTTTTAATTGAGTGGGAGGAAAAGGGAAAAAATTGTGCCAAAAATCTTTTGTCAGTAGTTTATTAGGCTATAGCCATGGGGTTTTGTGGAATAGGAAAAAAACAGTGCAAGACTAATGAGTGGAAGCACCTAGATGTTTTTTTTCTTTTCAAATTAAGCTCCCAATTACAGCAGAGACATGAGTCTCTATGGTCCCTCCTTTCTCAAATTACACACTTGAAACGCGGAACAGACTTCACAACCCCCGCAGACAGTTTGAGGCAGAGACCCAGCAAAAATGTTCCACGGAGTTTCCCAAAGCGCGGTCCCGTCCAGTTTACCTGCCGTGTTGGCCAAGAAGAGGAAAGTAGAGACGGGATTTCAGCGGACCTGCCGTCTGGACGCCGCCAAAGTTCAAGGCGTCCTGCACGTTTGCGGCACGACTTTGAAGGCGAACCTGACCAGGTAAGAAGTCGGAGTCTGTGGAGGTGTACGGCACGTGCGTGCACGCGCACACATTAAAGATCAGACGAAGAGGTGGCGATCAGTTTCATCCAGCTTTAATTTATTGTAAAATTCGCTGTTGTCGAAAACGAAACTTGTCCAAAAATAGCGCTGCAACGCGCAGGAGGTCCAGTCTCTGAGGTTGTAATAGAGTCCTGCAATCATCCCTGTTTCTGGACTGCAGGCTACTGTATTGTGGGGGGGGATAAATAGACAGACGGAGGGAGATAAAGTCCTGAGATAAGGTGACCGGAGGGGGCGGGCCCTGGAGCCTGAGTGACCAATCACCGCACGGAGGCTCAGTCGGCACCTGCAGCGCTCCGGCTGCGGCTTAAAACGTATGTGCGGCTTGTAGATTTACTTCCTCGCAGCGGGTCAGTCGGTCCCGGGGCTTCAGATCACGGTCGCTGTGTCGGAGCGTGTCGGAGGACCGCGGACATGAATCACTCCCGGACTCTCAGAGTAGATTATACCAAAACGTCACGCGTGTTGTGCGTGGTCGGCTCGGAGCTGAGCATATACCTGAACAGGTAAGCGCTCATCCAAGCAGCATTAACGATCTGTTATAAACAAACATCTGCAGGAGACACCTATTCCTAATTTGACTATGAGCTTAGTGAAATTGTTTTTTTGTTTTTCTGTTCTGCAAATGTGTCGATTGGTTTAATTTCTATCCACCAACGAGTTATTAGATATCTCTTCCCATTAAAAAAAAAAAAAAAGGATTTAGGCCTTCACTTGGTGCGAGAAGTCTAATGTACTTTGATATCATTTATCTAAATTGGCCTCCTTTAACTTTACAATGTCCAGACAGGTTGATTAACACCTGACTTTATTATACAGCTTTATGGTCATTTTGGTAATCTGTTAGTAGTTTTCCATAATATGTATACTAACAAACTTCTGATATTTAATCTCCCATATACCTACACTGTATAATAATATAAGATTAGTCTGAACAACTGCGCTCATTATAACGCAGTAATATGAGCTGTGGCTCATGATGCAGGTCAAGTTTAGCAGTTCAGACCCCCCCCCCCCCCCCCACACACACACACACACACATGTCAGAGTAAGATTGGCACACTGCTGAGGGACTTTCAACAAATAATTGAATTTTAAAACCTTCATAAATGTCAGATTTGCACACTGATTTTTTCACTGGACTGCATTTATTGCACCGTGACTGAACCAAATGAAGAGGCGGCTGTTTCTAGATTCCTTTGTCGACCCACAGGGTGTCGTTTGTCTGCAGGTCCTGGTGGTGGCAGAACTCATGGTGTCTGGTTTTGTTCAGCGGGCAGAATCAACAGACCTTTGTCGCTACTGTAAACAGGAGAGACTTTGTTTCGTCTTTCTTTTTCTTTTTTTTTTTCTTTTTCCAAAGACACGTCTGTTGTGTCGCGTGCTGCCAAATGTGCTGCATAACACAACCCAACACAACACAACAGAAGGAGAGCTGGAGTTGGAAACTGGCACACTGCCCGGTCTGCCCAGGGCCTCTTAGGGGGTTTCTGCATATTCAGTTACATGCCATTATTGATGGGACCTCTTAGACTGTGACACCTTTCTACGTGTTGACACTCTAACCCTTAATCAGTGGTGGCTGGTCAATAGAGGGCGCTAGGGCGCCGCCCCACCTCTCCCCACATCCAAGAACCTAAGCAAAGAAGACTTAAAGGTGGGGTAGGTGTTGTTTGAAAAACGGTTCCAGCAATCCAACTGAAGTGAGATTTTGAAAATATACACTCCCTCCCTCCTCCCAAAGGCTCCGCCTCCTCCTCTTCAGCTCACCCCTCGAAACCACGCCTTCACACGATTCACGACTACATGAACCACAGGGAGGGACGGAGGGAGGGGTGGGTGGGAGTGCGTTGATATTTGATGGACGTATTATGCAGCCAATCAAAATAGTAATGATCACTATTTTGATTGGTCAGAGTTTTTCTCTGATTACACCCTCTAGACTGGACCAAAACGTTTCGTTTTTTTTGCAAACATTTTATTTCAGTGGGTGCAATGGGAATGTGAAAAGGTTTTCAGGCAATATTGTAAAAAGTGTTGCAAAAAAACAACACCTACCCCACCTTTAATTACTTTAAAATATATAATCTTTAGTTTTAAAATGAGTATGTTAATTAATTATTAGTGAGTAATATGTGTAATCTACAATAAAATGTGGATTAAAATATGTTTTATGATGTCTAAAGTCACGGATAGGTCACATGTTTCCAGCTGGGGCGCAGTTTTTTTGTCCATTCGCTCTCGCTATAAGTTGTACATGCGCAGTTCGATCCTCTCAATACAAGAGATAGGAGCTTGGTGGGGCGCAGGTGCACATAACCTGCGCCCTCGGCATTCATTTGAATGGTGCTGCTGTACACACTCTGTCAGCCACAGGGTGGCAGCAGAGAGCAACCGGCTCGCGGCACATCTGTCAAAGTGCGCCAGAAGGAGTCCGTGGGAAGAGAGTGTATTTTCGCTATCAAGAATGGAAAGAGAAAACTCTATATAATCATTGAAAGCAACTCTTTTTGAGAGGAGAACATTGCAGGAGAAGTTTTATTCTATTTTGTTATGTTATATTTTATTATAACATGTTATTCAGCTCAGCAAAAACATAAACAGGCATTTTTTAAATATACATATATTGATATTAATGTACGTATATCGATATCGTGCTACATTTGCTTCTTGGTTTTTGGTGTAGTGCCCCCTGGAGAAAAGTGCACCAGCCGCCACTGGCCTTAATGGTCATGTAGTGAGGTTTGCACAAGGTGTCGACGCACTGACAGACAGACCGATAAATATAGAAACACCTTTGAAAACATCTTTAACAGGGATTGTCTCCTAAAAAAACAAAAAAAAACAAACAAGTTTTGGTAATAATAGAAGTCTGATATAACATTAAGTCAGCTAAAATCTTAAGGATGCCTAACATTTAATAAAATGTGCTGTTTGTACCTCAGGAGTGCTTCTCCCAATTCCAAGTTCTTCTCAGTGAAGTGCACCCCCAATGTCACGTACGCCATCAACCCCGAACCCCAGGAGACGTCCCATCTCTCCCCCATCCCTCTTAATGGAAACTCGGTCCTGCTCATCAGGATGAGCAGCGCCAGTCTGACTGAAAATGACAACAAGGTAAGCAGTCGGGGACAACTGCACAGCGGCCGTTTCATTTGAGCGTTGATTCAGATGGGAACCGTGAACAGCTGCACCTGCAGGAGTTTTTTAAAATGTTAAGTTGGTCTGGTTTGTTTATTGTAAGGATCCTACAAGCACCTTGGCAGTATGCACACATGCACGCTTCATTTTTAACACATCATGTCCAACTCCATGTGTTTACTTAAAAGGTATAATGTGCTTTTAACAGATCTAAAAATACTTTTAATGATAATATAGCATCTGGTAAAACAAAAAAAAAAAAACTGCCAAGTCCAGCTTTATAAAAAGAACACCCAGGGTGCTGTAATTGGTTTACTTTATCAAATGAGCTGGAAATGTGGACCAGATTAAGCAGGGAAACATATTTAAGCACTTGAGTGCTGCAACTTTTTAGCCAAGAAACTAAACCGTATCAGACCGTAATGGTGACAGGAGAACACGGTGACCTCACATGACGTGTAGCCTGACATCATTTAACTTCTCTGTTAATTACAAAAAACAATAAAAACACTCAGCATTCAAGCTCTTGTGAAAAATGTGATTTTCTTTTATTAAGACTCCTTGTCCTTGGCTCATTTTAGTAATTTTAGTAATGAGTGAAACCCACCTGAGCTTGTTTTTATTTGACTTTCTTTTACAGATGTTCAAATTACCAGCAGAGAAGTTTCATGTGATGTAAAGCTACTCATTCTGATCTGCTGAGAGCAACTAAAAATCATAACATTTAAATTGATAGTTTTTTAATTTTTTTTTGTTTATCATGAAAGAGTTGTAAAAAAACAAGATATTTCATATCTCAGATATATCAGCAACGTCTGCATTTCTTTTCCAAGCTGTCGGTCCGCTACTACAGAGAGAACAAAACAACCCTGGCAACAGCTGTTCTGCACCTGACAGCTGTTGGTGAGTTAATTTGAAATAAACAATGCTCAATTTTAAAAAATAACAGACATTCAGGCAGCTGTGTGAAGAAGAAACAATGAAACAAAAGCTGTACTTTTATTTACAGATGTAAAAGACTATGCAATTGCCAACATGTGATTAAAAAAAATGCATCTTATCTATCATACAGAAATTTCTCTGGATGTGGATGCAGACAGAGATGGAACGGTGGAGAAAAACAACCCTAATAAGGTAATCTCTGTCGGCTTTACAGAGCAAAGTCTGACGTCTAATGAAGCACACGTTTTCAGTTTTTGTAAAACAATTTTATTTGGACTCTATGGGCCCGATCTTCCGCCAGATCTGCTAAAGCTGCAATTTAGGGATAGCGGGTAGCGGGAGGGGCGTTCCCCCACAAAGATCGCAATCTTCCACCTTGCTAAACCCGCTATCCCACCTGCGCTACCCGCTACATTATGCATAGGAGTGGTTAGGGTGTTCTACCTGTTAAACCAATCAGTACTCATTTTGCTAGCTGGGTAAAAATTTCGCGCTCAAGTGGCCGAGAGAATCTGGTGATTTTTCAAAATAAAAGATCTTTTTCTAAATAAAAGCTCGATCAGACTCATCCATCCATCCAACCAACCATTATCTATACCCGTCTTATCCTTGAAGGGTCACCGGGATCTGCTGGAGCCTATCCCAGCCGTCTACGGGCGAAAGGCAGGGGTACACCCTGGACAGGTCGCCAGTCCATTGCAGGATCAGACTCATATAATAAATAAAACTTAAATAGCTCATTTTTTTCTTGCGCAGCCCAGTACCAATTGATCCACGGCCCAGTAATGGTCCGCGGCCTGGAGGTTGGGCACCACTGGTCTATGGTTTAACTGGCGATCAAGTCGTTTAAGACAATCTCTGTTATTTTCTCAGGGGCTCAACTGAGGCCAAATCACGCTTTTTATACAAGAGTTAATTCGAGAGATAGAGACATTTGTGCACGTCCACATGTGACCAGGTGGACGCACATTGATGCCATTTGGACGCGCTCTTGTATGCGCCGACGTGCGGGTTGCGGGTAGCGGGTGGTCAGACCACCCGCTACCCGCGATCGCAAGATGCAGAGTTTATGGAAAGGGTAAAAGACATGCCCATTGCCACACCTACAAAGTAAGGGAGCGGCTTTAAGGAGCGGAAGATTGCATTAGCGGTTAGTGGAGGTTCCTAAACCCGCAATTTGTAGGTAGCGGCTAGTGTTAACAGGTAAGGGTAAGTGTACGAATCGGGGCCAATGTGCGCAACATAGTCTTTCCCGCTCAGTCGTGGGTTTAAAGTAAAAACATCCAGCACGTGTCTTTCAGCTTGTCATGCTGCTGTGAAAGGTCTTTTCTTTTCTTCATACCTGAGCAAACTGCAGCAAAGACAGTTTTTTAAATTGGGCCTCATCCATTTCTCCGCATCCTTTGGTGGAAATGTGATGTTTGAACACATCCAAATTTTTTTAAAAAAAGTACAAACGTCTTATCAGCTTCACAAAACTTTTTAGGATCTTCCAGCGGCCGTCGAATCCTGTCCTAATTCATATCCTGGTTTGTTAAACATTTGTCAGGGATCATGGGAGTGGGGCCCTGCTGGACACGGGGCCATCCTTTTGGTCAACTGCGATTCAGAGAGGACCTATTCAAAGAAGCTAGACAGTGAAGAGGACCGCATCTCCAAAGTGTCGGGTAAACCAGCATCAGTTCAGCATTCAGCTGACCTTTAACAGTCTATCACTTGTTTCAATTCCTCAGAACTTCTTCTCTTTTCTTTTTCTCTGTAAATGTCCAAACCGTCTCAGTCTGGCCTCAGTCTGACTTTCTTAACATGCGCCTCCCTCTGATGATCTCGTTCCTTGTCGCCACGGTCTCGAAATCTTCCAACATAGCGGCTCACACCATCTTGTACACCTCTCCTTTCATTGTTGCTGATAATATTTTATCACTCCTGATAGTTTTGTCACACTTCTCCGCTCTTAATGACCAGGCAAATTTCACAGAATCTGATCCAAATCATGACACAGCAAAAGCTTCTTATCAGAAAAGTCCCGTGACTGGCTGCCAGGGAGGTAACGGGGGAGGAATCGCTTCCTGGAAAACCTGTAAACCAGAAATTTGATAGTAAAAACTAAAAATACACATGCGAACTGCTGGATGAGCTGGATGTCATGCACACGCTCGGTAGGGCCGTCTGGGACTCAATCAAAATGCACTCAAGTGTGACTTTTTTTGCGTCCGTGCAGATCTGAAGGACATGTCTCTCATGGTGCTGCGGACCAGGGGCCCTGCCAAACTCCCCCCGGGATACAAGCTCACCATGCACATCTCTCAGGGAGATGCGGCGAGCGTCAGAGTGTTCAGAGGCGGATCCTCTGAAGTGGCTAATAATTCCCTGCGTGAGTGAAAATGAGGGCCGAGAAAGCCCCGTAATTCAGCCGGTGTCTCGAGGTTTTACACCATTTCACTCGCTATATTCCTCTCATGCAGGGCCCTAACAGTCACTTTGTTCTCGCCTCTGCAGAGAAGCTCCTCAAACACTTTATGAAAGACTTCCCGCTGGTGCTGAGCAGCGAGGTTCTGACTCAGGAGGTGCCTTACCTCGGAGGCGAAGGAGAAATGAATTTCTACGTGGAGGGCCTCAGGTTCCCTGACAAGGACTTCGACGGGCTCATCAGCATTAACCTGAGTTTGCTCGAACCCATCTCTGGCGTAAGACACGCAGCACCGCGGCCACGTTTGACACGTCTTCACCTTCTCACATTTTCTTCATCACTCAGTTTGGAAAGTCTCAACTCACGGTCCACTTTACAGTTGTTCTGTGGAGAATTTAACAGCTTTTTTTTTTAAAAATGAAATGAAATGAATGAATGAAATGAAAAATACTTTATTTATCCCATAAAGGGAAATTAGTAGTAAGGGCTCTCTTTTTTTTGGGGGGGTAAATTCTTTGTTTCAGGTTAATACTTTTTCATAAACAGCCCAGCTGAACTTTGTGAAATCAGTAAAAAACACAAAAAACATTAAAAAACATTCATATATATATTTTTTTTCCAGTCAAATTACTGATGAATTTAGATCTACTTGCCATCACAGACAGATGGGCAGGAGCACTGACCTGCCTCTCTTTACTTTTATTTTTTTTGACAGGGTATTCCTGAGACACCCATTTTCACAGACAAAGTGGTGTTCAGAGTGGCGCCGTGGATCATGACACCCAACACCCTCCAGCCCATCGAGGTGTTTGTCTGCAGGTGAGAGCTGAATAATAAATAACTGAGCTTTTCCACGGTTAATTTACGTCGCACCTCCAAGGCAGGCGCTATACGATATGTCCGTCCAGATGCTTCTGTTAACACTAGAGGTCTTCACGGGCCCTGTTACACCCTGGCTCATGAGGGAAAACCATGAAACACAAAACCAGATGCAATTGGTAATGAAAAGGTATTTAATAGTCAATGACTTGCCTCTTTACCTTTTTCTGAGGTTGTTTTGTGTCGTATTTATTGTTATTTTTGTTTGTTTGGACCCCGTTACCTTTCATTAAATACCTTTTCATTACCAATTACATCTGGTTTTATGTTTCGTCCTTTTCCCTCAAGAGCCAGGGCGTAACATAAGTGGGGACTCGTCCGGGAATTGAACCCGGGACCTCTCGCACCCCACTTTTGTTACGCCCTGGCTCATGAGCCCTAAATAGGTCACTGTATCTTCACCAAACTCACACTTGGTCAGATTTAACGTGAGAGAAGCACATACCATCCTGAGTCTCAGGGCGCACTTGAACGGTGGCATCAAACCTTAAAGGCTATGCTCCAGAAATACTGTTTGCAGACAGAGAGAGACTGGGACTTTTCATGGACCCGTACCCGAATGGACCCGTGAAAATTCAACCCGAAACCGACCCGACCCGTCCCAAGCTATTATCATAAGTCCGGGTTCCGAACCAGAATGGACCCCCAATTTTTGGACCTGGAACCGACCCGAGTCTTTAATTTCCCACCATGATCCGAACCGAGGTACCCAAATAGAACGAGACAATACAGCCCATAGTTGCTTACGTTAAAAGTTATCTAGCGTTTAATAAAACTTGATTTTCTTACCTAAAGTTGTCTTCTTCTACCGGTTCATACATAGGCTATGTGATGTAAACAACAATAAATCCACGTTGTAATTTTCTTTGTGGATACAGATGCTATTTGTATCAACTGCTAATGCTAATAGCCTACACCAGTTAGGACGTGTGGTGAATATGTTCTCTCATCCAACCTTATCATGTTGGTGATCGTTGTGCTTTACAGCTGCCGGGCAAACCGCTAATAACACGCTACAGAAACATGATTGTTTCATGATAAACACGCCTCATTAATGAATAATCATTTAACTGCCCCGAGTCCTGACATTGGCTAAACCAAACTTCTGTTTGTTTGTTTAGTTTTGCTTGACCTGTCACCTGACATTTCACAGCGGGGACAGGGGGTGGGGCTGAATGACAGCTGCCACCGCCAATATCTTTACCTCTCTCAGGTAAACGTGGACCCAGCCTGTCAGAGAGCACCGACCGGACCGAGATTAACTGTACCGATTCCGACCCGAACCTGGAGTCACATCTTTTGAATGGACCCGAGACCCGATTTGGGTCGGGTCGGAACCTCTGGTTTTTGGGTTGACGGGTTGTTCCAAAGACCTCTAGTTAATACAGCCAAGTCCTTAGAATCTTGAGGCTCTTCTGAAATGATTTCAAAAGCTTTTGTTGTTATTGTTTTTTTCAATTCCACCAAAGAATTACCATAATGGCGTTTTGCAAGAATCTGTGAGCAGAAATGAGGCAGATGATTTCACATTTTACAATGTGTTGGTTTATAAACCTAACAGTCTACCTGTGGCTTTCAGCACGTCTGATAACTACCAGTTTTTAAAAGGCATGAGGAACCTTGTTGCAAAGAACGGCTACAAGCTGAAGATTTGTCATAAATATCTGAACAGAGGAGACCGCTGGATGCAGGTAGGAAAAGCTAATGTCACAGTCATTAGCATTTCAGATTTACCCGTCACAATTATATCAATCAATAAATAAATTTAAAAAAAAGCCCTTTTCTGTTCACTTGTGATGGTTTAAATTGATTTGAAACAACTTTTTAAAATGACTCCAAGACTCTTAAGACAACAGTTGCCAGATCACAGCGATGGGGTTTCACAATCATGACGCTGTCAAATGAACAGGAAGAAAATGTTACGAAAAATTGAAGAAAATGCATTTCTCTGAAAAAAAATGACAAACCAAATTTTTTCTGCTATGGTTACATCATTGGGCTTAGTCATGGAAGGAAAAAAAGAGGAGGAATGACGCCCCTGAGATCAGCGGGAAGGTGAATGTGTCTGTTTTTCAGGACGAGCTGGAATTCGGTTACATCGATTCCCCCCATCAGCGGTTTCCCGTTGTTCTGGACTCCCCGAGAGATGGAGATCTCCAGGATTTTCCATATGAGAAGCTGCTGGTGAGGAAAAAGATTTGGTTTGCTTTTGAAAATAACTGTTTCTAAATACAAAGTGCTTTTGGAAGCGTTTAAGCTCTTTTTACAGGAGGTGGGGCAAACAATCTTTATATCAATGGCGCACACATTTAAACATATCAAGATAGTGTACAGCAAAATAATGTTCAGCAGGAACTGACATCTTTCACCAACTTGCAATATATATACTCTGCAAGATTAGCTGCTACATTCATATCAGACCCTCGAGGGACCCTCAAGACACTGCATTGCATGTGTGAAAGTGACTTTCATCTTCTATTCTGGGTTGGACTTTCTGGAGCAGTCCTTAACTGGGTCAGGTCCTATTTAGAAGGCCGGAGTTATTTCGTTACGATTGGCAGCTATGAATCTGAGAGAGTAGCCATGACTTGTGGAGTCCCCCAGGGGTCAGTTCTTGGGTCTCTTCTATTCAACTTGTACATACTTCCTTTGGGTCAAATAATTCAGAACTTTAATATCAATTATCACAGTTATCCAGATGATACACAACTGTATGTGTCTCTGACACCAGAGCAGATAGACATCTGGATAAGGAAGAATTTTCTACAATTTAATGAGGACAAAACTGAGATTATTCAGTTTAGTAACAAAGAGAAGAGGGTCAGCATTGCTAAATATCTGGAGACTCAGGCTCTGATCAAGTTCGTAACCTTGGAGCGTTGATAGAATTGCATCTGACTTTCAGCAGCCACATCAAAGCTGTCACTGAGGCAGCTTTTTACCAGCTCAGAAACATCTGCAGAATTAAAGGTTAAACTCATCCATGCGTTCATCTCCAGTAGACTGGATTACTGTAATGGTTTTTCACTGGACTTCCCAAAAAGAGCATTAAACAGCTTCAGCTCATCCAGAACGCTGCTGCTAGAGTTTTAACCAGAACTGAAAGATCTAAACATGTCACACTAGTTTTAAAATCTTTACACTGGCTTCCAGTTAGTCAGAGAATAGATTACAAAATCCTATTGATTGTCTACAAATCCCAGAATGGTTTAGGTCCAGAATACATCTGTGATATGTTCAGAGAGTATAAACCCGGAAGGGATCTTAGATCCAAGGACTTGGGTCCACTAGTCCAGACCAGAGTCCAGGCTAAACATGGAGAAGCAGCATTTAGCTGTTATGCTGCAAACAAGTGGAACAAACTTCCAGTGGAGATTAAATTTTCATCAACTGTAGACACTTTTAAATCCAGGTTGAAAACATTTCTTTTTCATTTGTCCATTAAAACTGAACAGTATCTTTTACTTTGTCTAGCTTCTTTTAATAATTTTTGATTTATTTAGGTATTTTATATTACCTTATTATGATTAATTTTATTGTTTTTTCTTTCTTTATATGTTTTTAATGTTTTATGTTAAGCACTTTGAACTGTCTTCTACATGAAAATATGCTATACAAATACACCTGTTTGCTGCTTTATTCTGCAGAATAATCTTTTTGTTCAAAACAATCTTTTTCATTTATGGAGTAGATGTCACTGAAAAAAAAATCTGATAATTGAATTAGTTCCCTTTTTTATTCAGTTAATAAAGAATATTACACAATATGGAAGAAATAAATAGACTAGAATGATTGTGATGAGAAGTCTCCAAATGTCTTGTTTGTCTGCAGAGAGTTTTTAATCAAATTTGTGCCCTCAGGGCCCCGACTTTGGCTACGTTACAAGGACGGCCCTCAGAAAAGATGTAAGCAGCCTGGACTCGTTCGGTAACCTGGAGGTCAGCCCTCCTGTCACCGTGGACGGAAAAAACTACCCGCTGGGCAGAATCATCATCGGGGTGGCGTTCCCTACGTGAGTACGAGATCCACTGATACAACTTGAAAAGAATAAACCGATTACGTATGAGCTGCTTTACGTGTAATGAACAGATTTTTAAAGAGCGCATGACCGGATCTGTACATACTCGAGTCTCTTTCTTTCTGCAGGGCCACTAAAGGACGAAACATGACCCAGGTAGTTCAAGACTTCCTGTGGGCTCAGAAGGTTCAGGAGCCCGTCGCCTTATTTTCTGACTGGCTTTATGTCGGCCACGTAGATGAATTCATGACTTTTGTTCCTGCCCCCGACAGAAAGGTATGCATTTTATTGCAATGTAGATGAGTGAGAAGTTAAAAGAGGAAACAGCGTAAAGTTTCCGTAACGATGACATTAACCTCTGAGCTTCTGATAGAACTCAGCAGCTCGTGTGCTGATGAAGACCAGGAGGCGGGAACTCATTACATCGGTTCTAAAATCGCTGCATTGGTTCCCTGTGCGTTTCAGGATCGATTTTAAGGTTCTTTTATTAGTCTTTAAATGTCTTAACGGTCTTGGGCCATCTTATTTATCTGACCTGCTTTTATCATATAAAAGTCCACAGGGCCGGAGTGGGCCCTTTTCTCAGTCCGGGAATTTAATTCAAATTCAGGCCACTCTGATACGGAGGACAAATTTGAGTACATAGAAAAAGATAAAACAAAAAACAATTCTCTCACAATGCCTTTTATTTTATTTGGATTATGGCATACAATTATTCACGCCCCTTTAACAATGTATAATTGAAATTCAAATAAAATAAAGTTAATGATAAAGAAGTCCTTTCACAAATCAAAGTTCCTTTACATAACTTCTGTTGTTCTTCTGTATGCCATATTTTACATCATAAACATCTATCTTGACTAACTCTCTTCCTCTACCTGGCCCTTCAGTAGTCCTGCCCTCGTCTGGATCATCAGTAGTGGAAATGGTCTGCTGCTTCGATGCTAGAAAACATTCCATAACAATAAAAAAGATATCTAATATTGAGCTGATAACAGTGTGCGCACCTCCCTCTTAGCATCTGACTTCATAGGCCTATAATAATAATTAAAAAGTAATGTAGGTTACATAGACAATTATTGATTAAACAGTGGTTACCTATTTCATTTAGTCTTATTTTGATGCATTTTCAACAATTAGTTCATTTAAATCCTGCTACCTGTTTCCTCTGGTCCTGGCCTCTCCATGACTGCATTCGCCTTCAGGCACCTGATCTTCTAAGGCTACAGAAACATTTTTATTTAGGGGGTTCTTTATGTTGCTGAAAAACACACTTTATGTATTTATCTAGCCTATCCTTTCATTCACTTATTAATTTGTTTGCATATTTAATTATGATTTTGTTAAATTATCTGCACTATTTAATCTACACATATCATGGTTTTCTTCTGTAGACTATGCCATATTTTACATCCTAAACGTCTATCTTGACTAACTCTCTTCCTCTACCTGGCCCTTCAGTAGTCCTGCCCTCATCTGGATCATCAGTGGTTCTGGCATCCTGCGCTGATGCTACAAAACATTCCAGAACCATGAAAAAGACAGTTAACATTGAGTTGTTCATGTTTGCGAGCCTGTGGAAATGCACGATATAACGGCGAGACGAAATAGGCTACAGTTGCAGAGAAGCTAAGGCATGTAGAACGTGCACACTCTCCAGTAGCCTATTTTATTATTAGGCCTATTATTATTAAGAATATTTTTTTTAAAAACACCTGCCCCCACGCCCACGAACCAAGCGCAATATTGGTATACAGCACTTCTAAATAATGCAGCCTAAATAGCACGTTTGACATGCATTTAATACCCTAACAAATAGCCTGTTACACAACCTGTTTAATATGTCTAATTGCGTGAACCTGTGCACGTGGTGGTAATACAGGCAGGCTACAAATAAACAACCACAACAACTCTGTTCATCAAAATGGTTAACTGGCATTTAAAGCAACAAGTTTTCGGTTCTTCTATGGAAATATGAATGCACTTTAAGCATAGATAATCCTATACCTACATTGTGACATTTTTAAGTTGACAGTTGTGACAGTTGCAAACGCTCGCCACGTTATATGATAAAATTCACAACCAGGCCAATTATCCATCTCTCTTTCAGTAACCTACCAGCTTGTCTTGAGAAGATGTCAGTTAATTTGGCACATTTGGCCGCCGCCTCCTTTCTTTTTTTTATTTTAGCCCTCTCCGTTCCGCCCAGCCTCTTTCTGCTTTCCTCGCGCCAGTGTGATTTAGAGTAAAGACGAGCCTTGGGCCAAACCACCTGAAACACGTGGGAGGGGTCGGGGGGAATTATGCTGCTTACATGGTAGTAGAACCACAGATTTTCTAGGAAGGGGCTGTGGACCTATTTAATCCACTATGATGCAATGGGCGGTTGCAACTTAATTGATATTAATGCAAGAATAAGACAAAAGAAGTGACAAAAAAAATAGTTAAAATTAGTTGTCCCCGTGGTCCACATCGATGGTTTGGGCCGGGAAAGCTCCCGATCACTTTAATGTGCAGCCCGGCTTTGAAAGTCCACCTTGTGGACCCTGAGGTCCTCTGGTTCTGGCCTTTTAATTGTTCCAAGAGTTAGAACAAAAACCCACGGTGAGGCTGCATTCAGCCATCATGGTCCTGATCTGTGGACCAGCCTGGAGGAGAACATCAGGACCAAAGAGACTGTTGAGATTTTTAAAAGGTGGCTCAAGACTCACCTTTTTAATCTGGCTTTTGCCTGATTTCTTTTACCTTTTTATCTCTTTCATTTTCCTGTTCTTAATCCGTAATGATTTTAATGATTTACCGTATGGGCCCGAATATAGGACTATATTTTATTCTAGAAATCATATTCTCAAAGATGGGGTTGTCTTATAATCGAGGACTAGACTTTTCTATTGTAATTACACATTTTCGCCACTAGATGGAGCCACACCAAGATAACCAGTAAGAATGGAGGAACCACGCAGCCACCTTGAGCAAGGGGCTTTGAAGGTTTTGTCCAGAATTTGTTTTTTACAGACTGAATTATGTTGTTCTTGAATAAAACTTGACTTCAATAGTTACGCAGTTATAGAACTCCATGGTTGTATCTTATTCAGAGTCATAGTCTCAGATTTGATGAGAACACAGTTTATTAAATGTGTATATCCTACCCTGGTCTATCTGGGTTGAGGTGGTCTCTGGGACGGCTGCGGCCCCCTGTGGCCGCAGGCTGTGGCGCCTCTCGGTGTGGATGTCCTCCCATAGATGGTTCCTCCTCACTTGGATCCTCAGCACCCTGATATGTTACTAAACTATTTACTTTGTGCTGTGAGGGTTCGTGTGTGTGCTTTGTGTGTGTGCGTGGAGTTATATGTGTGGGGGTGGGAGGGACGGGTTTTTATTATTTGTTTTATTCCTTATTTTATTTTGTGAAGCACTTTATATGTATGGAAAGTGCACTATAAATAAAGTTTTAACTGATTGATTGGTTCTGATAGAACGTGTAGATCCAAACCGTGCACGGATAATGGCCCCAACAGTAGACCAGAGCCAACAACTGACTGGCTGTGAGGGTCAAGGGTTCATATTTTCCTGTTAATGCGCCGTCATTACTGGGGGACACCGCTCAAACTCTCCGGATGCGAGAGCACCGGTGTTATCTTTGTCTCTTGTGTGTTTGCTCACAGGGCTTCCGGCTGCTGCTGGCCAGCCCAGACGCCGGCTACAAACTATTCAGAGGCTTACAGGACGGCGGGCACGGACAAGCCAAACTGTTTGAGGGTACGGTAGCCTCCGTGATTTTACCGATGCTTATCTCGTAACAGCGCTCGTCACTGTCCCTCTGTGTGATGCTTCCAAAAAAGGTCTGAAAGATGAAGAGGCAATAACGGTGGACGAGATCCTCAAAAATGAAAGTCTGCAGGCTGAAAATAGCTATGTGCAGGTGAGATAGTAAAATGAATGCTTTGCATTTAGGGTCTTCACTGAACAGCCACAAGACATACAGCATTACCCTCACCATGAACTATATGGCAGCCTTTCTCAACCTTTTTTCAGTCACGACACCTTTCAAAAGGGAATAAAATCTCACGACACCCCAGAGTAAAATATAATCCAAAGCCACACTGCATCGCTCCGACTGTAAATGCATACGTCCCATTTATTTAGTTTAAATAACCTGAACAGGATAACTGCACCAGAGTAGGCCTCAGCAGGAAAGTTTCTTTTTATCCGTGATGTGCTTGCTTCCATCCATCATCCTTGTATTGCCTCTTTTTAGCCTTATCGCTAGCAACTACCTTTGGTACCTATGGAGCAGATTCAGAGCTGGTGGATGAAGGCTTGATGAAGAAGTCAGCTCCTCTGTGATGTTCTGTTCCTGTGGGGCTTTTCTTTTTAGAAAACCATCCATGATGCTGCTAAAAATTCTCTTTGCTATCTGTGAAATAAAATTCCAGCTGTTAAATGATATTACGACGTAAGCTAACTGGGCAGTCACGTTGACCTTACGCTGACCCCGTACTGACATTGTTAACATTGGGAAATGGGCATGTGAGACATATTTTTATTATTCACTTCACGTCCAATTATGTATCTTATTTATTTATTTATTCATTCATAGGAAAAAAGTATGTATTTATGTATGCATTCATATATTTATACAGTGGTACCTCTACTTACGAAATTATTTGGTTCTGGAAGTAGTTTCGTAACCTGAAAATTTCGTAAGTAAAGACGCGTTTTAAATGTAAATGTCCTAATCCGTTCCAAGCCCCCCAAAATTGGGGGAGTGATTGTGATGCATTGTGGTAAATTTGGGGCCTCTGTTCTTTCCCAGAGCTGCATCGACTGGAACAGGGATGTGCTAAAGAGGGAGCTGGGCCTGGATGACGAGGACATCATTGACCTGCCGATACTGTTCAAGTTAGTCGCGGAGGTGGCAGAGGAGGAGTATGAGGATGAGGAAGGGAAGGAGGACAAGCAGGAGGAGCTGGACAACAAGGAGGAGTACAGAGCAGTGGCCTATTACCCCGACATGGTTTGTTCCCAAACACTTCCCAGATGTGACCAGTTTCCAGTTTTGGTTTCTTGTTCAAAAAGTCTTTAAAGTTTACAGGAATACAGCTGACAGCAGCCGCTGCATGTCCAATACATTTCCAGGTGAACATGATCGTCTTGGGGAAAAACCTCGGCATCCCCAAGCCGTTCGGCCCCAAGGTGGACGGGCGCTGCGCCCTGGAGACTGAGATGTGCTCCCTGATGGAGGGCCTGGGCCTCAGCTGCACCTTCATCGACGACTTCGCCTCCTACCACAAACTGCTGGGAGAGGTGCACTGCGGCTCCAACGTCCGCAGGGAGCCGTTCGACTTCAAGTGGTGGAATCTGGATTTGTGAACGAGCATTGTGGCGACAGGTTAAAACATTTCAGCTGCAGCTGTTAACGTGACACACACGCTGTCAGTAATGCCATTTAATAGCACAGCAAATGCTTGATATAAATGACTAATATATATTCGAATTTAGCATTAGCAGTACTCCTCATGTAACTGCATCACAGTAAAAAGCAGGTCCCTGTTTCACCGCTGGAACATGTATGTGAAGCAGCTGGAACATGTATGTGAAGCAGCTGGAACATGTATGTGAAGCAGCGGTGGCATGTCATTTACCGTACATTCCTCACATCTGTAAACAAGATTTGTTACTAGAAAAGGAATTCTCGATTTTGCTTTTAAGGCTGAAAATGAAACTAAAAGGAAGAGGTGATTTGAGAATGGTAATCCACTGAGATGATTATAGTTTAACGATGCCAGATGTGGATTTCATGAAAATCTTAAGGATTACAACTTAACTTAATGGCATTCATCAGAAAGGGGGTTTATTTTGGGACCAAAACATTTCAAGATCGCTGTCTTAAAAGTCAGAAACTATTTCTTCTATCGTCAATGCTTTTGCAGTAAGTGCCTCATTATCGTGCCAAAAGTCTCAGATAATGGCCATTAATTTTTCTCTGAAGTGATAATTACCCAGAGAGGTCTGGCTATGCATGGTCATCTTTTTTTTAACATTTGCATTTATTGTGTTTGTTTACAAAAAGAAAAAAAATTAAAACTAAAAATAAATATGAAAAGCAATATTTGCAAACAAGCATTTTGAACAGGGGCTTAAGCAAGCAAGCAGAACAGAAGTACAATCGTTTCAATCAAGTACATAGATTTTCTCCAGATGCTGAAGTGGTCGTGTTCTGCCATAGTCCAAAAATAAAAATAAAAAATAAATAAATGAACGAATGAACGTTACCACGTAATGTGCAATAATAACGCAGATCCACTAGAAGGCAGACTTGATCCACTCAAGCGTCTTCAGCTTCCAGTGTAACAGCTTCAAATCTCCTTGGCGGTCTTTTGTTGCTTCAAACAGTTTGATGAATACAGCGTGAATAAACTGTGGGGTGTTTTGATCCAGTGTCTTTAACTTTTGGTTCTTTTGTATGAGTAAATGCTGCTGTTAACCTTCCAGACAATAAATGCCAGCTATTGTCAAGTCACTGAAAAAAAAACCCAAACTGTATCAGTTCTTTTAATCATAACAAATTTAAAACATAAAAACTGGAACTTGTCTGCTCATGAAGGGCCAAGGACAAGCACGGTGTGAAGCTTTCACAGTAGCAGATTTGTTCACATAAATCTATTTCTCCTTTAATTTTACATTCAAGTCACCTGGCAACACAGTGCCTTTTAAATCTGACCGTCACAAAAAGGCAACTTCACGACGGGTCACAGTGTGAGTCGTCGGCGTTTGGGGATACCTCTGAAAATGTAGTGCTTCACGTACATAATTACGCTTTACAAAATAAAATAAGAAAAGGGGTGACGTTTGGCTCTACTGGCGATGTGCATCGCATCTGGAGATGTTGGCTGGTTTCTCAGTGAGACATAAATCACAGGGATGTCGCTCTATGTCGAGCATCGTGGTGGTGTGCAGAGGAGGAGGGTTGTGGCAAGCAAATTTACACCATGCACAGCACTGTTGCACGCACACCTGCACACAGACATCGACAGGTGAGGACGTGACGAAGAACATCTGGAGACAGCAGTACCATAAAGTAGGATGCACGTTGCTGGTTGGGGTTGTTTTCTTCCGTTTTCTAAGCTGGAACTCCATTATGACAGCACTTTTTTCTGTGTTTTCAGTTTGAACCCATTCTCGATATCGGCGTGACATCACGCATCATGTGATTCGCCATGGTTACACTTTCGGTTTTAGCATCGGGGGCATACAAAATTGCAGATTTCAAAGCATCAGGTGTTTTTACTCACAGTTCCTTCAGTTATTTCCATTTTAGCGTCTTTATTGTATCTTAACTTAGTTTGGTGATCGTCACTGGTGCCTGTGGTGGCGAGTATGGCTTACCAGTATCAGGATGAGTCGAAGCCAGAGACTTTAGCGAGGTATAAAGCAAAATTGGACATAGTTGGCCTAGATTTGCCTGATTGGTCCCAGACTGGACGGACCAGGACCAGTCAGGGACCAGCCTGGTCCGACCCGTCTGATTTGGGCACCCATAATTTCCCTGGAGTATTTTCGTTTGTTCTGTTAATAGCGAACAGCCATTTTCATCTTCTTTCAGGCTCAGTAGCCTCGCTAGGAATCATATAAAATGAAAAATGTGACTGGCGAGCAACATTGTTGGTGCAGCTGAACACACAACAGTTCTTCACCATCTTTCCCTCTATCGTAAACTGCACAATTTTTTTAGATATCACCAGAAAAATGTGACGAAATCAGACAGAACAGGCACACATGTAAAATCATCGGCTTCGCTAGAAATAGTGAGCATTTGTATGCCCCCTTGGCCTGGTTGCTTTGGCCCGCGCATGCCCGGATGTGTTCAGTGCCCCGGATGTTTGTGGTCGAGAATCACCTGCATGAAACAACCTCCATCCAAAACGTTACAAAACTTAAGCAGCTGCTTTAAAACACTATAAACATCCACCGCAGAACACCCAGAAATAACTAACAGATCATCAATAAAATACAGAACACGGCCACGCGCCCATCTGGGACGCCAGAGTTCGACTTACGTACAATGTCACAGTGGGGCGTGAATTTTACCACTAAAAACCAGGCCCTCCGTAGTGCAACTCCGCTCGAGCAGAACAAGCGCGAGCTTTCTCCTTGAGCGCTCACCCTCGTCTACCGGCCTGTCAGTCACAAAAATAAAATGTCTCGTACGAATTCCTGTCTTTATGCTGTTGATTCGACGAGTTTGTGTCCTGAAGAATGAGCAAGCGAGCAGATTTACTGTGTCAAACCAGCCAACAGGTGACGGTCAGGTGAGGTGGAGCCATCAGGGTTTCCGCTTGGAGGAAATGGAGGGCAAAACATCAGTTTGGATTGATGGAGCTCGGTGTCCGTCACGACAAGCAGTTTAACAGGGGGGGTCCTGATAGTCTCTTGTTTCAGCTGCGCTGCTTTACTGCATCAGTGGTGGACGTCACGGGCCCTTCTTCTTCTTCTTCTTCTTCTTTTTTTTTTGGCTAATGATGCCTCTCAGGGGAATGCTGCAACAATGTGGGACAAACGGGAAAGTTGGGTTAACAAGAGAGACAGTCATTTTATAGGTAGCTCCAAGTTTGTGTCTGGAAGATGTCTCACCTGAAGATGGATGTGGATGTAATAATGAGAGGAGAGTGGCTAACAGTTCTGCAGAGAGAGCACGGCAGGGTTAATAAACAGATATAACAGCAGAGACAACACAAAACACCAGTGAGCCAACTGGCATTTGTTTTCTGTTAAATAATCGGTGTATTTTTCAGAGCAAATATTTCTTCCTGTCCTGTGATATCTACAGACTGGCAGGTGGTTTTGCTCTGACTTTTATCGTACAAACTGCATTTACGCATCATTTTTCATATCTTCAGTTCTGATCTCAGTTATCTCAAGTGGTGGAGGCACTGAGGGTTAATATGCAAATGTGTTAATATTATATATGTTATGATTCAAGTACCTTCAGGGGTCAATGAAGTATTATGAATGGAAGTGAGTTGATGTTTGCATGAACATTGAAGGTAGTCTTAGCAGTCACCTTTTGATCACATTTCAAAGCAAATCACATTTCTATCAGCTTCGTCGATCAATGCATATTTACATGTTAAACTACACTATATTACCAAAAGTACTGTCTCACCTGCCTTGACTCACATACAGTACCACGGGAAGTAGGGGTGCTGCAGCCCCCCCTCCCCATCTTGGTGGGGCTGCAGCACCTCAAAAATGTAAAGAAAAAGAAAAAAATGAAAACAAGGGAGAAAAAATGTGGGAGGAAAAATTAAAATTTTTTAAATTTCCTCTAAATTCTAGTGGTCTGGTTTAATGTTTATTACAGTATTATTCAGTGGCGGGTTGTGCATTTGGTACCTGGGCCAGTGCGGGTTTAACTACTTAATCCACCATGACGTTAGAATTACACAAGCCACCAATACAAAAAACGCAATATAACAAAAAGAGGGCGCATCACCGTATTCCTTGCATACGTTTTTATTCGCTTAAGGGCAGAGGATGTCTGGTCAGCAGTTGCAGAGGATATGGGAATACGCATGATCTCATTCAGATGTCTGCTGTGGAGGAAACCAAGGAGATCTTTGGGACATTTCCCCTCAAAGTCCGTCATGGCCTACATCACAGTCACCTCTGGTTTTAAACAGGTCAGATCATCAAATAGAGATCTTTGTTTCTGGTGTCAAGCTGGAAAAGGTTGGATGTGGGAATTTATTTCCAATATGTCTGAAACAGCTGGTGGTCGAGGAGGGACAGGAACATTAATTGTTCTTTAAATCGGTTCTGTATCTGGCAGATAAGGTTGTCCAGAACACTGTTGTGGAGTTTCTTGGACTGTGTGCGTATCCCTCCAGAGCTGTCTCAGACTCCCAGCACCCCCTGCTGAGAATATGTTCCCGCGGCTATGCTCACACATGAGCTTTAGCTCCTCCCATCCCTAATCAATATGACATGGCTCCACCCTTTCCAGCTAGAACAGCTTCAACTCTTCTGGGAAGGCTGTCCACCAGGTTTAGGAGTGTGTTTATGGGGATTTTTGGAATTCACTGAGCTCCTGAGAAAGACCCATTCTTTCACAAATGTTTGTAGAAACAGTTTGCATGTCTAGGTGATTAATTTATACACCTGTGGACATGAAAGTGACTGGAACACCTGATTCTGATCATCTGGATGAGTGAGCAAATACTTTTGGCTGTATAGTTTATATATTTAGAACACTGTTAAGGCTGTACAATTTAAGGATTAAAACAGTCAATAAGAATCTCCTGAACAGTTCCATATTTGACCTGAAATGGTGAAAATATGGTCTCTGTTCAGTAATAATAATAATAATAAATCAACAGGTAATTAGAAGGAGAGGTTGCTGGGTTGCAGTGTTATTTAAGGGCCCTTCGCCTCACCAACAACAGCTTGCGCTCCTCTTGGCTGCACTCTGTCTTGGGTTGACTGTCTGTCTCTTTTGACTCTGATGTCTTCACTCCATCCGTTTGCTGCTGGAGACGAGAAGCTGCTGGGAAGAAAGGAAACGATGTTTGGCTCTCACTAGTAATAAACTCAAGCAGATAATACTGCCAGCTGCTCTAGGTAAAAAAAAAAAAAGAAAAAAAAAAAGATCTCTATCTAGATTGTATACAGTTAATGGCTCAGAGGAGGCCATTAGCCGAAATGATGTGGCGATCGCAGAGAAGTTTGCAGTCCTGTATAATAAACTTTTGTCATTTAAAAGGAGGTGACCCAGACTGGGTTTTGGCAGCGCAGCTGAGGTGATGCTCGCCACTTGAGGCTGCTGCTTTATTAATTGCTCATGAAGAGGAGTATCTTATTCTATCCAGAAACTCTGGATACGAGAAAGGGCGAGTCTCTCGGTAACTTCCCTTCTTGTCGCTCCTCCAGGCCATCACTGGCCTGGTATGAGGAGGCCCCTTTCTTCCCCAACTCACCTGGAAAGCTTCCTTGGTTGAACACATTGTCATCCACTCCAGCCGAGCTGCACACGAATGAGTCTCTTTTAACCGGCGTCGCACCCGACACGCTTTCCTATGAGGAGGGTAAAGAATGTTTGAAAAGGTCAATCCAAAGTTAATTAACTGTATAACAATGCAACCTAACAACCACAGATGCATTCTGGGACTGTATTTGGATATGTGGTCTTTCCAGATAAAAACAGTTGAGAGTAAATTAACTCAGGAAACACACTGATATGTATTATTGGGCTTTTTTTTTTTTATAAGTAAAAACAAACAATAATTATTACAAAAAAATTAATTTCTTTTTCGGTTTTCTCCACAGCACAAATGAGACAAACGCTAATGGAGCTGCTTATGTGTCACCAGTAGAGCTGTGCGATTTTATCGATTCTGCGATATATATCGATATTTTACAGAGTATCGATTTTTCAGTCGTGGGTATCGATATTCTAAGCTTCTTTCAAAACCTCCGTGTCCCACCTTTAAAAGCTTGCAAACAACAATTTGCACTGTTTAAATAAATGAAACTATTTTTCCTCAACAAATCTTTTATTCATTTTGTCCAGCATTTGCAAGCTGCCTGTCAGCCATATAATGTGTGATTAATGCTTTCAGTTCAATTAATTCAAACAAAGTCATTGGAACACTAACAAGATGTCACCAAAATCACTTTGTCCCTTTAAAATCTTTCGGAAAATGATGTAAATGTATTGTAAGATGAATATCGATATATATCGTATCGTGAGCTGAATATCGTGTATCGTATCGCGAGATTAGTGTATCGCTACAGCCCTGGTCACCAGCACTGAGGAGCCCTTTGTTTCTGTGTTGGGGAGGTGACATCAGTGCACGCACATCTATACGTGACGCTTCATCACTCGGTCTGTGTCCACCCACCAGTCCGGTGTCGTACTCCTCCTCGTGCTCCTCGTGCTCTTCCACACGACGCTGGCGAAACTGCTAGCATTGGAGGAGGAGCGGGAAAGGTCCTGAGCCTCGGGGATGGAGGGCGCTCTGCAACACATCGCCAGACTACACACCTGGGTCACTCTGACCGCATGAGCACCTGTGCTTCCCGCGCTCCGAGGTTGTCCGGGCCGCACGGTTAAAGGCTTGTGCATTCAACACTTTGTTTTCCAAAAGTCAAATTAATCTTAATTAATCTCATTAATCTTAAATGTCAGAGCCAAATGAAAGCACTTGTGTGGAAATGTGGAAAAGATAATGTGACTTTTGCATTAAAGTCAGTACTATGACCTCAAGGACAACCATCTATGAGTCGCTCTCTTCCCCATGAAGGGATTAACGATCACAAATAATGTCACAGTGCGTGCAAATAATCTTACAGAAATCAGTCAAACCATAGTCACCTGTTCTTTGTGGCGGTGAACTCTGGAGAGCTGTGATTGGACGAGTTGTCTGACTTGTTTTCATGTGGCAGGTGGCTGCTGTCCGGTGTCTTCTGGGTGTTGGGTGACACCTCTCGGCTTCAGCAACGAGAACGGATATGAAGGTGGACCGGTGAACTGATTTTATTTGGGAAGAGTTTAACATCTAATGCTCTTAATGCACTCGTATGAGCCCAGATCGGGTTTTACATTCAATTACAGCCTTTCTGTGGCGTAAAATGGATCCCTGTTCAAAGTTGGAAAAACTTGGAATTAGCACAGATTTTTAATAGGGCTAGGTAACGATTAAAATTTTTAATCGCAATTAATCGCATGATTTCCCTGATGAATCACGGTTATCACATTGTATACGAAAAATCAAATAATGAATTTAAAAGTAGAGTAAAGGTCACTTTTATTTAAATGTTCTGCTGCCATATGAACTAAAGTGCCATAATATTTGTTGTTCAAACACTTTTAACATCAGCAGTTGTCAATTACACATATTTAGTTTAAATCTCATCTTAAAAAATGTAAAATAAAATAAAGCTTATTGCCACTGCCAGGGCAATAATGTCATCCTGTTTTTATAAAAAATAAAAAAAGTCTACCAACAAAATCCTGAGCCACAATCAGAACATTAAAACAGGCAATTTCTGAAATAACAGCAGAAACTTTTAACGAAGAGTTCTGTAACTTTATCAATCTGTATATCATTCGTTCTTTACATTTTCAATTGTCAATCAAAAATTGAAAAAATTAAAAAGTGACATTTTATTTTGTTTTTCATTTTTTAATCTAACACAAAATCCCCCCGAAAAAATGCTTTTTTTTTTTTTTTAAATATTCCAATTTTAGACATGGATCAAAAACACAAAATGAAAAAACGAGCCACAGGACTGAATTTGTTTTTAACATTTAATTGTCCAGTTTACGTGAACCTGAAATGTCTTTGTGCAGCAGTTCAGGTAGCATGGCGGTGCTGGAATCACATACTATAATATTTGCAATATTGTGGAAATCTGAATGAAAACTCAGCTCATATATAGATGAACCAAAGCCTCTCCAGCTCTGCATTTGACATCAGTCTTTTTCTCCTCAGATCATGACGAGCACAGAATCTTCTGACGCTCATTTCCAGCATTTCAGGACACCCATCTGCTGTTGAATAAGTCTTTGATCAACTACCATATTGGTCTGAATATAAGACAATATTTTAATCTAGAAGTAATATTCTTAAAAATGGGGGTCGTTTTATAATCGAGGATGAGACTTTCTGTTGTCATTACACATCTGTGTCACTAGATGGAGCTGCACTGCAGTAACCAGCTAGAGAACAGCAGGACAGTGAACACATGGAGCAGATCTGATTAAACATGGAGGAATGACGCGATCGTCTTGAAAGATTTGTTGGAGTCCTGAATTATTTTTCAGACAGAATTGTTAATATTTCTACCTGAGTTGCTACCCAAACTGTAAAGTACACAGATTTTACCGTTCTCCGAGTCTGTTTTAGCTTTTCCGCATGTTTACCTGCCAATTCTCTTCCAGTTCCGCAGCAGCACAAGCATGTGAGCAACATGCGTTAACGTGCGATAAAATGTTGGCGTTGATAAATGAATGCGTTAAAGCGATAATAACGCGTTAACTTGCCCAGCCCTAATTTTTAGTTTAGTTCATTTAGCAAATAAAATCATCCGGCCTCATGGTCAAAGCCATCCAGCATGAATTTTCATTTTCCATTTTAAACGTCCATCCTTTCATCTGCTGCAACACCGTTCACTCTTAATTTCCCACTCCCTGCCCATCGGCTAGGCTCGGTCCTCTCACCTCCTCTCCTGGACCTCCTGGATGTTCTCGATGCCTATGGCACTACTGCGACGGGAGCTGAAGGGCCCGGACTTTTTCCTGGTTGGGCTTTTCCCGGGAATGATCAGTGACTGACGGCGGGCAGAGAGAATAAAGTTAGACACGCAGTTCAGGGTACGGCGTCACAAACACGGCAAACGTCATACGTGGTAAACGGCACAGGAAGTTAGTGAAGTGAAACAACCTATAAGGAGACACGCGCTGAAGATTTATGAACTGATGGCTGCACAAACCTTGAGATTATATATGATACTCTGGGTGACTCAGGGCTTCAGGCAAAAATGAAATTATATTCCGTCTTCTTTTACTTTTAATCGTATCATTGGTACAAACCAGAGGCGGCCAAAGTCGGTCCTGGGGGGCCGCTGTCCTGCAGGTTTTGCATGTTTCCCTGCTTAAACACACCTGATCCTAATTAACGGCCATCATCATCTTGTCATCAAGGTCAGCACATGTCAGTTAATGACACAGTCACTTGTATCAGGGTGTGTAGAAGACCAACAGGACAGCGGCCCTCCAGGACCGACTTTGGACACCCCTGGTATACACAAAAGGACATTTTTTTTATCATGAAATGTAAAACAGAATGCAATCATTTGAGAAATCTCACAGTAGAACATACAAACAACATCAGTGATTAAATGCTTAAAAGAAAAATAAGGACAGTTTTAATTTTGGGCGATTTCAGCATCTGGTCTCTTCTGCTACAAAGCCATGCTTTTGTAAGTGTCTTGCTGAAAGGTGCAGGGTCTTCCCTCAAAAGGATGGGAGCACATGTTGCTCCAGAACACAATTTTAAGCCGAGTAACATTGTTATGAAATGCACTTTACTGCCAAAAGTATTCTCTCACCTGCCTTGACTCTAATATGAGCTTTAGCTCCTCCCATTCTTGATCAATATGACGTGGCTCCATCTTTGCAGCTAGAACAACTTCAACTCTTCTGGGAAGGCTGTCCACCAGGTTTAGGAGTGTGTTTATGGAGATTTTTGACCATTCTTCCAGAAGAACATTAGTGAGGTCAAACACTGATGTTGGACCAGAAGGTCTGGTTCTCAGTCTCTGCTCTAATTCATCCCAAAGGTCTTCTATCAGGTTGAGGTCAGGACTCTTCCACCAGATCTTCTAAAACAGCTATTCAAAGATAGCGGGTAGCGGGAAGGTCGTTCCCCCGCTAAGAACGCAATCTTCCACCTTGCTAAACCTGCTATCTGACCTGCGCTACCCGCTACATTATGCATAGGAGTGGTTATGGCGTTCCACCTGTTAAACCAATCAGTGCGTCAGTAGCCATTGCCTTTAAGAGCAGGTTGCGCTACCCCCTAACTGCTATGGAGCGTCTCTTCATCCAGATTAGAGCAGCTCTCGTGTGCAGCTCGTCTGGGACTCTGCTGTAGAGCTTCCTCCTCCTCCTCTGCACTGATATATACAGATAAATATTTTTACACAAACAATTCCTATCAGCTACCTGAAAGTCCCAGATAGTTGGTGTCCTCCCAGTAAACACGCTCTGGTTGTCTATGCTTTAACTGGCGATCAAGCCGTTTAAGACGATCTCTGCCATTTTCTAGGGGTTCAACTGAGGCCAAATCACGCTTTTCATACAAGAGTTAATTCCAGAGGTGGAGCGGTTTGTGCACGTCTACATGTGACCAGGTGGATGCATATTGATGCCATTTGGACGCGCTCTTTTACGCGCCGACATGCGAGTTGCCCTTTCCGCAAACTCGGTATCTTGCGATCCCAAGATACCGAGTGGAAAGGGCAAAAGACACGCCCATTGCCACACCTACAATGTGAGTAAGGGAGTCGGCATAACGGGTAGCGGCTTTAGGGAGCGGAAGATTGCATTAGCGGTTAGCAGAGATTCCTATACCCACAATTTGTGGGTAGCGGCTAGCGTACGATTATGTACGACCATGTCTTTATGGACCTTGCTTTGTGCACTGGTGTACAGTCATGTTGGAAGAGGAAGGGGCCAGCTCCAAACTGCTCTAGAGTCCAGTGGTGGCTGCTGGCCCATTCTTTCACAGATGTTTCTAGAAACAGTCTGTATGTCCAGGTGATTGATTTTATACACCTGTGGACGTAAAAGTGACTGGAACACCTGATTCTGATCATTTGGACGGATGAGCAGATACTTTTAGCAGTATAGTGTAGTTTCATTAGCAGTTGGCGAGCCACTACTCATCTTTACTTCTGAGAGCGTCCGTCTCTCTAAAACAGGTCACGTCCCTGACTGGTTACCGGTTAACCGAGTTAGTTGCATGACATTCCTCCAGCTGTTTCTGTTCATGCTGCTTTCCTTCCAGCCTTTTTGTCGCCCATCTCCCAGCTTTTCTGAGAAGTGCTGCTGTCATCGAATTCAAAATGATCTCATGTTATCGCGAAATGGGTAAAATGTTTCAATTTAAGCTTTAGATGAAATACTGGTCTATGAGATTAGCGAATTATTCATTTTCTGGTGTCATTTACATTTTTACACCATTCTCCAACTTTGTTTTGGAGTTTGGGTTGTAATGAAGTCAGCAGGGGGAGTCGATAACCGTCTGACTGGAGATAGAAACGCAGGGGAGCGACTGTTCAACATTTTCTTTTCAAATCGTTGTCAGATTCTTAAAAAAATTCAGGAAGAGACTTAGAAATAAGAATGATGCGAAGGAATTCATGCTTAAAGCCCTCGATTTTTCTGTCACAGAATTTGCAAAAAGTCACTAGAAAGGTTGTTGAAGTCTAATCCTAAATCATGATTTGCTGTCAGCCACAGTTCATACTGCAGCACCGGCTTTTTGAATGAATGACTTGAGTGGAATTATGATAAGAAATATACCCAAATGGGTGTCATTAGGCCTACTAACCTAAAAAACCTCTCACAGTGCAACTGTCTGAAAACAATACGTACTAATTGTATTCATACATCTATTGCAATTAATTGCAAATCAAAAACACACAGTAAACAAGAAAGGAGGAATATAAAAGAACCTCTTCTATTGTTCCTATCCCTATGGCACTGCCTCGGCGTCCATATTTACTCGGACTTTTCCCCGGGACAAGCAATGACTGAGCCGCACAAGACAGGGCAGGGGAGAAGAGAGAAGGCAGACAGATTGAAAAAGCAACAGGGGGGAAAGAAAAGAACACATTATAAGATCTCATGCGCACAGCACGGCAAATTTAAACAGCGAGGTGCAAAACAGTTTGAAAGAAAGGAGCTCGGGGGACACGGGAAAATAGAGGAGAGCTTCGTAAATGAAAGCAGGCTGTGGTCCAACGGTGAGTGTCACCAAACAGTAGGCATGCAGGCGGCTTCTGGCCTGAGGGACACAAGCGGGTTTGCTGATGCATTCAGAGGAGAGAGAAGGGCAGAGAGAGCCAACACCAACCAAACAGGTAACTTAGAAACAAAACAACCTTCACAAATAATTAGGGCTGGGCAACGATTACAATTTTTAATCGCGATTAATCACATTATTTCCCTGATTAATCGCATTGTATAGGCAAAATCAAATAATGAATTCAAAAGTAGTGTAAATGCACTTGTATTTCAATGTTCTGCTGCCATATGAACTAAAGTGCCATAACATTTCTGGTTCAAACACTTTTAACATCAGCACTTGTCAGTAACACATATTTAGCGTAAATCTCATTTTAAAAAATATAAAATAAAATAAAGCTTATTGTCACTGCCAGGACATTAATGTCATCCTGTTTTTATATATATATATATATATAAAAGCCTACAAACAAAATCCAACAAATTGATTATGGCTCAGCACAATGAGAACATTAAAACAGGTAATTTCTGAGGTAACAGCAGAAACTTTTAATGGGGAGTTCAACTTGTCAGTTGTTACAAATAACCTTGTTTCTGTTGAATCCTCCGTCTGGGAGAACTTTAAAATGAAAATGTCCATGTTAAAGTTCAGTAACTTTACCAATCTGTGTATCATTCATTCTTTCCATTTTCAATTGTCAATCAAGAATAAAAAAAAAATTAAAAAGTGACATTTTATTACGTTTTTTGTTTTTTAATCTAACACAAAAAACAAAAAAAATGTCTGTTTTTTTTATATTTCAATTTTAGACTTGGATCAAAAATACAAAATTAAAAAATAGGCCACAGAACTGAATTAGTTTTATAATGGAGGACTGGACTTTCTGTTGTCATTACACATCTGTGCCACTAGATGGAGCCGCACTGCAGTAACCAGCTAGAGAACAGCAGGACAGTGAACACATGGAGCAGATCTGATGGAACATGGAGGAATGACGACAAATGTTTTGTTGCAGTCTAGAATTTTATTTTTTAGACAGAATTGTTAATATTGCTACCTGAGTTGCTACCTGAACTGTAAAGTTCAGGGATTTTTACCGTTCTCCCTGTCTGTTTTAGCTTTTCCTTATGTTTACTGTCTTCCGGTTCCGCAGCAGCCAGTAACAGACTTTTCAAAACAAAAGCATGTGAGCAACATGCGTAAACATGTGATAAAATAAATGTTGGCGTTAATAAATTAATGTGTTAACGTGATAATAACGTGTTAACTTGCCCAGCCCTACAAATAATTCACAAAAACAACCAATACAATGAAGTAAAAGCTCACCCCCCCCCCCCCCCCCCAACCCCAAGAAAGGCATAAATGTTTATAGTGTGCGCCATGCTTGTTCCACAACCACACATGCACAATGCACAATCGGGAGGTTTTAGCATTAATTAAACGGGACAGTCATTTAGAAGCACAGTAAGGAGGGAGGGAGTCTGGGTAGTCATACAGCTGTCAGTCTGGATTTAGGGACAGAGACTAGACAGGGACTCACGAACATCCAGTCACCTCGTGCTCATAAGAAAATCACTGGACTCATTAAAGAAAAATGGACATTCCCTTCTTTCATCAACATCCTAGAAGTCTGCCTGTCTATAACATTTTATTTCTTCCAACAGATGAGAATAAATGAAATGCTGAGGATGAAAATTGTTCTCTCAAAGTGAAAAAAAGGAGTAATTAACAGTAACATGATGAACCACAAATGGAAAAATGGCAGTCAGTGTACTTTTATACAAAACAAAAGTGGATGTAAAAATGTCAGGAATGAAAGTGAGTTCTTTTATGTTAATACTGAAAATACAGAATTATAAAGCACTAACAGGAGTTATTTGTTACAGTGCTGTTTCTGGGGGGGGAAAAAAAAGTAGCGGTTTGAGGATTTTGTCTGTGCATGAATTCACTGTGCTGTGAAAACACTCTGTCCTGAATGTGTGCACGGGGTTAGCGTCATGTGAACCAAAATGGGCTACTTACAATCCCTGGGGTTTTGGGGCTCTCAGCGGGATTGTGGGTAAAGCTGCCGCTGTGACTAGTGGAGACTGTGTGTGACTTCTTGTTACTGAGGCCCATGGCGTCCATAGATTGGCTTCTGCTGCGGATGACCCGCTACAGAGAAAAATGAGGAGATACTGTGAGTCAGTCGATCCACTTTGATAACGTAAGGGAATATTTGACAGAACGTATTGTTGAGAGACTGGCTGGAGAGACCCTGAGCCCCGCCCTGCCTTTCGCCGCTATGGGTTTAACACATCAGGTGGGCCTCCCATGATGCACCGGGTGTCTTTCCTCTCTCTGCTCTTTTGTCTCTCCACGTGTGGATCGCTGTCATTGACTTTGCGGTTCTCTTTTTCTCCAAGCAGGTAACCCGGGCATGTCGCTATGTCCTCTAACGCCCCAGACCGCTGAGGCGGCTGAGTCTGGTTTTCACGGAGGTTAAAAGGGAGATCTTCCTCTCCGCTGTGCCCATCGCCCCGTACGGACTCAGGACAGGGGGATTAGATCAAGGTGAAGATTTGATCCATTAGATTTTTTTTCAGAAATATATAATAAAAAAAAAAAAAAACAAGAAAAACTTGAGGAAACATCACAGGATGTTGTGCGCGTTCTCTCGCGGCAAAGAAATGCTGTGAGCCAGCCCGGCCCCTTTAAGAAGGTGGCCTTATGGGTAATGGTGTGGCCTTATGGGTAATGTAGTGTGTGTATCGTGGGACGGCAGAATGAAAACGAGGTTAGATGAAAGAGCGGTTTCTTTACTACGGTTCAGAGACCAGAGGCTGTGAAGGTAACAGAAAGACCACAGTTGAGCTTTTGTCTTGTTTCGCTACAGTGACTCGCTACTTTTTTATGGTTTTTAAACATATTTTAAACACATTATTTAGGCTCGGTGGGCTCCGGCTCCAGTTCGTGGATTTTGATTCTCGTGGAGGGGCGCCGGTCCCCATTAACCGCGAAAAATAAGGGATCACTGTATAATGAATGGACTGAACTGGAATGTATTGGACTATAAATGAATTAAAAGAAAGAGTATGTGAACCCCTGGTTTACTTTTCTGGGCTCTGACTCAGAGGTTTTTGTTTTCTTAAGCCATTCTGTGGTGGATTTACTGTGAAGCTTAAAGCCATCGTCTTGATGCTAAACCTGAACTTCAGCAGCCGAAGAGCCATCCTGACTTTTCCCCTCGATGGTGCCAAGTCTGGGGCCCAAATTATGACGCTCCCTCCAGCTGTCATGCTTCCTTGATGTTGGTAAGCTGTGCTTCCCGAACAATTTAACTTTGATTCGTCCGTCCCCAATAACATTTTTTTTTTCCCAGTAGCATCGATGCACCAAGGTGCTCTCTGGCAAACATCAGGTGTGCAGAAACGTTCTTTTTTTTGGAGAGCAGCAGCTCCCTCTGTGGTGTTCTGCCATGGACACTCTGCCTGTTAAATGACCCCTGAACAGACATGTTTGTCACTTCCAGTGACGTCTTCAACCCTTTGGCTCTGACTTGTGGGTTCTTCTTTATCTCACTGATGATACTGCCTTTGGAGTCATCTTGGCTGTTCTAGGAAGAGCAGCCATGGCTCTAAACTGTTTCCGTTTGTGGACAGTTTGTCTAACTGATGGATGCCTTCCTACTTTGGGATTATTTCGTCTCTTTTCCATCCTTATCCAGACCAACTGCTCTTGATCGTATGTCTTTAGTGATCTTCTCCATGGTTCAAATTAGTAGAGGTTTCCTCTGAACTGCTCACTTAATCTGTCTTTTACCAATAAATCATGCACCATTATTATGACTTTGATAGTGCACACAGCATATGTATTACTTTAAATTACAGTCAGTGGACTACTAATGTGTATATTTAATATTCAGATATATTTCAGCCTAATTTTAATTCTTAATTTCCATTCATGCCACTGTATGTAGGGGTGCACGATAACTATCGTTCCGATAACAGGAAATTATGGCGTCATTCCGATAAGTCTGATATCATGATGAATAGCCCCGATAACATGTATATTTTTGTCAACATGGCAGTGTCTCGCTCCCTCCGTGCCTTGAAAGACCGGCAGTGAATGTTATGTTCAATTGACGTCGGCATAATCAGAAAAACGATTTCTCAGTAAGGAAAAAAAAGAATACTCCCTCATGCCAGAAAACAACTCGTTAACTCGGTCATAATTTTGGTAGTTGCTGACTTTAATTGATATTCGCAGTATTTTCCCACATGTTACACATAAAAAAAAGAAAAAAAATAGAAAAGGCTGAAAGAACGACTAGCAAACGAGGGAACGGAGGAATTTACCTTGAATGCAGCCTGCAGCACAGCATACTGATCGCAACATGGCATCGAGTGTATGGAACTATGAATAGTTTGCTGGTTGTTTGTGACAAATGCACCAAGCGAATTCCACGAGGAGGGAAACATAGCACAAGCTTTAATATGTCGAACCTGATCAGCCATCTAAAACATAACCATCGCTTTTGAAAGTTTTGAAATTGCGCTAACGTGAGCTAACGTGAGCCCCTCCCCTCCCCTCCCCTCTCCTCTCCCTCATCTCTCCCATCTAAAGCTTCCATGACATAAAATAAAACTACTGAACCTCATTTACTATTATTAAAGGTATTAATTTAAATGGAACCACAAGCCAAAATCCTTTTAAACGTAAATTTTTTTCAGTTAGTAATTCTGATGCATGTGTTTCCATCAGTTCAAGGAGCCTTTATTTTTTATATCAGAAAATTTTTTATATGAAAATGTTTGAGAGGCTTGCCAATAGTTTTTCGTTGGAAAAAATAAATATCTGTTTATTTAAAGCAGGGGTGGGCAACTCCAGTCCTCGAGGGCCGCTGTCCTGCAGGTCTTAGATGTTTTCCTGCCACAACACACCTTATTCAAATGAATGGATCACCATCAGCCTGTCATCCAGGTCTGCACAAGACTGTTAATGAGCCATTGATTTGAATCAGGTGTGGTGAAGCACGGAAACTTCTAACACTTGCAGGACACCGGCCCTCGAGGACTGGAGTTGCTCACCCCTGATTTAAAGAGTCAAAACTGTTTTTGGTTTTGTTCATAGTATTGATGTAATGATCTTAGGTATATGTGTGTGTTATCGGTTATCGATATCTGCCTTTAGGAGCTGAAAGTTATCGGTTATCGTTTTTTAAAAACAGTTATCGTGCATCCCTAACTGTATGAGTATTGTAGATATTTGGTCTGTTGTGACTACTAACAGTCCAACAGTAAAAGCAAATGTTGTGTGTAAAACTGATGTTGTGGTTCACCTGCTCATGAGGGTGAACACGTTTGTCGACCTGAACACGTACGTGCCTCTGCGTGGCTGTACGCAGGCCTATTTCTGAACAGTTAGGGGCAGCGCAGTTCAACAGGCAGAAGGAAGAAGCTGCATGAAGGATTCACAGGAAGTTGAAAAGACTGGGAGCTCTGCAGCAGGCAGGAAGCCACATCTTCCATCTGATAAATTGCCACTTGACAAGGACGAGTCTCTTTTTTTGGAGAGCAGCAGCTCCCTCTGTGGTGTTCTGCCATGGACACTCTGCCTGTTAAATGACCCCTGAACAGACATGTTTGTCACTTCCAGTGACGTCTTCAACCCTTTGGCTCTGACTTGTGGGTTCTTCTTTATCTCACTGATGATACTGCCTTTGGAGTCATCTTGGCTGTTCTAGGAAGAGCAGCCATGGCTCTAAACTGTTTCCGTTTGTGGACAGTTTGTCTAACTGATGGATGCCTTCCTACTTTGGGATTATTTCGTCTCCTTTTCCATCCTTATCCAGACCAATTGCTCTTGATCGTATGTCTTTAATGATCTTCTCCATGGTTCAAATTATCGGTGTGTGTTATCGGTTATCGATATCGGCCTTTAGGAGCTGAAAGTTATTGGTTATCGTTTTTTAAAAACAGTTATCGTGCATCCCTAACTGTATGAGTATTGTAGATATTTGGTCTGTTGTGACTACTAACAGTCCAACAGTAAAAGCAAATGTTGTGTGTAAAACTGATGTTGTGGTTCACCTGCTCATGAGGGTGAACACGTTTGTCGACCTGAACACGTACGTGCCTCTGCGTGGCTGTACGCAGGCCTATTTCTGAACAGTTAGGGGCAGCGCATTTCAACAGGCAGAAGGAAGAAGCTGCATGAAGGATTCACAGGAAGTTGAAAAGACTGGGAGCTCTGCAGCAGGCAGGAAGCCACATCTTCCATCTGATAAATTGCCACTTGACAAGGACGAGTCTGGAGTTCTGCTTGGTGACATGGAACACAGTGAAGACCAGGGAAGACCAAGACAATGACAGAAAGTAGCGGAGACAGCACAACAGTGAGATTTACACATCTACCCTGCAGCACTGAGTGAAGGGGAGAGCAGGAAATCCTTGTAGAGGAGGTGTGAAAGACGGGGAGACGGAGAGAGTTGCTTCCTGACAGTGAGACTGAAGAGCAAGAGCACACTGATGCAGGTATGAAAGGACGATGACTCTTCAGAAACAGAGTGAGGGAGACAAGAGAAATACGTGAAAATGTGGGCAAGAACTGGTGATTGCCATTCAGGAACAAACTGGAGGAATGCTGTCCACGGAGAGACGTACAAACTGCATCATCAGTTCAGTAATGAGGGGCCATTAAATCGTTCATCAGGCACACGCCATCACAGTTCCTGCTTCCGGGTCTCAGCTGCAGAGCTTCACTCCACCACCCTAATGGTCACTGATGGAGCACTCTCTGTCAGAGCAAAGTGCCTTTCATACACAGCGGGGCACTCTGCAGCCTCAAAAAAACAAAAAAAAACCAACAAAAAAACCCCCGCCATCATGTCAAAACGCACAAGTTCAGCAGTCACAGCCAAGCGAGGAGAGCGAGCGAATGCCACAGGACTGGTCCTTTGAGATACCGCAAATTTCCTATGTTTTGTTTTGTGATGTGTGAATACCCAGAATCCCAGCCAAGAGACAGGGGGAGGAAAAGAAAAAAAAAAGAGAGAAAAAAGCATCCTAAAAGTTTTTTTTTTTTTTACTTTTTGCCATTCTCTCCCTCATGCATGTGGAGCTGCAGATTACCGGCGCGCCTCGCCACACGAGGGATGATGACCGTACCTTAAAGGACTCAAAAAAGCCGCCGCTGCCTCCTCCCCCCCCGCCGTTCTCCAGCTTATCCTCGTCTCCGACCAGACCCATCATGGACTGGCTGTTGATGTTGAGCTCCTCGTACAGCGTTTCCAACAGGGCCGAGCGTGTGCGCTCCTGACAACGACAAGCAAAATCTCTTCTGAAAATCAAAAATGAGGCAAATTCATCATTTGAAATGTAGCCGTGCAGGGAATGGTTGAGCGATAATCACAACGGGAGGTCAAAGAGCAGGTATAAGTAGAGGCGGCTGGCCCATAGGGGGCGCTGGGGCTCTGCCCCACCAGCTGTGGAGGGGTCAAATATTTATTTTATTTTATCTATTTTTTTTTTTTTTGATCAGCATCAGATTTACTTAATAGCTTGTGTGTGCCTACATGCGATTTAAACAATTAAAACAACATTTCCACCAACTGACACTCATTAAACAGTGAATGTCCAGCGACCTACAGTGCATCGTTCTCTCACGGGGCGCTCAGCAATGCGCCCCTGACCTGCAGCCAAATAGCCAATCCGGTTATGGTTGCTAGGGAAAAATTATTGATAATTGGCCTATCAACGTCACCAAATTTAACGCCGATGGGGCGCTGGACATGTAGCCCCAACTGCTACGTAAAATGCGTGAAGGTTTATGATTGCTACTTGAAGGACCAGCGGTAGTTTTATTTTGTAGAACGACTACCAGACTCTGTCCTACGTTGGGAGAAAGAAAATACGACGACGAGGAAGAGAGATGGCGACGGCGGTGACAACTGGAGTTCAAGAACAGCTTTCACCAAATTTGGTAAAATCATTATTAATGTACCCTTTTGCAAGACGGATGACGGAGGAAAAACTTCTCGTTATGGAGCTGGGACCCAACAAGCCTGAAATTAACATTTTCCAGTAAACGAAGGAGAAAGGTAAATCGTACAGAGTTTTTGTCGGAGCTGGTTCAACCGTGAGATGTGGCTGCAGGTTGTGGAGCAGCTAATGCTCTTTTCTATTTCCCTGTATCCTCTTCAGAAGTGACAGATGTGATTGGACTTGGACAAAGACTGGACTAACTGACTTAAAGCACCTCTGAACGGTTCAAGAAACATGAGAGATCCAAAGTTCACATGGAAAACTGCGTAAAGCTAGCTGTGCTCGGAAAGATTAGCATAGCAACGCAGCCAGATGATGGGCACCAACATTGGTGAAAGAAGGCACAATGAAGAGGTAGATAAAAACCATAATATTTTATCCAAGTTAATCAAGTGGTGCTTTTGAATGAGTGATGTGGGGACATGATGTCAGCTAGTCCTGGTACTAAGGGACATTGATAGACGCAACAATATACAGGAGCGGTTCTGTGGATCCATCAAGCTACCCAACAGCTGTGCGGGTTCAACAGCTGGTACCTTATTGGAGAGGCTGCACAGCATCCTTCCGGAGGGACAATTTATCCCTTGATATTTGATCGCATAAACTCTAATATAGCTGTAAATTGTTACTTCTTCTCTGAAACTGGAAACTGAAATTAAATTATTATTGTGAATCTGTAGTCATTTTCCGACTGTTCATTTTAATGCTTATGCTAGATTAGGCAGGGAAAAATATACACCAGCCCCACCAAGATTTTTTTTCACCAGCCGCCACTGGGTATAAGGTTTATTTTAGTGAGGTTATTGTATGAGGAGGGTGCAGTGGCAATACATCCAACTTATCGAGGGCACTGCCAGCAGGACGCAGACCTGTGCGAGCAGGTGTGTCAACACGCACGCCTGGCATTCACACCCCCGTGGCAATGTGTGCTTCTCACCTCCAGCTTGGCGAACTTCTCAGCCTTGTAGCAGGCGTACTCCGCATTGATGAGCTTGGTGAAGAGGAACTCACGGATCTCGGGGCCCTGCGGGAGGCAAAGATACCGGCGGGGTGAGGATGAGCGAACGAAGATGTATGATGTCTGTCGTGCTCAAGGGAACAATGCCGATGCACTCGTGCGACCGCTGACCTTTTTGAAGATGGCTGGGTCGGGCAGAGCGGGCCCGAAGAAGGGAACGTCATCCCTTGCCGTCACGGACACCTGGAAGAAAACAAGCAGAAAGGAATCAGGACTCGCAGAAAGACAGGCTGAAAAAGAATGACATTTCATGAATAATGTGTGACGGGTTCATTGTGGAATATGGGTCGACCCCGGAACCAACCTTGTAGGTGACATTGTCCGTGCATGCATTCTCCACCTGCACCACCACGTATGCATGCAGGAAGTTGGACTGGATCATGTCGGGTACAAAGGGCGTGTTTTCTTCCTGGAACACGATGGCTACGATGTCATTGCCGATGTGCCTCTTCCTCTGCAGCTGGAGGAGACAAGAAAAGACAGCTGACAATAGCAGAAACATCTGCATTAACCAATTCAAGCAGCACAAACAGAAGCCTGTCACCGAACCGCTGCAAGGAGTTGAGCTGAAAGATTGACAGACAGTAACTGCTGCATAGAACCTGCAGAGAGGTTTGTTTCAGCCCTGGAGAGCAGCACCTCCTCTGAGATGCATGACACGTAAGCTTTTATTAAAGTCAAAAATATTTCAATCCTTGTATCTCCTCACTTTTATTTCTCACATAAAAATGAAGATGTAAATGTAAATATATATATACTAGGGATGCAACGGTACTCTGTAAAATACCGAACTGTTCGGTACGACCTGCATGGGACAATACGCTTTTATGTCCCGCGGTATTTATGTTCCAATAACTTTGCATTGGACTTTATTCTTATACAGGCGTGCACGTGAGCGTGCGTGCACAGCATATCAATGTCCACTCACCTCCGCTCACTCACAGTGACCAACCGATCACACTTTGGCCGGTTGGCTGCAGCTCATACTAGGATATTATAATATCGATTTTTCAGCTCCTAATATCTATTTTTTTGATTTTTTTTTCAAAAACACCAATAATAAACAATAAATAGGTTGTTTTGAAGCAAATAGTTTTGACTCAATTTGTCCTCTGAATGATCAATATCATCTGATGAACATATACAGCAACTTGATTTTTCATCTCTACTTTTAATTTTGATATTAACTGGGTAGAATATCGCGATATATCATGATATCGCGATATCGTGATAATATCACAATGTGACCCCAAATATCATGATACATATCATATTGCGAGGTCCTTGCCAATACTGACCCCTAGTGTTCATTGGATTAAAGTGCTGTTAAACTGCTGTGGACTATAAATGCATTATGATGACACATGTGCTTGATGGTATCGGAGGAGAAATCAAACAATCCCATTCGTTTAATGCACTTTCCATCCAGGTGGTGACCACTGATGATGTTTTAAATGTTGTAAATGTGCTTAAAATACACCAGCCAGCTGATTCTGACCGTGAAGGGGACTTGGAGGTAAAATATACGGACATTACAGATATCCTCTCAAATGAATGTGATAATAATCGCTTTTATTTCCTGCCACCTCGTCACACGTGCGCCTCCCATTGTTCCACTTATTTTTAGGGAATCATAGCTCAAGAAAATCCATATTTCCTCAGGACCAGCATCATCAAAGAGCCTTTCTCATCATCGTAACTGTATCTGGAAAGAACTGTTCTCACAGTAACAACAAATTATTAGAAATGATTTTAAACTAATCCTACCCAAATATGGCTTTAACTGAGTTTGAATGGGCACACATGCAGGTCTGATTCTTTCTTTTCTTTTTCTTTTTACAGTAAGAAGCCCAACACTGTTTGTGACTGTGTTTGAGCTGGTGAAGACACGGTGAAGTCAAAGTTGACCGTCATGACTGCTTCTCTATAGCCGCACTTTCCTTGTCGCAGAAAAGTCCAGTTGCCAAACAGACATGCGGCGGGAGAACTTTATCCGTGCAAACCTCCTTTAAGAAAAGCTCTGTGTTTCTCAGCATTAAAGACGACTTCTTCTTGTGCTGTAAAATGAGTTGACGCTGTCAGCTCACTGACTTTTCTAATTTAGAAAGGTTTGCCAGCTTCGCCTTTAAAAGAAAAAAAAAATCCACTCAAATCTCCCTTCGTATTAGCTGGAGCACATTTCTTCTCTGAAACTGTTTAGTACTGCCCCAGATTTTATCTTTTCTTCCCCCAGTAAAATAATCTAAGATGCCACAAGATATCAGAACTTCAAAATGTAAGCAGTTCAGGCAGCCAGAAAGAAATTCTCATCATGGAGGCGATGACTCAACTCGTCCCGCTCTATGTCATCGGAGGAAAGATGCGCCAGGTTTTGCAAAAGATACAGACTGTTGATAAAAAGAAATGATTATTTGCAAATATTTTAAGCAAAATGGATCCTCTAGGTCAACGCTGTAAAACTCCTGCTGCACAGACTGATTACCCTTGATCATGCAATAGAGTAATTAACACACTTAATTACTGCAATGAATGAAATGGCTTCCACATGGTGTTATCAGCTGTAGAGCTGCTGCTGCTCCTGCAGTCTAACAGTTGTACACACACATGAGAAATATGCTCATATTTACTCTGAGATGTAGAGATGATGACGGCATTTGTCTTTTCAGAAACAGTTAAATTACTTTTACAGCCGGTCTGCTCGTTAGCATGAGAACAATTAACCATCTGGTTCTGGACCTGGCAGCTTTTCAGAACCTTCTGAAGCCATGAGGACTATAGTTATACCAGAAATGTGAGGTAAATGCAGAATAAAGTATAGAATATGGTCTCCAACTACTCCATAAATGTTATTTACCAAAATGTGCAGAAACGTTTATCTTAACATAAATTTTATTTTTCCTGTCATTTCTCATAATCCAATTGGAACAATTATTAGCACTTTAATTAAAAAGTGGCACAGTTGATATTATTATCATTATTATCATGATCATCATCATCATTATTATTATTAATATCATCATCATCATCATCATGATTATTATTATTATTATTATTATTATTATCATCATCATCATTAGGATTATTATCATCAGTATTACATCCTTATCATTATCATTATGATTATTATCATCATTATTGCCATCATCATCATCATTATTATGATTATTACCTCCGCCAAGGAGGTTATGTTTTTGCCAGCGTTTATCTGTTTATCTGTCTGTGTTCAAGATAACTCAAAAAGTTATGGATGGATTTCGATGAAATTTTCAGGAGTTGTCAGAAATGTGAAAAAGAAGAACTGATTTCATTTTGGGTGTGATCCGGCAGAAATCCTGGATTCTAGATCACTTTCAAATTTTCGATAACATTAAGGTCAATGGGGCCAAAAATTTTGTTTCTCAATATCTCAGTTAATTATTGCCCAAAACTCATGAACTTTGACTCAGGGATTGACAACCTCTATCAAATTTCAAAGGCTGATCCGTATCTGATCCAGAAGGCGGATTTTATCGCAATCTGTAAATCGCTATATGGGGGAATTGTTGCACTTGGCGGATGTCTGTGCTCTCCGAGTGCTTTTCTAGTTATTATTATTATTATTATTATCATTATTATTATCATCATCATCATCAAAGGGCAAAGGATCAGTAAAGCGTTGCGGGGCCAGAAGTCGAGCCTGCGACTGAGGCGTTGAGGACTGGGGCCTCTGTATATGGGCGCCACTGGCCGGCCACATTTCTATCGCTTTTTGATGACATTTCATGATGAACGGTGCGACTGGCTTTCTGCTGCAACAGCTTGCTGAGCATCATGTAGCACATACGGCAGTTTCAGGGCAGCCAGGTTACTACGGCATCATCCCAAAGCTTATTAGCTGTCAGCTTCAGCAGTCCCTCTCACACACAACTTTCTGAACTCAGACAGCTGAATAACATTCAGCCTATTTCCTACATCCAAATGCACTGCAAGAGTAGATTATCACTACGGGCAGTGAGACACAAACTCAGCAAGCTCAGTTTGGGATTGAGACACTGGCATCTGTTATTGCTTTATAACCTTTCAAACAAGGGCACATTCAGCCACTTCTGGTTAGAGCAATCCTGCCTTTTCTCATTGCTATGCTATTATGTGCGCACCCGGCCTCCTTCCCTCTGTTCCCTGGTGAATCATCCCATGTGGGTGTTGTTTGTGTCCTCTGTTTGTCTCCATGTCCTGGCAAAAGGTCCGCCTGTGCAGGGTTACTGAGGTAACAAAGTTCAACCCCCCCCCCCACCAGGCACAGAAGAGCGGTGAAGAACTAAAGCAGCTGACTGCGACATGGCATCAAAGAGATGAAGGTTTCCAGTTGCAAACCAACAGAGGAGGGCGGTCGGCGTCAAAAGAGGACATTACAATGTTCATAAAAATCGTAGAAATAAAGAAATTATATTCCTAAAAAAAATAAAAAATAAAAATTAGAAAGACACAAGAGGACATTGACTCTGTCTCGATACGAGCTTCATTGCAAACCTCCACATGTGAATGTCTGCGATGTTTTTACAATGTAAGTCATTTTATAAAGGAACTTGCTTCTTTTTATTTTGGTTAAAGTTAAATATTTAAGAAGATATGCCTGCTTTAGTGAGATGAGTGGAGTGATACAGCAATGACACAGTCGGGTATAGCACAATAATTAAAGAGGTTTGAAGATGCCATCATCTAACATGGTTAAAACCTTAAAGTCTTTGGGGTTTTCTCGTCTCTGCTTTGTTACTTCTGTGTTTATTACCTTTCTTCTAGACTGCACTTGGTAACCTTGTGGTTTGGACCTCAGTAACTGACAAACCAGTTCCTTTCCCTGTTAACCTCCTTTTCATGGTCAAACTGTGTGTGACCATCTCACCTCAGTGCTGCTACCTGCATCGGTTTATGTAGTCATTTCATTCGTGTGCTCTCCTCTCTCTGTCCTCCATCCTCTCTCTGTCCCGTCTCTCCTCTCTTTTTCTTTCCTTACCCAGCTGGTCTTCAGCAGGAAGGTCCCTCTATATGATCCAGGTCCTGCTCAAGGTTTCTTCCTCTTAAAGTGGAGTTTTTTCTTGCCACTGTTTGGCTCAAAGGTTTTTTCTCCCTCTGTGGGAATTTTTTACCTGCCATTATCCTTATTTAGGATTTATTATAATAATTTTAGTTAATGATATTTGCTCGGGGGTCATGCGCTGGGTCTCTGTAAAGCACCTAGAGACAATTGACATTGACAGACGCTATACAAATAAAACTTAACTGAATTGAATTCATATAGATGAGGAGAGCATCTGTGAGATCTTTGGCAGATATGATTTTTTTTTGCATTTAAGTTGACTGGATAAAGGATGAAACATAGCTTTCAAATAACTTTCTATCATATTATTGCATCCACTGGTCCATAAACAACACTTGGAGCTTCTGGGAGTCGGTGGTGAACGGGCCACAGTGGCTCTCCACTGAATAGAAGGTCAGTGGTTCAATCCTTGGCTTCTCCAGCATCCTGAACTCTGAACTGTCCCTGTTGTAGGTCTGCTGAGAGTATGATAGGCATGTTTTCCAAAGTGTTCAGCAATGTAAAACACTTTAAGAGTCTAAGGGCCCGATCTTGCGCCAAACCTCCAAAACCTGCTATTAAGGGATAAAAGGTATTGGGAGGGGCGTTCCCCCACGAAGAACGCAATCTTCCACCTCCCAAAACCCACGATCTCACCTGCGAAATCCACGATGTCATGCACACATTATGCATGGGAGTGGTCAGGGCGTGCCATCTGTTCAACCAATCAGTGCATCAGTAGCCATTGCCTTTAAGAGCAGGTTGCAGTACCTGCAAACTGCCATGGAGCGTCTTTTCACCCAGATCAGAGCAGCTCTCATGGGCAGCTCGTCTGGGACGCTGCTGTAGAGCTTCCTCCTCTTTTTTCCTCCTCCTCTGCACTGATATATACATAACTAGCTCTAACTCAGTGGTTCCCAAAGTGGGGGGCCCGCCCCCCAGGGGGGGCGCGGAGCCATTGCAGGGGGGGCGTGGGGCACGGATGGGATAAATGAATCAGTCAGTCAGTAATTCACACTGCAAGCGTAACATGGAGAAGTTTTTGATAGGGGGCGCGGGGCCCCCACGTAAACGCAAATCAGAGGATGAAGCATCGCCAAATGTGCTTCCAAAGCAAGAACATTCCAAGGCAAAGACAAGGAAATATGATGACTCATATCTTAATTTCGGCTTCACCTGTACAACGGTGGGTGACGAGGAGAGACCGCAGTGTGTTGTCTGTCTTAAAGTGCTAGTTGCGACAGCTTGAAGCCGAATAAGCTGAGACGACACTTGGAGACAAATCATCCAGAGCACAAAGGCAAGCCAGTTGAATTTTTCAGACAAAAACTCGTAAACTGCCGTGCTCAACAGTCCATCTTTACTAAAGCTGCATCCGTGCCGGCAAATGCTCAATTCGCCTCATATAAAGTTGCCTACCGAGTGGCGCAGTGTAAAAAGCCGCACACAATAGCGGAGGAATTAATACTTCCCTGTGCTATGGAAATGGTATCAACTATGCTTGATGACTCTGCAGCCAGCAAATTAAGAGCTATTCCTCTGTCCAACAACACCATCGGCAGGCGCATTTATGACATGTCAAAGGACATAGAGGAGCAGCTTCATGACAAAGTGCGTGCCAGCCGCTTTTCTCTTCAGATGGATGAAGCCACGGACAGTAACAAAGACTGTTTGTTCATTACGTACGTCAGATTCATCGATGGAGATGACATGAGGGAGGAATTGCTTTTCTGCAAAAAAAGTTCCTGGCAGAGCCACAGCAGAAGAACTGTTTAAAATCATTGATTCTCACTTGAAAGAGGCCAACCTGAAATGGGAGGACTGTGTGGGGATCTGCACTGATGGAGCACAGGCGATGGCTGGGAAACGGGCAGGGCTGCAAGCGCTCATCAAGCGCGTCTCTCGCAGTGTGCAGTGGATGCACTGCATGATACACCGCGAAGCCCTGGCATCTAAACAGCTGAGTCCCGAGCTGAATGATGTAATGACCGACGTTATTGCCACCGTCAACTACATCAAAACACGACCCGTCAAAGCCTGGATTTTTGCGGCACTGTGCGAGGAAATGGGCTCCGACCACACAGCTGTTCTCTTTCACAGCGAGTCCCGATGGCTGTCACGTGGGAAGGTGCTGTCCAGGGTCTTTGAACTGCGAGATGAAATCGGCATCTTTTTGAAGGAAGAGGGCAATGATCTTGCCCACAAATTTGACTGTAACAAGTTCCTCATGAAACTTGCATACCTCAGTGACATGTTTCTTAAACTGAATGAAGTGAATTTGCAGTTGCAGGCACAAAAACACACCTCCCACATCTGGCAGATAAAATCACATCATTCACCAGAAAACACTCTGTCCTTCTTGATGTGCTTCAGACGGTTGTCTGTTGGGGGGGGGGGGGGGCGCAAAATTTTTTTTATGTACCAAAGGGGGGCCCAGCAGAGAAAGTTTGGGAAGCACTGCTCTAACTAATGTGGAGCAAATGATTTAATCATTTCTTTTGTACTCCAAGAAGTTCCAACAAACTGCTCAGAAAAAAAGAGAGCCGGTGAGCTTCCAGGAAAGCATTTCTTAACTAGAAAAGCAATCAGAGAACGCAGACCTCCGCAAAGCACAGCAGTTGTGATTGCTTTAGGGTTCAAGAAACAACTAAACAGCGCAATGTTATCGAAAATATGAAAGTGATCCAGAATCCAGGATTTCTTCCGGATCACACCCAAAATAAAATCAGTTCTTCCTTTTCACATTTCTGACAACTCCTGAAAATGTCATCAAAATCCGTCCATAACTTTTTGAGTTATCTTGAACATATCCCCTGCGCAAAGACGCACAGCTGCGCCAAGACGCATAGCCGCTGGAAGCGGTGCTTTTTAAAATACTGCAGAACGGATCATTGGATGAGCATTGAGCCAGAGGAACACGTATGATGACATCTACCTTCTACCAGTGAGCGCATCTCGGGTGCTCCAGTGCACAAGGAGAGGATCAGAGGAATACGAGCACAGTACAAGAAACTCCACAACAGAGTTCTGTGATCTCCTCGTTTCCTCCACAGCAAACATCTGAATGAGATCATGTCACAGCTGTACAGAAATCACCTGTCCTTAAGAGAATAATGTATGAAAGTAATACAGTGATGCATAATCGAGAGGTAGAGCCGGTTGTGCAGTCCACATGTGACTGGGTGGACGCGCAATGACAGGATTTGGACGCGCTCTTTTACGCGCCGACATGCCAGTTGCGCTTTCCACAAACTCGGTATCTTGCGGTACTGGCATCTCGCAGATTTTGGGTATTGGGTAATGGGTGGTCACACCACCCATTACCCAATACCCAAAATCTGCGAAGTACAGGTACCGCAAGATACCGAATTCGTGGAAAGCGCTAGTGACACGCCCATTGCCGCGCCCACAATGTGCTTAAGGGAGACGGCAAAATGGGTTTTGGGTATTGGGAGGTGGAAGATTGCATTTCGGCTCCTAAATCTGTGATTTGCAGGTAATGGGTTTTGGGTATTGGGTAATGGGAGGTGCAAGATCGGGCCCTAAACGTACAGACTAAAGTAGTGTATAGTATAATTCGCTACTGTGAAATAAACCAGAAACGTTTATTCAATTTGCCAAACAATTTAGTCTCTTTTAACTGTCAAGTGCTGTTTCCTAAGATGCCAAACAGTCTGAGCCCTGCGTGGTCATTAGAAGCAAAGCAGCATGATTCATCTTGTTTTAAGAGTACAGAGTGAAAAGATCTTAAAAAAAATTCATCTATCTGGAGTTGGGTCGCAGAGGCAGCAGCTCTTCTCTATGTGAAGGAGCAGCGGCTCTACTCTGACTCTCTTCTGAATGTCTGACCTTCTCACCTTATCTCTAAGGGAAAGTCCAGCCACCCTGTGGAGAAAACTCATTTCTGCCTCTTGTATCTGTGATCTCGTTCTTTCGGTCACTACCCACAATTCATGACCGTAGGTGAGGGTTGGAACAAAGATCGACCGGTAAACAGAGAGCCTTGCCTTTTGGCTCAGCTCTCTCTTCACCACAACGGTCCGGTACAGAGTCACCCCCACAGCATATACTGCATCAATCCGTCTGTTGATTTCCCGCTCCTTTCTCCCATCACTCCAAGATACTTAAACTCCTCCACTTGAAGCAGAACCTCACTCCCAACCTGAAGAAGACCTTCTACCCTTTTCAGACTGAGGACCTTGGTCTCAGATTTTGAGGTGCTGATTCTCGTCCCTGCTGCTTCACAGTCAGTTCTTAAAAAATATCTTACAAAAATTCTTATAAAAGTGAACTGTTCTTGAGAACATGTCTAAAGCCACCACTGACGTAAAAACGCCGCCCCCCCCCCCACTGGTTCAGATTGACCCGTCAGCAGTCCAAGTCCGAACTGAATGAACATGGTGATGTGAGCACATGTCTCTGGGTGAAGTCTCAGTGCAGGTTCCCTCATATGACAACGTACTTCAGGAATGACCAATTTGTCCCCAAATTTAAATTTGTAGGACAGAGCTCATATGAGACTCACCTCAAAGAGAAGGAAAAGAAAAGTGACATAAAGTGCTGCAAAGTATCCCTGTGTGATGCTTTCGACTAGGACCAAGACCATGTTGGCCGTGAGTCAGCCTTTGAAAAAAGGTGATGTCTTTGACCTGAGTTTTAACCACAACAAAAGGAGTCAAAAAAAGAAACTTTTACAAATCTGATCCTGAAAATCCTGAAAGTGTTAATTATTCATATTGACAATTAGCAACTGAAAGGTGATCGTACCTGCTGCGAGTCTCCTTCTGTGTAAGGCAGCTTGGTGGACACGTGAAACATTATCTCCTTACTGTGGAAATTCGTGTAGACCGATTCTGTTCCCGTTTGCCCGTGAGTGACATCGAGGCCCCCCCGAAAACTGGAAAAGCAAAAGGAGATGCAGAGGCATTAGGTTTATCAGCAGGAGCTGCAACAACAACAAAAAAAAGACAGGAAAGAACAACAAAAGTCTCAGAAGAAAAGATGGGAAGATGTGCAGAAGCGACAGAAGGAGGACAGAGGAAAGATGAATAAATGGCGTTACAGGAATGCAGCAGACGCTCCCAGAGCCTTCTGTGCACCGCGATCATTCTTGCATTGAGGGACTGCCAGCGGCCCTTCATCCACCTACTTCATCACAATGTCAGCAACACTACAAATACTCTGTAAGAACTCTCTAAATAGCTTTTTCTTCTGTTTTTTTTTTTTTTTTTTGGAGGGGCGGGGTGGGGGAGATTAATTTAAAGTCAGCTCTGACAACTAAAATAGGGAGTACAGTGATCCTTTGCCAATTCGGGCTATTTATTCGCAGATTTCTTTCAGAAATATACAGTATAAAAAAAAAAATCAAGAAAAAATTGCGGAAACATCACAGGATGTTGTGCGCGTTCTCTCGCAGCAAAGAAATGTTGTGAGCCAGCCTGGCCCCTTTAAGAAGGTGGCCTTATGGGTAATGGTGTGGCCTTCTGGGTGATGTAGTGTGTGTCGTGGGACGGCAGAATGAAAACGAGGTTAGATGAAAGAGCGGTTTCTTTACGGTTCAGAGACCAGAGGCTGTGAAGGTAACAGAAAGACCACAGTTGAGCCTTTGTCTTGTTTTGCTTCAGTGTCACGCTACTTTTTTGTGGTTTTTAAACATATTTTAAACACATTATTTAGTCTCCGGGGGGCTCCGGCTCCAGTTCGTGGATTTTGATTCTCACGGTGGTTGCCGGTCCCCATTAACCACAAAAAATAAGGGATCACTGTAACAGCCTGGACACGATGGGCATCACACGGAGCGCTTTAGCTAAAATGAACAAAAGCAGTTTCAAAATGATCTTAAATTGACATTTAACCAAAAAAGCGTCCGAACCCTTTGAAGTCATGCAGCTCGATCTTCGTGCCCAGAAACTCCAGGAACTCCACGAAGGCGGGACTTTCTTCCGTGTTTCCGAACAGCTCCTCCTCTGTTGTCTGTGAGCAGAGAGACAAAATGCTTTTCAAGGACTGACACGCAACTTCAGAAGCGAAGATACGCCGCAGCATCGCTGACGCGCTCACCTGGCCGAACTTCTGATAAATGACTCCGAACTTAAAGTTGTTGCTGATGACGTGCTCATCGAAGGTGACGACGAGCCTCGATGCCTGAGGATGACAGGACAGGGAGCTCTGAGTCAGGCTCGGCGATGAGGAGCGAGAAAAAGAAAACTGATCACTGCCTCACCTTCGGGTAGAGAACAGGGTAAAACCTGTCCACATTCACTTCTTCACAAACAAGCTGCGGGACAAAAACAGAAATGCATTCATCTTTATCCATTCTGAAAATTGAGTGAAATGCAGCAGAAAAGGAAAATCATTTCAGTGAGGCGGTAAGTGCTTACCTTGGCCATCTGAACGACGTTGGGGAACTCAGTAAGGCAGGAAATGGGAATCACGTCATGATAGGTTTTTAGCTTTGAGCTGAAAAGTAAACACGGCGAGAAGTCAAAATGTTCGCTGCTCTAATTTGTAATCCAAGCCAGCCCTCCTTCAGGGTTTAATTCTGCGCTGCTTAGCATTCATCCGAGAGAGCCGTCGATCCAAAGGGAACATTTCTTATAGATGTGTGGCGCTGGGAACATAATTGTCTTTACACCTCACAACTTTGAGCCAAAATTGCCTGGGAGAGGGTCGAACGGGCGCCATTATTTTTTAATAGGTTGCTGCTTCGTGAAAGGAGCACAATGAAGAAGAGTCTGAAAACTGCATGCTAGAGTCATTCAGAGAGAAATAAAAAGAAACAAACAGAGCAATAAAAAGTACCCCAAATTCAGTAAGATGATAAAACTGGGACACTTCAAGTAACTGCTTTAACTGCCTTCTCCAGAGCTAAACACCAGCGTGGATGAGCTAGCAACACTTTTACAGAAAATATCAGGCTGAAGGTGGTCGTTTAACTGAGTACAGTGGTGCGGAAACTATTTAGCGCTCTCTGGTGGTAAGCGGGGGAACGTCGTGACTTTCCACATTTTTTCCACATTTTCACTTGAAAAAATTAGAAACATTCAATGCATTATGAATACATTTCAAACTAAATGTGTAGCTTGAGATAATTTTAAAAAAAGTGTCTTTTAAAAAAAAATATTAGTTGCATATTCAGCTGCAGTGCAGATGTAACAACTTTTGAGTGTGTTTATTTTGCTCTGTATGAGAGTATGACTATGTGAGAATTGTTGGAGAGAGATGTAAATGTCTGATTCAGTAAAGTAACAATTCAGGTAATAAATAACCACAATAAGGAATAAACATCTCTGTGTGTTTAAAGCTAATTGAGAAGGCATATGGCTATATTTTAAAACTGGTCATCATGGTGGTACTTAGAGAGCTGTAACCACTGACAACCACTGACTTAGTATAAAGACGCAGTAAGAAAATCGACCTTTCAGCACCTAAAGAGCTATATTAACAGAAAATAAAAAGCTCAGGCCTCTGCGGACCCCTCCATCAAACAGTCAATTTTCCAGTTCCAGCTTAGCTAGCATAATTACGTAAGTTGCTCAGCCTGCCATGCCCTGGATGTCTCTGTAGGCAAAAAAGCAGCGTGGATTGTGATTTATTCTTTTTCTTTTTGTCTTTCAAAGACCAAAAAGCACATCAGTAGAAGACTTGGAAATGGTTCAAAAGCACCTGCACAAGCGCGATAATATAAGAAATTCCTTAAAAAGTCCAGCTTACTGGCAGCATACTTCCAACACCAAGAAGAACTGATGCAGTGGTGCGTAAACTGTGGTACGCGGGGAACGTAATGACTTTCCACATTTTTTCCACATTTTCACTTAAAAAAAAAATCGAAACATACAGTGCATTATAAATACGTTTCAAATGAAATGTGTAGCTTGAGATAATTACCTCTGCCAAGGAGGTTATGTTTTTGCCGGCATTTGTCTGTCTGTCTCTTTGTCTTTGTTCAAGATAACTCAAAAAGTTATGGATGGATTTTGATGAAATTTTCAGGAGTTGTCAGAAATGTGAAAAGGAAGAAATGATTTCATTTTGGGTGTGATCCAGAAGAAATCCTGGATTCTGGATCACTTTCAATTTTATGATAACACTGCGGTCAATGGGGCCGAAAATTTTGTTTCTCAATATCTCTAATTATTGCCCAAAACTCATGAAATTTGACTCAATGATTGACAATGGGAACCTCTATCAAATTTCAAAGGCTGATCCGGATCTGATCTAGAAGGTGGATTTTATCGCAATCTGTAAATCGCTATATGGGAGAATTGTTGCGCTTGGTGGAGGTCTGCGCTCGCCGAGTGCTTTTCTAGTTTAAATTATCCTTAAAAAAAGTATTTGTTGCATATTTAGTTGCAGTGCAGATGTAACTACTTTTGAGAACCACTGGACTAAGGCAACTAAACTTTACCATCATGAATGTTTCCTCTGCTCACCCTGTAGTTTACTGAATTTCTGCTGCTTAATCATTTTAATTATTATCATCTTAATTATTTTTTAACAATTACATTTTTTTGGAATATTTTTTGAGCGCTATATACATTTTATATTATTTTTTTAGCCTATTTTTACAAGTATTTCTGCAAGCCCTGTTGAAATTTTTTACTTTTTTATCTGTCCACCTTGTGCTGCTGTAACGAGTCATATTTCTATACATACTCATGTCTGCATGTTATTTCAAGTGAAACTAAAAAAAGAAAAGATTACGACTCATCCCGCAGGATCTTTGAATACGACGATGACTCAGCGTCCGCCATCGCAGCAGCTGAAGTGACTGTGGCTCGCGCCCGCACCAGACGACGTCACCGTGTGAGAAATGTTGTGGGCCCGGTGGCCGTTACCTCATTTCACACTCCTCCACTCTGAAGATCCATTACAAAGAGAAAGCACACTTATTAAAACCCGAAGAGGAGTCTCTCCGGCGCTACGATTAATTCACAGGTTATGCGGTGGGCCGAGCTCTGCCTCTTTCCTCGTCTGTCTTTAGCAGAGTGTGAAAAAGTGGAGGGCCGCAGCGCGCGAGCGGGGCTTCAGGCGATGGTGGGTGGGAGGCATCACACTCGCACAACACAGATGAGCAGCGCGATGACTACCGAGTAGTTTTTGGCGCCTCTGAATAAAGTCACTGTTTATACCGGGAGGCAAGGATATTTTTAATGCGCCGCGTGAATTTTAAGTTTCTTTGACCCAGAGTGTTACGCAACACGAGTGCTTTGTGTTTCGAGGGAAGATTTTTTTCCAAATCTGTGATAGTATCATTAACTGAATCCGCTTAAACCATGTGTCAAATACAAGGCCCGTGGGCCAAATGTGGCCCGCCACATCATTTTATGTGGCCCTTGAGAACTTGTGCATTATTGGCTTACATATTAAACCAATATTATAAGACTTAATATAAGCTTACGCCGTTTTAAAGCGCATATTGACAATAAACTACATCTCCCACAATGCATTTGGTCATTACTCACAACGATAATGGTATCTCGCTATTAACGAGACATCAAGACGATTTTCAGAACTGATGGACTTAAGAAAAACCTCTACAAAATAGCCCTAACATGTCCAAGAAAAGAAAGATTGATGCACAAGGAAGGCAGTTTCATGAACGATGGAAAAACAAATACAAGTTTATATCTCAATGTGAAAAAACTGTGTTTTGTGTTATGAGGTGGTGTCAGTTGGCATTTTGACAGCAAACACGGAGCTAAGTATGCTAAATTTAGCCCACAAGAAAAACAAAGAATCACTTCCGCTTCTGGAACCAAGGTAATGGATACTCTCAGTGATGCAAGAGCAGGTTTACAACCACAAACCCTGAGTTTAATATAACAATGGGTAAATATTTGAACCTGGAATTTAAAAATGTAAGGTGTAGTTTAATTTATTTTGATTTTCATTGCATTTTGTTACATTCATGCTGTCAGTCTGGCCCTTCGAGGGCAACCATGATGCTGATGTGGCCCTCAGTGAAAATGAGTCTGACACCCCTGGCTTAAACGTTGAACAAGTAGTTTGATGATAAATAACAACATCAGTCATTTGCCTTTTCCCAGAAGCAAAAATAAGTTCCTCATTTGACTCAGATTATTCATTCAAAAGAATAAAACTGCTTCAGGGCCGCCAGATTGTGTCAAATAGGTGGAAAAAAAAAACACGAAACCCTAATTGAGTTAGATTTAATTGATGAAAAAAATAAAAGATGGGTGCCTTGCAACGCAGAAACCCTTCCTCCCACATCCCTACATTTTATTAGCAATTAAAGTGGAAAATATACAAAAGGCAACGTGACAGAACTGAGAAAGATCCTTCCTTTTCCTGAGCTGAAAAGAAAAACCTCTTTTTCTGTCCAGAACTTTAAAAATAATATCTAATGAAGATTTGCTTTTGAGTGCCTACAAAAATCAAAGCAGCGCATGGATAATTTATGAGAAATCTGCGGCAGATTCAAGGCGGGGAGTCGACCGTGAGAGAAATATTGCACTGAATTTGGCGAGGGAGTGGGCTGTGATTAAGATGGAACAGACAAGCGGGGGGGAAGCATAATATTGAGAGAAAACAGATTAAATATAAAAGAAAGAAGAAAAAAAATACAGGAAACTGTACCGTAGCATCAAGCGCAGATGCTCTTGATCTCCGATGACATCATACTTCACTGAAAAGACCAAGTGGCCCAGGGCAGCATCCATTGTGTAATAATTAAAGTGTTCCTGGGGGCAGATAAGCGGAGGATAAGTTAAAGTCAAGATGACTACCTTTGCAGCGACTGACAGTGGGTGACACAGAAATAAAAGCGCTAGAATAAATTAGCAGTAGAAAGGGTTGGAAAGACAGCCGCAGTCCTTTTCATCAAAGTCAAACTCTGTTCACTTGCACGAAATATTAGGGCTGGGCAACAATTACAATTTTTAATCGCGATTAATCGCATGATTTCCCTGATTGATCACGATTAATTGCATTGTATACGCAAAATCAAATAATGAATTCAAAAGCAGTGTAAAGGTCACTTTTATTTAAATGTTCTGCTGCCATATGAACTAAAGTGTCAGAACATTTGTTGTTCAAACACTTTTAACATCAGCACTTGTCAGTAACACATATTTAGTGTAAATCTCATCTTAAAAAATGTAAAATAAAATAAAGCTTATTGTCACTGCCAGGGCATTAATGTCATCCTGTTTTTATATAAAATTTTAAAAAAAAGTCTACAAACAAAATCCAACAAAATGATTGTGTCTCAGCACAATCAGAACATTAAAACAGGTAATTTCTGAGGTAACAGCAGAAACTTTTAACGGGGAGTTCAACTTGTCAGTTGTTACAAATAACCTTGTTTCTGTTGAATCCTCCGTCTGGGAGAACTTTAAAATGAAAATGTCCATGTTAAAGTTCCATAACTTTACCAATCCGTGTATTATTCATTCTTTCCATTTTCAATTGTCAATCAAAAATTAAAAAAAAAATAAAAAATGACATTTTATTATGTTTTTTTTTTTTTTTTTAAATCTGACACAAAAAAATGAAAAAATGCATGTTCTTTTTTTTTTTTATATTTCAATTTTAGACTTGGATCAAAAATACAAAATTAAAAAATAGGCCACAGAACTGAATTAGTTTTATAATGGAGGACTGGACTTTCTGTTGTCATTACACATCTGTGCCACTAGATGGAGCTGCACTGCAGTAACCAGCTAGAGAACAGCAGGACAGTGAACACATGGAGCAGATCTGATGGAACATGGAGGAATGATGCGGAAGTGTTTTTTTTTTTCAGACAGAATTGTTAATATTGCTACATGAGTTCTCCATGCTGCTCTCCATGTCTGTTTTAGCTTTTCCGCATGTTTACCTACCAATTAGGTAGACGTTTCAAAACAAAAGCATGTGAGCAACATGCGTTAACGTGCGATAAAATAAATGTCGGCGTTAATAAATTAATGAGTTAACGCGATAATAACGCGTTAACTTGCCCAGCCCTATAAAATATATTTAATTAAATCCAGATTACTTCACAATAAGTATATGGTATGTTAGTACAAGATAATTGTTTAACTACAGTAATACAAAAACCAACAGATAGAAGTTTCATGCTAAGAAACAGATAATTTCCTTCCATCATGCTCACTTTGCCCATGAAATGCTTCCTGTAGATCTTGGCGGTGCTGTTTGTCTCCAGTTTGATGTGGGAGGTAGGGCACGGGCTTTGATCGGTCTCTGGAGGGTCTTTAGGTTCATGATTTGTCCCTTCAATCCAGTATCCTCCAAACTGGGGCAGCAGGATGAGCGGAAAGGGACTGCTGCGACCCAGAACCTGACAGACACGGGTAGTGGAGGAGAGCAAACTTGGAGCATGTTGTGTATGATTTATTTGTGCTGAGGGTACTGCGCTGTCGGTATCCATAACAACAGCCCGTGCACGTACCTCATGAACGCTGGGATAAGGGATGTAGTCCTCTTCTGTCTGCAGGGAGAGAAACGAACGTGGGTCAAATTAGCAAACAGCTGCTACTCAGACTCTGCGTTTTGACTCTTAAAGGACGACTAAAATGAGCCCAGACTCTGACAGGTTTTCACATATATCCAGCTTTTTTTTTTGAGCTTTAGTTTCCTGCAAACATGGCAGGGAAACGACATCATCAGCCTTCTGCAAAAAGCTCTCACGGAAAACAAGGGCAAAGATTTTGCAAGTGAAGATCTTCTGAGCCTGCTGCCATTACGTAACTTATAAAAACCCATTTAAACTCGCAAGTTCACTGGAGGAACGTAACATCCTGTGTTTTCTAACCCCTGGTGACTGGGTGCTAAAACCTCTCAGAACTGACATGAGGAAAAGTCAACTGGCTTTCACGTACAGACACAAAGTGATGCTCGACTGGTCTTGCACGAAAAGCTTACTTTGAGTCACTGGAGCATTTTGCAGCAGACGTATTATCGCTTATATTACTTTCTCGTAACCATTCGCTTCCCGTGGTATCAGCTTCGTAGTGCTGCCCAAACACTGGCGTGCTGTCATTTATGCTGACATGCTAATCTAATCAGCACATGGAGGTTCATTGTCGGGGCAGAATGAAAGCTTTGCAGTTTTTTTTAGCGCAGAAAGGCACGGAGGTTAAGTTGCTTTTATGGGACTGCATGACAGTAAAACTGTGAGAGCAAGACAGAGGTTCTCAAAAGTAATCAAGTATTCATTAAAATAGAAGTGAAACTGATATTTTACCATGAGACGATGCGATGTGATGTTGCTAAGAACGCACAGTTGTCATTTGTGGAGAAAAAAATGGATATACGGTGATCCCTTTTTTCTGCAGTTAATGGGGACCGGTGCCCCCCCGTGAAAATCAAAATCCGCGAACTGGACAGAGAGCCCTCGAGCCTCAATAATGTGTTTAAAATATGTTTAAAAACTGCAAAAAAGTATCGAGGCACTGCAGCGAAACAAGACAAAGGCTCAACTGTGGTCTTTCTGTTACCTTCACAGCCTCTGGTCTCTGAACCGTAGTAAACACACCGCTGGTATTCTGCTATTTTTGGCTCATAATTAGCGGCTAACACGCTAACAACAACAAAACAAAAACTCCAGTTTTCTCTGCATGGAACGAGCACTTTATTCTGGCACTGCAGGAACTTGTAACATCACACAGGTTGTATTGTTGGGCTCCTGTCAGTTAACAGAGAATGTAAATCTATACACGCTAGGCTGCTGTTGATGCTCACTCCACTTTTCATCTAACCCCGTTTTCATTCTGCCGTCCCACGACACACACGCTATTACCCATAAGGCCACGCCATTACCCATAAGGCCACCTTCTTAAAGGGGCCAGGCTGGTTCTTCGCTGTGAGGGAACGCGCACAACATCCTGTGATGTTTCAGCAATTTTTTTCTTGATTTTTTTATTATATTATATATTTCTGAAAAATCTGTGAATAACTAAAACTTAAAGCGCGAATTGGCAAGGGATCACTGTATTCTGACCTCAATCCAAAATCATATTTTAGAAAAACCCTCACCGAGTTACTTCTCGGTCCCTCCTGACTGGACCTCAGGCGTCCTGCAGATACCAGTGAGCTCCCAGTCTGCAGGAGCGACTGCATCAACCTGCCTAGGTAACAGGACGGCGGGGGATTTTGCAGTCCCCCGTCCCTGCCGAGCTCATAACTCACTGCTATAAAGTCTGCCTGAGGGCTGATAAGGAGAGGTTTACGGCTCTGCCAGTCCAGATGCTTTACCAGACCATGTACTACGAAGGAGTTGGGAGGATTTGCGACTCACTTTGAGGGGAGGAGGGAGGGGGCATCTTTGCTCGTCCATTCTGTAGCCCTGTGGAGCAAAAGAAAGAGAGAGAGAGAGAGGAAAAAAAAGACAAGGGAGAGATGCCAAAGGTGAAATATGTACACAGCCTGCTCAGAGGTTGATAAAGACGCGCTTCGCGCGCTGCTGGTAGTCAAGACCCATGAAATTTATTGTGTGGCAGCACATTTCATGACAACTCGTGTTCATGAATGCAAGCTCAATCACCGGATGGGCCACAGAAAGAGGAAGCACAAAGGAGCGACATCTTAGAAACTTTAGTGGGAGGAAAAAGATAAGCGACGAGATCAGGGCCGATGTTTCCAACGCAGATCGCCAACCATAACTCATCTCGAGGGCGAGTGCATGAATAGATTTTTTCCAGTCATTGTGTTTATTCTTAATCTGCTGACTCACAAAGACTGACAGCTCCCAACGCACAGAGATGAGTAACTAAACATTTTAAATTAGTGGTCGCTTTATGCGGAGTGCCCCGCAGCCCAGTTTGAAATGTATCACCACTGATGCACATTTTTAAGGAGCGTAAATGAAAAGGAAATTGGAGTGCATTCTCTGAAAACCGCTAAACATGCACGCATTTACATCTTGCAGCAACTTAAATAAAGGACGTGCAAAACTTCTCGAAATATCGTGTGCTGTGCGTGCAGTGTTTGGTTGCTTGGCAACCTAAAGTAAAGGGGAGGGCTTCTTTTTGGGTAAGGTTTTTAGAGAAAGGCTTTAATAATCAAGTTTGAAATAAATGGGTTAGAGATATGCAGCCCTACAGACATTTTTCCTGTTATTCTTCATTGCTTCAGTCTCTACAGCAGATCTGAAAACCCAAGCAATGTGTTTTTTAAGGCTGTATGCATTTGAAAAAATGCTGAAGGACTTAATTTAATACATTAATAATCTAGTACGGTCTAGGAAGTCAAGCACATGTAGTAATTTAAAACACCGGTCAGATTACAGACTACAATTTGAAAAAAACAAATGAAAAAGCAATTATGATTCGCACTGCAGCACCGCCAAAAAAAAAGCAAAACAAAGAAACGAAACAAAAAAACCCCCCTACCACCTTATCATCATGAAAAGCCATTTTTGGCACATCTGATGACCCTGACAAAACTACCCAGGTGTGTAGAAAGAACACAAAAGCTCTGGTCGGTGCATTCAGCAGCGCAGGGTTTCTGCAGACAGCCCGAAGCTGCAGATATCAAAAGGAAAGACGGACACGGCGGCGCACGCACAAAAGCGCTGCACTGGCCGGTTTGTGGATCTGCATACAAAGCTGCATACAGCTAAAGCGAAAAGACTGGAGCTTTGAAACAGAAGTGATGGAAATTTGATGTCTGAAGTGAGAGAAATGCTGCTGATGCAATTCGATTAAAGTCCTCGAGGAGGAGAGCGGACAGGTCGAGCGGTGAGAACGAGCGGCCAAGGCCGGGAGACCATTACCTGCATTCTCTCGATCATGGCAAACAGGTCCGAGCTCTGGGGGAAACAGGTGACACAGACCCCAAAGGGAACATGGGTTTGGTAACAGGCATCGCTGTGTTAATGGAGTCTCTGCAGCCTCTGCTGTGAGAAAGACGGCTGTGCATTTTTCAGACATTAACCTTTTTTGGAGACTCTCTTACCTCTGAATAAACTTCACTCTCACGCTGCTCCTCAACACATCCCCCTCCCCACCTGTCACCAATCTCACCGAGACTCCAATCTATGCCAGGGTTGCACTTGAAACTGCTCCTCCGAGATTCAAGGCAAACGCCCTGCAAACAAATAAGGCTTATGGGGAAATGATCCTCAGACCTCCACGGCGCTTCTGTCCGCCGCTGAAGCCACAGCTCACACCACTGTGAGAGTCAAATTAGCTGAAAGACTTTCAAATGCATGCAGTTGCATTTAGGGCTGGGCGGTATACCGGTTCATACCGAATACTGGTGTTTATTTTTCTTATGATATGAATTTTTCATATACCGTAATCTGGGGCGCCGAAAAGGGGGGGTAAAGGATACGGATTATAGGGGCCCATGATTGAGGGGGGCCCAGAGAGGCCCCTAATGATGATCAAAAATAGCATCAACAAATTTTGCCGCTGTGTTGGGGGGCCCGGTAAAGATTCTTTTCATGGGGCCCAAAATCCCTAGCGGCGCCCCTGACCGTAATACCGGTGAGTATGTACTGTAGCGTACACAACGTTGGAAACGCCGCGCGGCGGAACATAAGTGCCGCAGAACATTGTTTGACAGGGGACTGTTTTGCAGTTGCACTGGAGGCACAACGCGCTACTAGTTTCTGGTTAAACGGTGATGGCTGCAAACAGAGAAAGTCCCGAAGTGGAAGCTCCAGAACGGCAACATGAGACTGAGGAACTTCTTCCTAAACCAGGAGCCGTGTCTGTCGCGTGGAAGTTCTTTGGATTTAAAAAAGACGACGTCCAACAAACTACAATAATCCGCAAATGTTGCCGAGCTAAAGTTGTAGCCGCGGGAGGAAACACCAGCAATCTGCTACACCGCCTAAGCCGCAAACATTTGTTAGAATACAAGGAATGCATGAAGCTGAGGTCTGCGTCCTCTGCAGCTAACGCTGGTAACGTTACTGCTGTAGAAAAGTCAAGTCAGATGACAATTAAAGACGCGTTTGCTAGGTGCACTGCCTATGATAAAAACAAAGTAAACGGTGGATCGAAATAACCAACGCAATCACTTTCCACTTAGCGAAAGACATGGTACCGCTAAGTACTGTGGAGAATGACGGCTTCAGGGAGCTGATGTGTGAATATTGTTTATATGCTGCTACAGGATAATCCTTTTTTTTTCAAAACTTGAATATTGCAAGTTGCATACTTTGTTTACTATTTATTTGTTGAAATATCTCTCGTTGTTTACATTGTGTAGTTAATGTTGATTTTTTACAAAATATGATTTTTCAAGTTGTTTGCAAAATGTGAAAAATAAAAGGGTTCTGTATTTTAATTGCAACTATCATCATTCTGATTCCTTCACTTAATCAGAATAACGAGTGCCACCTCTTTGTAAATAGTATCATTTTGTGAGGCCACGCAAACCTGTATTAATACTAGTGTAGATATAAATGTTTTTCTACAATATTCACTCCTCATGACAGTAAAATAGGCCAATTTACTGCAGCAATTCCTCTCTAAATGATTAGAAAATGTGGTTAACACCCAGTTGTGCCTTCAAAAAAAATACCGTGATATACCGTGAAACCAATATAATTCTTATATATAATACTGTGATATAAATTTTTGGTCATACCGCCCAGCACTAGTCGCATTAATGTGTGACCATTAATGCGACTAGTTAATGCAGTTAATGCATTAATGCAGCCCCGAGGAAATAAAAGTGAATTGACAGAGACTTCCTACAAACTAGATTTCCATTCAGCCTTTCCATAATGCAGCTGTTTAATTACACGTTTCCAACATGTCCAGCTGCTGCGCTGACACCCCGTCGCTTACAAAACACGCGTTCAATCCAGCTATTTAACTGTAATTGCACCTCAACTATTCACTGCTGCAGAGCTTGAGAGTTTTGCTCAGTGTTTTGTCAAATTAGCAGAAAGAAAGGAGATACCTAAGGCACGTTAAGGATTTCAAGCAGCTCCAACCTGTGAAGGAGAACAACACCAGCCCTGACAACAGCGCCTGTCGTAGGGCGCGTCTTCACTTCACCATGTAACACAAGTGGACTGCAGTGCCAGGCTTTTGTTTCCACATGACAGCTCACATTTACTGAAGGCCTGCGAGGCCTTTTAAACACACATATGCACACATGACCCCGTAAAAGCTCACACGTGCAACATTTTCACATATGCATGTATAGAAAAATAGTAAAAAAAAAAAAAAAGAGAGCACATTGTCAATCCTGCAAGTCATGGTGAAATCCTGAAAATCCTAATCAGAAGGCAACATGAAAAGTGCTAAAAACCTACTTTTTGATGATCACGTACATATATGACCTTCATGGTGCCAAAGGTGAAGTTTCACTCTGTTGTTGCACCATATGGTGTTTAGCAGGGCCGTGCTCAGACATTTTTGGGGACAGGTGATCAAGCGAAGAGAAAGGGGCACTCTTTAAATGTGTTAAATAAATGACACTAATTTATGGTATCATCTAATCTATTTTTATATAATATAACACACCTAACTGGCGACCTGTCCAGGCTGTACCCCTGCCTTTCACTGAGATGGGCACCAGCAGATCACCGTGACCCTGCATAGGACTAAACCGGTATGGATGATGGACGGATGGATGGATGGATCAGTAACACACCTACACTAGTACTTCTTTTGATAACAGTACTTTATTTCTACAAAATCAAGGCTTTTGTTGCATAATCATGACATTTTGTGATAAAAATCATGAATTTTGCAAAATTGCAACTTTCAGCTATATGCAGTAAAATATCGATTATCGCAACTTTTTGACATAAATTACAATCTTATCTCATAAAATTGTGAACTTTATATAACTGCAAGCTTTTGCTCTGGGTCTCTGTAAAGCACCTGGAGACAATTCACATTGTAACAGACGCTATACAAATAAAATTGAATTGAATTGAATTTAATTCACAATCAGTCTTCCCTGAGAGTGAAAAGTGAGAGTACAGTCCCAGATTGAGCAGAGCCTCTGTTATTACAGAGCTTTTGAAATGTAGCTTTTTAATGCACAGCCCACCATAACTTGCAAAATGCATTTTACGTGTTATCATCAACTCACAAGACAAAAACTTGATTCTTCCTTAAAAAATTATATCAACAGAGCATTACATAATTCTATGTATCAAACAAAAATCCATCTAGGGCTTTACAATATTTATAAAGATGTTTGTCTCTGAGGTGCCTCAAGAATTTAAGGACAACAATAACGAGAGCCAATGCAAACTATCAAACTATCACCCCCAGCAAATGGAAAATACTCACATCGCTGAAGCATCGTCTAATGAGAAACGGCTTCTTGGAGGGACTGCTGAGGAGTCCGTCCAGTAAAGCACTCTTGGCCATCCTGAGCTCAGTCATCTTTCCACAGGAACAAATGCAGGCGAGCTGACAAGACTCACGTGTTGATGTGACCATCAGCCGCATGGAGAAAGGCGAGACTGACAATGACACTTGACTCTCACAGTCGCTCAGGCGGTAAACTTGGATGGAAAGCTCCGGAGCTGTCCATCAGGACGGATACATCTATGTTCGTCAGAGCATGTGCTGCAATGCGAGAATATCATTTCCTTTTTCTTCCTCTTTTAAAATACACCCTCCCAGCTTGCCACCACCCTCCCAGTGACACACAGCTGTTCTGTGAGAAGCAGGATGAAGGAGGAACAATGTATTTTCTGCTCCCTCTGTCTTTTACACATTAGTGAGCACAAAAAAAGAAGAAAAAAACAACTTCTCTTTTTGCTATGTCACATTACAAGACAATTCTGTTCCTCTTCTTATTTCATCTCATAATTTGTCTTCACTTCTTTTAAAAGATAAGCCTAAAACTTCTGCATGTTGTCATAACAAACAAAGAAAAAGTGGAGAATAACTGGAGAATAAGTTGAGTAGAACTTACTATAGACTGAAAATGAAAATATCTTTCCATCTTTGTACAGGAATTTCCTTAGATAGTTTTTTTCTTAAATCAACTCCTTGTGCCCATAAGGTATTCAAGAGAAAGTTCAGTAAAGGAGTGCATGCTGGGGCCTGGAAATGCACTGCATGGCAATGCAAAGTAGCAGTATGTGGACATGCACTGTCAAATATGTCGCCATATGTCTGTAAAATTAATAAATAAACGAAACAATGCTAAAGCTAAACACTTTCTCACTTCCCGCTGGGGTCATGTGCCATGTGAGAAAGGCATGAAGCCCAATTTTCTGCATCAGCAAATACCATGACAACATGATCGAGGACAGACTCGGTACCTGTGTACATCATCTCTGCATCGTCAAAGAAAGTGTTTGATATGGGAAGCACCGTGGGATGAAAGAGAGGCTGTTGTTCTCTGCTCTCTGTGGATCTATCCATCAGACACTCTTCCAGCATCAGTTAACAGCACTGACCCACTTTAAAAGAAGAAATCATTCAAGGGGATAGAGTCAACCGGAACAGTATGTTCAGCATTTTTCATTTTGTAATAGCAGATAAACACGGCTAACGGTCTCCATTGATTTCCCTTGACAAAAACTGATGAGGGGATAGAGCAAGACAAAGTGGTTGCATAGTTGGAATAAAAACTGCACCGGCAGCGTTCGATGGAGTGACGCTGCACCAGAACCGGGCCGAAACTGAAGCACCGTGTCATCCTGAGGTTTCACTTCGTTGCTCGTAAACTGGCGACTCAAAAGCTGAATGGCAAACTTGCATAAAGAATCAAGGGTTAAGGTTGCGTGATGCGTGGGAGACATTAAATAATGGATTCACAGAAAATGAGCACCGCCATTGTTTTCATTGTGAAACGCACTGATTGCGAGCTCAACATTTCCACTCAAGTTCTTGGGTGAGTCAATGTGCTTTTATAACGCTGTGCTCAATTTTGGTGACTGTGGTACGCGCTGCGATCTCATGGAACAATAAGAAGACTAACAACGAGCAAGTGAAGTGAATCACTGAAGACTCGGCAAGACTTTCGGCCTTCCAGATGAGCTGCTCACATTTTGTTTCGTGTCTACTGAGAGTGAGGAGCCTCTACAATGAGCGCGCTATCAGAGTTTGTATGCCTGAGGGATTGAAGGATACATAGAACTGTGTGTTTCTGGCAGTTCTCCATCATACCAAAAACAACCAATCAAATTTCCTCAGGCTCAGTACACAAATAAGATGTGTGATTTGAGCTAGAACTGGTGGCCTGTCCAGGGTGGACCCCTGCCTTTCACCCAGAGTGAGCTGGGATAGGCTCCAGCAGATCCCCATGACCCTGCAGAGCAGGGCTGGACTGGGACCAAAAAATGGCCCGGGCATTTTTGATCCCTGGCGGCCCACCATACGCCGGGGATCAAAAATGCCGGTTATTTATACGATATGCGGAAGCACATGCTGCATGTTGTATACTATGTGCACATAGTGAAGTTTCAAAAATTAAAATAAAGTGCAGTAGCCTACATGAAAGAGAGTAAACATGTTACATAAAATTGATACACTCTTTCACTACTCACAGAGACCTTCTTGGGAGAGATGGCCACAGTGCCACAATTCCCATCTCAAAGTGAAAGTGGTTGTCGAACAAACACTGCTAGTTATGTCTTTTTTGGTGTTTATTGAAATATACAGTGTATATACATGTAAATACAAATAAGAAAATTAGGCCTACAGTAAAAAAAAGGGAGAGAGAGAGTGTGTAAAGTCCACATGATGAGTGGAAAGGCACATCCCTGGAACATAGAGCAAAGCAATAATCAGATTACTTTCTGTCAAGAAGTTTAATTAAATCCACTAATTTAACACAAATGCATTTATTTATCATAAATCTTACCTTAGAAAAGCAGTTTCTTCAATGATTCACTCCTCTCTGCAATTCTGTCTATCACTGTGTCTGTATCAAGATACAAGGCGAGGAGAGGGAGAAGGACCTTCTCCCTCTCCTCGTCCGCTTCTTCTCCGACAACCACCTGTTCACTCGACGGCCCCGCGGCCCCCGCCCCCGAGCTTGTGGTTGAAAACATTTCCGTGATTTTGGCACATTTTGCTGCATCCACTTTTAATTTTTTTTGTCTCCATTCTCTGAGCTTTTCTGCTCCTCCCTTTCGCTTTTGTGCTTTTTTCTCCATTTCCATACTCATCCACGAGCCACCACACTCTCCGGTCAGGCCAAACGGCAAAATTTGGTCAGGAGGGATGAGAGGGGCGGGCCAACGAGAGCTGAGAAATTTCATTGGACTAGCCCAATGTCCGTCAAGAAAATCAACCAATGGGCCACTTCGTGTCTTCGCAAGGTCCCGCCCCGCCTCCACCCCCTCCCTTCAGCAGAAAATAATGTTCATACTGCGTTCACATCAGCGCAGCACTGGAGCGCTTGTCTGATTAGCTGTCAGCGTCTCTTTCTTGAGTTTGTTGAGTGTGTGTCGTCGTCTCCCCCCCCCCCCCCCCCCCCCCCCCGCCTGCTGCAGAGGATTAAGTGGGTATAGATGATGGATGGATGGATGGATTTGAACTAGTCCCGCCTCCGTGTACGATTTCAATGGTTAGCTCTAACTGCGTAGCCGCATCTTCATTGGCTGATGCATGCGTTGAAAGTTGAAAGTCACCCACGTACTGCTATCGACATGACGCACTGAACCCACAATTCAGTTCTGCAACGGGTGACTTCGCCCCCTTCAAAGTCTGTGGAGGCGGACGCAGACGACACTTGCAACGTGTGAATGCACCGTAAACCAGAGTACTTGTAGAAAAGGCCCAAGGTTATAAGTATTAAGAGTGTTAAGTCCTGTTGCCATATGGGCTCCTATGTCTGATATGCTGTAAGATATCAGTGGTAATATTATTGGGGTGAGCCAACCTACGTAACGGGGTTCTATCTTGAGCGGAGTGACGTCACACAGTAAAGAAAGGTGCACTTCAGTCAAGCCGTAAACTAAAGTTATGCAGTGCAATAACTTTGGTACAAGTGATCTGTGCGTGAATGAAAGAGTGAGTATTTTTCTGCTACATTACTAGTATTGTACTTCGTTATGTTGAGGTAATTGTAGATAAGTCCTCTTGGTTAATGTGGAGGAGAGGTCGGAGTTTAATTGTCAGCCATGCATGCCATTCATAGACGCTAGCTAACGCCCCTGGCTAACCTGACTCTGCACATCGGGTCAAAATATGTTATGTAGAGTTCAAAATATGTTTACATGTGTTACCTGTTCATAGTGCTGTTAAGAGTGTTTTATGATTACTCTGGGGTACGGAGTAGTTGATGTGGGGTGCCGTTTCTGTGCCGATATTGAAGCTAAGGCTAACTCGCCACCAGAAGTGGCACGCTGATTTCACAATAAAAGCATCCTGCCGGGTCATCAGCAGGAGGGTTTATACGCTACAGGAAGTGTTATGTCTACATTAGCGGTAGCTTGATACAGTGTTAATAAGCCTTAGAAATCTATATATTGAGTGTTTTGGGTATGTTTCTGTTTCTTTCTTGTGTAAATGAGAAAGAGAAATGTAGGATTGTAATCATCTGATTACCTCCTTTGGTTTAATTATTGTATAGTTAATATTAGGTGGTAATATTATTATATTACTCCATATGGGGAATATCAATGTGAGGATATGTTATCCTTCATTAAGTGTATTTTGTTATTCTTCTATATAGAAAACCACACAATCACAAGTATAATATCCAGCTTTACTACAACACTGCAAGTTATGTATGTTGCTGCAAAGAAGAAGTAAATGGAGTAAACATCATATTCCTCCATACTCTGGAAAACGGCCATAAGTGGTGTTCTGGCCGACACTTCGGTGTGAACCTAGTGATATAAACTGAACTAACACCCAGCCAGATATCCTCTACTACAGTACTGTACGTGCTTGAGTGCATATGCGAGTCCAGACCCTCTGTGACTGAGCAGCAAAATTTTGATTCCAGTTCTTCATTATGTTTTCACAACCAGAGTCGGTTGTGAAATTCTTCAGACAAACTGACAGTGATATGCATCCAAAGCTATATCCACACACCTACTCATTTCTCACTGCTCCATTCAGGATCCATGGGTTAGCTGCAGCCTCAAACAAAAACGCCTTTGTTCGATGGCAGCCTAAACTTCAAAGGGAGACAATCAATGGGCACTGAAAACTTGTGTCTCAGCCAGAGAAATCCACTGTGGCCCATTCATCTGGTCTGGCTGCACAGACTGCCGCCGACCTTGCTGTGGCCAGTGGGATCTGGAGGGAACAAATATGGTTTGCACAAATTACACTTTTCACCCCATCAACACCTCAGACGAGCTGACTGAATAACATAGAGGGTAAGGTCTATAGATCTGAGGCTGAGTACTCTGTACGCTGAGGCCATAGCCGCGGGAAGTAGGGGTGCTGGGGGGGCTGCAGCACCCCCTGTTGGTGGGGCTGCAGCACCTCAAAAATATACATAAAAAAATCCCAAACAAACAAAAAGAAAAACCCCATTGAAAACAAGGGAGGAAAAATGTGGTAGGAAAAATTGAATGTTTAAAATTTACTCTCAATTCTAGTGGTCTGGTTTAATGTTTCTTACAGTATTATTCAGTGGTGGTCGTGTATTTGGTACCTGGGCCAGTGCGGGTTTAACTACTTAATCCACCATGACGTTATAATCATACAAGCCACCAAGAAAAAAAAAAAAAACAATATATAACAAGAAGAGGGCGCTGCATAATTTAGAGATTAAGCATCACTGTATTACTTGCAGACGTTTTTATTCTCTTGAGGGCAGAGGATGTCTGGTCAGCATCTGCGGTAGATGTGGGAATAGTCACAGCCACGGTTGGATGGGGAATTTATTTCTGATATGTCTGAAACTGCTGGTCGAGGAGGGACAGGAATATTAATTGTTCCTGATCTTTAGATCGGTTCCTTATCTGGCAGATAAGATTTTCCAGAACACTGTTGTGGAGTTTCTTGAACTGTCCGCGTATCACTCTGTGCGCTGGCCCAGACATCCAATGATTCGTTCTGCAGTATTTAAAAAATATCAGCTGCGCCGCGTTACTGACATCCGTCGTCTTGTCTACCGCGACAAATGGAGTTATATACTTTATAGTTGCTACGGCGCACACACAAACACTTTAAAAACAATATATATATATATATATATATATATATATATATATATATATATATATATATATATATATATAAACGCACAGCTGTCTCAGACTCCCAGCACCCCCCAGCACCCCCTGCTGAGAACATGTTCCCGCGGCTATGGCTGAGGCAGATCCCTCCCACTCCAGCAAAAGGAGAAGAACATTGGGATTTGGCTTTTGGCCATTTGTACGTGGAGTCTATTTCTTATTACTATGTATTTAAGAAGACAAAACCTTCAGCATACTGCTTTTGAATCCATTAATATTCTCCTAATACTGTTGAGCTTGACCAAGATAGTCTTGCAGCATTGTGGTTTCATAACATTGTCAGAATGTACAAGAGGAAGTGAAAAAAACAGACGACAAGAGATAGTTTCTTTTTAAGATTTGTCCTTATTGCCCTAAATTTACTCAGCTGACGGGTTTGTTTTAGATGTCAGGGCATTTTAAATTTGCAGTAGAATCTATGGAAGCTCAAATATGGATGAAAAGGGGCCTACAAAGGTCTTCTATATTTATGGTATTTACTGCTGAAGTTGGAACACAGAAATCAAAGGGAACTTGCCCAAGATACCTGATGTGACTTTAAATTGTGGTATCTTTGATTTTGTTAGCAGGAACATTGTTTTTAAGACATGTCAGCATGCTGTTAGTATAACCGTGTCAGACACAGTGTAAAGAAAACAAAACTGAACTGGAGACTGGAGTCTAGTAGGTATCATATGGTGCACCTTTGCAGTCATGCTGTGGTTGTCACCAAACTTGAATATACGAATATGTGATTGATACCTAACTTTGAAAAAGGAGTCATGTTTTCAAGTCAAACTTGAGATCTGCAATTCTTAAACCTTAAGTGAAGCCACACAAATAGAAACAGACGTAGCCGCCAGGTCTGAAGTGTGCAGCCAATGCTAGCGCTTCAAAGTGCAAGACCATTTCAGCCCGTCAGGTGCCAACTAAAGTTAACCTGGCTCCAACAGACGAGTGATCATACAATGTCCACTTCTCTCAAGAAATAACTCATGAGGGAGCTTCTCTAATCTCCTTATGATGGATGTGGTGGCAATCCTTTTAAAAACACAGTCAAAGCTCTGAGTGTAAAAAGTAGAGTGAGCCTTTACAGTTTTTCTATTTTGAAACATTTGCTCATTTTCTATAACTGTTTCAATCCTATTCAGGGCCACAGTGGGGCTGGAGCTTAACCCAGCTGTCACTGGGTGAGAGTCAGGGTTCATCCTGGACGGACCACCAGACCATCACAGGGCAGTTTCTACACTGTTAAAGCTACAGCATGAAGCATCCACATCTTTAGGTTTTACAGTTTTACATTAAGGCACTTTCAGCCCAAAGCAGATCATACATTTATTTATCTACCTGGTATGAAGAAATGCTAAAGATAAAACAAAATCTTGAGTGGTATTAAGAGACAACATAAAAAAAAAAAAGACAATGACAATCCAACATGAAATATGCGCATCTTAATGTGTAATTATGCCAACTCATTGCAAATGACATTTCCAGTGTGTGTCAGAAATAACAGCTGTGTCTCCACTGGTATGATTAAGTCAAGAACAACTGCTGCAGATCTATATTTGTCCCATAAGCCTGTGACAGAGGACACAGATTCTTCTGTCAGGCACCACAACAGCCTGCCAATGAGAGCCACAGCAGCGGGGGCATCGGGGCCTTTCACCTGCGGGTAACATTTGAAAGATAAGACGGGCCAAAAAAAGAGAGGAAACCAGGGGGGAATTAAAATGCACAGATGGAGAGAGGGTAAGGACTGGAAACTCTATTTTAGCGCAACTATTTTGCTGCCCTCAGCTATTGATGATGCCAAAACCTGACCTACTGCTTTAGGGGCTGAGGTTGTGCTATGTTACTAATACTGTTTAGAAATGCCTTGTAAAAGAAAAAGCATCACTTATTTGTCCCTCAGTTTATTTAAACATCAATTCCAACTCTGTGGCACTGACCTTCTGGTCTATTTGTTGCTGATGATCACTTTAATTAAGACCAGCTCCTAGATTTAGCAGAAGTAAACCATGCTTTTATTTAGCGCAATGTTTCGCCAGTAAACACACGAGTACACATGTGGCACACCCAGACACACCATGTGAAAAAGATGACTTAAACTAAACCACAGTGCTTCTGTTAATCACATAGGAAGTGTTTGAAGTTGAGCAATGTTATTTTATTTTTTTCAGGAAACAGATCTTTACACATATCTGTTCATTCAGATCTATTTTCTGTCAGAGTACATTCACACTTTGCAGTTCAGCCTATTACACTCTGCCGCAACCTCTGAGTAAAACTCTAAACCTGTTCCCGTCAGCTGTCACTGCAACGCCTGATTGATGCAATCAGCTCCACCCTGCTGATCTCTGGTCAGCAGGCCCAGCTGTCCTCTCAACAAGTTCAGGAATCCTTCCCCACATCACATCTGTCCAGATCTCCACTGTGGTGTAGTTCTCGCTACACCCTGCAAAGATTATTACAAATACTCCTCAAATATTCCTTTACCGTTTCAAGATGTACACCATATATACAGTCATGGAAAAAATTATGAGACCACCCTTGTTTTCTTCAGTTTCTTGTTCATTTTAATGCCTGGTACAACTAAAGGTACATTTGTTTGGACAAACATAACGATAACCACAAAGATTGCTCATAAGAGTTTTATTTAAGAGCTGATATCTTACCATTTTCCATGGTTTTCTTGATTATAACCTAAATCACTTAAGTTTTACATCAATAGCTATGGCGTTGTACTGCCAAAAACACTGCTTTTATGCATTCAGTGTTTTCTATTCTGTCTGTTTTAGTCACATGATGACGTTTAGTGGTACCAGGTATTAAAATGAACAAGAAAGTGAAGAAAAAATGGTGGTCTAATAATTTTTTTCATGACTGTACATATGGTGTACATATGGTGTACACCACCATATGTACACCATAAAAAAGAGAAAAAAGATCAACTCATACTTGGATTGGTCTTCTTACCAGTTATTATCATTTTGTTTGCAAATCATCAGCTTCATCGTTTAACCTTGGCATGGTTTGATGTTTTTTCAGGAAAACCTATATTTTCATCCTCAAGAGAGTTTGACTGTAATAGGAGTAAACAGATGAAGAAGTTCAGTAATTAAATATTAATCATAGTTCTAGTTCTCATGTCAGGGAACAATGCCAAAGGTCCAGCATTTCAGCCTGTGGTTGTGAAAATGCTAAATGTCTGCTTTATTTGATTGGTCCATTCTGAAGTAACAAAACTGCAACGTGGCGGAGGGGTGAGAAGCTCAACCTGCAGCGTTCGCTCTAAGGTTTTGGTTGTGGCGTGATTTGGTTTTGGCTCGGCTGCAGGGTGGGGAGGTGGGGCAAAGGTTCAGGGAGCTGGTCCAGGTGAGTCTGATTAACGCAGCTGTGGGGCATCATGAAACCCTCTCACTGTCTTAATCTGCAGGGCGGTGCTTTCAGGACGGAGGTTCATCACCAACTCAGAGTTAGAATATTAACTCAAAGTCAACAAAGTCAGAGTTGCTGGTTTCAGATCACAGGTTTACAGTCGACTCTGAGTTAAGAGCACGAACTGCAACTATTAAAAGCCATCATCGATGGAGCACTGATATCATGTTTAGAGTTATAGCTTTTATCGCAACCATATCGTGAATTTGAAGACACTTTAGCGGAAAAGTAACATGGCTTCAGTGAAAAAATAAATATTTGGCGTGGGAGAGGTCACAGGGAGAGGAGAAGCTATTTAAAAAATCCCAAATTATAATGGAAGAGTATTTGGTGTGAAATAAGTGAGGGCAGGGCTGTGTCGTGTATGTAGGCTCTGTAACTGTGCAGAGAGTCTGCCAAACAGCCTGTCTGGATCCTTAAAATTATTCCCCGCTGCAAATGGTGCTCCAGTCTAACTAGTGCAGCCTCTTCATCAACAAAAGGACGTGTCATTGGTCACAATCATCTCTAAATTGTGCGCTATAAAATTAAGTACCTGCTGAAATTAAACCCATTCCAGCTTTATGAAGGGGAGACGGCAGAGAGGAACTCTGGGTTCACGGTCAGTGAGTTACTCTGGTGACAGACTCCCAGTTACCTCAGCGTCTGAAATGGAAAACCAGAGTTTTCCTCATTTATATATACTCCGACTTTCTTAAATAGGCCGAACAGGAGCCAGTCCTGCAAATCTGAGAAGGACACTGTATGTGCATTGAAATATTGTTGTGTTAGTAATACTGAGTTGGCAGTACGAGGCCTACAAGCACCTTCTGTGTAGGTGTGTGTTGAACAAACATCTTTAGAAAGACCATTAAGCCTTTCACTGTGTTTTAGGATTGAATGAACCAACAGTAGCTAGAGCATTACCACAGCAATAAAAAAACACTTCTTGTATTACATTCCTGCTAAATGATGACCCACTGCAACTTTAATGCTGTTGTAGGCAGTTACCTTTTTTTTTATATGTATATATAATTTAGCAAAATTGGACTAAGAGTCTCTTTCATATTTAAATACTGTGTAAATAGAGCAGTATGTAACCCCAGTCAGGGGACAGATTAAGCACAAAAAAAGAGCACATTAGTCTCTTGGTCACTAGAAGAAGAAATAGAAATAGAAATAGAAATAGAAAAAGAAATAGAAAAATGGTTTTAAACAGACTCAGTCAGGACAGTCGAGTATGAGGGCAACAGTTTTTTTCCTTTTAAATGGAAATGGACATATACCCATGCCCTCCTGATGGTGAGGATTCAAATCAAGCGGGAAAACTTTGTGAATGGAAATATATATATATACTAGTGCTGTCATGCGATTAAAAAAGTTGAGAGATTAATTAATCATGATCTGTCATTAATTAATCTAATTCATCTCTTTTTTAATCTCAACTAAAAATTGCTGAGAAAAACCCTCAACTTGAGGTATTTTTCATTTAAATTCATTATTTCATTATTGTGGCAGGATCAATATATAACAATAACAAGAAAATGGCTTTATAAAGTCATTTATTGACAGATGAAATGTTGAGTGTAGTTTGGCGAAGAGCTTTGCTATTGTTCGCTAAATTGCTAACGTCTTCGCCGCTAACGTTAGCTGTGGCTGCACGCGCGACAGGGTGCTTTGCATTGATGTGGTAAGCTAAACTTGAACCACTTCGGTGGTAATCAAACTCCTTCTTACAAAGAAGACATATCACTCTACCTCTATCAGTGTTGCCGTTGGGGCGTTTTTGAAATTTAAATTTCCAATTCATTGGACCGACAACTTTCAGATGCTTCTCCATTTTCACGTCTCCTACTCACCGCTCCTCACCTTGCCCTCCCAACCACAATAGGAGCCTATCAGCTTATGCTAAACCAGCCCAAACACAATGACAGCCAATCAATGTCCACTTCAGGGTGTGACTGACATATATGTCTGTGGTGACTGACCTACAAATGGATTTTATAAAAAGGCAACTCGCAAACAGGACCAGTGAAATTAGAGATTAAAAATTAGATTAATGTGATTAAATAAACTTAACGCGCTAAATATGTCTGTAAATAATTAGTCGCAATTAACGCGATAATGTGACACCCCTAATACACACATATATATATTTTTCCGAATGCAAATGCAACCCTGATTACAGAAACCAGCAGCGACAGCAGCAGGTCAAACTCTCGTTTTACCTTTGAACGTGAGGGAAGAGGAAGCGTAGGGCGGGAGCGCGCTAGCGAGGGCTCTACTTCATCAGAGATGCGAGGAATCCTTCCATCCTGTTTCCTGTGAAGCCAAGGAGGTTGGAGGGGTGAGAACAAAGAGACAGAGACAGAGAGAAATTACAAAAGTCTTGCGCAACTCTTTCATCCCAGCAGAGCAGATCGCCGAGTTCCTGCTACCATGAGAAAGGCGCTATTATTGCATGTTGCATTTCCTTTCTCAGAAGCAATTCAGAAAAGTCCTTTCTGTTGCATACGCACATATATGTCTTTCTCCCTTTATATAGATGTATAAATATGCGTATATATATATACATATTTTCCCATGAGCTATGCGGAAGGTGACGAGTGAAATTAAAGGCATCACTGTGAAATAGAAGTGATCAGGTGGAGGTGGAGGAAGACAAAGTAGAAACGAGGAAGAACAAAGTGAAAATTGATACAAAGCAATAGAAGAAAGGACTCTCAGCTTTCATCTCCTAACCTGCTACTCTCACCCCCCGCCTCCCCGCCCAGCAGTCCCCACACCCCATCCTGTCTGTGTGACTGGAGTGAATTACCAGTCTGACTAGGATTCTGGTCACAGCATATTACTTCACACTTCATCTCACACAACACTCAGCTGCTGGAGCTGGCAGCCCGTCTGTCCGTGGAACCCGTCCACAAACCCCTCAGCAGAGCTTGGAGAACAAAAGAAACACAACAGCAGCAGCAAGATCTGGTTTCCAGTTTAGAAACGGAGGTAAAACTGATGGAGAGGTGTGCACTCAGATTTCTTTCATTCTCCCATCAACGGGATCAAAACACAGTGGCTCAAAGCTGATATATGATCTTTTATCGAATGACCTCTTCTGACACACACTCCATTGTTATACGCTGGCGCTTTCATTACTGGAAAACAGCTTTGGAGAATCTACGAGTGAGAATGGCAGAGTCGTGAAAACAGACCCTGACCTGAAGAAAGGTTATAAAATCTGCTCCTGGCATACTGCAGGTTGGTGCCTTTGACCTCGACTGAGTTCAGATAAAAGACTACAAGGGCTGGATAAAACCAAACTACAGCAACATCAGCTCTTAAGAGTTAAGATTCATCTCACGTACAGCTGAAACACAGTGGAAATACAATGTGAAATACTTCCTATATAATAAATTAGACTAGTGATTCTCAAAGTGTGGGCCACGGCCCCCTGGTGGGCCGTCGTGGTACTGCAGGTGGGCCGTGAGCGGTCATTAAAATTAAACAAATGTGTTTTAAATCCTCGATCTTTTTTAAATAAGTTTTCAATTACTGTAAAATATTCATGACATGAATAAAAAAAACATTAAGAAGTAATAAAACAAACCAGTTAAGTGTTATTCTACTGTCATCTTAACTTAATATGACAAGTGTCACCTTTTTTGTTGACCCCTCACATTAATATCGGATTATGGTTCCTAGTCCTGTAAGTTGATCACAGTTGTGATTAAAGGTTTCGGTGGGCTGTGGAGATTTTTCACATTTCAAATTTGGCCTTGGTATTCTAAATAGGGCTGTCAAAGTTAATGCGTTAACGCGTGATTAACGCAAAATAATTTTAACGCAACTAATTTTATTAACCCGTGATTAACGCGGGCCGGCCGTTGATGTACAATAGTAGAGAGGAGAGTACGTGTTGCCTCCAGGCTTCATGACCCTCGGGCCCCGCCGTAGTTGTAGTCCTGTAGTCCTCCGTTTGTCAAAACAGGAAGCCATGCACTGAGGTCGACGTCCATGCCGCAGACAGACAGACGTAAATAAACCTTTCGTTAGAAGTAGCTGGGATAAAAAGATACTATTTTGAATGGTAAGTTCAGCTTCAAAACCTTGCCTGATGGCTAACTCCACAAGATAAATGTTGTTTGTGTTTACTGTCGATGTGAATTTAGTTACCACCGGAGTCCCGACTACTGAAATATCACTTGTTGGTTAATTAGAGCGCGGATGCAGAGAGCCCCCCCCCCCGTTTGAAGCAAACCACGAAAATATTTTGTATGAAGAACATAAGAGAAAATATTGAGTATATATATATATACAATATATAATGGATTTGGCATTGTAGCAATAAATAAACATGCATTTGTTTTGCATAAGGCAAGCATTTGTGTACTCTCATATTAGGCAAGGCAACTTTATTTGTAGAGCACAATTCATACACAAGGCAATTCAAAGTGCTTTACAGATGCATAAAATCACAAGAAGGCAAATAGAATCATTCCATACAAGCATAAAAAGAATCAATAATAAATAAAATTAATTAACAAAAAAATTAATTAATTAAATAAAAAATGAAGAGTGCAGATAAAATCGTTCCAGTCATCATCTTCACATCTAAACAGAACTGTTTTCAGCCTGGATCTGAACATTGTCAGAGTTCAGGTCTGTCTTACATCTTCTGGAAGACTGGTCCAGATTTTAGGAGCATAAAACTGAAATGCAGCTTCACCTTGTTTAGTCCTGACTCTGGACACCAGCAGGAGACCAGTACCTGAGGTTCTCAGAGTCCAGGTTGGTTCATATGGCTCTAACATGTCAGAGATGGACTTTGGGGATATGAAGAGACTTGAACAGAAGTAGAGCTGTTTTAAAGTCTATTCTCTGAGGGACAGGAAGTCAGAGACCTCAGGACTGGACTAATATGGTCATATTTCCTGGTTCTAGTCAGGACTCGTATTAATAAGAGTAATACAACTTGAAAAAGATCTGTATAAGGTAGATTTAGAACAGATAAAAATATGCGATTAATTTGCGATTAATCATGATTAATTATTGACAGTCATGCAATTAATCTGATTAATTATTTTGAGAAATTGACAGCCCTAATTCTAAAGTTTGGGAATGGCTGAATTAGACAATAAATTCTTCTGCACATGTAAAGTGAGAAACCCATTTCCTGAAAGGTTGTAGCCTTTTTTTTTTTTTAGCTGTCTCAGAACAACTTAATATTCATTAAACTTTACACGAAAGATCGATCATTCAGAAGCACGCGGTTGTCGTCGAGTAAACTGGGAAGTCTTTTTGTTCCGTCCCTGTGAGCATCAGACAGACACCAAGCATGTCATCTGCAGGAAGAGAAACGTGCTGCCAGGCAGTCTAATGGCTGTCAGCTGCGTCCTCCTGAATCAGAAATGATTTTCAGCTCTGTGCTTTGCCTTTCAAAATGAATCTTTGTAAACCCACAAGGATGGCTTTGGTTAACAGTCTGAAAGCTGAAGCAACTCGAAGGTGTGAGAGTTCTGAAGAGGACTTGCTGGAGATTGCATATTCCTCCAATCTCAGCCTCTCCATATTGGCTTCCTCTGTGGGATAGAATTTAAAATTATTCTCGCATACGAAGTCCTCAAGGATTGTCATAATTGAAAGACTTTATAGTTCTATATTATCCCGCCGGAGCACTTTGCTTTCAGGCTTGTGGTTCCTGGAGTTTCCAGTGCGACGGCAGAGCAGTCAGCGGTTCGGTTATCAGACGCCGTCCTCGTGGAAAACAGCTCTCAGTTCAGGAGGCAGAGATCCTCTTTACCTATATTTAGAGGGTTAGGCTGATAGGCTCAAAACTTCCCTTCTTGATAAAGCTTGTAGTCAGGTGCTAGTTCTGAGCTATTCCTTCGGTCCTGCTGCTATGGCCGAGACCTCCCATTATTCACTGGGGACTTTTCCTCAGATTGCTTTCTTAAGTCTCTATTGTTGTCATTGACTTTGTCTTTTGTACGTCTGGCCTAACGCATTCATGTTTCTTGGGGTCTCTGTCTATGAAGACTAGAGCTGAGCGATTTTATCGATACTGTGATATATATATATATATATGTCGATATTTTATAGAGTATCGATTTTTCAGCCGCGGGTATCCATATTCTAAGCTTCTTTCAAAACCCCCGTGTCCCATCTGTTTGATGCACTGTTTAAATAAATAAAACTATTTTCTCAACAAATCTTTTATTCATTTTGTCCAAAATTTCAAGCTGCCTGTTAGCCATATAATGTGTAATTGATGCTTTCAGTTCAATTAATTCAGACAAAGTCTGTAGCGAACGCTGAAACATAAACCTTTTTTTTTTGTGTATTTATTTATTTTTATATTTAATATTTATTTCATATTTTATGGAAAAAATTTTGATTTGGAAATATTTTTGATTATTTCTGTATACTTGGTATATACTGGATAATTGTTTAATTAACGTCACGTGACCACGTCATCAGTCAGGTTATTACATGGTCTCGTGCTTTTGGTCAGAGTGTGCAAGCGTTACATGGAAAGCTACACGGACTAAATTGATCATCATCAGGGATACATCCCACCCCGGCAACCACCTGTTTGACCTGCTACCCTCAGGCAGGCGGTACAGGTCACACAAAACCCGGACAAACAGACTCAGAGACAGTTTCTTTCCGCAAGCCATCACTGCAATGAACAATTACAAATGAAACAATACAAAACTGCACTACTACTGCACTATTTTATTTATGGGACTTATGTGCAATAACATTCACTCATTCATTCAAGTGAATGTCTACTGAACAGTTTTTTAATGTACATATATTTACACAGCACCTGCCACTTTTTATATCTATATTTATATCTTATTCCTACTTTATTTTATTCTATACAAATGCACCGCGGAGATGCACTCAAATTTCGTTGTATGCAATTACAATGACAATAAAGGCGATTCTGATTCTGATTCTGATTCTGATTCTGATGAAGAAAGGGACCTTTAGCAACTCCTAACCTTCTGGTTGGAAGGGCACACGGTATGGACATTTGTTTAAAATTCTTTGTATATGTGTAAGATATGTTTTTGCATAAATATTTATATTATAAGTTTAAGCTAAGCAGTTCATAGAAACATGACGGTTTCACTGATGTATGTTTGCCACCGTGTATTTCATTGCAGTGTTCACGGTGGTCTTGGGCGTTTGTATTGCAGAAAATCCTGTAATAAACGTTTGAACCATCTGTCGGAGCGTTGCGCTTTTATCCACCAGTAAAGAAAAGTTGGGAGCAGCTACAGTGAACACGTGAACCGCGCGTGTGCAGCTCAGCCCGAGAACATTGAGGGACATCGCGCGCTACATGGTGTCGGCTCTGCCTCGAGGACAAAGATTTAGACGGTGCTGTTTCCACAAGTCACCACAAGAGGGCAACTGCGGCCGTGGTCGTGAATGGATTCAGCAAGCCCTTGGCTTTCAGGTTTTCCCAGTTAATGAGAAACGAACATTATAACTTGTACATATTTAAATTATTGTGAAAGGCCATTGTGTGCATATTTTGTGTGAATGTTTCAGGCCTTTGTTAATAGGTAATTTTATATTCCGATTCTGCTTTTCTTGTTTGGTTTAACATGTATGTGATTGGTATTTGAATTTAATTGTGAGGATTATTTGTAGTATAAGCTCTACAAAGGGGTTTAAGATTTAATTACTACTTTATAGTGTATTAAAAGTGTCATAACAGTTTCAAAAAAATGGATGAATGCAAACAGAAGGCTCTTGCACTTGAGGGAGTAATACAGGCTCTTGAAGAAGAAAAAATAGAATTACAAACCAAGTTAGATACTGAAACAGATGCAGAATTAAAAGAAGAAATAACAAAACGCCTGATTGAAATTGAGAGTAGTCTGCAAACTCAAAGTGTAGAGAGCCAGGAACCAACTTTTCAACCTGAAGAACTAAGTACTCAACCTGAGCAACTGAGGCGATCAGAAAGAGACCGAAACCCAACTGAAAGGTGGCTGGCCTATGCTAAAAGATGAGAGTGCAAAAAAGGAAAGAAAGTTCATGTTAACTTATGTAAGCTTCAAAGGTGAGGTTCAGTACACCAGGAGCAAACTCAAAGGAGAATGTGAGAAAGACGTACTTGAAGATATGATCACTACTTTGGAAGAATATGAGTCACACTTAAAGCAGGTGTATGAAAGCTTACGTGCATTGACAACACCAAGTCAAGACATAAGACGGCGAATGGATAGCTGTACTTCAGTGACTAAAGAAGTAGTTGCTCTGCTGAAAATGCGCTGCTCAGAAGTAGGCAAAGAGTTTGATGCAGCTGCAGTAAAGCAATCACTCTCTAAACTACTTCAGAGAGAAGAAGCGAGATCGATATATGGATCCACTGTATCAAGGGCTAGTGTGGATAGCGTAGCAGAAAGTCAGGTTTCAATAAAGAGAGCAGAAGCAGCAGCACGCTTAGCATCAAAACGTGCTGAAATAATCAGAGAGAGTGAAATAGCTGCGCAAAGAAAGGAAGTGTTTGAACAGCAAGAAAAATTGAAAATGCTGGAAAATCAAAGGGATCTGGAAGCTATGCAGGCTGAATATGATGTTTATGCAGAGGAGGAAACGAAAATGAATGTTGAAATAGGAGAGAAGAAAGAAATAAGTCTGCCTCCAAGTCAGCCAAAAGGAGAAAAGAAAGAAGTAACTCTGCCTCCAAATAAGCCCCGAACTTGGCATGATACAGCTCCATATGCTCAGATTCCCCAGGCCACATCAGGCACTCCTCATTCTGAAAAACAATCAGAGCAAAAATTGAGTGAAACGTCACTAGTGCAAGCCTTCAAAGACTCTCTGATAATGACAAGACTTCCGGCACCTGAGCCGTCCGTGTTTACTGGTGATCCTCTCAAATTCACTGAATGGCGGACCAGCTTTAAAGCATTGATTGAGACTTCATGTACAAACTCAGCACATAGACTGTTTTATCTCAGAAAATACATAAGTGGAGATGCACTGTCTGTGCTAGAAGGTACTTTCTACAGAAGTGATGATGAAGCATATACACAAGCATGGGATGCACTGAACAAGCGCTATGGCCACCCATTCATAGTGCAAAGAGCCTTCAGAGGAAAACTTAGTAGCTGGCCCAAGATAGGACCAAAAGAGCCACTAAAATTAAGAGAGTTCAGTGATTTCCTTGTGTCATGCAAAAATGCAATGCCTCACATATCAGGTCTGAAAGTTCTGGATGATTGTGAGGAGAATCAAAGACTGCTCCAGAAACTTCCAGACTGGGCAACAGCTCGATGGAATCGAATTGTCACCAAGGAATTGGATGATGGCAAGCCATATCCAAGTTTTGAAGAGTTCTCAAACTTCTTAGCCGAGGAGGCACGCATTGCCTGCAACCCTGTGTCCTCACTTCACGCTTTGAAAAGGACAGAGGAGAAAGCAGGCACAGAAGTGAAACGCATCAAAGCCAGAACCCTAGTAACAACAACAAAGGTTGCTCAAGGGAAAGGTCCCTCAGCTAAGGATTCAGGTGAATCAGCAGGCTCGACGTTTAATCCATCTACAGCTCAAGTTAAGAAGCAAATAAAATGCATATGCTGTCAGCAGAACCACTTCATTTACAAATGTGAAAGGTTTGCTGCTCTGAGTCTTGATGAGAAGAAAGCATTCGTCAAAACCAACAATATGTGCTTTGCTTGCTTGAGAGTTGGCCATGTTGCAAAGGATTGTCGGAAAAGGGCTACTTGCAATGTTTGTAGAAAGAGCCATCCAACTCCGTTGCATGACGAACCAGCTCAAGAAGAAAAGCTTGAAGCAAGTCAACAGAAAGACAGTTCCTCTACTGCTTTGTGTAGTGTGAACATGACCAATTCTGACCACACATCAATGATAGTCCCAGTGTGGCTGTCTACTGATGTCAAGAATAGCCCAGAAATCTTGGTATATGCTCTGTTAGACACACAAAGTAGCAACACATTTGTTTCTGAAGATGTGTGTGAGAAACTTGAGGCACATACTGAACCTGTTAAACTCAAGTTGTCAACAATGACTGGCAGGTCAATAGTGAATTGTCACAGAGCCACTGGGTTAAAGGTCAGAGGATACAGTTCCAAAGAAAGCATTGAATTACCACCAGCATACACTCGAGAAGATATCCCATTGGAGAAGACCAGCATTCCAACTCGGGAAACAGCCAAAGCATGGACACACTTGCTTAGCATAGCTGACGAGATGTCAGACTTACTAAGCTGTCCTGCTGGACTGCTAATAGGCTATGACTGTGCCAGAGCTCTAAAGCCAGAAGAAGTGGTGTCAGGAGCTGAGCATGAGCCATACGCAGTGAAAACACACCTCGGGTGGAGCGTGGTTGGTGCCCAAACCCCTACTACTGGTGGACGAACAAATGCTGGATTCTGCTATCGCATCTCTGTGAAAGAAATTCCACCTATTACACCTGCATGTGCGATTAAGGCACTTGAGAGAGATTTTCAGGATACAAATCCTACAGATGGAGCAATCTCTCAAGAAGATATTCAGTTCTTGCAAATACTGAATGAGGGAATTCATCACAATGACAATGGTCATCTAGAGATGCCTCTACCCTTTAGAGAGCGGCCTCAGCTGCCTAACAACAAACATCTAGCCACAGTTAGGCTGAAACATCTGAAAGGGAAGATGGATAAAAATCCCAAATATAAGTCGGACTATGTACAGTTCATGGTCAATGTTTTCAAAGATGGTGATGCAGAGGAAGTAAATGCAACACTTGAAGTCGGGAATACCTGGTACATCCCACACCATGGTGTGTACCACCTGCGAAAACCAGAGAAGATAAGAGTAGTCTTCGACTGTTCTGCCAAATACCAGGGCACTTCATTGAATGACCACCTCCTCACGGGACCTGATTTAACCAATGCTTTGACTGGAGTGCTGTGTCGGTTCCGACAATATCCAATTGCAATCAACTGCGATGTTGAGAAAATGTTCCATCGCTTTCATGTTACTCCAGAAGATCGGGATTTCATGAGGTTCCTGTGGTGGGAAAATGGGAACACAATGACTGAGCCGAAAGAGTACCGCATGAGGGTGCACATATTTGGTGCGGCATCATCGCCAGGATGTGCAAATTACGGCATGAAATATCTCGCCACCAAGTATGAGCATGAGTACCCCATGGCAGCAAGTTTCATCCGAAGGAACTTTTATGTGGATGATGGACTTGCTAGTCTGGATACAGTTGAGAGAGCCAAGCAACTTGTCCATGAAGCAAGAGAAGTCTGTCAGAAGGGACAACTGCGCCTGCACAAGTTTGTTTGCAATAACAGAGCTGTCCTGGAGACCATTCCAGAAAGTGAGCGTGCTGTAAAAGTCAAGGATGTGGATTTGAACTACACAGAACTACCAGCTCAGAGAGTGCTAGGAGTGAAGTGGAACATAGAAATGGATGTCTTTTCATTCAATGTTGTCCAGCAAGAAAGAACAGCCACTCGACGAGGCATCTTATCCACAGTTGCCACCTTATATGATCCGCTAGGATTTCTGGCCCCTTACATCTTGACTGGAAAAAGAATCTTGCAAGAAATGTGCAAGCGAGGTGTCGGCTGGGATGAGCCGGTCCCGCCAGAACTAAGGCCAAAGTGGGAGACATGGCTCAATGACCTCTATAATCTTCAAAACATCCAAATACCAAGGTGCTTTGTTCCCAGCTATATTGGCACGATCCAGAAGATTGAGCTGCATCACTTTTCTGATGCCAGTAAGGATGGCTATGGGCAGTGCTCGTATATCAGGATTGTAGCTGAAGAACGAGTGCATTGCACTTTAGTTATGGCCAAGGCTAGGGTAGCACCCATGAAGATTGTGAGTATCCCACGTCTGGAGCTCACCGCTGCCACAATCTCTGCAGCCGTAAGCAAAATTCTGCGAGAAGAGCTTGACCTGAGGATAGATGAAGAGTACTTTTGGACGGATTCGCAAGTCGTATTGGGTTACATCAAGAACGATGCTCGTCGTTTTCATGTTTTTGTAGCGAATCGAATCCAAAAAATCAAAGATGCTACTGACCCCAATCGATGGTTTTACATCGAGACAAGTCAAAACCCGGCAGATCATGCATCTAGAGGACTCAAGGTGGCAGATCTAATGTCATCAGATTGGCTGAAGGGACCCAAGTTCTTGTGGGAACAGGAAATTGTGACCAATCCAACATCCCCAGAGCTTCTCATAGGTGACCCAGAGGTCAAAGTCTTGAAAACTGATGTTGTGAAGGAAAATGACCTCTTGGAAAGGTTGGCAAGATTTTCAGACTGGGTCACATGCCTTAATGTCATTGCTCGCATCCAGAGGCTGGCTCATAGAGACATATCTGGGCCTGTTACTGTAGAAGAGCGAAAGAAAGCGGCTCTCATGCTGATCAAAGTGGCACAAAGGGAAGCATTTGGAAAAGAGCTGAAACTGCTGAGTCAATCACAAAAATTCAGGAAAACTCATAAAATGTATGAGCTTGACCCATTTCTTGAGGACGGAGTGCTCAGAGTTGGTGGCAGGTTAAGAAGATCATCAGCTTCACTGGGGTTCAAACATCCCGTAATACTCCCAAAGGAAGGCATAGTAACACAACTAATACTTGACCATTGCCATAAAAAAAACACAACATCAAGGCCGAGGACAAACATTGAATGAACTCAGAGCCAGTGGCTACTGGATAATGGGTGCCAGTAAAGTTGTAGCCAGGCACATCAAGAGTTGTGTGACATGTAGGAGAGTGCGGGGCCGAACTGAAGAACAGCGCATGGCTGACTTGCCTGTTGATCGACTAGAGCCGTCTCCTCCTTTCTCTTACACAGGCATTGACTGTTTTGGCCCTTTCTACACAAAACAAGGTAGAAAAGAGTTCAAAAGGTATGGGCTGTTGTTAACATGCTTAAGCTCACGGGCTATTCATATTGAGATGCTCGAGGACCTGACAACCGATGCATTTCTAAATGCATTAAGATGCTTCATAGCAATAAGAGGAACAGTCAGACAAATCAGATCGGACCAAGGTACGAATTTCTTAGGAGCAAAGAATGAAATGAGAAAGTGCTTGTTGGAACTTGACAAGGAAAGGATCACGACTTATCTCGCAAGAAAGGAATGTGACTTCCTTATGAATGTTCCCGAAGCCAGTCATATGGGAGGCATATGGGAGCGTCAGATACGCACGACCAGGAGTGTGATGAGCTCTGTTCTTGCTCAGGCAAAAGGACGACTGGATGACTCCTCATTAAGAACTTTTTTCTATGAGGCCATGTCTATAGTTAACAGTCGCCCACTGACAACTAACACCCTCTCTGATCCCAAAAGTGCTGAACCCTTGACACCCAACCACTTGCTTACCTTGAAGCCTATGGTACCCCTTCCACCTCCAGGAAAGTTTGTTCAAGAAGATCTGTATGCAAGAAAAAGATGGCGCAAAGTGCAGTATCTCTTAGAACTGTTCTGGAGCAGGTGGCGCCGAGAATACTTATCCAACATCAGCCTTCGACAGCAGTGGCATACAACCAGACGAAATGTGCGGGTTGGAGATGTAGTCATTGTTCGGGATGAAAACACTCCTAGAAATGAGTGGCCACTAGCTAAGGTTGTTGAGGCACAGAAAGATGATGATGGTCTTATGCGAAAGGTGAAAATACAAGTAGGTCAAAGTAAGTTAGGACCTAAAGGTGAGCGCTTGACACAACCCTCGTTTCTTGAGCGCCCAGTTCAGAAGTTAATTATGTTAGTTGAAAATAGGTCAAAATAGTTTAGCATTAAAATTAGAATGAGAATAATAAGTCTCCTTATTTAGCAATCTATTCATTAGAATTTATGGGTAAAGATTGAGTTTCAAGTTATTGGAAAATTACATGGTTTATTTCTTTGAATATGTTGAAAGTAAAACCTTTTGTAATTTTGGTGGCAGTGTAGTGAACGCTGAAACATAAACCTTTTTTTTTTGTGTATTTATTTATTTTTATATTTAATATTTATTTCATATTTTATGGAAAAATTTTGATTTGGAAATATTTTGATTATTTTCTGTATACTTGGTATATACTGGATAATTGTTTAATTAACGTCACGTGACCACGTCATCAGTCAGGTTATTACATGGTCTCGTGCTTTTGGTCAGAGTGTGCAAGCGTTACATGGAAAGCTACACGGACTAAATTGATGAAGAAAGGGACCTTTAGCAACTCCTAACCTTCTGGTTGGAAGGGCACACGGTATGGACATTTGTTTAAAATTCTTTGTATATGTGTAAGATATGTTTTTGCATAAATATTTATATTATAAGTTTAAGCTAAGCAGTTCATAGAAACATGACGGTTTCACTGATGTATGTTTGCCACCGTGTATTTCATTGCAGTGTTCACGGTGGTCTTGGGCGTTTGTATTGCAGAAAATCCTGTAATAAACGTTTGAACCATCTGTCGGAGCGTTGCGCTTTTATCCACCAGTAAAGAAAAGTTGGGAGCAGCTACAAAGTCATTGGAACACTCACAAGACGTCACCAATTTCAATTTGTCTCGTTAAAATCTTTCGGAAAATGATGTAAATGTATTGTAAGATGAATATTGATATATATCGTACCGTGAGCCAAATATCGTGTATCGTATCGTGAGATTAGTGTATCGCTGCAGCCCTAATGAAAACAGGTGTCCGCCTCTCCTGAGTCGGTTTCTTCCTAAAGTGTCTTACAAAAGGGAATATAATATTTTCCTCAACTACCATGAAAGCTAATATTATCCTTTGTCCTGGTTGCCTCTCCACAGTCAGGGAACATGCAGGTGACACATGACACGAACCTTAAACAATGAACATTCTGTGTTGCACCTGTGAAACAGTACTATAGCATAAACAAGAACATTTATATATATGTTGCAACATATTATCTCAACACCAGATCAAATAATATTTAAACCAAGAATGTACAAATGTTGTGCAACAATAATGAAATGATAAAAATTGCTCTTTTGCATTCCTTTTCACTGATGCCTGGCATCCCAACTATCCTCAAGACAAGTCTGTTTCCTCAGCGAGGCTGCTTTTATGAACCCACATTATATGAATACAATTATAATAAACTGGAATGGCTAATTTTATAAATGGATTACAGTAAATTTGATTTAACTGAAATGTCTCTTGATTTAACTGGACTGTATTTAACTTGAGCTTAAACTGAAAGTGCACGGAGATGACTTATGTTGTGAGCTGAGGCTAAGAGGGAACTGAGAGCACGCAGACATGTCCTCTCACAGACAGCAGACTTTATCAAATAAAATCCTAACAAACACAATGAGGATACCAGCTGTGTGGATTTAGTAAGCCTAAAATTATAGGGGAATGTTTTCCAGCTTATCTGCTGCTCCGAGGGCACTGAAGTGCACCAGCGCAGTCGATCAATTATTACGATGCAAAAAAAAAAAGTGTGAGGAGAGAGTGAGGAGTAGAGTCTGGGCCCCAGCCACACTTATCTCGCTGCCTCGTCCACAGCCAAGCTTCTTAGTCAGGAGCCCAGGTGAGACATTTGATTTTCCCTCTTCAGATACATTTGATTAACCTTTCGAAGTCTTACCGATATAAATGTACACAAGGATAATGAGAAAAGAAAGAAGGAAGAGGTAAATCACAGCACCCTCTGTGAAACGAAACGCGCTCCCCCAATGAAAGTTAATAAACGTTCCATGATGATATGCAGTTTTTTTTAGCTGAGCCGTTTACTTTAAAAAAAAAATCCATTCACGAAGCAGTTACCGATGCTGCATCTATCCGTGTTGCACACATGATTAACAGTTCCTTCCTCTTTTATCCGCATATTGAGGTTTTTTTTTTTATCACATCCGCACGGCAAATAGAAACATAATTTAGCCCCCGAATCAATGAAAAACAATCCCAGAAACTCAAATTGGTGCATGAAATTAGACAAAAATTACAGGAACTGTTAACTTGTGTTACCTTGAAGGGAAATTAAGGATTTTGGACAAAATGATGACCTCCAGATGCCAAAATAAAGGAGATAACACAGTAATCTCTTGTTAAAGTCCATCAGATCTAATGAAACTTTGTAAGACCCTGGAGTGCAGAGCATGGTGCTCTGTTCAGCTGCAGACTGGCATCTGGTCAAAAATTAAGTTAATTAAAGGCTCATTAGAAAACCTTTCCTGAGTCCTCAACACAAAATGAACCATTAAACAATAACAGTTGATCATCTGAGGCGACCTACACACATACAAAGCAGCTTACATTTTAGGAAGAAGTCTTTAGGACTGATGAAATTGAAATACAAGCATTTACATGATGATCAAAGGTACAGAATATTAGGAGAGAGGTCGGCAGAAAATGTTGTTCAGGCCAAAGTCTGTTTAAATGCCCAGATAAACGAGTGAACAACAGGAAGCCCAAGATTATCAGAGAGCTGCAAGATTTTTCTTAAGGACAAGGCAGAAAGCTGCAAAGAAGAAGCAAAAAGTAAATGGATAGACCACCTCTATTGAGAAAAGCCAAGACTGTTGCTATCCCAAAATTGACCCAACACCACCAAAGAGCTACAGACGGATTTCCCTCCTCGTCATAACCTACAAGCTCTATGAGAGGCTCCTACTCCAACCCCTAACGCCACTTATCGACTCCGGGCTCACCAAAGATCAAGCTAGCTTCCGTCCTGGCCGCTCCTGTGCTACACAGCGAATGAACCTCACCCAACACATTGAGGATGGATTTGAGTGCAAACTCATCACTGGAGAAGCTTTCATAGACCTCACCGCTGCCTTTGATACTGTCCACCACTGCGCTATGAGCAGGAAACCTTTGGACATGGCTGGCGACCTCAACATCTGCCAAGTCATGAAAAGTCTCCTCAACAACCTTTGCACCTTTGTTCCACTAAATGACAAGAAGAGCAAATGGAAAGCCTGAAAGAATGGCATACCACAAGGCAGCGTACTGGCCCCTCTCCTCTTCAATATCTACACCAACGACCAACCACTCCCCCCACACTGCTGCCACTTCATCTATGCAAATGACCTCTGCGTCACCACCCAGCATCCATAAAATCAAACCCATCCTGGAAAGTGCCCTCCAAGAGATGTCCATCTACTACAATAACAACCACTTGAAACCCAACCCATCAAAATCCAGCTATGAAGTTTCCATTTGAAAAACTGAGACGCGGGAAGAGAACTGAACATTTCATGGGATGACCACAAACTCTTGAACCATCCCCATCCTGTGTACCTTGGAGTTACACTCGACAGGACAGTCTCCTTTAAAACCCACCTCCAGAACACCAAAGCCAAGGTCAACACCCGCATTAACATCCTGCGCAAACTGGTCAACTCAAAGTGGGACGCTGATCCACCAACCATCCGTGCAACGGCCCTAGCCCTGTTCTTCTCCACAGCTGAGGATGGCTGCTTAAACTGGAGCCCCTCCCACCACACCAAACTGGTAGACATGGCCATCAACATCACCTGCCGCATCATCATCATAAAGACAACGCCAGTCCTGTTGCCCAAGATGAGCGGAGAGCACAGAAGTCCGACCCGAGGCACCCCCCGTACGGACACATGGCACCCACCACCAGACTTAAATCCAGAGCCAGTTTCCTTCACACAGTCCCTCCTCTCCAGTCCACCAAAGAAACAGTGGCTGTGCAGCAGTAGAGACGATGTCCCACCTGCTGGAACGTGACGGCGCCCCCCCAGTGGAGCCCTCAGGACCCGGCTGAACCGACTCCATCAGCTGCGTCCTGTGCTAGGCACTGGCAGAATGACATGTAAGACTGCAAGACTACTCGAAGATGAAAAATAGATAGAAAAAAAAAATACACTAACCAAACATGTAGGCTGCTGAAACTTCTATTATTCCGAAGAAACACATCAGTTTACTGTTCTGTGACTCATTTATCTCAGTTTTGATTTAACATTTTCACTGGAGTGATCAAACTGTGTCCTGTAAGAAGAGGGCAGATGGTGACAAGAGCCAGCGCTATCTGAAAATAACATGAAGAAAATAGACGAGAGAGAAAACAAGCAAGAAAAAAATCCACCATCAGGGACTTTCAGGGCCTTTGCTTCATGGGATACAACACTTTCCAAGACAATCGCCTGTTTTTATTTTCACTCCTGGCAGCCGAGGGTTTCTAAAAGGGACACAAGACATTCAGAAACTAAATCCACCAATTAATCCCGTGCTTAGAGGCAGCAGCCTCCATGGAGTCCTGGGTCGTGATCTTTGGCAGGATTTTCTGCCGACCAATCAGACTGCGGTCTGCGCAGTGCCATCACATACTAATGAGCTCCACAAACGGGATTTGAAACTTACGATTGGGTGGGATGGATTAGCAGCGCTCTGGATTCTCAGAGCACACAGATGACCAATCAGCCACAACAGATAAGTTTACATGGTGCGGGTCAAGCAATCTGCTGTCCAATACTATATCTATATATATATATATATCTATATCTATACACACATGGACAAAATTGTTGGTACCCCTCAGTTAAAGAAGGAAAAACCCACAATTCTCACTGAAATCACTTGAAACTTACAAAAGTAACAATAAATAAAAATTTATTGAAAATCAAATAATCAAAATCAGCCATCACTTTTGAATTGTTGATTAACATAATTATTAAAAAAAACAAACTAATGAAATAGGGCTGGACAAAAATGATGGTACCCATAACTTAATATTTTGTTGCACAACCTTTTGAGGCAATCACTGCAATTAAACGATTTCTGTATTTGTCAATGAGCGTTCTGCAGCTGTCAACAGGTATTTTGGCCCACTCCTCATGAGCAAACTGCTCCAGTTGTCTCAGGTTTGATGGGTGTCTTCTCCAAATGGCATGTTTCAGCTCCTTCCACAGATGTTCAATGGGATTCAGATCTGGGCTCATGGAAGGCCACTTTAGAATAGTCCAACGCTTTTCTCTCAGCCATTCTTGGGTGTTTTTGGCTGTGTGTTTTGGATCGTTGTCCTGTTGGAAGACCCATGACCTGCGACTGAGACCAAGCTTTCTGACACTAGGCAGCACATTTCTCTTCAGAATGCCTTGATAGTCTTCAGATTTCATTTTACCTTGCACACATTCAAGACACCCTGTGCCAGATGCAGCAAAGCAGCCCCAAAACATTACTGAGCCTCCTCCATGTTTCACCGTAGGGACAGTGTTCTTTTCTTCGTATGCTTGGTTTTTGAGTCTATGAACATAGAGTTGATGTGCCTTACCAAAAAGCTCCAGTTTGGTCTCATCTATCCAAAGGACATTCTCCCAGAAGCTTTGTGGCTTGTCAACATGCATTTTTGCAAATTCCAGTCTCGCTTTTTTATGATTTTTTTCAGCAGTGGTGTCGTCTCCCATGAAGTCCACTTTGGCTCAAACAACGACGAATGGTGCGATCTGACACTGATGTACCTTGGCCTTGGAGTTCACCTTTAATTTCTTTGGAGGTTGTTCTGGGCTCTTTGGATACAATTCGAACGATCCGTCTCTTCAATTTGTCATCAATTTTCCTCTTGTGGCCACGTCCAGGGAGGTTGGCTACTGTCCCATGGGTCTTGAACTTCTGAATAATATGAGCCACTGTTGTCACAGGAACTTCAAGCTGTTTAGAGATGGTCTTATAGCCTTTACCTTTAAGATGTTTGTCTATAATTTTTTTTCGGATGTCCTGGGACAATTCTCTCCTTCGCTTTCTGTTGTCCATGTTCAGTGTGGTACACACCTTTTCACCAAACAGCAAAGTGACTACTTGTCTGCCTTTAAATAGGCAGACTGACTGATTATGAGTTTGGAAACACCTGTGATGTCAATTAAAGGACACACCTGAGTTAATCATGTCACTCTGGTCAAATAGTTTTCAATCTTTTATAGAGGTACCATCATTTTTGTCCAGCCCTATTTCATTAGTTTGTTTTTTTAAATAATTATGTTAATCAACAATTCAAAAGTGATGGCTGATTTTGATTATTTGATTTTCAATAAATTTTTATTTATTGTTACTTTTGTAAGTTTCAAGTGATTTCAGTGAGAATTGTGGGTTTTTCCTTCTTTAACTGAGGGGTACCAACAATTTTGTCCACGTGTGTATAGATATATATATATATATTAGGGCTGTCAATTTCTCAAAATAATTAATCAGATTAATCGCATGACTGTCAATAGTTAATCATGATTAATCGCAAATTAATCGCATATTTTTATCTGTTCTAAATCTACCTTATACAGATCTTTTTCAAGTTGTATTACTCTTATTAATACGAGTCCTGACTAGAACCAGGAAATATGACCATATTAGTCCAGTCCTGAGGTCTCTGGCTTCCTGTCCCTCAGAGAATAGACTTTAAAACATCTCTATTTGTGTACAAGTCTCTTCATGGCCCCAAAGTCCATCTCTGACATGTTAGAACCATATGAACCAACCTGGACTCTGAGAACCTCAGGTAGTGGTCTCCTGCTGGTGTCCAGAGTCAGGACTAAACAAGGTGAAGCTGCATTTCAGTTTTATGCTCCTAAAATCTGGACCAGTCTTCCAGAAGATGTTAGACAGACCTGAACTCTGACAATGTTCTGATCCAGACTGAAAACAGTTCTGTTTAGATGTGAAGATGATGACTGGAAGGATTTTATTTGCACTCTTCAGTTTAAATTTAATTAATTATTTTTTTTATTAATTAATTTTATTTATTATTGATTATTTTTATGCTAGTATGGAATGATTCTATTTGCCTTCTTGTGATTTTATGCATCTGTAAAGCACTTTGAATTTCCTTGTTTACGAATTGTGTTCTACAAATAAAGTTGCCTTGCCTAATATGAGAGTACACAAATGCTCGCCTTATGCAAAACAAATGCATGTTTATTTATTGCTACAATCCAAAATCCATTATATATTATATTATGTTCTTCATACAAAATATTTTCGTGGTTTGCTTCAAACGGGGGGGGGGGGGGGGGGGGGGGGGGGGGCTCTCTGCAACAGCGCTCTCATTACCCGACAAGTGATATTTCAGTAGTCGGGACTCCGGTGGTAACTAAATTCACACGACAGCAAACACAAACAACATTTATCTTGTGGAGTTAGCCATCAGGCAAGGTTTTGAAGCTAAACTTACCATTCAAAATAGTATCTTTTGTATCCATTTTTATCCCAATTACTGCTAACGGAGGTATGTTTACGTCTGTCTGTCTGTCTGCGGCATGGCCGTCGACGTCAGTGCATGGCTTCCTGTTTTGACAGGACTACGGAGGACTACAGGACTACAACTACGGCAGGGCCCGAGGCTCAATAAACCTACTCTCCTCTCTACTATTGTACATCAACGGCCAGGCTAAGGCTCGCGTTAATCCGCATTAAAAAAATTAGTTGCGTTAAAATTATTTTGCGTTAATCACGCGTTAACTTTGACAGCCCTAATAAATAATATATATATATATATATATATATATATATAATATATATATACATATATATATATATATATACATAGATATATACATATATATATATATATATATATATATATATGTATGTATATATATATTTTTTTAAAATCTGGTGGCATGTAGCTTATTATTTGGACTGAGAATTATATCTGCCTGTCCCATAAGTGACAGTACTGTTTGGTTTGGTGACAGGGCTTAAAATACCCATTAAAAAAAAAAAACTAGAAAAGCACTCGGAGAGCGCAGATCTCCGCCAAGCGCAACAATTCCCCCATATAGTGATTTACAGATTGCGATAAAATTCGCCTTCTAGATCAGATCTGGATGAGTCTTTGAAATTTGATAGAGGTTCCCATTGTCAATTCCTAAGTCAAATTTCATGAGTTTTGGGCAATAATTAACGGAGATATTGAGAAACAAAATTTTCGGCCCCATTGACCGCAATGTTATCAAAAATTTTAAAGTGATCCAGAATCCAGGATTTCTTCTGGATCACACCCAAAATGAAATCAGTTCTTCCTTTTCCAATTTCTGATAACCCCTGAAAATTTTATCAAAATCCATCCATAACTTTTTGAGTTATCTTGAACACAGACAGATAAACGCCGGCTAAAACATAACCTCCTTGCCGGAGGTAACAATAAGTAACATAAGGGTTGACTATGGATGAAATAGCTCTTAATATAAGAAGGACCTGTTTCTATTAAATACATACTAACTGTTATATGCTGCTGAGCAAAGAATAAATGGTCAGAGTTGGGCAAAGAAAGAGCAATGATTATTTAATGAACTTAGACTAGAGCTGCTCTTAAATTCAGCACATGAACATGGATGATTTCTGATTACCGGTTGTTATATAACTGAAATATAATTGGATCGGTCTGTATATAACTGGACTTGTATTGGGTTTGTCTGCGTTATCTATAAAGCGCCCAGAGAAGCCTTTTTGCTGTGAATTGACTCTGTACTGACAGAGAAATATTGCTGCTGCTCGCCAAACAGCTGAAACGGTAAACTATTTGATCTACAGGCACATCTGGGAGGCTCTTCAGAGATCTTTAGCGATGCGCAGCGACTCCTCCAACAAAAAGTGTTGACCTCGAGCTAGTTTCCTGCTGCACGCGTCCGGCCAAAATGATGCATCGGTTTCTTTTGCAGACAAAACGTAGCCATCAGCGCTGCGGGAACAGCAAGAGTCAAATGTTGTTTGCTCAAGTGCCGTTATGATGGAGTAACCTCGTCCGCTGATGGTAGCATCTTCGCCGATTAAATGGGTTTAGCAGAAAAATGTCCTTCAGCAAAAAGACCTTCAGTATGTTTCATTATTACTGAGATCGGACGTACTTCCCATTGCTTGAATACTCTGCCCCAAGTGAGCCGTGATTTATGCGTGCAGCCAGAGAAAGAGCAGACCCACTTAGAAGTATCACAAAGATCAGGCTCTGCCCAGTTCTGTTCAATGCAATCAGTGACAGGATGTCAGATCTGACCAGTCACAATATCAGAACCACCAGCCTGAAACTGCTACGTTACCTTCATATCTACAGAAGAGCCCTGTCCTTTTAAGGCATGGTCACTGTGCTGCGAGGGGCGTCTTACGTTATCGGGCGAAGGCCATCGCTGGCAGCAGGCCCTTTGGATCTCTATAAATCTAGCTTATTGCAAAAAAAACAAAAAAAAAAAAAACAATTGGATGCCTGATCATATCAGAATATGGGGGTTTGGGCAATTTGCCGTGTTTACTGAGCCACAGCAGACTAGTTTAGTGGTTAATCAAAGCTGTGTAGTGTGCTTGGTCTGCAGAAATGCTCACCTGGCAGCTACACATCAAAGTTATGAGCGCCAGAACCCCAGCTTTGAAAGCAGCACACAGAATCATGATCGAACAGTTCATGACTTAACCCAGGGGGTGTCAGACTCATTTCCACTGAGGGCCACATCAGCATCATGGTTGCCCTCGAAGGGCCAGAAGAGGGCAGCATGAATGTAACAAAATGCAATGTAAATCAAAATAAATTAAACTACACTTTTCTGTATTTATTATGTATTCAAGTTTCAAATATTTAACTCATTGTTATATTAAACTCAGGGTTTGTGGTTGTAAACCTGCTCTTGCATCACTGAGAGTATCCATTACCTTGGTTTCAGAGGAGGAAGCGATTCTTTGTTTTTCTTGTAGGCTAAATTTAGCATACTTAGCTCCGTGTTTCCTGTCAAAATGCGACTGACACCGCCTCATAACACAAAACACATACTGTTTTTTCACCTTGCGATACAAACTTGTATTCGTTTTACCATCGTTCATGAAACTGCCTTCCTTGTGCATATTTTTTTCTTTTCTTGGACATGTTAGGGCTATTTTGTAGAGGTTTTTCTTCAGTCCATCAGTTCTGAAAATCGCCTTGATGTCTTATTAATGGTGAGATACCATTATCGTTGTGAGTAATGACGAAATGCATTGTGGGAGATGTAGTTTATTGTCAAGATGTGTTTTAAAGCAGTGTAAGCCTATATTAAGTCTTATAGTATTGGTTTAATATATAAGCCAATAATGCACAAGCTCTCAAGGGCCACATAAAATGATGTGGCGGGCCACAATTGGCCCACAAGCCTTGTGTTTGACACATGTGACTTAGCCAGACATTGCTTTTAATGTTGTGAATAATCGGTGGAGGATTGACAATCCATTGTTTTGTTTTTTCTTGAAGCACATCCTAGTTGAGATCTTTTAGAATTTGATCCAAATTTTTCTACCAAAAACAGGAATCGAGGAATAAATAATAAATAAACACAAAATTTGGAAAAGTCTTTTATAATTGATCTGCATGATTTCAGTATGCGTGCTCTGACGGCTGAGCTTCAAAAGACTGAAAAGAAGTGTATTGCTAAGATCCTGGGAGGCTGTTATCATCTTCTTCCAGGTTCTCTGCTCATATCACCCAAAGACAGATCCCGGAGTTGCAAAGCACAAACTTTGCAAAGATTCTGGCACAACCTCTGCTTGAAAATCAACGATTTATCACGCAAATGAAGCTCAAGCGCGTGCAAGTGCTCACAAGTCTTTTCATTCTTCTTTGGCGCTCTTCAGAAAACTCCTGCTCCAGGCTCCCTGAGGTTTATTAATAATGAGCAAAAACATTATTCCCATGACATTTTCTTATCAATGGCAACGTCCTGCTGGGCTCTGTCATGTCTTCTACCATCACCACGCACGCATGGGTGAAAATGCAACGAATGACCCAGTAACACACACACACACACAGAGTCCAAAAGACAGAAGTACACATAAACCCCTCAGCTTTGCAGGTCCACTTAGTGGAGAGCTACTAATCCAATCAAGTATAGCAGCTAATGCACAATGAAAGCAGAGTCATTTACTTGAGATGCCAGTCATCCACTTCCTGTGGAGACAGGATCAGGATAGAAAGGAGAAGGCAGACGACGGGAGAAAGTTCTGCATTTACAGTGGCAGTAGGATGAAGAGATCAGGGCAGCCTACGACGGACATTCTTGTAGCTGCACCTACTCTATGCCACTTTTATCCTTTATCTTTCAGTCTTTTCTTGACTTCAACTCATCTATCTCACAGCAGTTTACCCCTACGAAGGCAGCGCGCTCCTCTCTCTCTCTCTCCATGCTTACCTGTCTGCAGCTCAGCCCTCTCTCCTCAACAACTTGCTGTTGGTAAATATATTTCTCTCCTCCTTCGTGCGTCTGCTTCAGCTTCTCTCTCCTCCAACACCTGCTGTCGGAGATCAGCCTCTCTTCTGTCAGATGATGCTGCGAGCAGCCCTCCCCTTCCCGTTTTTCCTCTCTCCCTCTGCTCACACATATGCACTCGCTCTCCTGTCTGCTTTTATTCTGAGGCGCTCTCTCCTCCGTCTCTGCTGCCGCCTCCCCTCTTTTCTCTTGATCTGTTTGTGACAGAGGGCTGCACATCCAAGCCCCGGCCGTTGAGTTGCTTAGCGCTGGCTTCAGTGCATCTGCTCGTTAATAACAGATTTTTGCTGATTTAATAGGATGAAATGCTGCAGCCGAATGTCAGCTTGAAAGCAAAGTTTCCCTCCTCTGTCAGATTTTTCTGTCCTGTTATCTGCCACACTCTGACAGCCTGTTTCGACATCATAAAACCCTCTCTTGCACAAAAGAGCCAAACCATCCCACTGTCCATTTGACACATTAGTAGCATGCAGTGAGCTGTTTTGCTCTCAATTTTTTTGCACTCTCACACATAATGGAAAAAAAAAAATCACTTGTTCAGCTCACAGGGGGATGAGAATGGGATGGTGTTGTCCACCTTATTACAGAGTAATCACATTTTCCTCTGTGGTGAGACGCCAGATCTCCATGCATCAATACGTATGTGACAGGCCAAAACATTTCTATGAATTGTAGCCGATCGATCCCGAAAAAAGTCAAGTTGTATTAAAGGTTTCACTTCGTTTCAATACTGTTTCATCATTTTAATTTATTTATTAATTTATTTTATGCGCATGTGCCTCCACTAAATAGAGTGCAGTTGCCTCTCATGAATCTGTTCGGTCTTATCCGGAAATAATATGCAAACTGAAGAAACGCATGGATGAGTGGACTCACCCGAACAGCCATGAGAACAGTTGGTGCTCTCGGATGAAAGTGATTATTCAAAATGCGTCATCCCAGTTGATTTCTTTTTTCTATTTTTCCCTGTGACTCAACTTTTCAACAATCCGTGTCTCTTTGCATGAGACTATCCCACACATCCGTCAACCGTTTTTGTATGTGATCAATGGCCCGCCTCCTCATCTCTACACATTTTTATAAAACTATGAATGAAGCTCAGCATCCAGAAACTGATCCCCATCCTTCCTGTTCCTGTGTCTCTGCTCTGCAGTGTTGCTGCTGATGACTGATACGCTGCTGGCAAGCGTTGTTGATACAGTTTTAGTTGTACCTGTAACACCCCCAGTTTTCTCTGACCAACCAGTTTTGTAGGTGGACAAAGTGCACAGTGCAAAGTCAAAGTAAGAGGAATATTCATTTATTACAACATTTAAAAGATTAAGATCCGTTAAATGTCTAGGGAAAATATCCTAAAGTGCTGTGTGCATCCTTTCCTCTAATGGGGGTTGATGGAGGGGTAGAGCAATCCTTGGTGTCCCTTGGCCAAGCCAGGCAGTGAAGCAACACTTTACTTGACTTATTACCCAGTCAACAAGGTGGGCCCACTTCCACCCCCCCGGCAAAGCCCTTAGTCTGCACACAGCACCTGGACAGAGGTTGACAGCCACAGTGAGTATGAGAAGTGTGTGCCAACTCATTAAATAGCATGGGATTGATTATTAGCACCTGTGTGACGACACCCACCACGTTGCAGGAAGCTTAGAGACACCTTAAGCGTGCACTCACACTCTAGCCAGCGACAATGGATTAACACACAAAGTTACAGTAACTGTGCTCCATTTTCTTTTCTTTCCTGTAGTTTGTTGTGCAGTTTTTTTCCCTCTTTTTTTTTCTTTTCTTTCTGTATGTTTGCAGGCCAGAGTTTCCTGAGTTTCATGCTGACTTCCAGTTCCCTCCTCTGTCCATCCCAGCGTTTACCTCCACCTGTGTGTGTAGATGTGTTCAGGGTGCCGGCTGGCGTGGTGACCGGTGATCTGGTCCTCTGACCATCTCACCTCAGTGCTGCTACCTGCATCTGTTCATGTAGTCATTTCATTTGTGTGCTTTCCTCTCTCTCTGTCCTGTCTCCCCTCTCTTTTTCTGTCTTTTTTTCTTGCCTCTGTTTGGCTTAAAGGTTTTTTTTCTCCCACTGTGGGAGTTTTTTACCTGCCATTATCCTTGTTTAGGATTCAATATTATAATTCTAGTTAATGATATTTGCTTGGGGGTCATGCTCTGGGTCTCTGTAAAGCGCCTAGAGACAATTGACATTGTAACAGACAATATATAAATAAAACTAAAGAAAAAGAAAGAAAGAAAGGCTGGGTGTCCGCTGCCCTGGATAACCCACATTGTGGATTTCGAGCACAGGCCCCAGGTAAGCGGCTCTCCCAGTCACCTGGGAAAGATGCCTCCAGGGTTTACGAGAATCCTCCAGACGCAGCTGAGCCCCGACCGAAAGGCCGAGAAGGAAGCGGGAAGCGTGCAGATTAAATACGACCCAAACCTTCCCCCGGCCGCCTCAACCCTCCATGTTGGCTGTGGGTCGAAGCAGGCGACACGAGGATAAATTTGCTCGAACATTTGCGTATGCGGGGCAGAACAAATGTTAGTAGAATCAGGTCAGGAGGAGGTTGAATAACTAAACCGCCTGCGTTTATTTTCAAAGTGAGCACGTCATACACGGGAATTCACAGTTGCGCTCTTAATCGTATAGTGTGCAATTACAGGAGCAAATGCATGTAGGTCATGCTGAGACTCTTGATTTTTATTTTTTTTATCCCCTTCTTATTTTATTACTTTCATTCGCCGCTCTCTGTCTCTGTCTGTCTCTCACTGCGGCTGCCTGCTTTCCTCTCTGTTCACACATCTCTCCGGAGGCAGCCCGACTAAATTTAACATTTACACAGCAGCGAAACTGCAGGGATCCAGAGTTCTGCCTCGCAAAACCGTCTTCGAAACAAAGTTGGGGGAAAAAAAGCATCGAGCTCACAGATGATTAAACTGACAAATGCAGAGCATCAAATGTTGAAACAGAAACATTTAGATGGTTAAAGTTGACACCTGAGGGGATCAATGAAGATCCACTCCCATCTCTCTCCCACCGGAGGTCTCGTAGCTCTGGTGCAGCGCAGATATCACGTTTGCAGAAACCCTCCAACAACTGAGATGGTTAAGAGCAGGAGGTACGCAGCAGACAATCCAAACCAGGAAAGGTTTTCATAGCTTCAGCAGAAAATCACCTTTCTGAATGTTTCATGAGCAGGTAACTAAACTCAGAGGTCCGCGCAGCAGGTTCAGTAACACTGAACCCTTCGAACGGTGTGACCTGTGACCCCCGATGCCTCATGGCACAACAGGCGTGGGTGAGGAAGCAGTTGCTAGCAGCGCTATAAGCACCTCCAGAAAACCACCAGATTAATGAGTGTGCGTGTCCCTCTGCTGATTTTGAATGAAAGAGATGAATAAGAGGTCGTGGAGCTGAAATGATGAATCATGTTCTCATGTTTGTGAAGCTGAAATTTAACGTTGTCCCTTCAGGAATTAATAAAGCATTCCTGGAAGTGAACTGAACTGGAATTAATTAAAATCGAAACCATCAGACTACTGTTGAGGCAGGCAGGGAAACAGGTTGTGGGTCATCCGCAGTTCAACGTCGCAACAATTCACAAATTCCCTGTTTCAGACTGAACTTAGTCATGGCCTTAAGCCACTAGATTTAATGGGTTTAAGGTGGAATCTGCTAAATTATTACTCAGGTTCATGGTCATGTTAATCATAGGAAGAATTTAAAGCAAATGTCTTGTGTAAACTCTGAATGGCTCTCACATGGTGAGGTCTCACTGTAGCGCCTGACATAATATCATCTGCAATGTGCGTCCATCCTTAAAAAGGATGTTTTGGATACTTTGTAGCCTTTTCCTCATGTTGTTCTGCATGCTGGTTTCACTGTCGTGGTTTAACGGGAAACTTAAAGGAACAGGTTTGCTGTTATAATAACTCTAAATTGCTCGGTCCGGGTATGTCAGCCACTCACAGAGTTGCACCGTTCAGACACCCTCGTGTCAATGGAGACTCCATTCTCCGGGGATAATTGTTTCCAAACATGCTGAAGGAAGTACTCTTATGTAAAGGTAATTTTATTTAAGGCACAGATTCACACTGCACTTAAAAAGTTAAACCATTGTTGGTCGTGCGAAGGGTGAAGGGAAAATGAGAACATTTCTCACTTGGTACACGTGGGAAAAGCTTCACAAACGCGGTGCTTTTAAGGGTAAACTAATAACCATATTTACTCGCCCTGATGTGACCAAAGGACAAATGGACTGAACAGGGCCCCTCTTTCTGCCTGCGACTGTCATGGTAATTAAAATTATTATGCAGCTCCATAGCGGTTGTTAACTGTCTCAAGTGGACAGAGGGGCTGCTGAGTAAAGAAGAAGAAAAACCCACACAGGAGGATAGACCAGGCAGCAATGGAAATAACAAATGGATGCAAGTAAAGATAAAAAATAAATGTTTTTCCAAACGTGCATATGCCTGCATGCACGGCGAAGCTCTGATATCAACCGGATTAACACACTACTCTTAAACTCTTAATCAGTAACAGTACATTTGAGACTTAAAAGCAGCACTAAAGAGCTACGTTATGTCCAAGTGGCAGTTTCAGTTTAATTTGAAGGAACACTTGATTATTCATCAAGTCAACTAGCTCTCATGGTCTCCCATCGCTGCTATCGACAAAACCACCAGAGGTAACATCGGACTCCTGTCCTGGTCGTCTCTTACAACAACTGTCCATTACTTTAGTGCAGCAATGACAAAACCAGTTCGCAGAACTGCAGTGGACGTCATGGCAGAGGTGACCGAGAGACTCAAGAAAGCATCGGTTGAAAAGGAAAATGAGAACGTGATCGAGCAAGAGACCCAGCGTCGTAAAAGCAGCGTATCCTCCACACTTATAAACAGGACCAGCTGACATAGGAGTAGCAAAAAGGTAAAAGTTACCCTTAATTTCTGCTGCTTTAAAGTTTCACATGAAGACAATCACAATTTACAGACTTCCAGGATAGATTTACATCCATACTGTTATAGCACTATTTATTCTACACTCTATTTACTATCCATCCATCCATCCATCCATGTCCACTTATCTGAGACTGGGTTGCGTGGGCAGCAGCCTGGGCAAAGAGACTCAGGCCTCCCTCCTCAGCCAGCTCCTCCTGCTCTTCCAGGAACATGCCACCCAGCTGGATTTGCCCAAAACAGCTCAATCAGGGATTCATTCAGTTCACCTCATCTGACTCCTCTGGATGTAGAGGAGCCACACCTCCCCCCCCGATGGTGGAGCCTCTCACCCCCTGCAGAGGCAGTTCATTTCAGCTGCTTGTGTCTATGATCTAATTCTTACACCCACACCAGTTACACCTCTGGTCTCTACTTAGCGTTCATGATCGTTGATGAGGGTCAGGATCGACCGGGAATCGCTCAGCTCTCTCTTCACCACAACAGAGTGTGCATTACTGCAGACACCACACCGCCTGTCAATCTCCCAATCAATACCAAGATACTTGTCTCTGCAGCTTCAGGCGAACTCAGTGAGGGTATTCCATCATTTTATGACCTCTATTTACTATTGCTAAGTTCTAATGCGTCATCATTATATTGCACATTACCTGCTCATAGTAGCAGCTTTTGTTCATCAAAGATTTATTCCTCCATGTGTGCATTAATTCCTGGGGCTGATGGCTGTTCTTGCGCTTCATCTTTCAGGTTTTCCCACGCTGTTAAACTTGGTTTGGCTGTCGCTATTGTCTGGAGAGCTCCTTCAGCCAGATTCTAGAAACCAATCATTGTCTGATCCCCGTTGTCAGAAAAATTATTCCTCATTTTGTCGTTCTGCACTCTTCACTCCATTCTGTTAACTGTGTTCCACCAGTGAGACCAGTAGTGGTACACCACTCTACTAAGGCTTTCATTTGCATACATCAATAAATATTAGGGCTGGGCAACGAGTAAAATTTTTAATCGCGATTAATCACATGACTTCCCTGATTAATCACGATTAATCGCATTGTAAACAGGAAATCAAATAATGAATTCAAAAATTGTGTAAATGCACTTTTATTTAAATGTTCTGCTGCCATATGAACTAAAGTGCCATAACATTTGCTGTTCAAACACTTTTAACATCAGCACTTGTCAGTAACACAAATTTACTGTAAATCTCATCTTAAAAAATGTCAAAGTATTATTGCCACTGCCAGGGCATTAATGTCATCCTTTTTTTTTTCTGAAAAATAAAAAAAAAGTCTACCAACAAAATCCTAACAATCTAGAAGCCACAATCAGAACATTAAAACAGGTAATTACTGAGGTAACAGCAGAAAATTTTCAACTTGCCAGTTGTTACAAATAACCTTGTTTCTGTTGAATCCTCCATCTGGGAGAACTTTAAAATGAAAATGTCCATGTTAAAGTTCAGTTACTTTATAAATTCGTAATTATCTGTGTATCATTTGTTTTTCCATTTTCAATTGTCAATCAAAAATTTAAAAAGTTAAAAAGTGACTTGTAACATGGAGGAATGACGTGATTGTCTTGAACAAAGGGGTTTGAAAGTTTTTGTTTCCAGACAGAATTGTTAATATTGCTGCCTGAGTTGCTACCTGAACTGTAAAGTACATAGATTTTTACCGATCGCCATGTCCGCATGTTTACCTGCCAATTGTCTTCCGGTTCCACAGCAGCCAGTAACAGACTTTTCAAAACAAAACCACGTGAGCAACATGCATTAACGTGCGATAAAATAAATGTCAGCGTTAATAAATTAATGCGTTAATGTGATAATAACACGTTAACTTGTGCAGCCCTAATAAATACTCTAACAAATAATTATCTTCTCGTTGTTATTTAACATAATCGTGGTTATTATGTGCCGTGTGTTCCTGCTGCATCCTCTTCTGTTTACAGGCCATAAATGATGACCGCTGACATGAGGCTACGCATTAAAATCTCCATTATACAAAGTGGTCCTTCAAATCCTTCAAATTCAGCCCGGAGGTCCTCATTTTGCTCTTACTTTCCATCTCTCTCACAGCTCTCTTCCTCTTTTGTTTTCAGAGTAGCATAGTCAGTTTTTTTGTCTTGCTCTTCGCTCTGAAAAGAGTGCCTGGAGCAGCACAGTTAAATGCCCTTTTCCCCAACTACTGTTGGACTTCAGGAACAGTCAAAAGAATCAGGTCTAGGGACAGTAACTTCCAGAGGTTTTTTGTTTTTTGAAGAATGTAAATCTGTAGGATGGGAGAACACAGAGAATAGCTTTGTAAATGAACACAAGCCAGCGTCCGAGTCCACAGGAGGTCAAAGCAGACCGGCTTGCAAAGTACAACTGAGAGTAAAAGTTCTTAGATTAGCGATGAACCTCAGTGCTCCGTGGCGGACTGAATCCAGCGTCTGTCGACATTATGAGGAAGCATGAATATTAATCGCATCGCCACAGTTCACAGACATAAAAGTAACGGAGTCAAGTCTGTTTTTGTCTCAAAGAGAAAGACAAGACTTGATTTTAAAGAAGAAACCCAATCCCAGCTTCAGTCTTTGGGTCACCTGTTAAACTTGTTGCCACCTTAACAACTTTATAGCAATATTTACGGAGTTTTCAGATCCCTCTAAAGATTTTTTTTTCCAAAAAGCAACTCACTAAATATATCACTTCATGTGACTCACACAGTCTTAGTCACTTGCTCACCTTGTCCACTGTGTGTAATATAATTAAATCTTCATTACATCTAATTGGTCAGTGTAAACTGGACTGTGCAAACCGCAGTGAACAAACATTTAAAACTAAACATATTAATCACTTCTTAACTTCATGCCCCTTTCCTACAGCACATTACCAGTTATGTAAATTAGATGAGGACGTCCTCCAGCAACTTCTGGAACAGCCAGTAGCTGCTTCTCTTACTGAGGAGTTTACAACACTGCTGGTGGCACGAAAGAGAGAGTGTCATCCATCAAACTGTCTAGGTATCTGCAGCGTGAAACTAAACCTCAGAACCCTGGAAAGCTGTGACAGATGGGACGCTGATTTTGCCTTCAAAAATATCATGAGTTTTATTTTGTTGGCATTTGGGAATTTATCTATATTGGATTTCTAGATTTTTAATTTTTTTTTAATTCCAGATGTGTCCCAAGGGAGGGGCTTCAAGCATCTCTCAGCATCTCTTCCCCAGTACAGCCAAGCAAGGTCGGTCTACTCTTCTCTGGATGGATGGATGGATGGATGGATGGATGGATGGATGTCATCAAGTATGTGACAACATGATTCAATTTTGGCTGTCATAACATCAGTTAGGCTGAACTTTAACACTGTTACTGTACTTGTCAAATTGGCAAAAGCTAAACCGTTTAAGCCAGTGATTCCTAAAGTGTGGGCCGTGGCCCCCTGGTGGGCTGTTATGGTACTGCAGGTGGGCCGTGAGAGGTCTTTAAAATTAAACATGTTTCAAATTCTCGATCTTTTTTAAATATGTTTTTAATTATTGTAAAATATTCATGAAATTATTAAAAAAACATTAAGAAGTAATTAAACAAACCAGTTAAGTGTTATTCTACTGTCAACTTAACTTAATATGACAAGTGTCACTTTATATGTTGGCCCCTTATATTAATGTCGGCTCATAGCCTCTACTCCTGGATGTTGATCATAGTTGTGATACCAATGATCCCTCGCCAATTCGCGCTATAAGTTCTAAGGTTCTCAGGTTTTAGTTATTCGCGGATTTTTCAGAAATATATAGTATAATTAAAAATCAAGAAAAAAATCACGGAAATGCCGCAAAAATCCACCCCACAGCAGACGAGAGGCTGCAGCTGCCAGGGAAACGTCAAACGATAACTCACAGCCTCCTGTAAGCAACACGAGAAACGCAGACGGTCCAGAACTCTAGAAGCTGTGCTCTGATTGGCTGAGACGCATCACAGGGTGTTGTGCGCGTTCTCTCACAGCGAAGAAAGGTTGTGAGCCAGCCTGGCCCCTTTAAGAAGGTAGCCTTATGGGTAATGGAGTGTGTGTGTGTCGTGGGATGGCAGAATGAAAACGGGGTTAGATGAAAAGTATATAAGATATAAATAAAAATATTTATATAGATATAAATAAGGGATCACTGTAAAGGTTTCGGTGGGCCGTGGAGATTTTTCACATTTCAAATTGGGCCTTGGTATAACTGCTGCTGCTGTTAATGAGGACTGCAGGAGAGACAGACTCAGAGGAAGTTGCATTTTATCATGCCAATTCTACATTTTTATTTCATTCAAATGAAACATAAAAAAAGTGAAAACAGGTAGGTAGATATCTTTATTTTTTTAAATTAACCCACCTAGCAGAACATTCCTGAACGAGTCTTAACTGGTAATAAGCCTAATTTTGTAAGTCAGGAGCCATGATCCCCCAGAATTAACTTTTAAATAATCATCCCTTAAAATTTAGATTCCTGTTTAACTTTGAGGAATAAAACTGATAGATTGCAATGACAAAATGTAACTTATTATTTTGGATTAAGTGCAGGATTTACCCATAAAAGGCAGCATAATCCAAATTGTTCTTTTAAGAGGAATATTGTACTCTTTTCCTTCCTTTGTCTATTCCACAGTTTTAGATACTAGTTAATGTTCAAAATAAGGTTTTTTTTTTGTTTTTTTTTTTTGCTGCTGTACATAGTGCTGTTTACAAATTTTTTTTCTACTGTATATATTTGTTCCGTATATATCTTGTTCCTCTTCTTTATATATATATATATATATATATATATATATATATATATATATATATTGTTTATATATTGTTTATTTTTGTCTTTCTGTAAATTGAGCTGTGGGAACGCACAAATTTCCCCGTCGTGGGATCAATAAAGTGCTATCTTATCTTATCTTATCTTATCTTTTTTTGCATTAAGAAAATGCATGAAACCATTTTTGTGAAAGCTTTGCTGAAATACTTGGTTTTATTTTCTTAACGACTCTTTGTTTGTCATTCAAGTGACTTTCCCAGTTCTCCCTTTTTCAAATCTGTGAATTTGCAACCACTGGGTCATTACTTTTGTAAAGTTGCATGTTTCGATAAACTGATTTGCTCGGATATTATTTTATTATTTGATTTAACTAATTAACCACAGACTGACACGTCGAGCTCCACCATCATCAACTGCAACACTAAAATCCTTATTTATTACACTCATGTCACCTGCATAATGTAGTTTATAAATGCTACAGAGAAGGAGTTAGCAAAGTGTTTGACTGCCTACCTAGACCAATGATGAATTAGGATTTAGGAGAAAAAATAAGTGGAGACAATCTTTGGAGAGAAATCCGAGTAATGCTCTGTGTTTTGTGAAATATGGAGGCAATTAACGCCATGGCTGTGCACAAACAGCAGTGATGTAGAGGGATGTAATGTGTGCTTTAGTCAATAAATGGACTTTGCTCTGTAAAAAGGAATATGCACAGACTATCCAATCTGCAGCTCATTCATCACTTTCAAAATCTGGAACTTTGTCAAAGCTGTAAAAGCCGAAGTTGCTGCACATTTTCTCCGTAGCAGCAACTTCAGCTTCAAAAATGAGCTTTTAGAAATATATACGTGATCACCCTGACTGCACGTACGCTAACACGCTGTGTCATGAATGAACAATGGTCATAAATGCCAAAATACAACCCCCACATGCATGAATAAATACCCTTTATTTTGAGGTGCGATGCATCGTTTTCTCCATCACAGATCTGTTCTCTACTGAGGATACTGAGTCAATCTTTTAATGATCTGAAATAGCAACTGCAGCAGGCAGCATCCAAGCTTTTCAGCTAATGTAATTAGCAATACTCCTAAAAAGTAATGAAGAGAAACCCTGAAGACTGCAACTTAAACGTGCATGTGCGTCTTTAAGAATAACATCCTTCCGTTTCATTCCATGAGAAATTAGAAAAACAACAACACGGTGGATCAAGAATATTCACACTTGGTTCTGTTCTGTCATGACAAATGAGTCAAACATAGATTTAACTGAACAGATGCAGGTAGCAGGAGGAGAAAAAGAAAAACTATCTGCCCAAACCAGTTTGACTTGAATAATCACCTTCTGACTGTGACCTCGGGCCATATTGTAACCAGACTGAATATTGATTTCTTCTCTGAAAGCACCAAGAATACAGAAAAGGCCTCCATCCTGGTTCTGGTGCTGCAGAATCAGCAGGCGGGCGTGTTTGTACCCCTGGAGGCTTTCACTGACGATGCTTGTTACGTCTTCATTTTGTCTCCTTGTCTGGGAAAAAGCTGGAGTAGGAAGCAGCTGCTGGAGCATGAGCCGGTGGGGCGGTTGCTTATTTTTAATCTGGATAAAAGGGGAAGAGGGGAAACTGAACAACAATTGCTCCGGGTTAACGGCCTTTGGACACTGACGGTGAAATGAATAAAGAGCACAAAGCTGCAAATAAAACTAGAAAATTTCGGAGAAATTTTGAGGTGTGGCCAATGAAGCCGCCAATGAAGCCGCCCGTCAGCGGAACCATTGACCAGAGTGGCCTGCAGAGTCCTGAACCAGTGACCAGAGTGGCCTGCAGAATCCTGACCAAAACCTGACAGAAGACTTCTGGGATATTGACCTTTTGGGCCAACATCAGTGTGTGACCTCAGAAATGCACTTCTGGAAGAATGGTCCAAAATTCCCAATAAACACATTCCCCATTCATTTTCTATGGGATGAAATTTCGTTGTTTTTCGTGATTATCGCGAAAACCGTTCGACGGTACGCCACCAAAAGTCATTGCACACCGATCTCGATCTAGTCGGTCGTTTTGATGTATTTTTTGTTGGGTTTTTCTCAAAACTGCAGGCCGTGAAACCCATCGAAATTCTTGACGGAAACAGAAGAACTAAAAATAATAATAAGAAGAAGTAACGAGAATAAATATGTCGAATAGTAGTAGTCGGGCTCCAATGCTTTGCATTGGGTCACGCCTAACGAAGGTAAAATATCAACTGGGTCTGGGTAAAAAGATGGAGTCAGTTTCAAGATCCAAAAACAAAAATAAAGGAGAAAACAAGATGCCTGGGTCCATCCCATGATAAGAAAGAGAGCAGCGCCGGGCTCAGGAGCTCAAACTGAACCACAGTCACTTCAAGGTGCCCTAATATATATCAGGTGGTCTGCTGGGCAGTTTGAAGAAGTGTTGAGACTGTTAGCTCCACGCTTGAAGAAGCAGAGGACCGATTCACAGCCGACTGACCCGACACAACAGTGAGCCGTGCGTCTGAGGTAAAATCATACTTTTTCTTGACCAATCCTACCAGTGTTTAAACAGCTATTAAACAGATATGTACCATGGTTCCTTCATTCTAAGAGGAAGTGCCCTCAGATGTCACCTATCCCACACTTATAATGCAACTTGATTCTCCTCTGCAGGCACCTTCACACCTTGATTCACGTGACCAGCATGTGTTGACCAGGCACAGTTGACGAAGACCCAAACAACCCACAACAGAGGTGACCGGGTCGGTGATTCACACCTCACTTCGGCGACCCACCTGTCTGAACGTCCCAGCATCAGTTAAAAATCCTGAAACCGATGACACGTCTTCAGGAGCCGAGAAAAGAAGCTCAGTTGTCCTCTGCTTGGTCTGAAGGAGGGAAAATCTGGGTGTAATGAGCGCTGCTATCTCCTCTCTCAATGACACAAGAAGGGTTTGAAGGGATTTAGTTCTGTTCTCAGAGGAAACCTCTGGAGGTAATTAACATCAGTCAATTAGCATGACCTGCACGACTGACACTCTCCACAAGCTGCAAGATAAGAATTATGCAAGATGAGATTTCATAAAATAACTGCATATAAGGATCAGGTACATCTGAGTCCTACGTTTCACAGAATACTATTATTGTAGGGTTTCTCTCATCATCTTTGTGCAGGTATTTTGCACATAAAACACACAGTTGCGTGAACGAGAAAATGCATCATCTGTTATTTTGAAGGTTTTAAATATTGGGATATCATTGAAAAAAAAGAAAAAAAAATCATGCGGCCCTCACCAGATCCTAAAATTAGAGAAATACAAAACCGCATATCATTTTACTCTGTGTAATTATTCATCCAACAAATATTAAGCCAGCGTATAGCAGCAGCGTGGGAAAACTAAATATAGAATCCATGATTAAATAGCTTGTAGAACCACATTTCCTTCAAGCTTCACTTCAGTTCATGGAGGTTTGCATCCATTCAGCTCTTTAAAGGTGCCACCAGGATGAAGCCTGGATCCTGACTGAGCAACAGCAACACCTCGACTCCTTTCTTTTTTGAACCTGATCTGTTTTAGATCTGCTGCTGCGTTTCTGGCACACAGAGGTCTCATGCGTTTCTGATTTGCTCCAAACGTAGCACGATGCACTGTGCTCAAGCATCTCTGTTTGGCGTCATCCATCAAAAAGACGCTGTTTCAGAAGCCTTTCGGTTTGTTTCGGATGCAGTTTTATAAACCTATGACGTGCTACAGTGATAGATTAGCAAGTCATACATTTGTAACAAAGTTTAACATTTAAAGGAGCCGTTTGTAAGATTATGGCTAAAACTGGTACTGCAGTCACTTTCAAATTACTATTGAGCGGCGTGTACCCCCCCCCCCCCCCCTCCTCCCCGACCAGAGGTTGCCAGGTCGGCTACAGAATACAGCAGGAACGTAGGCTGTCATGGCAAGCGACAAGTCCTACACAGTAAGTTTATTTTCTGTTAATTATATTTAATGCTTTATGAAAGATCTTTTCTTTCTTTGATCTTTCGTAACTAGAGGAAATATTTTCCCGTTGAGGCGTTTCGTAACCTGAAAGTTTCGTATGTAGAGGCGTTCGTAAGTAGAGGTACCACTGTTACCTTGTCCAAGTAAATTAGCGTTAGCCAAACATTTAGCTATGAATCTTACCTGTCCAGGAGAAAATCAGCAACGTTGGCGTCTGTCTTCAAATTCTTCTCCGCTTTCAGCTGTCTCCATCTATCAAAAGCATCTCCTATACAAATCCTTGTTTTATTTCGGACCTTGTCACGACGTAACTCGGATTCATAACGAGGTCTTTTAGGTTTTGGAAAGCTAGACATTTTTTCATCCAACACGTTCGTAGCTGCTGCTGCGATAATTAGAGCCGAGCTGGCAACCCGGATGCCGAAACACTACTGACTTGGTGATTGGGAGATAGGTGGAGGGTGGCGCTTCAGGCCAAAACAAAAAATGACAACATCAACATCAGTTGAGGGCTGCAACTCCTCTTTTTAAACGGGAATATCCTGGCTTGAGTGCTGTTGTCAGTGACATAAGTATTTGAAATGAACATGATTTTTAAATGTCTGTTGACATATCGGGGTCATTTTATGATTCGTTTTATTAGATCTCTTACATACGGCTCCTTTAACTAACAGAAGCCTGAGGAGGCTAAAATGTATTTTTTGTGTCTTTTTTTATTTGAGTTTGCCTTTCTAAAAAAGTGAGGAAAAGTTGTGAAGTTCACCCTTCAAGAGTGAACAACTGTTTCTCTGAGATCACTCCTGGTGTCTTACCACCTTGGCATTGTGTTATCAAATACCAATGATTTAACCCAGTGACCCACAGCTGCTCCAAAAAAACAGTATTTTTAGTGAGTTTAGAGGCCGTGGGATTACTGGCACCTTCACGGGCACTGATGGTTCATGGTTGGAGGTGTTGTGTGTCCGCAGTAGGGATGTAACGATATGGAAAATCTGATATCTCGATTATAATGAACAAATTATCACGGTTTACGATATTATCGCGGTATTCTTAATTGCTGTACAAATGTATAAAAGACACAAACAATTTCAAAAGATCTTGTGATTTTCTTGTCAAGCTAAAACATTAGAAGCCAAAATCTAATCAAAATGAAACTTTCACCTTAAAAGGGAAAACAACTGGCACAGAAAGAGATTTTATTCTAAATGAACAAAATAAATAACAGGAACAAAGCTTATTTGTCTGGTGCAAGTTTAAATGAACACTTTAACAACCATAGTAGGTCAAAATATGCCTTTGAAGTGTTACTGCCTGTTCCAGCAACTTTTTTCTTGCATGCTCTGCAGACAGGATAATTGTCCTCCCCCAGTTGTCCCTCTGCATTCTTAAAAAAATATATCTACCCAGACCTCAGATTTTGTTCTTTTAGTGGGTTAGTAAATGTCCTGCGTGCTATCACCGCTTTCCGTCATGTTCACTGTTATAGTGTGAGCAGTATAAAGACAGGAACTTGGATTTCCTATTTTGCTGAACTGTATCTCCCTCCCACTGTTTCCCAGTACTCCTGGTCTGCTGTGTTAATGTACTGGCCTGGAAGAGTTGAACTGCAGTTGGTCCAGATAAAGTTTGTAAACCGACCTTAAGTTTTTGTGTGTTTTCTTCTTAAGGAGTTGAAGTTACCGCACTTACGTTACGATGCCGATGTTACAAACTACATATTCACGTGAGACACAGTCACGAGTTGCGAGTAAGACTTGAATGAGGCTGATATTACATATCCCGGTAATCGACTGCTATAATGAGATGAAGTAGGGGTGCACGATAACTATCGGCCTGTTAACTATCAGCCCGATAACAGGAAATTATGACGTCATCCCAATAAGTCCGATATCATGACGAATAGGCCCGATAACATATATATTTATGACAACACGGCAGTGCCTTGCTCCCTCTGAGCCTTGAATGACCGGCAGTGAATGTTATGTTCAAGTGACGTCGGCATAATCAGAAAAACTATTTCTCAATCAGGAAAATCAAGAATATCCCCTCATGCCAGAAAACAACTCGTTAACTCGGTCATAATTTTGGTAGTTGCTGACTTTAATTGATATTCGCAGTATTTTCCCACATGTTACACATAAAAAAAGAAAAAATAGAAAAGGCTGAAAGAACGACTAGCAAACGAGGGAACAGAGGAATTTACATTACACCTTGAATGCAGCATTGCGACACAGTGCGCTGATAAAAACAAACAAACATGGCGGCAATTATATGAAACGTCGCTAAAGTTTCCAAAGAAAATAGTTCGCTGGTTATTTGTGACAAATGCTCCAAGCAAAGGAGGGAAAATAGCACAAGCTTTAATACGTCACACCTGATCAACCACCTGAAAATCCTTTAAACGTAATTTCTTTGTTACTATGGAGTGCACTTTTTCAGTTTATTTACACAGAAAATGTCTAATTTGTGTCAGTACATTATGCACTGTGCATTATTTTTTATTGTCATTGAGAAATGCATTTATAATTCTGATGCATGTATTTCCATCAGTTCAAGGAGCCTTTATTTTTTATATCAGTCAGTAATGAACCTTATTTAAGTTGATGTGAGATATAAAATAGGTTTGTTTGATAGCTTTACGAAAATGTTTGAGAGGCTTCCAATAGTTTTTCATTGGAAATATAAATATCTGTTCATTTAAAGAGTCAAAACTGCTTTTGGTTTTGTTCATAGTATTGATGTAATGATCTTAGGTATATGTGTGTGTTATCGGTATTGCCCTTTAGGAGCTGAAAGTTATCGGTATCGGTTTTAAAAAGATGAAGTCAAACATAAACGGTAATCGTTATCACGTAAAATTTTCACCACGCTTTACCGTAATACCGGTAACCGTCCCATAACTAGTTCGCAGTGCACTCTGGCCACGCCCACGGATGGAAACGAAGCGCCACACTGTCCTGGTAGCGCGCTGAAACTCTGAGCTGCTCGACTGAACATTAAAAAAGAATTCAGTTTGATGCAGCGGCCTGTTCACATCTCAGTCCAGCTGAACATCTGCTGGACACAAACGCAGTTTCTACGCCTGGGTCCAGAAGGCCTAAAAGGTTTGTCCAAATGTCACGCGAGCCATGCGCCCAGACGTAACAGATTAACCACGGTCTGCCCGCTGAGCCATGGTCTGCTGCTGTGCTCTCCTCCTGTGTGGTTTCTCCTCGTGACATCGACTCGTACGGTTGACCTTTAACGGCCATCTGAAGAAGCGTAAAAAAGTGTTTTTGTCTCACTCTCTCAACTTTCAGGACCAATTCATTATTCATCACTGGGTGGCAGCGAGGCAGCAGGTGGATTTCCAGCCACGCATGTTAAAAATAAAGATCTGCCACGGTGCTCCTTTAAAGCCAGTTAACTTTACAATTAAATCTGTAGCGGTAGAAACACTGTTGTTTCAGCTCTATTAAGGCATTCTTCATCTTCTGAAGTACAAAACAAAGAGAAATGTATTCATTCCTCATTATTACAACACAGCAGTAGCTTCACATTGAGGGAAATACAGCAATCACCACCATTAGTTTTATAAATATCAGTGTTTAACAGTGTGCTATCAACAGTTTAGTGCAGTAAAGAAGTGTGTTCCCACCTTCCACATATGATTCAGGGTTACTCAAGACATGGACAGAAACCGCTCGACTGCCAGGCTGAGATGATGGAGGGAGGCTGTGATCGGAAGGGCAACATCAGAGTATGGACGCTGTGTATTTGTCCTTCTTCACCAAACAACCCCTACTGTGTTACCGAAGATACAGTTGTGGTGGATTTAAAGTGGGAGAAGATCCAGGAAATCAAGCTGTTTGATGACGACCTTCTCAGTTTGATGCTGCTTTTGAAAATGGTGCCGGTGCAACGCTGTCCTTAACGCAGCGGCTGTAGGAGAAGAGGGTCAGCTGAATCTACTAACTAAGGGACTGCACTGGACTTTAAATCAAATCACAAACTGAAGAAATCACTGGTGGTCCCAGGTCAGTCGTTGGTGGATGCTTTTGTACTCACCTGTGTGACTAGTACTACGAGTTTTTAAATCACCTTCGTCCCAATGTGAAATGCAGAAGAGAGTCTTTATTACAAATGAAGGGAATCTGACCCAAAGATGAAGGTAAATGAGGTAAAAGTATTCATCTTTCATCTTTGTATTTTTTTTTTTACAGTTGCGGTTGTTTTAAGTATCTTTAAGACTTCTGGAAATTGCTGGAATACAAAACGGGCCCGGTGACTCTGTGATTATTATTGGCCGTGATTACCGTCTGTGCTGGGGATAGACAGAAATGGCGTAACCCTTCCCTGAGGTACCATTAACATCTGCTGCAGACCTGTTTGCAACAGAGAAACTGAAACCCGCCTAATGAAATTCAGCTTGTGTGCCCGTGTGCTTCCTCCGATGATGAGCCTGAATCATCTCTGAACCTTTAATTTCCAATAAACCATTCCATTGTCTTTTCCAGAGTCATTATGAGTCAATTTTTGCTAATTTTATGCCCCATTTGATGTATAATAACAGCACAACACAAACCCTCAGCTGCTGGCGAGCTGGTTGACAGACCTATAAAAGAAAAGAGTAAACACCCTCCGAGCAAATAAATTTCCTTCTGCTTTATTTCACATGACGTGCACAACAAGTAAAGATCTCTACTTCGCCTGGTGTTTTTCCTTTTGGTTTGTTTCTCATCAGTCAGAAATGGACTGAAGAAAGTCTGGAAAAAGTTTCCTGCCTAAAGCTTTGGCTATAGTTCTTCCTGAGATCAACACCGGAACATATTGTGAAGTTTATGTGGGCGACTTCTGAACATTCATGTACAGTTCAGTTCTGTTGTTGTTTCTTTGCCTCTGCATCAAACAATTGCAGCTGAAAACAGAATTTGAATGCAACTATCATTCTATGAGCATGTGGAGAGATTAAGACCCCGATAGTACACTTCCCCTTACCTGTTAACACTAACTGCTCTGCAAATTGCGGGTTTAGGAACCTCCGCTAACCGCTAATGCAATCTTCCGCTCCCTAAAGCCGCTACCCGTTATGCCCAGTGGCGCCGCTAGGGATTTTGGGCCCCATGAAAAGAATCTTTACAGGGCCCCCCAACACAGCAGCGAAATTTGTTGATGCTATTTTTGATCATCATTAGGGGCCTCTCTGGGCCCCCCTCAATCATGGGCCCCTATAATCCGTATCCTTTACCCCCCCTTTTCGGCGCCCCAGGTTATGCCGACTCCCTTACTCACTTTGTAGGTGTGGCAATGGGCGTGTCTTTTGCCCATTTTGCCACCATCTCAGATCTCAGCCTGTCGTAGTTCAGAGGTGAAAGAGCTGCGTGTCCTGTATTTTCATATGTGCAGCTGTATATATATATTTATCGCTCAGGATCGGTCAACCAGGAATGAATAGACAGGTGAAAGGAGGTTCTCAAGTTCCACATTTACGATAATACAGTTAAATGTTGGCTGGCATTATTTCAGGGGGATTTAAAGGTCTGTCTCTCTTCCACTGTGTTGCAAAAATGTCAAATAACTATGGCTGGGCAACGATTAAAAATTTTAATCACGATTAATCACATTATTTCGCTGATTAATCACGATTAATCACATTGTATACACAAAATCAAATAATTAATTCAAAAGTAGTGTAAAATGCACTTTTATTTAAATGTTCTGCTGTTCGGATTGGTGCGGCGTCTGCTGTGGTGCAGGCTCTGTACCGGTCCGTTGTGGTGAAGGGAGAGCTGAGCCAAAAGGCAAGGCTCTCTGTTTACCGGTCGATCTTTGTTCCAACCCTCACCTATGGTCATGAACTGTGGGTAGTGACCGAAAGAATGAGATCGCGGATACAAGCGGCGGAAATGAGCTTTCTCCGTAGGGTGGCTGGACTCTCCCTTAGAGATAGGGTGAGAAGTTCAGTCATTCGGGAGAGACTCAGAGTAGAGCCGCTGCTCCTTCACATCGAGAGGAGCCAGTTGAGGTGGTTCGGGCATCTGGTTAGGATGCCCCCCGGGCGCCTCCCCTGGGGAGGTGTTTCGGGCATGTCCAACTGGGAGAAGACCACGGGGAAGACCCAGGACCCGCTGGAGAGATTATATCTCTCAGCTGGCCTGGGAACGCCTCGGGATTCTCCCAGAGGAGCTGGTGGAAGCAGCCGAGGGGAGGGAGGTCTGGGCCTCTCAGCTGAAGCTGCTGCCCCCGCGACCCGATTCCGGACCAAGCGGGAGTTAATGGATGGATGGATGGATGGATGTTCTGCTGCCATATAAACTAAAGTGTCATAACATTTGTTGTTCAAACACTTTTAACATCAGCACTTGTCAATAACACATATTTAGTGCGAATCTTATCTCAAAAAATGTAAAATAAAATAAAGCTTATTGTCACTGCCAGGGCATTAATGTCATCCTGTTCTTATAAAGAATAAAAAAAGTCTACAAACAAAAGCCAACAAAATGATTGTCTCAGCACAATCAGAACATTAAAACAGGTAATTTCTGAGGTAACAGCAGAAACTTTTAACGGGGAGTTCAACTTGTCAGTTGTTACAAATAACCTTGTTTCTGCTGAATCCTCCGTCTGGGAGAACTTTAAAATGAAAATGTCCAGGTTAAATTTTCAGTAACTTTATCAATCTGTGTATCATTCATTCTTTCCATTTTCAATTGTCAATCAAAAATAAAAAAATTAAAAAGTGACATTTTATTACGTTTTTAATGTTTTAATCTAACACACAAAAAAAAACAAACAAACAAAAAGAAATGTCTGTTTTTTCATATTTCAATTTCAGACTTGGATCAAAAATACGAAATTAATAAACGGGCCACAGAACTGAATTAGTTTTATAATGGAGGACTGGACTTTCTGTTGTCATTACACATCTGTGCCACTAGATGGAGCCGCACTGCAGTAACCAGCTAGAGAACAGCAGGACAGTGAACACATGGAGCAGATCTGATGGAACATGGAGGAATGACCACAAAGTTTTCTTGCAGTCCAGAATTTTCTTTTTCAGACAGAATTGTTAATATTGCTACCTGAGTTCCTACCCGAACTGTAAAGTACACATATTTTTATCGTCCTTCATGTCTGTTTTAGTTTTTTTTTCACATGTTTTTCCTGGCAGTTCTTTTCCGGTTCCGCAGCAGCCAGTAACAGACTTTTCAAAATTAAAAGCATGTGAGCAACATGCGTTAACGCGCGATAAAATAAATGTTGGCGTTAATAAATTAATGAGTTAACGCGATAATAACGCATTAACTTGCCCAGCCCAACACAATAGCAATATTATAACATAATATTCTTGTGTTATTGCTCATTTTTGTGTTGGCAAGCTCAACACAATTACAACGTGCTACGTTTTTGTTTCACACAGGTATTGCACTTTGCAGAGCAGTAGACACATACCCCACACAGCCCATGGCATCCGACAGCCTGTTGTGTACAGTGTAATACAATGTAGTCGTAGTAGTAAAAGTCTGATATTTTGACCGTCCCAGTACGACACAAGTCCCTTAAGGAAGTCCTGAGGAAGAGAAGCCACAGTATTTAACTGTACCTCTTACACTGCCAACACACAACACAATATCAGTGTGGACTTCAATGTGAGGTGTAAATGCTGCAACAGGATATAAATAAAATACAGCTAATAATTAGATCTAAGGCTCTTGAGATCTCGCAGGCCTCTGCTCTACATGGCCAGCTGGTATTACACACAGTCTTCTGCTCCCTGTCTCCCTCCATCTGCTGTTGCCCTTGTACACATTCCCTCTGCATGCTGGGAGACGCCTGTACCTGCCAAGAACGGAGCATTACACGCTCCACAATCTCCATTTTGGTTATATATACACTATACTGCCAAAAGTATTCACTCACCTGTCCTGACTCTCATATGAGTTTTAGCTCCTCCCATTCCTAATCAATATGACGTGGCTCCACCCTTTGCAGCTGAAACGGCTTCAACTCTTCAAGGAAGGCTGTCCACCAGGTTTAGGAGTGTGTTTATGGGGATTTTTGACACTGGAATTCACTGAGCTCCTGAGAGAGACCCATTCTTTCACAGGTTATTCTAGAAACAGTCTGCATGTCTAGGTGCTTAATATTATACACCTGTGGACATGGAAGCGACTGGAACACCTGATTCATATGGATGGATGAGCAGATACTTTTATGAATACAGTGTAGATGTCCAGTCATTGGAGAAGACAGTTTCTCAGGTAAAAATGCTCAAATGTAAAAATGATAATGTTCCAGGAAAAAGTCAGGTTTAAGATAAAGAGGCAGGAAGGCTCATGGATTTACTGCACTAAACATTTAGAATTAATGGCCTTTACCCTTTTTTACTGCCTTTTTTCCAGGTCATCATATTGTCATTTTGCCTTAGCGCACTCTGAGAGTTCATTTTAATATTTTATCCTTCGAGTAACTGACTAAGCATTAAATTGATGGGAAATTCAAAGTCTCTGCATTTTTAATCCTGAGTCAAACAGTGACGGTGCAAATTATCTCGGCTTTCATATCTCAAGGAAAAAGATCAGCGAATGACCGGAAGTGGAAAAAAAAATGTGCTGATACTCATATCCCACTACACTTTGGCTATTTTTCTTTTTCTTGTTATCAGACTCAAACGACGAGGAGGCACATTTATGCAATTTAAAGTCAATAAAGAGTGATAAACTGTCTACTATTCCAGTAATCCACTCCATCTCTACGGCTGTAAAATAATAGTCCTGACAGTACAGTATGTAGTTAATTTCTTCAGGAGTTACAACGGGAGGGCAGGCTGACAGGAAACATCGCTGGGATAGAAGTAAAGCCCAGTTCCAGTCTTTAAAAGATTAACGTCTGCAATAAGAAACGCAGAAGGAAGAGAAGAGCGCCGGCCTCCTGCTGAAGATCCTGTTAGATTCTGTATTCGCTTTTCATTCATATGATGCTGCTTTTAAAAAGAAAAAGGACTCACCACAAGGTCCTGGTCCTGGAGAAGCTCTTGTCAACTCTGGACAGAAACAACAGACAGAAGATCAATATCAGTTCCCGTTCACGTCAGTATTGATGGACACTAATGTCATGTGATCAAAGACTGAAAGAAGAGTTGATAATCTATTATGCCTGGTAATGGTCACATTTCAATGAGTTTTGGTTTCACCAACAATATAAATATATGGAAAACACACACCATAACTTCTGGAAAGTAAAATTGCAAATCGTAACTGAACACCTCCTTCCATGGAGGGACATCTGCAGACTTTCTGGATGTGTATTAGTCCCTCTAAGCCACATGTGTCAAACACAAGGCCCGTGGGCCAAATGTGGCCGTTCACATCATTTTATGTGGCCCCCGAGAGCTTGGGCATTATTGGCTTGAATTTTAAACCAATATTTTAAGACTTAAAATAAGCTTAAACCGCCTTAAAACGCATATTGACAATAAACTACATTTCCCAATATGCATTTTGTCGTTACCCACAATGATAATGGGAGCGATGAGCAAGACGATTTTTCAGAACTGATGGATTTAAGAAAAACCTTTACAAACGAACGCCAACATGTCCAAGAAAAGAAAAATTGATGCACAAGGAAGACAGTTTCATGAATGATGGGAAAACAATTACAAGTTTGTATCTCAAGGTGAAATAACAGTATGTCTTTTGTGTTATGAGGCGGGTGTCTGACACCCCTGATCTAAGCTGATTAACACATTTTTCCCTTCTCAAATAAAGAAATTAAATAAATACAGTGATCCATTATTTATCGCAGTTAATAGTCACTGCAGGAACTTGTAACATCACACAGGTTGTATTATTGGGCTCCTGTCGGTTAACAGAGAATGTAAATCTATACACGCTGGGCTGCTGTTGATGCTCACTCCACTTTTCATCTAACCCCGTTTTTGTTCTGCTGTCCCACGACACACACACTACATTACCCATAATGCCACTCCATTACCCATAAGGCTACCTTCTTAAAGGGGCCAGGCTGGCTCACAACATTTCTTCACTGTGAGAGAACGCGCACAACATCCTGTGATGTTTCTGCGATTTTTTCTTGACTTTTTATTATATTATATATTTCTGAAAAATCCGCGAGTAACTAAAACCGTGGAACTTAAATCGGGAATTGGGGAGGGATCACTGTAGTTGCACTTCTGCACACAGAGCTCCCTAAATGCTACACACTTCAGCTTGATATTTACCCCCCCCCCCCACCACCACCACCCCCCACCACCCCCCCACCACCACCACCACTGATCCACTGAAATTTCTTTCCATCTTCCTGAAAGCTACTGACTGAGTTGAGCTGGTGGAGAAGCAGCTTCCTGACAGATGGGAGGCAGTTGCTGGAAGATGCAGACATTCACACACACACACACGCACACAGGTTGAGATGTATGAAAGGACAAAAAAAAAAAACACAGTAAAAGACAGCTAGAGACAAAAAGAAATATAATGTGAGATTAAAGTCGAAGGGAGGTCGGCGCTCTTTTTCTACTTAACTTTGAATCCAAGATGATGCTTCCACCTGCAGGACCGGTCGCTGAAACGGCACACACAAAAAAAAAAAGAAAAACAGTCTCTGGCTGCGGACGATCAACCTGCTCATGATCATGCCCACCCCCCGGGGGGGGCGCTCATAATTACCGCAGTCATTCAGCAGTCACACGCACAAACGCACACGCCTACACCGGGCAGGAAGGAACTCATGTTTATGTTTATTGATGAATGCAAACAGAGTTTGACAATGTTTTTTTGTTTCTTAAATCTCTTTTATCTCTCCCAAAAATATATATATACAGTATATATAGAAAAAAAACAACCGATTAAAATGCAGACACACATGATTATTGTAACACCAGAATTAAATTAACTACTTGGATCTTTGCTGCCATTAAAAACACAAGTATATAAGTGAAGGTTCTGCATTAAAAATGTTGCTTCACCGTCATATTATTAATTATAAATGTAAGAAATATTTTAGATTGGATTAGATGAGATCAGATGTATTTTATTCTCCCCCAAAGGGGAAATTCAAATATTTCGGCTCATTAATAACACAAATATATATTAAAAAAAAAAAAATTGTGGTAAGTCAGCAGCTCTGTCAGCGTCTTTGACGTTAACATACAGCAGATCACGGGTTTTATTTTCTCTGGTAGAACAATTAACAAACTGTCTAAATCTATGGCGCGGGATCGGGGCCAAAATTAAGACTATTGCGCAGCCGGCGGTGTCTACATCCTTGTCGCAGGAGGCTATGTCCAATCCGAAACCGGCTATTGATCTGATCACTGATAGGCCTGCATCAACAACTGAGTGGCCGGCGCCGGCAACTGAGCAGGCGACTAGTCACGTTACTTGGTCGGTAACCTTCGTGTCGAACCCAGCAACTCATTGGATCGCCTACTGTCGCTGACGTGCGTTATCATTGGAGAGGCTAACGACTAGCATGCCTAGGTTGGTCACCCACCGGATTGTCTACTCCCTCTGTTATCCATTAGCATGGATAGGCTGGCGTTAGCATTGGAGAGGCTGGCGACTAGCATTCCGAGGCTAGTCACCCACCGGATTGTCTACTCCCTTTGTTATCCATTAGCATGGATAGGCTGGCGTTAGCATTGGAGAGGCTGGCGACTAGCATTCCTAACTGCGGTCAAGCCAGCCGTCTCTCCTTTTTGCGAAGTCAAGCGAGCCGCTCCAAACATTTCAAGTGCTCATGTGTTACAGGCTTTACGGTAAATGGACGGCTGCGGGTGAGAAAGTCAGCGCTAGGAGGCCACAGCGTGTATTAATATCCGGTTTTCAAAATAAAATGTGAGTTATTGAAAGGCGTGTAAAGTGTGATCTTTACTAGTTTTGAATCATTATGTCACATGACCTAGAGGCTATTGAAATAAATTTGATGATTAGGAATGTTTAAAATGGAATAAAAAGAGGTGTATCTCAACCAGCCAGTGTAGTACTGTGATCATGCACTGATTTTGAGTCATTAGGTCACATGATCTGGAAGCTATTGAGCTAAAATGCTAATATTTATTTTAAAAAATTAACATAAAATATTAGAAATGTTAAAAAAGAATAAAAAGAGGTGTATCTCAACCAGCCAGTGTAGTACTGTGATCCTGCACTGATTTTGAGTCATTAGGTCACATGACTCAAAATCAGTGCAGGATCACAGTACTACACTGGCTGGTTGAGATACACCTCTTTTTTATTCCATTTAAACATTCCTAATCATCAATTTATTTCAATAGCCTCTAGGTCATGTGACATAATGATTCAAAACTAGTAAAGATCACACTTACACGCCTTTCAATAACTCACATTTTATTTTGAAAACCGGATATTAATACACGCTGTGGCCTCCTAGCGCTGACTTTCTCACCCGCAGCCGTCCATTTACCGTAAAGCCTGTAACACATGAGCACTTGAAATGTTGGAGCGGCTCGCTTGACTTCGCAAAAAGGAGAGACGGCTGGCTTGACCGCAGTTAGGAATGCTAGTCGCCAGCCTCTCCAATGCTAACGCCAGCCTATCCATGCTAATGGATAACAAAGGGAGTAGACAATCCGGTGGGTGACTAGCCTCGGAATGCTAGTCGCCAGCCTCTCCAATGCTAACGCCAGCCTATCCATGCTAATGGATAACAGAGGGATTAGACAATCCGGTGGGTGACCAACCTAGGCATGCTAGTCGTTAGCCTCTCCAATGATAACGCACGTCAGCGACAGTAGGCGATCCAATGAGTTGCTGGGTTCGACACGAAGGTTACCGACCAAGTAACGTGACTAGTCGCCTGCTCAGTTGCCGGCGCCGGCCACTCAGTTGTTGATGCAGGCCTATCAGTGATCAGATCAATAGCCGGTTTCGGATTGGACATAGCCTCCTGCGACAAGGATGTAGACACCGCCGGCTGCGCAATAGTCTTAATTTTGGCCCCGATCCCGCGCCATATAAATCCAGTCAGGTGGGAAGATACAGGGACATGATTGAAGTCAGCTGATATCATCATCAGTGCATCTGGGTGTTTGGTCTGTATCCTAGCAACACAGTCATGTAGGATGTCACATGGAGCTTCATCGGTGTCACTGGGTGGATGTAAACAAGGATTGTTATTAAATGACTAAATTCTCCTGGTAGATAGTTCGGTCTCAATCCAACCGACAATAATTCAACATCTGGACGACACATCTGCTCCTTCACAGTTCCATGTGCAGGATCTCTGGTTCTCTAATAAAGCCAGTCCTGCTCCTTTATTCCAGACACCAGCTTTAGCATCTCTGAGCATATGACGGTGAATCCAGATAGATCCACGATGGATTCAACCAGGTTTCCGTAAATCACATAAGGTTGACTCTTCACCAGTATCTCCAGTTCATCAGTCTTGTTGGTCAGGGAGTTGACATTTCCCATGATGACTGACAGCAGAAAGAGCTTGTATCTCCAGTTCCTTCACCTTTTCACCAGCACGGCAACCACGAAAACTCTTAATCTTATCTGGAACACGATGAAATACTCCAGAGTTGCTCTGTTTTAATAAAAGAAGCTCTTCTCTTGAATAAACTCTTCTTTCCACACTAACATCCGTCAGTAGCTGATAAAAAGAAAACTGACAAAAACACCAAACATTTTGCAAAAAAATGGAGGAGGTGTAGAAACGAGCTGCCAGCTTCAGTCAGCTTCTACCTGAGACCAGGATGAATGAATTTTAACCTCTTTTTTTAACATATGTTTTAGTTTAATCCAAACCACATTCAGTTACTTTCTCATTCATACATCGTGTGTGTGTGGCCAGAGTTTCATGAAGGTACCTGATATTTCTACAACAAATTAATAATTAGGTTTTTTTTTTGCGTAAAATGGCTCTTGAAGCGTACAGATGGGCTGAATTCACACCACGACAGAAATAAAGTGAAATATTTTAAAAAGACTGATTTACTTCTCAATAACTCTAAAAAGCACAGCGGGGAATCAGCAGACCTGAGCTAAACGGTGAAATCAAAGCTGTCACATGTGTGTCGTCTTCAAAGTGATAATCTTCCTCTGGTCCAGTGCTTTACTGTTACTCGTGTTTGTTGTCAAAGCAGGTGGGATGAAAATATGGGATGAAATGAAATGATGTCACCGCGCTCACATTGAGCATGTTGTGTCATTAAACTTTTTACAGTGTGGACATGAAGCTGGTCCTGTCGTTAGATCCAAGTCATGAAAACACTGACGCCGTACGATCTGCTCTGTCGCTCTGCTCTGTCGCTCTACTCCGTCGCTCTGCTGCTCAGCGCTGAGAATGGAAATAGCAGTTTTCCAGTCAGCGTTACGCCTGGTGCTGGTCCACATGCTGACACAAGCAGCACGTTGTTTTGATGTCAACAGTCAGGAGCGGGAAACAGGCTGTCGCATCAACAGCTGCACCGCCGTCCGCTGAGGAAATACGACACCAACTCAAGGAGGAAAACAGCGGCGAAACATGCAAAACAGGTTCTGCAGCTTCAATCATCTGAGGCAAAGGTGCCTACTCTATATATTTGGACTATTTTTAACCCTTTTAAAATTACGACTTGTGATAAACATAAAAAAAATAGCTTAATTTCACTTCAGACCTAATCTTGTTTGCTTTCAAGACTAAAAAAAAAGCTTATTTCAGCTCTTCAGTTTGCTTTGCATCATAGTCAGACATCTTTTTAAAGTATCACAAACTTAAACCACTACTTTTTCTCCCCTGTATAATGGAGCAAACAGCTGTAAATAAGATGCAGTCTAACATTATCGTCATTTAGAAGAAGATTGTTGAGAGCCCTGGATCACCAGCTGCCCTGCTTCAGCGCCGGTCCTGTCACATGAATAATGGCCCTTGAGAACGGCTCCGGGGTTACGTGACGAGCGGTCATAAAGTATTATTCAGTATTATTCATTATTATTCACTGACAAGGACTTAAATCATCCATTCTCCCTCATTTTCCTGCAGTTCAGTCAGCAGCCAGGTGGTTTATCCAGCACCAACGTGTTCATATAAAACCCTCAGAGTCAGGAGGAAATGAATTCAGATAACTGCTTGCAGACATGTCATGCTGTCCGGCAGCAGTTCAAAGATGTTAAAACAATGAGAACTATGTTTTACTGATTTCTGGATTTCTGCTTTTAATCATTTTGGTCTTTGGGACTTTTAAAGTGGGTCTGAAATTACTGCAACTGTAATAAACTAAATCAGGTGTGAATTGCTGTCCTGTGAAAGCAGTTCAATAAAGTTATTGCCTTTGTGCGACTGCTGGTGATGTTTTTGTCTGAGCAGTCACCTCTCCTTCTTGCTGCTTCGCCGTCATTCTTTCCTGCTTCAATTTTAACTCCTGTCACCTGTCTGCTTTTGTTGCTTCTGCATTTTGGACTTTGGTTTTGGAAACCCTGTTGGGTGCAACACTCTTTATTAAAGTAAAAGACATCAGCCCCGATCGTACAACCCTGCTGGCCGCTACCCACTACCTGCTCCCCACTAGCCGCTACCCACTAGCCGCTACCCACTAGCTGCTACCCGCAAATTGTGGGTATAGGAACCTCCGCTAACCGCTAATGCACTTGCTAAAGCCGCAACCCATTATGCCGACTCCCTTTTACTCACATTGTAGGTGTAGTAATGGGTATGTCTTTTGCCCTTTTTTCACAAACTCGGTATCTTGCGATCGCAGGCAGGCCCGGACTGGCCATCGGGAGAACCGGGAGGTTTCCCGAAGCGCCGGCCTGTGATTGGCCTGCTGGCCTGTGTCCCTCTCTCTCTCTCTTTTTTTTTTAAAGTCTGCCGGTCAGCCGGCGCCGCGGCTATCTGACTTTTTTTTTTTTCTAAGTCAGAGAGGCAGGCCTGGCCAATCAGAGGCCACTCAGGCCAGTAGCATGTGAGGAGGACAAGGCGATTGGTTTGTTTTGATTAACACCCGCCCCAACAGTCCGTGTCAACCACACAGACAGCTGCGGAGGAAGGGGGGTGTGTGACACTGATGCTGCAGTCGCGCTGCGAGCCCCGGGCAGAGAGGAAGAGTCGAGGCTTCGACTAAACCATGGACCCCAACCCGGGTAAAAAAACAAGAAAAGGCAGTGCCGAGAGGGAGAGACAGGAAAAAAAAAAAGGCACTGGAGAAGGATGCGGCCAAATGCCGTAAATTGACAAGTTTATTCAGCCCCCCCCCCCCCCCCCGCCAAGATACCTCTGCAAGTAAGTTATGTAAAAAAACAACAACAACAACAAAAAACACTGGTTCTTGAGGTCCAGAGTGCTGTACTACGAAGCAAATTGGACACAGCCAGGCTTTCTTTGGGTGAGCTGGCTTAACAAACCTGAAACTCGCCATCAGAGATAACCGGTACCACGACGGTGGTTATCAACTATCTTTGTTAACCGCGGCTTTCTGCTTACTGCTCTGTGCGCGTTCACATAAAAGGGGGCGTTTGACGCGTCATTTGACGCCTATTCTGGATAAAATGGATAGATGGCGGTCCGTATATTTCAGTCAGGAGGAGCAGGTTTTAATAATGCAGGGCTATGAGGATTTCAAAGAAATCTTTACGGCCAAAAGCAACACTGTAGGTGCGAATAAAGCCAGAGAGGAGTGCTGGCAAAAAATTGCAGATCGTGTAAATTTGTAAGTTATATTTATTTCACCACTTAATGTACCTTAATCTCCCTCCTTCTTTTAGAGTGCTTAAACTTTAAACTTAATGCAGCAGATTTAAACATTATGTAGGTCTGACTGTCCCATTATGAATGATAAATGAAAATCACTTTAGTTTTTTGCTAAATCTATGTGAAATTAATTTAAGATTTAATATTATCTGTGATACCAATATACACTCACCGGCCACTTTAATAGGTACCCTATCACCCTGGGGAATCTTATGAATGAATTATATTAAAACATTTCACATGAAATTCCACGTCACACTGATTATCAATATAATGGACTATTAATTTATGTTACCTGCGATTTAGTAAAACGCTTCTTTTATTTGAAGCGTGGGCAGATGGCCAGGGAATACTACAACGTATTCCGCAGTTTAGTAAGAGCAAGTACAACCTTTATTCCAGTATTCTGGCTCAGATTTTCTCCATCACCAACTGAATGCATGTAGGTTCCAGTAGCAAAGAAACGCAAAGAAACGCACACCGTTTGTGCTACTGTGAGCGCACGGCTGCGTTTGGTGGCGCTGCCAATATATGGCTCTAGCAGATTACAAATGTAACGTATTCCCTCAGCTGGAAATCTCTAGTGTTCATAGAGAATATGGTCATGGGAAGCCAGCGGATCAGTCCGGTCTCTGAATACTCTCTTCCTATCCTCGCACAATCCTGGCGCTCAGGTCAACGGGATTGGGTGAAAGTGAAAGGGCGGTGCTTTTTAGAGCCGATTTGAGCCTAAACTCTGCACATAACCTGGCTCCGGACCAGGTTAAGCTTGCAGAGTAAATTACCATGGTGATCTAGCCAGGTTAAAAGAGAGCCACCTTTGTGGTACTGGAAATCCTGGCTTTAGACTCAACATACCTCGCTAACCCTCTAATCTCGCTTCGTAGTACACCCCTCTGGTACCTGGGTCCTTGAGGCTGTACACTTTTACACAGTAGGCTATAGGCCCTGGCCATGAAATTAAACAAGCCACTTTTTATTTACTGTTATCATTCCATTATTATGTATATGAATACAAGGGCACAATAAGTGAGACATAGGCTACACTATCTTACTATATGAACTATAGTGTATGAAAAAACACTGTAAGCATATGTTTGCTATTCAAAGGTGGTGATGGTGATGACATAAGTCCTGCTGATACTTCAGGAGAAACCAGTGCAGAGCAGTTGGCAGAAGGTACAGAATCATTTCTAGAGCAACAACATGCAAGTTGCAGACATAACACCAACAGGCACTGCCATTTGACATAAATGGCTCTCATTTCTATTAAGTACTAGTGGTGTTGAATTTTGCTGTCTGTTGCTGACTTGCTGTTATGTATCCCAGCCCTATATTAGAATATGAGTCAATATTATGTGACTGCTTATTAGGAACTATACTCTTGGACTGTATTATACATTGCGTCTATCAGTGCGTGCATGTTCTGTGAACATGTATTCAAAGGCTGTCCCCTCATAGCTGATTCATTGTTTGATTTGGACTTTGTTGTCTTTGTTTATTAGGTTATATTGTAGGCTACACATAAAAATTATGCCAAAGAGGCAGTTGACATTCCACATGATATGATGTTTAAGTAACCCTGGCACTGCGTTAAACCTTTATTCTCTTCTAGTAAGTGTGTTAGTGGATTTTGCTGAGGATTGTTGTGTTACTGTATTTTACCAGCCCGGCCCCAAACACAAAAGTTACTGTATATTCCTAACTTAGTTTGTACATAGGTCCCATATTTGAACTTCTATTTGGAATGCAGTGTGTGTGTGTGGTGTGTGTGGGTGCGTGTGTTTGTGTGTGTGTGTGTGTTCGTGTACATGCGTGCCAATGCATGTAGGTGTGGGCGTGAACGTGCGCGTGTGGGCAAGGCCAGGGTGGCCTGGTTACATGACTGACTCCTGGCCTGAAAAAGTCTCCCAGTCCAGCCCTGATCGCAGGTATAGGGTTGCGGGTAGCAGGTGGTCAGACCATCCGCTACCCGCAACCCGCATGTCGGCGCGTACAAGAGCATGTCCAAATGGCATCAATGCGCGTCCACCTGGTCACATGTGGACGTGCACAAACAGCTCCACCTCCTGAATTAACTCTTCTAGAAAAAACTGCTTTGGCCTCAGTTGAACCCCTGAGAAAATAGCAGAGATCATCTTAAACGGCTTGCTCGCCAGTTAAACCATAGACAACCAGAACGAGTGGGGATAGCTACCGCAGAGTCCAGATGAGCTGCGCAGGAGAGCTAACCATAGCGGTTAGCGGGTAGCGCAACCTGCTCTTAAAGGCAATGGCTACTGATGCACTGATTGGTTTAACAGGTGGAACGCCCTAACCACTCCTATGGATAATGTAGTGGGTAGCGCAGGTGGGATAGCGGGTTTAGCAAGATGGAAGATTGCATTCTTTGCGGGGAACACCCCTCCCACTACCTGCTATCTCTAAATAGTGGCTTTAGGAGATCTGGCGGAAGATCTGCTACGCCAAGTCTCCTGCATTTAGTCCTGCAAACCTGACAATGCCTGTTAATAATTTTATATTAACCATACGTTAAGTGACATGTAAAGCTGAGAAAAGATGTGACCTTTGTGAGGATAGTTCTGTTTTGTCATGCTTGCCAAATGTTTCCGAAAGTAATCCCTTGCCTGAATTCAAGATATTCAAGAATGATGGTTCTGTCATACTGCGGGTTGAAGATCACAGGTGACCATCTTGGGGTCGTGCTTTTTGATGCACTGATATTCTTTTAAGATAAGATAAGATATAAGATAAGATATTCCTTTATTTGTCCCACAATGGGGAAATTTACATCGGGGAAATTTTAGATTCTTAAAAGCATTGCAGAAGAGAAATGTGCAAATTTCAGAGTTTTCTCACACATTTGTTAATAAACTGGAGATCCTCTGGCTATCTTTGCTCCTCAAAAACTCAGGCTTGCACGGATACTGCTTTTGCACCAATGTGTGATTGCATTGACCTGTTGGCAGCTCTGATTTCCCCTGTCAACTTGTTTTGGCATATCTCTGAAATGCAGATGGATGCATATTGTCAATTAAAAGGGGATAGACGAGACAAAACTACTCTTCATTTGTTCCTAATTTGGGTTTGGACTTAATTAAAAAGCCACAGCTTTAGTTACAGCAGAAAACGCTGAAGGTTTGTGGGCTGTTTGATCAGTGTGAATAAATTCTGGTGATATCACATCGAGACTTCTCAAGCAAAATGATCATTTCATGGCTACCTCTGCAGTCTCCCCCGTCATTCTTCATTTTATTTCATTGACTTGGTCTCCACTGCCCACTTTCTCATTTTCTACATGTGTCTGTGTGTGAAAGCTGCAGTGGATGCAGGCGTGTCAGAGACAAGGAGAAACCTCACCAGTCGCGCTTTCTGAGACTAATCAAGCCCCCTTCAAATACTCAGCTCTCCCACCACCACTCAGATAACAGTGTCGTCTCTGGGTGCTTCTTTGTGTCAGTGGAAAATAAAATCTGCTTTGAGAAAGATCTTATGAAGAGGGAACCATGATGCTGTGGTAATCCCAATGCCCCTATAACATCCAACAACTGTACAACAAAGGTTATTGATGACACGGTTCTGCAGCTTTGAGTACAGCACGAACCAGAATTAAATATCTGTTTGAATGACCTCTAAATGAAAATCTCAACGCAACAACGCAAAGATGTTTATTTTCTCACGATCTCATAGAAACATGTACAATAATATGCAACAGTTTTAGCAACAAGTGTGGACCTAATGTTTCTTTCTACATTGTAGCATCATGATTTCACCTGGAACTGGAATCGAAAAATCTGACTGCTATCAACTAAAGATGAGTCACATGGTTGTTATATAATTTAGGAGGTACAGGACGAGCACTAGTGCACCACTGATGAGAGTGACTGTCCTCTTAAAATACACTAAACTGCCAAAAGTATCCTCTCACCTGTCTTGACTCAGATATGAGCTTTAGCTCCTCCCATTCCGAATCAATTTGACGTGGCTCCACCCTTTGCAGCTAGAACAGCTTCAACTCTTCTGGGAAGGCTGTCCACAAGGTTTAGGAGTGTGTTTATGGGGGTTTTTGACCATTCTTCCAGAAGAACATTTGTGAGGTCAAACACTGATGTTGGACCAGAAGGTCTGGTTCTCAGTCTCTGCTCTAATTCATCCCAAAGGTCTTCTGTCAGGTTGAGGTCAGGACTCTGTGCAGGACAGTCAAGTTCATCCACACCAGACTCTTCCATCCATGTCTTCATGGTCCTTGCTTTGTGCACTGGTGCACAGTCATGTTGAAGAGGAAGGGACCAGCTCCAAACTGGTCCCACAAAGTTGGGATCATGGAATTGTCCAGAATGTCTTGGTCTGCTGAAGCATTCAGAGTTCCTTTCACTGGAACTAAAGGGCCAAGCCCAGCTCCTGAAAAACACCCCCACACCATAACCCCCCCTCCACCAAATTTTACACTTGGATCAATGCAATCAGACCAGTACCGTTCTCCTGGAAACCACCAAACCCAGACTCTTCCATCAGATCACCAGATGGAGAAGTGTGATTCTTCCCTGCAGAGAACGTTCCTCCACTGCTCTAGAGTCCAGTGGTGGCTGCTTTTCTCCACTGCATCTGACTCTTTCCATTGTTCTTGGTGATGTCTGGCTTGGATGCAGCTGCGTCACCATGGAAACCCATTCATGAAGCTCTCTGCTCGTTGTTGAGCTGATCTGAAGGACACATGACGTTTGGAGGTCTGTAGTGATCGACTCTGCAGAAAGTTGGTGACCTCTTCTCACTATGTTCTTCATCATCCTCTGACCCCGCCCCCTCAGTTTACCTGTCCTACCACTTCATGGCTGAGTTGCTGTCATTCCCAAACACTTCCATTTCCTGATAATCCAGCTGACAGTTGACTGTGGAATATTTAGGAGAGAGGGAATTTCACCACTGGATTTGTTTCTCAGGTGTCATCCTATCACAATTTCACCTGGAATTCACTGAGCTCCTGAGAGAGACCCATTCTTTCACAGATGTTTCTAGAAACAGTCTGCATGTCTAGGTGCTTAATTTTATACACCTGTGGACATGGAAGTGACTGGAACACCCAATTCTGATCATCTGGATGAATGAACAAATACTTTTAGCAGTATTGTGTAGATACAGTACATGTACAACTTACCAATGAAACATAGACTGAGAAGGAGCCGGCATAACCAGCTGACACTTAAGGTTCTGTGATGGCTTAGAAAGTTCCAGGGCATGGCACCAACATCAGCCTGAATTTATGACAGTCAAAGAAATGAAACCCTTGATTGTTCTTTTCAATGACAAAAAAAAAAAAAAAAAAAAAAAACAAACAAGAAAGACAAAAATACAGAAACACCTTAACACTAGGAACACAGCATGTTCTCATCATGTTTAGTGTAAACTCTGGACCACAGCAAATGTTAAGTCACAACAGTGAAGCAGAGATGATGCGGGGCCTCATGAATCCTAAAGGTGTTCGGTAAATGACATTTACCAGTGGCACCATGCATGTCCAACCCAATTTCATGTGGGAATCTGCAACAGGTACATTTTTCCTCAGGTCCCCAGCAGGGCAGTCACAACAGAGGTGTCCGCCTCGATGCCCTCCCAGCCATTAACCGAGCACCCTGCTAACTATCATCAGGTCAGTCTGTGACAAAGAAACACAAGTCTTTTCCATCAGAGGTCTTTGCTTACCTAAGTCTCTGGTCTATTTCCTTAAAACATCCCTCTTGGTGAAAGCTAGTCTGAACTATTAATGTGACATTTTCACATTATTGTCATCTGAACATCCATCTGGTTCCTGCTGATGTTGATAACAATTATAATATTGTTGACAGTAACAGGTCAAATGGGGTTAACTTGATTTTGTGACTTAACATTCATCACCCTTTCAGCCCCTCATACTTCCTGAAAGAATATTTTTACAACCAGTTTTTTTCTAAACATAGTTACGTACACAACACCGGAGCAATATTTAGGGATACACCAGTAAAGCATAGTACAGTTATGTACAGAAATTAATACGCCCTCTTTCAGTTCCATGACTTTTTTAAATAATAAAAAAAAAATAGATGAGTAAAATCATCTGACTGCAATATGACTGCAAATTTTCACAGTGACTCTGTTTACTGAAGAAAAATGAAGCCAAAACTAGAAACAATAAAATCATGTTGATGACACTAAAGCAGCCCATTACTGAGGTCATCTGCAGGTAGCTGATGCTAATGATTAGCCCCTTAATGAACTGATCATCAGCAGGTGTGCAGACCTCTATAATAGCAGATGTTTAGGCAGTTAGTTGATCTGGAGCATTTGGGTGTGTGTTCACTTAACGCCAGGAAGGAAAGATCTAAGCAACTGTCTTAGAGAAGAAACTGTTGCTGCACATAAAGCAGAATTATCAAAAACCCTTTTCAAAACTATTTAGACTTCAGTGTCCTACAGTGAGCCAGTTTCTGTTTTAACAAGCATAAATCATTCAAGACTGTTGCCAATCTTCCCAAGATTCCCACTGTCAGATGAAGCAATGCAAAGAAAAAAAAAAAGGCAAAACAAATGTCTCAACTAAAGGTGTGCTGGTTGCCTCCTCCTCACCTCCTCACCAGTACATTATTATACTTGCAAAGGTAAGCGTACCAGAGCACTGGGATATGTCCTTATAGAATATATATGTCCTTTATAATCTGTCAGTTAGCTGTGCAGTTGCCACTTGTCTTTAGGCTTAATTGTGAGTTCATTCAACAGCAAACCAGCTACAATGCAGCAGCAGAATGATTCACTTTTATCACAACAACCATCACAGCATTTAGGAAAGTATCTCATGTGCTTGTTTCTATGTCTTAGTTTCAGTGTCCATATGTGAAGTATCCAAAATGCAAACAATTTTTAAAAATAATTTAGAACCCTATCTGTCATCTTGGGTTTTAAATCCTCTTCATATCTACCATAGTTGTCCTCTCCAGGTTTGGCTACTACTCTTTAAAGAGCTGAGAAAACTGACAGGAAATGCATCCTGTAGATTTTCAGCAGTCCGTTTTTGTTCTCAGTTGCTCACAAGCACTTTATTAAAGGAACAAAATTATCCTGACACTGCATGTGGAAAATTACCCCATCACCAAATAACATCTTCAGGGCTTAAGTCCTGAAGCAAACGCAAAATGGAAATTTGATACTCAGTCCATTTCTATCAGGGAGTCGTTTCCTTGTTACTCATTATGAATTAATTTCCCCAGAGGGACTTTTATTTTTTTCCATCTACAAGGCTTTTAGTAACAGGGAAACATTTTTTTTTTTTGGAAGGTGGGGGAAGTCTAATCTCCGAGACATATTAAAATGAGGGATGAAAAGCCAATTTATTATCTGGAAGCAAACATGGGAAATCATCTCTGACAGCTGCATGTTTTTAAATGATCGAGGCAACGACGGTTCACACACACATGCAACGCACGTGCTCGTGCACACATTTAGATCCAGACGTATTTGGACAGTGACAAAGATTTTATGATTTTTGCCTTCATGCACCATCGCGAGCTCTGATCTAAGGTTTCACAAAAACACAGCATTTACCGTTCAGAAACTACAGCAAGTTAAAGCTGAATAAAAATCCTTTGATGTGAACGACCGCCTGACTCCCTGAAGACGCATCAACATCATCAAAGGGTCTGGAAGATGTCTCCAGCGCTTTCTTTCTCTTTAACAATGTACAGAATTGTTAATTCGGCCATTCCAAACAATTCTTATAGATTTATGTTGTCTTTTTGTTTTTTTTTTTTTTTTTTTTTTTGTACAGCTTAGTGATGGTCTCCTTCACTTGTATTGAGATCTGTTTAACTTCCAGTTAAACAGCTGCCAAATGTCAGCTTAATACCTCATATAAATTCCAGACCTTCTATATCACATGTGTCAAACACAAGGCCCGCCGGCCAAATGTGGCCCGCCACATCATTTTATGCGGCCCTCGAGAGCTTGTGAATTATTGGCTTAAATTTTAAACCAATATTTTAAGACTTAAAATAAGCTTACGCCGCTCTAAAGTGCATATTGACAACAAACTACACCTCCCACAATGCATTTCATCATCACCCACAACGATAACAGTATCTCACCATGAGCAAGACATCAAGACGATTTTCCTCTACAAACTAACTCCAATATGCTCAAGAAAAGAGAAATTGATGCACAAGGAAGGCAGTCTTTTGTGTTATGAGGCGGTGTCAGTCGTGAAAGAGTTTAATCTACGTCGGCATTTTGACAACAAACACGGAGCTAAGTATGCTAAATTTAGCCTGCAAGAAAAACAAAGAATCGCTTCCGGACTCTGTAAACATCCCCTGTGCCAGAGTAGGTTTACAACCACAAACCCTGAGTTGAATATAATAATGAGTTAAATATTTGAAACTTTAATACATAATAAATGCAGAAACAGTTATTTAACAAAAATGCAGTTTCATTTATTTTGATTTCAATTACATTCTGTTACATTCATGCTGTCAGTCTGGCCCTTTGAGGGCAACCATGATGCTGATGTGGCCCTCAGTGAAAATGAGTCTGACACCCCTGATCTATATGTGTCATTTGTCTTGAAATAAAGAGGGAATTGATTTATTTTCAGTCAACTGTCCAAATGCTTTTGGGATCCTGACAATAGATTAAAAAAAAGAGTTTTCTTATTATGTATACTGATATAAACTTAACAGATCTCTTTTCCAGAATGTTCTGTAGGCCTGTAATGTAATAATGAATATAAGCTAATAAATAAAATGAAGCTAATGAGATACAATGTGAAATATCTTGGGGTTCAGGGAGACCGAAGTCAAAGCAGATGTGAGAGCTACTTTATTTCAGCTATGAGAGATTAAAAAAATATATATAAAAATACTGAAATAAAAAAATAAGTCATCCAGACTGCAGGCAGCAGTCATACTGCGATCAAAACGTCTGTGGGGAAAATGATTAAGCGCCCAAACAATAAGGATTAGCCTTTTTGATGTTGTGTAAGACATTTTGCCTGATTGCAGAGTCCTGGTGGGAATAAAAACAAAGCACTCCAGTTGCAGGCTTGCAAATATATCAGGACCCACTGGGAAGCAAGCTTTTCTAATTAGACAGGTACGTGCAACACCTAATAACTGTTCCACATAAAAAGCTCATCAGCGCTCATTCCTGCAGACTATTCTTCTGAGGAGGAACATCCAAACAACCTCAGTTTGCTAAATTAATCCGTCATTTAGTTGACACAAAAGCATGCAACAGTTCAGTTAAGTTCACGGGAAAAGGTTGTGATGTCACAGCAGTAGGTTAATCACGGTGAAGTGTGGCCTTCAACCTCACCTGCGCTACAGGAGTGTAAGCATCGCCGGTGTCCTCCTGGCAGAAGTCAACAGCAGCAGCAACAACAACGATAAAACTAATTTCACCGCCTCATGAATCATAACACACCGCTCATAAACCGAAGCACTTTTATACAAGACGAGAAACTCAAACACCAGTCACATGTACGTGCAAGACTGTTGTTACCGTATGAAGCGGAGATAATTTCTTCTTTTTCGTATTAAAGTCATTCACCGGCATCAACAACACGATAGCATCACACGATAGCATCACATGATAACAGCACACGATAGCATCACACGATAAATCACCATCATCGACACATGATGACTCTTTATGATGATGAATACCTGTTTTTGTTTTGTGACCTTATTTTCTTCATGCCTAAGCTGTAATACTGATGAGTTTTGTTTGTGGAGGACTTCATCACTGCTTATTTTGCTGTGATGTTGTGCAGAATAGTTTACATTGTGGCACCAGTGACTGAAAACAAGGTTTCCCACAATCCCTCTCACCTCTCACTTTGAGGCTTCAAGCATTAACAAAAGAGACTAATTAGTCAAGCATCTCCATAGCTTTTAATTACTAGCCTCCCCCCCCACAACACACACACACACACACACACACACACGCCTCTCCTGGCTTAACAAGCAGATGCAACAGGTTCACTGTTGCATCATGAGCAGGTGTTACTGGATCACAAGTCAACCGACATTCAGACGCATTACGCTTTTAACATCTTACCCTCCATAAGCTCCAAATGTGAAGCTCCTTTTCCTCCGGGACATTCTGCTGATCGGGCAACAAGGATTCCCAGGGGTGTGCAGGATTTGAGCGCAGTTTACGAGGCAAGGCTGTTGCTTTATGTGCCTTAACTTCCCTTTCAACACCTCTAACTTTCTTTTCCCTCCTCCCTCCTGGGCCTCAGCCCTCATCAGGCGAGTGTGTGTGTTTGTGTATTTTTTTTTTTTCTGGAGAGTTTTTATGTGTGTACACGTGCCAGCTCTCTCCCTGAGTCTCCTCTGTGCTCTCCAGCTAAGTAGCTCCCATCTCTGGGAGATTAAGAGAAAGGTGCATCTGGCTGTGTCATTGTTGCTGTTGTCCTGGAAACTAAAATAATTTCTCTGACTCCGTCTGACTGTTTTTTCTTTCTTATTTATAATCAATAATGGGGAACAAATGTTCACGTTTCTGACTGGTGCCCCTCAAAGGCATCTTCCCCTACTGTTGGGCTCTACGGAGCAGTTCTCCTGCCTGATGACAGTCACCAGTATTTTTGTCTGTAAATGGCTCTCTTGGAGAATAAGTAGGTGGGCATGAATACGTGACACTTGAAGGTTAAGAAGAGGCTGGGATTCTTTTTTTTTTGCCGCAGAATTTTCCATAACTATTATCATATTGTGGATCACTGTCAGAAAGCAATTTCCATTCATCCATCATCTATACCTGTTTAATCCTCTGCAGTGAAATGTGAAATGATTGATAAAATTATTATTATTATTTTTTATTTATGGCTTTTAGAGAAAAATGTTTTTTTCCATGTTTATCTGATTTAGTTTTGTTCTATGCCTCTGTTTTCCAGGTGCGTCCACTGGCTGCTTTCCTGCCTTTGACCTTGGTAAAAACTGTCCTGAGGCCTGATGCATAAATCTCTGTTCCACGGGTGTAATTGTATGCACACATAAAAGGCCTGAATGTACACAGATATCCCTGCTGGATAGTCATGCATATATATATGGTTCTGTTTCATAAATCTCACGTGTACACATGTGCGCCAGCATGATCTCTGCAGCCTTCGCTTAGCCACAAATTAATGCGGACGCTGCCCTACTTGGCGATCTGCAGATGAAATACATTGTTTTCCCACTGCTAAATACGCATCAACAAAAAAAGAAGAATATCTTTATTAAATTATTGAACCCACCTCTGGAACTGGGAACAGAAAATAACTGCTGAGCAGAAACAAGTAACAGAAGCAATTAGCTCTGTAAGTTCAGGCTAAATAACCTGCAGCGGTAAAAAAAGGAAAAGGTCAGATTACAAACGAATGGTGCTTCATCTCGCGCCCAGCCTGAGGGCCGTGGCAGATCCTCTTCCTCACTCAGCTGAGGAAGAACTGCCCTGAGACACAAGCTGAGCCAACTGTCAGACCAGGAGAAAGCTAGCAAGTCAACGTGATTGACAAGATCGTCCCGCAACACCACAGCAGCCATCGTTACGCATGACCGTTACGCACGGATGCGTTTAATTACAGCACCCACAGTCAAACGAGATACATTATAATTATAAAAATGAAAGACAAACAAAATCCTGATCATTCTAAGTTTCATAAAACTTTCATTTGCTCCAGTTATTTGATTTGGTGGAAGAAAGTTGACTCACATTAGCCCTGGCTTCCCGCACGTCTCTTCGAGTTTCCAAGTTGATGATGCAGCATTACAAAATGTTAATATTTCATGTTGTTGGGAAAACGCAGGGATGTCAGACGGCTGCTGCTAGAAGCAGAGACACCGGTGGTGTAAAGAGGCAATTTTTAATCAGTAATCAATATGGAATGTCAAGAAATTTATCCAGAAGTACAGCCAGTCATGTCTTCAGTTAAGGCAAGTGTTTTGGGGATTTTTTTCAATTTTCCAGGGAAGAATGAGCTGGATGTGATTAATATCATATGCACTAATACAAGAGGCGTATGTCCTCTGCCGACACACAGAGGTGTAAAGAAGGATGAAAAATAAATATAGCAGCTCCTGATAAATGCATATAGCACCATATTACCAAAAGTCCAGTGAATTTTGAACCGGCAGAAAAAAAAGTGCATCACCTGTTTCATCTCCAGACCTGCGCTTGTCCGTCAGAACTGAAAATGAAACCTCGGATTTAGATGGACAATCGAGCCAAAGCCTGTTATACTATCTAATTTTTCCTACAAGGAAATCTGACTCTGAAGGGTCCGTTTCTTCCAGACATGGTATGTCAGTATCCCTCTCCTCAGATGATCCAGGGTCGGCTGTCTCTCAGAGAGAAGCTGTCATTGGTTCCTGTTGGCTGTGCAGTGAACCTCAAGAGGCTAATTCAATCTCCATACGCTGTAAAAATGAAAAGTGGGGAAATTTAAAAATTTCAACTTAACTCGTTGCACCAGATTTGAATTTTTACAGTGCATCTGTTTGTCCATCTCCCACTGATGTCTTTATTAAGATTAAAAAAGAAAAACTGTGACTGAGTAGGATTCTGACAAGCTTGAGCTTAAGCTCTCTCCTTAATGCCAGGTACACGGACGGCCGTTAATCTGCTCTCATTTCCCTCCAAATCCTTCCCGTCTGCTCCGTACTGGAGGCTGCTGGGAAGCAGGAAGAACCCTGAGCTTTCTCCTCTTTAATGGCAGGTACATGGATGTCACATGATCTCTCCTCTGACCTCTTCTGTCTCCTTGTGTTTTTGTTTTTCTGCTCATATTTCAGTGCTAATTCCACATGGGAATTTTTTCAAATTATTTTTTTTCGTTTATTCACATTTTACTTTTATAAATAACCTTTTCAAACATAATACACAACCTCCATAAACTATAAATATTCTTAACTCTTCTTTCAAACGTAAGTCCTCTTTCTTCACATGTAGTGCACTTGATTAAAGGCTGATTTAATACTGATTAATAGAAGCTACCCGACAAAAACCACTTCCAGTAAAGAAAGCAACGCACCAAAACAAACGAAACAGATCAGTCATTTAAATTTTTTTTTTTTTTAACCTTCAAGCAACCATGGTGCACAAATGCTATGTTGCGGATCATAAATCACATTGCTCCAAAGCAAAGAAGCTACACATCAAGCCCATTCAAATTCAAGCCCATGTTCCCATCATTTTAACAAGGAAAAGACCATCTAAGATGGCGACACAAGTGGAGATCCTGTCTGCTTTGCCTGGAATAACTGGAGGAAGCCAGTAGCGCTGGGAAGACTGGAAAAGCTCAAATCTGAAAATGACAGGTATGATGTGAGTGCTTCCTTCTTACAGGTAGATTCTCAGGTAGCCTCTATTACACTCACTGGCCACTTTATCAGGTACACCTCACTAGTACCAGGTTGGACTTTTCCCTTCAGAACTGCCTTAATCCTTGGTGTCATAGATTCAACAAGGTTCTGGAAACATTCCTCTGGGAGTTTGGTCCATATTAACATGACAGCATCACCAGTTGCTGCAGATTTGTCGGCTGCACATCCATGATGAGAATCTTTGTTCCACCACATCCCAAAGCTGCTCTACTGGACTGAGATCTGGAGACTGTGGAGGACATTTGAGTCCAGTGAACTCATTGTCATGTTCTAGAAACCAGTCTGAGATGATTCAGGCTTTATGACATGGAGCGTTATCCTGCTGGAAGTATCCATCAGAAGATGGTCCACTGTGGTCATAAAGGGATGGAGATGGTCAGCAACAATACTCAGGTAGGCTGTGGCGTTGACACGATGATCAGTTGGTACTGATGGACCCAAAGAGTGGCAGGAAAATACCCCCCAGACCATTACATCCCCACCACCAGCAGCAGCCTGGACCGTTGATACCAGGCAGGATGGATCCAGGCTTTCATGTTGGTTCCTCCAAATTCTGACCATCTGAATGTTGCAGCAGAAATCCAGACTCATCAGACCAGACAATGTTTCTCCAATCTTCTATGGTCCAGTTCTGGTGAGTCTGTGTGAATTGTTAGCCTCAGTTTCCTGTTCTCAGCTGACAGCAGTGACACTGCTGTGGTCTTCTGCTGCTGTAGTCCATCCACCTCAAGGCTGGACGTGTTGTACGTTCAGAGATGCTCTTCTGCAGACCTCGGTTGTAACAAGTGGTTGTTTGAGTTCCAGTTGTCTTTCTATCAGCCCCAACCAGTCTGGTCGTTCTCCTCTGACCTCTGACCTCTGACATCAACGAGGCATTTGTTCACACAGAACTGCAGCTCACTGGATATTTTCTCTTTTCTGGACCGTTCTCTGTAAACCCTAGAGATGGTTGTGGTGAGAATCCCAGTAGATCAGCAGTTTCTGAAACACTCAGACCAACAACCAGGACACGTTCAAAGTCACTTCAATCACCTTATTTTTTTACACCGCTTATTTATTTATGCATCTGGCCCCTGGCGCCCTGCGTCTGAATCCTCGTCCTTGGAAGATCACGGTACACAGGCTGCGTGGATGGAGACCTAATTTTCTAAAGCAAGGACTATGATCTGATGGGCCAAGGTCTTTCAGGTCGGCTGACCCGGTTTGGCCTGGAGGTTCCAGCTGAATGTCACAGCTCACAGTTTCACTAACAGTTTCTCTCTTTATTGCTAAAGTCAATAGAATTTCACTTGATCTTATAAAATGAAATAAAATAGAGACATGTCAAAGTGACAGCTGCATCGAAGTGTACAGAAAACTCCAATCTTTGTCAGTGTTCTTGAAGAACTCATCTGCTTATAGTCAAACAATATGAAATGATCTTACGTCTCCTCTGGTGTCCCTTCGTTTTTGTCTCCTATGTCCTTCCTTCCTTTCATGTCCTCGTGTCCGTGGCTGCCAGCATCGTCGCCTGTCTCACACACTGTTTATCTTTATAGATTAATGGGTTTTCTACTCCTATGTGGTCATAAATACCCTTTCCTGCCCTGTCACGTTTAAGTGCAATCACTGTCCTCTTGCCCCCCTCTGCATGCTGCAAATGCAGGGGTGTCCCGATGGCCCCCCTAGCTGACCTTTAGTGATTCTATTAAGTGTGACTGGATTCTGTCCAGACATGGGCAATAAATCAAATCAGAGGCTTGGAGGAGAGGACGCAGGAATGAGGCTCATACGTCCACGAAGGTCCTTCAGCTCCCGTTTGGACTGATATTGACACTGATAGTCCTTTACTGATGCTTGCCATCAGACTATTCTGTCTCTCAAATAAACACAATCACTTGTCGTGAAAGTAGACAGAAGCAGCTGGTTTGGGGCTAGTTATGAACCAAAACGTAATAGAGTCATATAGTTGATTTATGTGGGTCGTAACTTCAGGGCTGATGTCAAATATATTTCACTTTGATCGCAGCAGCCACGTACCATCTCTCCTGTTATAATCAGATGGGGTTTAGCGCCTCGGGATTTGTTTTGCAGCGGGAGCTTCAAGATACCTCGCCACTTATATGATTACCCTGTTGTTTCTGTCATGGCCTGGAGCGGCCATGATCATTTTTCTCTGTTTTTCTGTATATTCTGTGTGTTGTCAAGTTGGCGTCTCTCCATGTCTCTAGTGTTTCCTGTTTTACTTTGAAGGTCTGTCTTGTCTCCGTTGTTTTCAGCTTTGCTTCCTTCCCCTTGTCAAGCCTGATTGTTCACACCTGCCTCTCGTTTGTTCCTTTGTGTATATAAGTCCTGTCACTCCCTTTCAGTTTGCTGTCCATTGTCGTCGCTATGCCCTCCATGCCTTGTCCTTGTGTTCACCGTTCAGCTTGGAGTCAAGTTAAGTTTGTATTTTTGCATTCCTTGAATTTTTGGATTTTGTGGATTTTGGATTTTTGTTTTTTGTTAAATAAATACCTTTTTGTGTTTTTGAAACCTCCTGCATTTGGGTCCTCCTTCCACACCTCCTTGTGACAGTTTCTCCCTTTGACCATGTATCTCGCGCAAAACTTTCACAATCCGGTCATCTACGGAGATTGAATTTGCCTCTTGAAGTCCACTCCACAGCCAGGGAAGCAGAAACAAATGACGGCTCGTCTCTGAGAGACGGCCGACGCCAGGATCATCTGATGGGAGGGACACTGGCATCGCCATGTCTGGAAGAAAAGGTCTCTTCAGACCCAGATTTCTGATGACAAACTTGTTATTGTCTCTACACTAAAGCAGCTCTAAGAGCTATTTTCACTTTTGCTTTTCCCTCATGTCCCTCAGAAGATGTCCTTTCAGTGGATGTGGGAATGAAAGAAAACAATTTACCCAGAGAGACCTGCGTGAGGCAGGTGAGAAGAAAAGAGCAGTTTGGTGTAATTAGTCTGTGTCTGTGGGTTTCAGGAAACATGTCAGGCTTGGCGAAACGCTCGTCTGAAGAAGGTCAGCCTTGACTTTGAGGACATGACCGGCAGCAGGCAGAGGGGTCCTGATGACAGACGGCCCTCTGGAAGATGGATTCAGTCCCCCCTGAAACCCGGTAATAGATACATGGGAACCCAATAAATCAACTCTGGACCAAAAGAACAAGAAACAAATATGCAGAGACCATCTCAGAGGCCATGACGCAACCGTAAAGCTGAACTCTGGGCAATTTTTGTTTTTTTTAGGTCTAGGCAAGTTAACGCGTTATCGGACTAACTCATTAATTTATTAACACCGACATTTATTTTATCGCGCGTTAACGCATGTTGCTCACACGCTTTTGTTTTGAAAAGTCTGTTACTGGCTGCTGCGGAACCGGAAGAAAAGCTAAAACAGAAATGGAGAACGGTAAAAATCAGTGAACTTTACAGTTCAGGTAGCAACTCAGGTTAACAACTCTGTCTGAAAAAGAAAATTCTGGACTGCAACAAAACTTTCGTGTCATTCCTTAATGTTCCATCAGATCTGCTCCATGTGTTCACTGTCCTGCTGTTCTCTAGCTGGTTACTTCAGTGCGGCTCCATCTAGTGGCACAGATGTGTAATGACAACAGAAAGTCCAATCCTCCATTATAAAACAAATTCAGTTCTGTGGCCTGTTTTTTAATTTTGTATTTTTGATCCAAATCAAAAACTGAAATATTAAAAAAACAGGCATTTTTTTTCGTTTTCTTGTGTTACAAAAAACGTAATAAAATGTCACTTTAAAATTTTTTTTATCCTTGATTGACAATTGAAAATGAAAAGAATGATTGATACACGAATTGGTAAAGTTACTGAACTTTAACATGGACATTTTCATTTTAAAGTTCTCCCAGACGGAGGATTCAACAGAAACAAGGTTATTTGTAACAACTGATAGTTGAACTCCCCGTTAAAAGTTTCTGCTGTTACCTCAGAAATTACCTGTTTTAATGTTCTGATTGTGCTGAGACACAATCATTTTGTTGGATTTTGTTTGAAGACTTTTTTTTTAAATTTTTTAATAAAAACAGGATGACATTAATGCCCTGGCAGTGGCAATAAGCTTTATTTTATTTTACATTTTTTAAAATGAGATTTACACTAAATATGTGTTACTGACAAGTGCTGATGTTAAAAGTGTTTGAACAACAAATGTTATGGCACTTTAGTTAAAATGGCAGCAGAAGATTTCAATAAAAGTGCATTTTACACTACTTTTGAATTCATTTTTTAAATTTTGCGTATACAATGCGATTAATCGTGATTAATCAGGGAAATAATGCAATTAAAAATTTTCATCATTGCCCAGTCCTAGTTTTTTTTTTCTAAAAACCTTTTTAATAGATTAAACTGGATGTTGCAAAAGCAAAGATTTTCTGGCTCTGAGAAGAGAAAAAAAAAAGAAAATTATTTTTGGAGGTTCTAAAATTTAACCAGCTTGGTGTAAAAGTGTACAGATAAAATCAGAATGAGTTTCCTCCCTTCTGAGAAGAATCTGAAAGTTTCTGAAAACTGTCTGTTGGGACCTTATTTGATGAAATCAAATGGAAGGATTTAATAAGGTGGTGGAGGTCGGTGGAAAGTCTGTAGATGTGTTAATGTTTCTCTACTGGACAAAAAAAAGAAATTGGAGCATTTATTAAATTTGGATTCCCACTCTTAAGATCATGGTGGTCTGAGAGGGAAAAAAAGGGACATTAAACAAATAACTAATGCAGTCTAACAGCCATCCAACTTTCACAGCCAGCTGTCTCCAGGTAAGAGAGACACTTCCAGGTGGCCCTTAACCTCACATGTGAGTCTAAAGGGTTACCGGCTATTATGTAGTCATATTCCTTCCCAGCAGGCAGCGCAAAGCAGGACGCTGACATATTAAATATTTACCATCCGTGTGCATAACTACACCCCTGACAGCACCGGAGACACAAAACACTTCTGTGGCCCGAAGAACCCACGAAGATGTTTTCAGTTCTTTCTCTGACAAACAGTCTCAACTTCATTTGAATTTCCAACACAATTCCTCAGTGATCACGCCAGCGTCACAAAAACCATCAGCAGTTTGTTAAACCAAACCATTCACAAAGCACAAACTGGCACAAACCTTTCCAACAACTCCCCGTGAGGCTGAATAATCATCAGTGGAAGTCAGGGTTTTATACGAGAATGGCATTTTCTTTCCTGCCGGCTAAAGAAAAGAAAGGCGAAAGATTAATGAGGTGGTCTTGGAGCAACACTACCCCTCGCTGTTAACCAGGGGAACTGCTGGATGTCTCTGGGGTTATTTGAGAGCTCTGCTTGACACAGACGAGTCTGAATCCAAAGCAGAAGTGCTCCCCTCCGTCACACGACAAGCACAACAAGTTTCAAAGCAAAATAGAACGAGGACGAGGAGACACACCAGTTCCAGACCAGTCTAACATGAAAACATGCAACATTCATCCACATATGCAGAAATGCAGCTGTGTAACAACTAGGGATGGGAATCGAGAACTGGTTCCTGTAGAGAACCGTTCTCGATTCCCATCCCTAGTAACACCTCAGAGATAAAAACTGTGAACAGCGGTGCATCAGCTGGCTGCTGATCTCTGCAGGGCGTCATACGCACGACATCACGTTATCAGCAGTGCATGCAAATTAGGATGTGCACGCGCCTTACACACGTGCATATTTTTCCAACACTCATGCACTTTCGGTCATCAAATCCACGTCGTGTGCATTAAACTTAATTAAACTTACACAAGTGACAGGAAGTAGAAAAGTGAAAGGACTGTTGAAAAAGTTGTGGCGGTCTAAATCCCACGCCACACCACGCCCCCCCAACACATCAAGAACGTCACCAAAGTTGGTTTTTATTACTTAAAAAACATAGCCAGAGTCTGCCCTATTCTCTCTCAGGCTAACACGGAGATGCTGATGCTAATGGTGCTTTTATCACCAGTCGCATTGACTATTGGAACGGCTGCTTTCTGGTCTTCAGCAGAGCATTAAAGGTCTACAACTTTTACAAAATTCAGCTGCTCGTGTCCTGACGAAGACCAGAAAGCTGGCCCACATTACACCAGTTTTAAAATCACTCCATTGGCTCCCCGTGTCTTTCAGGATCGATTTTAAGGTTCTTTTAATGGTTTTTAAGTGTCTTAATGGTCTTGGGCCTTCTTATCTCTCAGAACTGCTTTTAACCTGTAAAGCACCTTGTGTTGCAATTCAATTTGTATGAAAATTGCTATATAAATAAAGTTTGATTGATTGATTAATTGAGTGTAAAACACGTGCCACTGTCAGATTAAAGAAATGTCGCGGGGAAACGTGCGTTGATGAGTCACAGGTGAACGTTGAGCGTGCCGTCGCTCAGCAACTCTTCTACATCTCCACATTTAGAAACCGAAATGAGTCAGAAAACCAGTGATTGCAGAATTTAATAAACTTTGTTAAGACTGCAAAGTTTTTGCACAGTGGACCTTTTTACAGTGAGGTCTGTCTTTATCTTTGTTGCATTTATACACCATCATTATGGATTTGAAATGAAAACAAATCAAGATGTCATCAAAGTACTTCAGCTTCAGTCCGATAGTTTTCACAGAAATACGCCAACTCCTCAGTTTTCAGGGACTCAGAAGCATTTGGACCAAATGCAGTAACTGTAAATGTAACCAGAGTTTCTGATACTTGGATGAAAATCCTCTGCAGTCACTGTCTGACTCTGAAGTCCGTGGACATCAACCAAGTCCTCCTCGGAGATGCTTTTCCAGACCATGACTGCTGCCGCCTCCTTGTTTCTAGTTTGTGGTCCTTCCTGGCTTCAGTTTAGTCCTCAGTAGCTGAAACATACGACATGTGTTCCTTCTCCATGCTTTCTCTCCTCCCATCATTCTGATAAATCTGGCATTTCCGTTCTCGCAGCACGTTGTAAAACTTCTGTATTTACATTCACGAGGAGATCCAGCGAGTCTGGACTTTGACGACACGCTGACCTTCTTCCAGAACATCCTTGACTCCTGTTGAGGTTATGAAGTGGGTTTTTATCCACCAAGGAAATGATTCTGCAGTTTGGTTGTCTTCCGAGGTCTTTCAGGCCCAAACTGTAGATTTCTCCACAACATTTGTGGACTCTGAGATCTCCTTGGGTTTTATGCTGGTAGCTCCAGTAAAACATCTGCCAAATGACATAATTTCCAGATCTGTTATCTCTTTCATTTGTCTCAAAGTAATGAGGGGATGTCCCACCTCTGCCCAGTTTACTTCTTTAAAGGCAGCTGTCTTTTGAAACCCTGAAAAATGGAGGTACTTTGCTTAAAACGGCTGAAACCTCTTAAGTTAAAGCTGAAAGTCTACACTTTGATCACATCTTGCTTTATTACACCTCCACTGAGGTGCAAAATCATACATACAAAGCAAAGCATTCGGTTTTCTTCGTAACAAAGCCCATGATTTCATTTTAAGTAAAGCCATATATGATGAGCGGATGCTGCAGAAGCAGCTCTTCTTCAGAAACAAATGCAACAAAATGAGATTTTCTTTCCCTACCAGGAATCCTAAAGGCCTAATTATCAGCGACGCTGAGATTGTATAACTTGCTCATCAAAGAGCAACTGATTCCAGCTGGAACATGGGAGACTTTTCTCGTCTGTCGTCGTCACAGAGACCCTCCAGATCTGAAATCAGTCGCATTCAGTCTCCAGGCGATGCAACGGAGGGACGACGGGGAGCTGCGGGACGACAGAGGAGGCGGGAGGAAGGAAAGCGCCGTTGTATGTGCGCAGACACGCCGGCTTTGTTTGCGCTCTGTCTTCACACCCCCCGTTTGCAGTCATTAGCCGAGTGCTGGAGTGGACAAAGATGAAGTAACGAATGAAACCATAACAGAGAGAGTCTGTGGACGTGTCCTTGAGGACGCAACACAGCAGTTAATACACACCATCCTCAAAGCCCCCAACAGGATCTCCCCTCAACTCATCTCCAGGCTGAAAAACGAGAGCGAGAGCCCATTAGAACAAATAAGAAATGCAGATGGAGGGAAGAACCCTTTCTTTTTCTCTCCATGTAGCAACTACAGAGTCAAACGGGAGGAGAGAAGCTCGCCCGCCGGCGCATCCTTGGATTAATGACTTCGCAGACTGGGAGGCAACAGACACTCAGTTCGGGTCTGACTTTGATTTACACATCAGTGGGTTTAGAAGCAGAGCCAGAAGAGGCTCGGAGAGAGATTTCTAATCTTCCAGCCGCATCAAAAATACGCACACTGAGACTTCACGGTCTGTGACCTGGACCGGTCGCAGCTTCCAGTTCTGCTTAGTGCATCTCATTAAATTTATTCCAAATCAAGCACTGCCTGAAAACAAAAATCAGTCATTAGCAGCTGCATGTGATGATATTAAAACAGGTTTCTCTTTCTGTGCGATCACCTGTGGACTGGTGCTGTCGGTTTACAAAATGACCTTCACATATGTCTGTAGAAAAAAAAGCTTTCTGATGATCTCTAAGTGCCATAAATACTGAGTTTTATAACATATTATTAAATGAAAATGCTTTTAGAGCCTTCAGTGAACAATGTTTTCTCCCTTATGACACTAAAAAACATTGTTTTTTTTTTTTAAACAAAAGTGGATTCTGTTCCTGGTTTTTATTACTCTATATTTATTTAAAAAATGCTTTTTATATTGTGAGATCATAAAAACAACATCAGTCACACAAAAATGAAAAGGGACGTTTCTTTTTGATGCCTTTGTCTTCCAGAGATATTTTCTGGTGAGACTGTCACTTCAACAGATTCAACCTGGTTAAACTGAACTTGAGTTACCTACTTTCGCTGTTAAGCGCCCAGAAATTACATTTGTTGTGAACTGTCGCTGTGGAAATAAACTAAAATGAAATGAAATGTTTACCAATCATCATAAACGAATAAATGAAGATGCACACTTCAAGATTCAATTTCATATTTTCAAAGAGGAGAACTCAAGTTCAGAGCCAAATGTTTTTCTGGCTGCTGTCATGTGGTAAAATGAAAATAAGGTTGTGTCTAGACCTGGTAACCACCACCCTGAGTTACCCCGATCACAAGCTGACAGTTCTAAGTGTTTATGGAGTTTTTTCTCTATTGTTTTTAACAGAATGTACTAAACCTTTTCCAGTTGCAAGAAAAAAGAAGAAGAACAACCCCTGTGTCCCTAACCCTAACTCTCTGAACTTTTTTTTTTTCCAGTTTCAATTAACAGATGAATTGTTCATGTGTACGACAATAATGGCGAACATCTTAAAAAACATGGAGGAAAAGAAAAAGCTTCAAAGGATCTAAATTCGGGCTGTCAGTCAATTAAAGTTTTTAATTGTGATTAATCGAAAGATTTTCATAGTTAACTCATGATTGATCGTGATTAATCAGACAAATAGTTTTTTTAATGTTCTGTTTATCCATCCATCCATCATCTATACCCATTTTGTCCTATACAGGGTCATGGGGATCTGCTTTCTTTTTTTTTTTAAGCCTTTAGTTTGAAAACCGGAAGTCCACCAATGTTGCTATAGTTTTTTGGGGCTTAATTCTTCAGCTTCTTAGTGTATTTTGTCTTCAATTCAATTCAATTCAATTCAATTTTATTTGTATAGCGTCTGTTACAATGACAATTGTCTCTAGGCGCTTTACAGAGACCCAGAGCATGACCCCCGAGCAAATATCAAATATCTTGACCGCAGTAATTTGCTGACGGTCCCTAAACTCCACGGCAGCAGCGAGGTACTCAGAAGGACATTCAACGCTGTTCCTGAGAGTTTTAGCCACACCCACTGAGAGTTTTAGCCACACCCATTGAGCTTGGAGGGTTGATGACACTTGTGAAATGTCTGGCATACTTATATCTACAAAATGATACCAACCTGGATGAAATCAGTGCCTTTTCATGACGCTATTAAAGTTTAAAGAGAAAAAAACAAGCGAATGTCAGATGTGAAACTAACTTTACCGTCCTGCGGTGGAAACTCAATTCACAGCGACAGTAAATACAAATAACCTTTTTTCTTGTCAAGTGACCCATCTGGCAGTGCCGTAAAGCTAAACTTGCCATTCATAAGACCCTTTTCTGTCGACATGTCTGTCTCACACGTTAACTGTAAATACACTTATTGGCCGAGGTTCATATTTACAGAAACGTGTGCGTTAATCTCGCATTTAAAAAAGTGGCGTTGATCAGAATTTGTCTTAACGTGTTAATTAACGAGTTAACGTGTTTTTAACGCGTTATTAACACGTAAACTTTGACAGCCCTACTAATAATGCATATTAGTTTTACCGATAATTGATTGAGATTCTAGTGAGGCAGTTGTACAACACTTGAAAAAGCACTAGACAATCGGACAGAGAGTTCAAGTGGATTTAATTTGTATTCAAGCAGAGATGATCATTGTAACACAAGACAATGAGCAGGGGAAATGCAGCTACTCTTAAACCCTGTTCATCTATACGTTGAGCCTTGAGCTAATCTCTTCCGACAGCTACGTGTCTCAAAAATCATGCAATGGCGCCTGAGCAATATCCCACATTGGATTAGATATTCCACATTAGATATTAATATCATGAAGAAACAGGCCATGGTGACCTGACCCTATTTTGGCATCTCAAAAACATGGAGGAAAACTAAACGCTTCAGAGGATCGAAACAGAATTGTGATATCACATTTATGAAAAACTGATGTAGGTAACTCAGCAGCTCAAGACAACACGGATGAGTCTGAGACGCTGTGGCCACAACGTCGATCCGCCTGCATAGTTGAGGTCAGTTACGATGGATGCTCAAAACGCGTTGCATTTCCACGCCTACAAGAACGTGTCCAAATGTGGTCCAGACCACCCCTGGACGTGTCCGGGGTGTGTTTACTCCTGCATTTAAAACTGTGTGATACTTGTGATCCTATCACTCACAATGGATTTAAAGGTGTGAAGAGGGCCGGGGTCCACCGAGGTCCATCTCTCAGCTTCACTGCTGGGGTCACGTTGGAGGTAGATAAGATTTAGAGCACTACTCGGTAAATAACGACGGTTTCCATGAAACACGGAGCTCACTTTGAATTAAAAATGAGCATGTTTTAAGGAAACTCTCCAGTGACTGGATATGAAGCAGATGCCGACAGGGACCACCCTGCTCGACAGGACCCCATCTGATACGGAGCGAGCCGGGATGCTGTCGTCTCACAGCAACGCTGAACTGTGTGTTTGTGGTCTGCTGTTGCCGTCCGTGGTGCTGATGACAGCAGTAAATGAAGCTCCAGCTGAAGATTCATTGAACCATTATTGAAAGTCATCCTGATGTAGCTAAATTGTTTAAACCCACTTAAAGTTATTTGAGAAGTCGAACCAGGTTCCCAATGTTGGATAATGGACAGTAGGCATCATCATTTGTCAATTATTGAGTTTTAAATTTCAAATTCAAAACATTGTTAGCATACACGATATGATAAATAATTTACACTGAACTGCAGTTACTTAATATTCCAGACTTACTTTGAGAGCAACTCAGGAAAAGAAACTTGATGGATTTTAAAGTACAAAAGGTAGAATTTAAAATATACATGCAAGAGAATTCTTGGGCCAGAGAATTATTGAATCAGAACTTGACCCATGCGGGCATATCCATCTTTTAAACTCATATTTGATCAAGCTTTAAGTCAGTTCAGATAAAATCAGATCTCTTAAAGGTTTACACATAAACATACACACGTCCAAACATCTGCACAAGTCCTGATGCGAACACACGGAAAGCACGACTTCCATGAGCTAACGTTAGCGTTCCTAGAGTCCCTTGCCACTGCTCCTTGACCTCTGTCGCAGCATCAGAGGGCAAAGCAGCCCTTTTATTTATCTTTGTTCCCTGTGTTGCTTTTTGTGTCCACTGCCTGCTGGCCCAGAGTCTTTGAGGTCCGCCAGATATCCAGCTGGGAAATGCTACATTTGATCCTTTTGAAGAGACGACTGGGTCTGACACTCTCTGGAGCCGTTTATCAGAAATATATCACTGGGCTGTTATGATGTGGTTCATGAACATATATAATTATTTCCACAGGGGTTTTTAATCATATAAATTACACATCAACATATGAATATTGTGCCATGTGAATGGCAACTTAAAGTTCATGATGCTCTTTTTTATATGATTACCAGCTAAAGGAAATGCTGGAAGAAAATAACAGTGATGGTTTGGGGGTTTCTGTTAGTCTTTGTCTTTATTTTCTTTTTCTAATCATCTGGGTTTTTTACAGATTAATCTTGATTTTTGCCCTGTTCTTCAATTAGCATAGTTTCTGTGACTTGGGTCCTTTTTTTTATTTGTGTCTTGTCTGACTTCTTTCGTTGGTCCTCTTTGTCCTTTTTACCTCCACTTGTGTCTCATCAGCTCAACTATGAGTGTGTGTTTTTATCGTCCCGTCTTTCCTCACTCCCCTGCTAGTCTGTTGTCATTATTCGGCCATGCTTTTCTTTCATGCTTGCCTGGGCTTACGATCTGTCTCGCGATGCTGTCCTGCCTTACCTCCTTGTCTTTGTTCCATCTTTTGGATATCCTGCTTTGGCGGGTTTGGTTTTAGTGGTTTAACAGAAGAACTTTTATTATTACGGTACTCCTGGCTGTTGTTCTTCTGCATTTGGGTCCAACAGTGCCAGTGCTAGCTGCTGCTGACACTATTTGAGCCAATCCCAGATGATAAATATTACAAGGTAATGCAAAGAGTTTGCGACTAAGCACAAAAATTTGGATGCAAAAAAATGCAAAAATATTGTGAGGCAACACAAAATGAAGCCCTTTCTCTTTGGGCCTTAGGGAGTTTGCTGAAACTGAGGTTTGAGCTGTTTTTCATGGCGTAAATTCCCTCTCCCTGATTCCTCACTGATCCTCCACACTGACAGTGCTATAATTGCTTTCTGCTGCAGGGTAGACATAAACTACACAAAACTTCACAAACCCCACATCCAAAAAAAAACAAAACATCCTTTGAAACAGCATTTGCTTTTTGAATTTTTTTTCAATACCATCAGTTACTTTGAGATAAACCTTTATTAACTTCCAGAGAATGTTGTGCTCAAGCAACAAGCAGCATAAAAGCAAAAACAGAAGGATGCAATAATTACTTCAAAAAAATAAAAAAATAAATCCAAGCTTTAAGCTATATTTTATGTCAAATGGTCCTCTATTCGAGTTGTTAAACAGAAGACTGATCCAGAGTCATGATTGACAGGTCCTTCAAACTCCAGTGGAAGGACTTTATCACCAGCTCTGGGCTGTTATGTCAAAACTAAAATATTACTTTCCACGGTACAATAAAGATTTCAGATATTTGTTTTTTTTCTTATTATACATTCAGTCTGGTGTGTGATAGCGGAAGGTTCTCCAACCTCCAGACAGGAAAGGAACCAATAAAAGATGGCAGTCCATGAAGGGATAAGTGGGACATTTTGTAGCCGATAATATTGCCCAGAGAAGCCATAACGTCAGACATTGTAGCTTGTAATGAGTTTAACTGAGAGTCACAGAGGACTGCTGTGGGCTGACAGCAACACTACAAAAACACAATCTTCCTTTACGCCACGACAAGGTTTCATTAAGCACCGGCAGGGAGATGCAGGGTTTTATTATTATTGGCACAAAGGCATGCTTTCAGGTTTTAGAGAGCAGCTTATAGGTGTAGTAAATCGTTTAAAATCTGATTTTTGTCAAAACATTGTCCCCAAAAAATAAAACTCCTCCAAAGTCTAGTTGATCTTCGTTATGCTGTATTATCATGTTCTCACTGACACGATTGAAATATCAATAACCATATAATCGTGCAGCATTTTTACAAAGTCAGTGGTGGAAAAATAAATAAAAGTGTATTCAGAGCTGACAGGTATGATGTGGTTTATGTGTGTAGTTGCACTTGTGTATGCGGGATGTCTGTCTAAATGAGGATCCGTCTGCACAAACACTAAAGCGTCTGTGTGGATAATAAGATAAAATCAACACCAATGGCAGGTTGAAAAAATAGACAGATATTACATTTTGTCTGAACATTTCTAATCTGATTCTGCTGAATTTTAGCGGAGACGTGTTTAGCAAACAGCTAAATCTGTTTCTGCAGAGAGCTGGAGGATGTAAACACCTAAACGCAACCCTGCAAATCACTTAGAGCCAAATGATTGCAGTGTGTTGGGGATGAAAGCTTTATTAAGTTTTCTTTGTTTTCTCTCTCCAGATTACTTGAAAGCGGTTTTGCACCCACTCAAACATAACTTACTGAGTAAACAACAGCAGAGTTTCTACCTGAATAAACATGTTCCTACTTAACAAGAATTACACTTTTTTTTTCTTTTACCCAAATAGAAGCTGCTGCTCTGAACTAAATCTCAGGCTGCGTTGCATCTCCTTCCTCTTTCTCTGTCGCCCTGCAAACATGACTCACATTGTGATGCAGCAAACCTGTGGGTCCAGTGAATGGTTCCCAGATGAAAACTGTCCAGAGACAGTCATTCAATAAACTGATTCCAGTCCTTCACTCGCCCCCGGCTGTTTGTTCAGAGCGCTAAAAATAACATGTGAGGCGGATGAGACGGAGACAGAAATGTACCAGGAGTTACACTGAACATCGTACCCGCCGTAGACTAGCTGCTTTTTACAACCTTAATGACAAACAGTTTTGTACCTGAATGCGTTCATTGAATGAAAGTTCCCGAACTAGTTCATATTTTGTGCGAACGTAAACTGAGCGCGCTTTCTCTCTCCTTCACCAGCGGGGGGCGTGAACGAGTTCATCTGGGCAGTTGTGAACGACGCTCTTTCAAAGTTCACACACGGTCAAAACTGTTCCAGGTTTCCAGCGAACCCCATTTAAAATACACCACAAACGAGCCTGATATGTATCTGAGGAAATCAATCAAACATGGCAACACGGCTGTCGCTGCTGTCACGCTAACAACTGCGTCATCAAATGTTTAAAACAAGCATGAAGAAAGATGAGAGCTACCCAGAGCAGGAGGAGACCCCCGACTCCCAGGGGGGATTGAAATATTGAAATGGGGGGAAAAAACATTTGCACCATAGGTGCCTGTTTCTGTCTTATAATAAAGACCATTTGGCACCAAGTTTTTCCTCATATTTTTAACATATTGTAGAGCAGTGATTCTCAAAGTGTGGGCCACGGCCTCCTGGTGGGCCATCGTGGGACTGCAGGTGGACCGTGACCGGTCATTAAAATTAAACAAATGTGTTTTAAATCCTCTATATTTTTTAAATATGTTTTTAATTACTGTAAAATATTCATGTCATGATTAAAAAAAACATTAAGAAGTAATAAAACAAACCAGTTAAGTGTTATTCTACTGTCATCTTAACTTAATATGACAAATGTCACCTTATTTGTTGACCCCTTACATTAATATCGGATCATGGTTCCTGGTCCTGTATGTTGATCACAGGTGTGATTAAACGTTTCGGTGGGCTCTGGAGATTTTTCACATTTCAAATTGGGCCTTGGTATTCTGAAGTTTGGGAATGGCTGCTGTAGAGAGAAACTGAAAGGGAAAATACAGTTTTACATGGTCTGTCCCTTTAATGCTAATGTGAACCCTGGTTGGTTCAGGATTCTGAATTGGACCAATAGTTTTTGACAGTTAAAATGGATAAACTAATTGCCGTTTGTGGTGGTGTAGTATATGGGCAGTGGTAATCATTTTGACAAATAATTGCTTGCAGCAACATTAAAAAATAACTAAAAAAAATAACTAAAAATGAACTATTTAGTTCATTTTTTGAAATGGTGAACTGAACTAATTAATTTTAATTTCTATGAACTATGAACTGAACTAGTTTGTGTAGAAAGGGAACTTGCCCAACACTAATGACAGGTAGCAAAAAAGAAAATTAAGCTAAAAACATTTGAGCAGCTAATCATCAAAATTATAAACTTTGGCATCAAGTGACAAATGGATCCTAGATGTCACTAAAAGCCAAAGACATGTGCTTATCTCTGCTCACTGACTGCACGTGTGCAGGATTAAACAACTTAATCCAGACCCGACAGGCATCCAGAAAAAGTGAAAAAGGCGAAAGGATGTGCGGCGTCTTTTCTCCGATTTTAGGAGGAAGCTTGCTGCTCTGGAAAGACAAACTCTCATCTACGCCACATTTTGATCTTTGCCGTATTTGTAGACCACACGAGAACGTTTCTAAAACTCCAACAACCTTGCACTGAGACGGGCGGCCCAGACCGTGCGACGCACCCGACCTGACAGCCTCATCCGTCATCTCACGTCATGAGCTGGACCCTCTCCGGACCGCTGCTCGCCACTTCATTTATTGACTCAGGGGTCGGAGCGCTTGGCTTCGTGACAGCAAAGGTCAGAACAATTGGAGAAAGAAGGAAGGACACAACAAGCAGGCAGAGATGCTGGATTTATTCTGGTGTTACCAAAGACGCTCTGCTCTCACGCAGATGCAGCATGGAAAAGAAGCCAAGGATGCCTGGTCAATTATCTAAATTCATCAATAATAATTACCCGCATTTCTTGAAAACTGTTTGGCTTTTAGCGCAGCTGCAAATATTGTTCACGTTTATTCTGTGAGTCCTTTAATGCTCGGAAACATGTCAGTTTAATTCTTAAATGTCATTCAGTAAAAGGTTCAACATTTATCCAACACTGACCCCGAGGATTCGTGGAGCTGAAAGATTTCATCTCAGTCTTTAAAGGAAAACTGATAGAGCTCAGGATGTTCCTGCACGCTAGTTTTAATTCTGTTCGTTTGTAAATTATTGACAGGAACATAAATATTTCCATACTGAGGAAAAAAATGTAAACTGACAGTCTCACAGCTGTCAGTACTTGCTGTCGACGAGCGTTCCTGTTGGAGAAAAGATTTCCTTCACAACCATGCAGCTGAAAAGTAATCAAGCTTTTTTTTTGCAGGATGTTCCAAAATGGGAAATTGAGAGAAATTGTCATTGAATGACTGGACAATTTGATTTTCTATTTGCCCCCCAAAAAAACTTGGAATAAACTGGAAACATGGCAGCGCAGTTTAAAGAGTTGATGTTTTTGGAAAAATAAGCTTTCAAGAATGATGGAGGAGACTGGGGGAGTCTGACTGGGTTTCTTGTCTCAAACTGATGTATAGGAAGTAGAGGTCTTCGAAACAACCCAACAACCCTAGGTTCTGATCTGAATCGGATCTCAGGTCCATTCACAAGACGTGACTCTGGGTTCTGGCCGGAATCGGTACAGTTAAGGGCTGTGTATACAATGCGGCAATGTGACGCAGTTCGCTTTTCGCAGTCACTTTTGATTTATGCTCAATTTTGAAGCGCGGTCTCCGCTATGTTATTCTACGGCACAACGCAAGAGCGACAATCACAAACTAGCTAAACTTACTAAACTTATCTCATGCCGTATCCAGACCCACATTCATCGCTATCTCCCTCCATGAATTACTAGAATATATGCTGTCTTTGTAGTTTCAGAACCAGAATCGTACAGATGTGGGTACTTCCTCATTTCTTCAATGACGTGCTCTTTTCTTTGCGGATGTAGAATTGACCAATCACAGGCCTCCTTTCTCTCCTGCGGCACTGTCTGCGTCGACCTACAATTTTGGGGAGGTGCACCGGAGTGTCCGCGCAGGGTGCGGGGGCATCTCTGCATTGTCTGCGTAGGTGACGCAGACGACCTGACTTCAGAGTATAAACCAGGCTTTAGTCTCGGGTCCGGTTGGTGCTCTCTGACAGGCTGGGTCTGTGATTACCTGAGAGAGGTAAAGATATTGGCGGTGGCAGCTGTCACTCAGCCCCCCTGTCCCCGCCCCCTTCCATCCAAAAGGGCTTTCACACTGGCTCACCTTTATTTACAGATCCATACTAGGACTGCACCCATCATATCTGTGGAGTTATATGACCCAAATGCAAAGCCACTACGCTCTCTGTTCCCAAAGCACCTTAGAAATGCAGGTTCCAAATGTTCGCACAGAGTTTGGAAAGAAAGCTTTTAAATATGCTGCTCCATCCTCTTGGAACAATTTTCAAATGGACATGAAACTGACTGAACTCATTACTCTGGGTGAATTTAAGTCAGCTCTGCAGGAAAAGAGTTCCCTCGATGGGTGTAATTGTTTTAATTGATTTATTCTGATGGTGCTGAATGTTTGTTGATTTGTTTTGTCTGATGTCTTTTTAACCAACTGTTGCCATTCTTGGCCAGGTCTCTCTTGAAAAAGAGATTTTTAATCTCAATGATTAAAATAATCAATAATCTCTTACCTGGTTAAATAAAGGATATAAAAAAAAAGATGCACTCACGTATACTGGACTTGCTTTTACTGACAATTAAAAAAAAAAAAAATCATCAACCTTAAACATGCTTTTAAATGTTACCAAAAGCGTGAGTTCAGTGTGTTTAAACTGTGCTTAAATAACAAATTAAGAAATGTCTCTTCAGGTGGGATTGAGATAATGTATAAAAACCCTTTAACTGCGTCTGCACAGCTAATCCATGTTAATTAACCACTAAATGGCTCTGTGAGAGTGAGGCTGTAAACATTTTTAAGTATGACCTTTCTGTCCTGATCATTTCAGAAGTGAAACATTGCTGTGAAGGCATCCAGAGGGGTGTACTACGAAGCGAGATTAGAGGGCTAGCGAGGTATGTTGAGTCTATAACCAGGATTTCCAGTACCACGAAGGTGGCTCTCTTTCAACCTGGCTAGATCACCATGGTAACTTACTCTGCAAGCTTAACCTGGCTTATTCAGAGACCAGACTGATCCGCTGGCTTCCCATGACCATATTCTCTATGAACGCTAGAGATTTCCAGCTGAGGGAATACGTTATATTTGTAAACTGCTAGAGCCATATATTGGCAGTGCCACCAAACGCAGCCGTGCGCTCACAGTAGTGCAAACGGTGTGCGTTTCTTTGCATTTCTTTGCCGCGGGAACCTACATGCATTCAGTTGGTGATGCAGAAAATCTGAGCCAGAATACTGGATGCCGCTATTCTCAAGGTTGTACTTGCTCTTACTAAACTGCTGAATATGTTTGTAGTATTCCCTGGCCATCTGCCCACGCTTCAAATAAAAGAAGCGTTTTACAAAATCGCAGGTAACATAAATTAATAGTCCATTATATTGATAATCAGTGTGATGTGGAATTTCATGTGAAATGTTTTAATATAATTAATTCATAAGATTCCCCAGGGTGATAGGTACCTATTAAAGTGGCCGGTGAGTGTGTATAACAGATAATATTAAATCTTAAATTAATTTCAAATAGATTTAGCAAAAAACTAAAGTGATTTTCATTTATCATTCATAATGGGACAGTCAGACCTACATAATGTTTAAATCTGCTGCATTAAGTTTGAAGTTTAGGCGCTCTAAAAGAGGGAGGGAGATTAATTAAGGTGGTGAAATAAATATAATTTACGAATTTACACGATCTGCAATTTTTTGCCAGCACTCCTCTCTGGCTTTATTCGCACCTACAGTGTTGCTTTTGGCCGTAAAGATTTCTTTGAAATCCTCATAGCCCTGCATTATTAAAACCTGCTCCTCCTGACTGAAATATACGGACCGCCATCTATCCATTTTATCCGGAATAGGCGTCAAATGACACGTCAAACGCTCCCTTTTATGTGAACGCGCACAGAGCAGAAAGCAGAAAGCCGCGGTTAACAAAGATAGTTGATAACCACCTTCGTGGTACCAATTATCTCTGATGGCGAGTTTCAGGTTTGTTAAGCCAGCTCACCCAAAGAAAGCCTGGCTGTGTCGAACTTGCTTCGTAGTACACCCCTCAGGTCTGAAGGGCAGCCTCTGTTACCGGCTCCATGCAGGGACAATAATCTCAATAAATAACAGTCCAAGCCGTCTTGAACACCGCAGGAAGTGACCGGCAGCGTTCCCACAGCCTGGCAGCTCATCACAGAGAGGTGGAACATCTTTTTTTTTTTTGCTACTCCATGACTCTGAGGCAGCATATATGACAATGCCAAAGCTCCACAACATGTGATATAACCTGATAATTATATGTGTAAATGACTGGATGCTGGTCAGCCTGCAGCCTTGTGCTCTTGTGTTTCTTTGGAAAAAGACAGTTTAGATGTCTCAGTAATGTACAGTCATGTGCATGAGTTTTTTCTGTATAAACATAACAAAAATCTTTTGATGGCAGTCGGTCTTAGTATTAGTCAATTACAACTTCAGGAGAAAAACAAAATTTTGACCAAGTTATAGCTCTCTGAGTACCACCATGATGACCAGCTTTAAAAAATCAGCTTTAAACACACAGAGATGTTTATTCCTTATTGTGGTTATTTATTACCTGAATTGTTACTTTACTGAATCAGACATTTACAACTCTGTCCAACAATTCTCACATTCTCATACCCTCATACAGAGCAAAATAAACACACTCAAAAGTTGTTACATCTGCACTGCAACTGAATATGAAACAAGTATTTTTTATAAGACAATTTTAATTATCTCAAGCTACACATTTCGTTTGAAACGTATTTATAATGCATTGTATGTTTCTGATTTTCTTGTTTGTTTTAAGGGAAAATGTGGAAAGTCATGATGTTCCACCGCATACCACCAGAGAGCGCTTGCGTACCACCGGTGGTACACGTACCACAGTTTGCGCACCACTGACACAAGAGACCACCAATGACTGCAAGGTGCCCAGGTCCTGCACCACCTGCCTTGATCGTAGATGTGAGGCGTTTCTGTTCAAATGCTGCGTTTACTTCAGAAAGTATCAATAATGAGCAACGACAACTGGTTTTCTGAGACCCATGCTTAACTCTTTCCTTCTTGTTAACACACATTTCTTTTTTTCTTTTTTTCCTTTTTAGCTTAATTCTTGGTTGTATTGTATTTGCCAAATACTAAAGCTTACAACGATCAGGTGACTTTTCATTATGATTTTACACCATAAAAAAAATAAAGGACAGCAAACAGGAATAAAAGGGGGAACATGAAGGTTTTGAATTTTAAAACTCTAAGGCAGCCATTCCCAAACTTCAGAATACCAAGGCCCGATTTGAAATGTGAGAAATCTCCACGGCCCACCGGAACCTTTAATCACAACTGTGATCAACATACCATGATCTGATATTAATGTAAGAGGTCAACAAATAAGGTGACACTTGTCATATTAAGTTAAGATGACAGTAGAATAACACTTAACTGGTTTGTTTTGTTACTTCTAAATGTTTTTAAATGATGTCGTTAATATTTTACAGTAATTAAAAACATATTTAATTTTAATGACTTCTCATGGCCCAACTGCAGTGCCACGACGGCCCACGAGGGGGCCGCAGCCCACACTTTGGGAATCACTGCTCTAAGAAAATCAAGAGCTCGATGTCCCTCGCCCGGATCAGGGTCAGGCCTGGGGGAGGGGCTCGTTCGGGAGCGCCTGGTGGCCGGGCCTTCACCCATGGGGCCCGGCCGGGCTCAGCCCGAAGGAGCTACATGGGTTCGTCTCCCCGTGGGCCCACCACTCGCAGGGAGGGTCATAGGAGTCGGGTGCTTTGTGGTATGGGTGGCAGCCGAAAACGTGGGCCTTGGCGTGCCGACTGTCGGCTGACAAAACTGGTTACTGGGACATGGAACGTTACCTCTCTGGCGGGGAAGGAGCCTGAGCTTGTGCGTGAGGTTGAGAGGTACCGACTAGATATAGTCGGGCTCACCTCGACGCGCAGCCTGGGCTCTGGAACCAATCTTCTCGAGAGAGGCTGGACCTTATTCTACTCTGGAGTTGCTCAGGGTGAGAGGCGACGGGCTGGTGTGGGCTTGCTTTTAGCCCCCCAGCTTGGAGCCTGTACGTTGGGGTTTTCCCCAGTGGATGAGAAGGTAGCTTCCCTGCGCCTTCGGGTCGGGGAACGGGCTCTGACTGTCATTTGCGCTTATGCGCCGAATGACAGTTCGGAGTACCCAGCCTTCTTGGGGTCCTTGGCGGGGGTGCTGGAAAGCGCCCCTAATGGGGACTCCTTTATTCTGCTGGGGGACTTCAACGCTCATGTTGGCAACGACAGTGGTACCTGGAGGGGCATGATTGGGAGGAACGGCCTCTCTGATCTGAACCAGAGTGGTGTTCTGTTGTTGGACTTCTGTGCTCGTCACAGTTTGTCGAACACCATGTTCAAACATAAGAGTGTCCATAAATGCACATGGCATCAGGACACTCTTGGCCGGAGATCGATGATCGACTTTATAGTCGTATCATCTGATCTTCGGCCGTATGTTTTGGACACTCGGGTGAAGAGAGGAGCTGAGCTGTCAACTGATCACTACCTGGTGGTGGGTTGGATCAGATGGCGGGGGAGAATGCCGGTCAGACCTGGCAGGCCCAAACGTGTAGTGAGGGTTTGCTGGGAACGTCTGGCAGAGGAACCTGTCAGAAAGATCTTCAACTCACACCTCCGGCAGAGCTTCAACCACATCCCGGGGGAGGAGGGGGACATTGAGTCTGAATGGGCCATGTTCCGCGCCTCCATTGCTGAAGCGGCTGACCGGAGCTGTGGCCGTAAGGTCGTCGGTGCCTGTCGTGGCAGCAATCCTCGAACTCGGTGGTGGACACCTCGGGTGAGAGAGGCCGTCAGACTGAAGAAGGAGTCCTACCGGGCTTGGTTAGCTTGTGGGACTCCGGAATCAGTAGACAGGTATCGCCAGGCCAAGCGGGCGGCGGCTTCGGTGGTCTCTGAGGCGAAAACTCGGGTGTGGGAGGAGTTCGGTGAGGCCATGGAAAAAGACTTTCGATCGGCTCCTCGGAGATTCTGGCAAACCGTCAGGCGGCTCAGGCGGGGAAAGCAGTGCTTCACCAACACTGTGTATAGTGGGGATGGGGTGCTGCTGACCTCGACCGGAGATGTCGTTCGGCGGTGGAAGGAATACTTCGAGGACCTTCTCTTCTCAATCCTACACCAACATGTCTTCCGTTGAGGATGCTGAGCCTGTGGACTTGGGGGTGGACTCGTTCATTACCGGAGCTGAGGTCGCTGAGGTAGTTAAGAAGCTGCACAGTGGCCGGGCTCCGGGGGTGGACGAGATCCGCCCTGATTTCCTAAAGGCTCTGGATGTTGTAGGATTGTCTTGGTTGACACGTCTCTGCAACATCGCATGGAAATCGGGGGCAGTACCTCTGGATTGGCAGACCGGGGTGGTGGTTCCCCTTTTTAAGAAGGGGGACCGGAGGGTGTGTTCCAATTACAGGGGAATCACACTCCTCAGCCTCCCTGGTAAGGTCTATGCAGGGGTGCTGGAGAAGAGAGTTCGATCGATTGTTGAATCCCGGATTCAGGAGGAACAATGCGGGTTCCGTCCTGGTCGTGGAACACTGGACCAGCTCTATACCCTCACTAGGGTCCTTGAGGGAACATGGGAATTTGCCCAACCAGTCCACATGTGTTTTGTGGACTTGGAGAAGGCATTTGACCGTGTCCCTCGGGGGGTCCTGTGGGGGGTACTCCAGGAGTATGGGGTGCTGGGCCCGTTGTTACGGGCTGTCCAGTCCCTGTACAAACGGAGTGGGAGCTTGGTCCGCATTGCCGGTTGTAAGTCGGATTCGTTTTCGGTGGGAGTTGGACTCCGCCAGGGCTGCCCTTTGTCACCGGTCTGTTCATAACGTTTATGGACAGAATTTCTAGGCGCAGCCATGGAGCGGAAGGGTTCCGGTTCGGTGGTGTTGGGATCTCGTCTCTGCTGTTTGCAGATGACGTGGTCCTGTTGGCGCCATCGAGTGGGGATCTGCAACTCTCGCTGGAGCGGTTCGCAGCCGAGTGTGAAGCGGCAGGGATGAGAATCAGCACCTCCAAATCTGAGACCATGGTCCTCAGTCGGAAAAGGGTAGAATGCCTCCTCCGGGTCGGGAGTGAGGTTCTGCCTCAAGTGGAGGAGTTTAAGTATCTCGGGGTCTTGTTCACGAGTGATGGGAGAAAGGAGCGGGAGATCGACAGACGGATTGGTGCGGCGTCTGCTGTGGTGCGGGCTCTGTACCGGTCCGTTGTGGTGAAGAGAGAGCTGAGCCAAAAGGCAAGGCTCTCTGTTTACCGGTCAATCTTTGTTCCAACCCTCACCTATGGTCATGAACTGTGGGTAGTGACCGAAAGAATAAGATCGCGGATACAAGCGGCGGAAATGAGCTTTCTCCGTAGGGTGGCTGGACTCTCCCTTAGAGATAGGGTGAGAAGTTCGGTCATTCGGGAGGGACTCAGAGTAGAGCCGCTGCTCCTTCACATCGAGAGGAGCCAGTTGAGGTGGTTCGGGCATCTGGTTAGGATGCCCCCCGGACACCTCCCTGGGGAGGTGTTTCGGGCATGTCCAACTGGGAGAAGACCACGGGGAAGACCCAGGACCCGCTGGAGAGATTATATCTCTCGGCTGGCCTGGGAGCGCCTCGGGATTCACCCAGAGGAGCTGGTGGAAGTGGCTGGGGGGAGGGAGGTCTGGGCCTCTCAGCTGAAGCTGCTGCCCCCGCGACCCGATTCCGGATCAAGCGGGAGTTAATGGATGGATGGATGGATATTTAATTTTAATGACTTCTCATGGCCCAACTGCAGTGCCACGACGGCCCACGAGGGGGCCGCAGCCCACACTTTGGGAATCACTGCTCTAAGGCTTTTAGTTTCCAACTATGATTTTTTTTAAATTTATTTTACAATTCCTTTGAATGTAGGTATATAATGTTATTATTTTGTGTATGGTGAGTTGAACTGTTCCCGACCTTAGCGAACATGTTGGCATGCGGTTAAATTGAAAAAATAAAATAAGCAAAGCAATTAAGGCCAAACCGTTTGCAGCGTAATATGCTGTGAATCACAGCACCGCCGTTTGTCATGTCTGGCTACGGTTTGATTGTGTGGCACACATTTCCAGGCAGATAAAAACAGCCTCGGCCTCGGAGGCTGCGGACTCTGAATTTAACTGGAAGCTGCAAGAACACACATCGTGAATATCAATTATTGTTAAAGTGGTGCTGCGAGACATAGCAGGGCGGTTTTATTGTGGTGGTTAACAGGAGCTGAGAAGACGTTTCAGTGACGAGTTAAGACCTCTACTGCAGGGACAATTCTGTCCTTGAGATTTAATACTAAATTGAAAATGTGCGTGAGCCCTTATGGTTGGTTGGTCAAAATGAATTTTTAAAAAAATCGAGGATTTAAAACATATTTGTTTATTTTTAATAACCTCTCATGGCCCACCTGCAGTACCACAACGGCCCACCAGGGGGCCGCGGCCCACACTTTGGGAATCACTGATCTAAGGCATATTTTTTAAAACAGCTAATTAATCCTTGAGGGGTTTTGCTGCTTAGAAAAGTGGACTGTAAGTAGATACATTCATACATGAAGAATGCAAAAACTAGACTACCAGTATCAAATTTAAATGTTTTACTCATCAAATTAGCCACTGACAGTAATTACTGTCCAGATCAACTGAGCAAAAGATGGCAAAGTACAAATGGGATCCCTCTGCATCAATGATCTGCATACAGATGCATTTGTTAGAATTATTTCTATTTTTCTAAAAGGAAAGACAAGAGCCAACAACACGTTTATTCTGTCAACAAGCTTTCCTGTGTTAATACGTTTATTCATTTGAGATCTCCTGTTGTCCAACACTCTTCCTGTGATGCAGCATCAACAAAGATGTCATAAAAAAGTCATCAACAACTGCAAATTCCTCCTGTTTGAGTTCCAATCGATAAAACCTTCGGCGCCTGTTATATCTGAAGAAATGACTGAGAATAAATTAATTGTAGATTGTTTTTTTTTTTTTTTTGAGACGTGAAATCAATGAGAGTCTGAGTCAGGGTCAGGATGCTGTATTAGGAGGCTGACAGTTGGTTTTAATCTTTCAAGTGGAATTTGTTGACACGAAATACAGAATGATGATGGAATTAAAAAAAAATCAGAAGTGGGCAGAATCCTTATTTAAATGTTTATCCCTTCACAATCAATCAAGACAGATGGCATGTGGTCGAGTGCTGCGATACTAAAGAAGAGCGAGAAGTGAACATGCTCTCTGAACTAAACACTGAAGCAAGAACTGAAATATCATTTTTTTTATGTAGATTAGATAAATGTAAGATTACAGAAGGTGAAACCAAGATTTTAACCTATTTAACCAATAAACTAGTGCTTCATGTCAATTCCAACTTTTTAACGGTTGTATCGACTTCTCAAAATACATCTTTTTTTTTTTATTGTTAGGATTTAGAATTAACTCAGAACTGTTTTTAACTGTTAAAACTAAACTTTATTGCATGCAGGAGTACTGGCTGCTTTTTTATGACTGTGACTTGTCAGCCTTGTTACCTTCAACCACTTGCTGCTTTAGGTTTTATTACCTGATAACTGGAACATCCTGACTTCCTGACCTGCTGTCTTCCAAGGACGTTTGTGACAGCATAGATAACACATTTTAGTGACATCTCATCTCCTGGACAGACAACACAACATCATGTGTCTGGACCTGTGATTCAGAGCTGTTGGCCACCTGGATTAAGAGACAAATAGTAATAAACTCAGAAGAACGCAAGAATCTGCCTATGAGAACGGACACAATCCCACATGCGGTCTGCATTTTCCTGGCATCTCTTGTGGTGTCAGCATGGCCGTGGCCACAGGGATGGCTGGGGGTGGCACCGGCTACCCTTGAAATTTGATTGGCTACCCTGCCTGGCCACGCCCACCGGAGCTGTCCTTCCGACTGTACACTCTTTACAGTTGTTTGCCGACCAAAAGAAACTCTTGTAATTCTGCTTTAATGCAAGTCTTACTTTGAAAGCACATGCACAGGCAGGATGTCTTTGGTGTACAGTGAGACTGATGTATCCAAATGTCCATTGTGTTCTAGATGTCACAGGTTTTGGGTAAATTAATATTTTTTGTTCCGATTTTTAGGTACTGTTCATTGCAATCTAAAACTGCATGGAATTTAGATAAAATTGTATTTTTTTTACTCTGCCACCCTTCTACATTCTGTGTCCTTGCCTGGCCACCCCGCCAAAAAAATTTCTAGACACGCCCCTGGGTGTCAGGAAGACGTACCATCGGCCGATTAAAATATTCTGCATGGCATATTGAATCTTTGCATTAATCATTGTTTATTAAACTCTTTAATTGGTCTCCGTTTTTAGTCTCTTCAATGGCACCAGATAAAAGAACACGTAGAATTACTTTCACTATTTTCCTGAAATTATTAGTTGGTACGGCATTTTGCTTAGACGACATTTTTTGATTTCTGACAGAAGTGTGATTGTCATCTTTTCCACCGTTGACGATATTTCTGCAGGACACTAATCACATCTAACAGAGCGTGGAGCTCATCGGCTCCTGTTAACTGGATTCATCTGTTCTGCTCAGTGGACAGTAGAGAAGGAACTGACATTCAGTCAATCACAGCTTTAATCACAGCATCTTCATACCAAATATGGGATAATCAAATTTAGCCTGATGCAGAAGAACGGTAGAATCAACATTTAACATGAACTAAAGATTCAGGGAAAAACAAATCAACATTAACATGGCTTCATCTGTGAAGCAGCTCTGAGAAAACAAACCATGACTGATCAATAGAAGCAGAAATATTCAGCTTTCCTGCCCACAGCTCAACATGCATCTGCTGCATGGTGTGCTGCACAAATAGCTCACCTCCAGCGTCTGCTAAAATAGCTTTGCTGTACTGGATTTCACCTTTGGCGCTAACGCAAAAAAAAATGAAAACATGCAGGATGCACCTGCACCATCTCATCATCTGATGACTTCGTCGTTCAATGAGAAAAGAAAGCATTTGGCTTTTTTAAAACCCAATTTGCTTCATATTTAATTATGCTTTGTATAATTCTGAATACTTCAGTGGGAAGAGAAAACAAGAAAGTCTGTGAAAAACGTTCTGCAGTGTTTGGAGCTCAGACAGGAAAAGATGCATTAAGGCTCACAGCAAAGGAAAATCACGCTCACGGAGCAAAGTGACATCCGAGTTGTTTAATTCAAACAGAACTGTGTCGGATGCAGAAAGAAATCTCTCCTACAAGTGTGAGGGTGTGATTAGGTGAACTGAGACTGTGCAAGAATGCCCAGATTATCTTTAATGTCATTCACAGCAAGCTCAGAGTCATACGTTTCTTTCTTTCTTCTTTTTTTAAACTGTCTGCATGTATATTAATGGTTAGTGCTAAAATTTGGCAAACCTGGATAAATTCAATCTTGCAGCAGATGTTAGTTTTCCTCTTGCGTGTGTCCTTCACCAGTCGTCTCTAACGGTCTAATCTAACACGCTTTAACTCCCAAAACCCTGATTTTGTCAGAGAGGACTAAAATCCCCGACAGTGGAGGACAAAAGGACGGGACGGATAAAGACACCGAACAAAAGACATAAAACAGACAGTAATGATGTGGTGGGTGAAGTATGTGTGTGTTTGTGTGGTGTACATGGATCAGGGGTCTCAAACGGATCCTTTAAAGGGCCGGTGTGGCTGCAGGTTTTTGTTGCAACAGTGCAGAAACACAGCTGACTTGTTTTAGTCAATCAACTAGTTGTCTTCACTAAAGGTCGTAACCAGTTCAGTTGATTGACTAAAACAAGTCAGCTGTGTTTCTGCACTGTTGCAACAAAAACCTGCAGCCACACGGCCCTTTAACGGATCAGTTTAAGACCCCTGATATAGATGAATGTGTGGAGAACTGTGTTGTGACAGTGTTCGTCCCCCCCGGTCCACACCGGAGCTAAAGCAGTCCAGCAGCCAGACACAGAGCCGTGGCGTTGACCCCCAACAGTGACCACAACCACATCTACCGGCTGGATCACAGCCGGTGCTGGTCTGTTTTGGACCAGTGTCACGCAGCAGACCTCCACCAGTGCACTGGATTTCCCTCCAGGCCCGACAGGACCCATCCAGCCCGATCGGCGATGAGTCCCCCCCACACCCCAGAGTAGAGGTGGGCAGATAGATCCAAATATCGATAATATCGATACCAACGCTGGTATTGATATCGAACTCTGACTGCTGCAAAGTGCGAATTCATTGAAGTCTGAGTCTGACATGCTGTCGCTGTGTCCTTCAGTCCAACAGAGAGGATCCAGGTAGATCAGAGTGGTCAACTTCAGCATCAATTCATATTAACTTTCAAAGTACATGTTACTTAAGTCGCCCACCTCTACCCCAGAGACAGAAGAAAAGAGGACCGACCTAGAATCCAGGAAGGCACCAGCCAGCACATCCGGAGCACACCAGGATACAGGAAGAGGGCCCGCAAGCCCCTGTATTGCCACCTCACAGAGGGCAAGATGGGCACCCCAACATCCCCATAGGACACAAAGGGGAAAGGGTGGCACAGGGAGGGGACCAAAGCTGCACCACACAGGCCCCTGAGCCTCGGAGGTCAGTGCATCCAGATGGAAGATACCTTGGTGGGCCAGATGTTCAAGCACCAGTGGGGCCAGTGTTCAAGCACCAGTGCCCCCACCCCCCAACCACCCACCACCACAGCCCACCAGGAGTCGAGCCCCGAGGCAATGCAGCAGGTCCACGCCACAGTTTCAAGGCCTTAACCAACAACCTACAGGCTGTGAGGGTGAAGTTTTAGGCTGTTTTCTAACTCCTCAATCAGAAAACAGTGAGTGCCCCCCCAAAAAAAACAGTGCTGTGTGATCTCCAACTATCGCGGACATACATTAAAGCAAACACTGCACAGTATTTTAACAGCTCTCTCCTGCCTGCTGCGACTGGACCGTAAAAGATGAAGCTATGACACATAAAACGCAAAACACCTTCAAACCTCTCCATGAAAGTACCTCCCACACTGATGAACAACACGGCGATGCAGTTGGGCTCAGCGGAGCCACTTTCATCCCTCTCACATCTAAACAACACAGTAGATCGAAGCAGGACGGAGGACGGGGATCAGGAGATCATCCCAAACAGCCCCACATCTGCCAAATTACACGGTTTCTGTTCAGTTCTGTGTGCATCCGCCTCCTGTACACAAGTAAACCTCATCTGACACGGCTGAGAACAAAACAGACATGCCGCGGAGATTATGACTGAAGAACTTAAACTGCTTCATTAAAATTCAAATAAAATAATGTTTCTTTTATTGAATTTTTGAGGGTCGGCCGGGTCAAACTTCCCCTGAGGACGGACAGACTGCAACAATGAAGGAAATAAAACAGGCTGAAGCGGCTGGCAGGGACAGATGTCCCTGAGAGCTGCAGGCGCAGAAAACATTTGGAGCAAGAGAGGGAGAGAAACAATGAGCAGCTCGAAGGTAGAAAAAAACATGAACATTTAGAACATGATGAAATAAACAGTCTTCACAATTAAGAGATATTTGCACAACAGAAAAGCAGAGGGATGCGTTTGTGGAGCGCTGATTCAAAGAAAGCATCTGCTGGAAAATTCGTGCGAAGCCGGCAGTGACCTTTTAGTGATGTACCGGAGGAAACGCATGTTTTGTATCTGTCTCTAGTTTTAGCTCCTAAAATTCCAGACCTGATTGCCAGCTGCGACCCATTTTAATATTAAAAGGTGCGATCAGACCGGACAATCTGGAGGCCCTCAGGGCTCCGATATCTTACATCTCATATACAACATCCTTTTGAGGGAAGTTGAGAGAATATGTTTTTGTAATGATCTGGATGGACAGCATATCTTATTGGTTGCTGCGGCGGCTTTAAGAGAACACTGAGAATATTGCAAACTACAACAATGAGCCAGTGTTTACTCTGAAGATGAGCTCAGGACGGGAGATTTGAGCAGAACGAATCACATCCTGCGGTATCAAACGCGGGGAAGATGCTTCAGCGGGCAATCGTCTGTTAGAATCTGAATTCAGCTTGCAGACTGAGCCTCACATTTTTTGCCAGGGGGCATCATTATACACAGTGCCTGGGTGACCCACTGCCCACCCTGCTGCCCCCACTAAATTAGGCTTTTCTTACTGGAAAAAGCAAGCAAGCTGCGGTCATCAGATAATCACTACTGTACACTGATCCATATGCATGAGCGAGCATTACAGATTAAAAACGAAGACCTTTCAAGATTCAGCTGTCTACGCAGAAGAGGAATTAGAGATGGCAAAAATTAAAAAAAAAGTGTAAATGCAGATATTTGTCAATAAGGATATGCAAATGTATAGGATGTGTATACTTTTTTGGACATCACGCGCTCATTTCACAAAATGATGATGATGAACTCAAACTGCACTTTTCCCCTCAAGTGTATTCATTTGTCTTTTGACAGGAACAAGAAGATCATCCATCCATCCATCATCTCCTGCTTGGTCCGGAGTCGGGTCACAGAGGCAGCAGCTTCAGCAGAGAGATCCAGACATCCCTCCCCACAGCTGTCTCCACCAGCTCCTCCACCGAGAAGCTCTCAGACCAGCCAAGAGATATAGGCCCCGATCATACACTTCCTGCTAGCCGCTACCCACTAGCCGCTACCCGCAAGTAGCTGGTTTAGGAATCTCCGCTAACCACTAATGCAATCTTCCACTCACTAAAGCCGCTGCTCATTATGCCGACTCCCTTACTCACATTGTAAGTGTGGCAATGGGCGTTTCTTCTGCCCTTTCCACAGACTCGGTATTTTGCAATCGAAGGTTTAGGGTTGCAGGTAGCGGTTTGTCTACCTGCAACCCGCATGTCTGCGCGTACAAGAGCGCGTCCAAATGGCATCAATGCGCGTCCACCTGGTCACATGTGGACGTGCACAAACGGCTCTACCTCTGGAATTAACTCTTGTATAAAAAACGTGATTTGGCCTCAGCTGAACCCCTGAGAAAATAGCAGAGATCGTCTTAAACGGCTTGCTAGCCAGTTAAACAATAGACGGCCAGAGCGTGTTTACTGGGAGGACACCAACTATCTGGAACTTTCAGGTAGCTGATAGGAATTGTCTGTGTAAAAATATTTATATGTATATGGTGGGATAGCGGGTTTTGCAAGGTGGAAGATTGCGTTCTTTGCGGGGGAACGCCCCTCCTGCTACCCGCTATCCCTAAATAGCGGTTTTAGCAGATCTGGTGGAGGATCGGGCCCAAAGTCTCTCCAGTGGGTCCTGGGTCTGCCTAGTGGTCTTCTCCCAGTTGGTCATGCCTGAAACACCTCTCCATCCTAACCAGATGCCCGAACCACCTCAACTGGCTCCTCTCGATGTGGAGGAGCAGCAGTTCTACTCTGAGTCTCTCCTGAATGACTGAACTTCGCCTCCTATCTCTGAGGGAGAGGCCAGCCACCCTGTGGAGAAAACCCATTTCAGCCACTCTTATCCACGAAGATTAAAAACAATAATTAAAAAAAAAAAACTTTGAATGGCAGTTTTGTTGAATTTAATCCACTGAATGAGTGAAGAAAAAGCTTTAAAGTTAAATTTTTTGAAACGAGTCAAAACAGTTTCCTCTGATTTTCTTGAAAGGTCCGTGACATGCTTTGGACAAACTTCCACAGAGATAAATTACAACAGCTCCGTTTTAAACCAAATCTGCTCACAGCAGCGACCACATCAAAACGTCGTCGCTTTCTCAAAAAGCGCCAGCGTGTCCTCAGAAGTCAGTCCAACCAGTGGTGGGCACCATGCTCCAATGGTTTCATGACAGGCATGATGCAGCATCGAGTAGAACTGTCAGAGTTGCACTTAGGGTTAGGGGTTAGGGTAGATCAACTTATACCAAAGAATAACTTTATTAAAATTGTTTTTTAGTCTGTAATAATTTAAAGTGCATCAATCCCACCGTAGTCACAGTGAAGTCAAGCGCTACATCAGCATCGTCATATTTCCTCGTCTTAACTTTCTGGTGACTTTCGTTTGTCTCATTATGTCCGTCTCTCTCTAGCTTTCTTTCCATCTCTGTTAAATATTTTTCTGTGGTGTCTCTTGAGGGTTTGTTCACTTTATATCTACTGCTCTGTGCTGCGTGTCCGTTAAAAAAAAAAACAAAATAATGAATAAAAAAACAACACAATATAGCTAATACTCCCTGCGCACACTGCGACAGTGAGAGCGCCACTGCCCCCTACTGTAGTATATGTGCAACTACACTTTATTTAAGTACGGCAAAAAAAAAAAAAAAAGCATGTTCCCTGTGGTCACACGTGCCCCCCCTGGCATCGCACAGCGCTACCCTAAGGGGTCGCACCCCACTATTTGAGACGGACTGACTTAGTTGAACTGTGACTGCTGTTTGCTGCAAGAGGACAGATGCATTGATTAAAAAGAATAAAAAAGCCCCGTGTTGGAAACACTCATGACATGTTTGAATGCAGGTTGATGCGTAACACAAAAATGGAGTCTGCTTGTAGATGAAAACATGTTGCCTATTTGGTTTTATCTTTGTTTCAGGATGCTTGTTTGTTTTTGGAGCATTTTTAGCTCTCTGTGCCATCAGCTGTGTAAATTCATCTTCACAAAGGATCCACTGTTGCCTTTGCAGTTTACAGTCGCCGCTGAAAAATTCTCACTATAACTGTGTCTTAAATTCAAAAAGTTCTCTAAAAAAACAGAAACACTGAGGCCAAACCATCAACACATACAGCAAGGACCCAGGAGTAATGAGTGGAGCCGTCATTTCACATCTCTGGACTGATACAGTGCAGTCTTGAAAATTGCAAGACAGCTTTAACTAAGAAATCCATCAGAGCCTCGAGCCCGTTCGATGTCACAGCGATGACAGACTATCAGGAGAGTGAAAAATATGAAATAAATTGTGCAGGCATCGCCCCGGTCCCTCAGCCGGTGTTTTCCTGATGTCGGTGCTGTCCCCTTCAATCACCAGTAAAGGTTCAGCGTCTGCTCAGAGGCCACGGGGCAGAAACCCCACACTGCTCCTCACTGTGGTTGTTTTCCTCCTCTCTTTGCTCTCTGGGGAGCAGGAGATGGTGTTGCGTATCTTGCTGACATTTTAAAACAGCATGCTCCGTGCACGGCTGTGTGCGACAGAGGAGCTGAATGTGAGATGAGACTGGAGGTATCATCCCACAAGAGGAACTGGATGAAAGAGAGAGCTTCAGAGTAACGAGCAGAGTTCATGATGTTAGCAGAGTTTATGAGCGTCGAGATAAACGTGGCTGAACGGCGGGAGGAGAGACGTTTGTGGCGATGCAGCGAAATGAAGGCAAACAGGTCGTCATGAGTTATGACTCACGACTCCTGCAGGCTTGTGAGCGATACAGAAAGGTTCAACCCCCCTCACCCACCCTGAACTTTCTCTCATTTGGACGTCATTACACCGCTTCGCCTCACAAGATACAGACGGAGCATCAGATCTGCCATTTCAGAACCAACTGACTGACAGAAGATTAGTTTTTTAAAATTTTATTAGTATTATACAGCTAATTGTTCATCAGTCACAGCCCTGTCAACACTCTACCAGTGTCTCTACCAGCTTTCAATCATTTTGCCTCAGATTCAGGGGTTGAGTCCTTTTATTTATTTATTTTTTAAATTTTCCATCCAGATGATAACGTTTTATTTTTCTCAAGTCTTTGATGTATTTGGCATCATATGAATTTTGAATCTGTTCTGAACTGGACTGAACGGGAAAATAAATGGGCTAAGTGTTTAAAGACTAGGTATGATCTTTTATTAAAGCTTTTTTATTATTATTATTATTGTTACCTGAAATGCTCTTTGTACACTGATAGCAGACGATTTACTCTCACATCATCTATTAATCATCCGTGGAACTGACTGGGATCTTAAGACAACATCCAGTCATCCAGATCTTTTCTTCAGGAAACAGCGTTGCATTTGTGTGCTTGGAGGCGGGGTCTGAAGAAAGGGGGCGGTACTGGGAGAGTCACTGAGTCTCCTAGCCAAGTGTTTCTGGGTAAAGTTGACTTGAGATTACGTTATTACTAGGGCTGGGCAAAATAACACATTATTATCACGTTAACTCATTAATTTATTAACGCCGACATTTATTTTATCGCAAGTTAACGCATGTTGCTCACATGCTTTTATTTTGAAAAGTCTGTTACTGGCTGATGCAGAACCGGAAGACAATTGGCAGAAAAACATGCAGGAACGTTAAAACATATATATATATATGTATACAATGCGATTAATCGTGATTAATCAGGGAAATCATGCGATTAATTGCGATTAAAATTTTGAATCGTTGCCTAGCCCTAGTTATTACGTTATATTGAACATGATCCAAATATTCCCTTGTCTCACAAAGTGAATCTAACTTAAAAAAGGAAAATAAAAAAAAAAACAGTGAGGATCACTGATCTAAAACACAGGTGAAGGTTAATATGGTTAATATGACCCTGATCATGATGCAAACTCTTGGCTCGACTGAAACGTGTCTATCTGGTGGCTGTAAAGCTCAGATTACCAGTCAAACATTTGGCAACATCTGCCCATCCAAATGGACTAAGTAGCTGCTGGTACTGTGCATGTTTTTGTGTTTGTTTGAACGTTTTAAACAAATATCATCACCTGATGGTGAATGATGAGGCTGTTTCTTAACGTCTTTTGAAATATGGTTCCTCTTATTCCAACATTCAGAGGTGCTGCTGTAATTACTGACCTCACAGTGAAAATGCAGCAGATTTGACTGATTACCTGCTAAACTGAATCAGACAGAGCCTGACAGTTTATTTTTTCTCTAAATGGCAGCTGAAATGACTGACTGACTCCTGAAATAAGAGACTATTATTGAATAAATTCGTAGCGCTGCTTTCTGCGCCTCACAGCTTCCAAGCGCGATTACTATTGGTGCCGCGGTTAAAAAAGGCTAGAATAACTTTCAGATCAACACTCATTTGGCAATAAGACAGAAGAAATCATGTTTATCGAAGCGGTAAGGAGAAAAGTCACCATTTCAAAGTGAACTTAATTAATTTTGTACAAGCACGTAGCTGCAGGAGGGTTTGGTGTTGGGGGGTGGAGGGCGCCAGCAGAAAAAAAAACATCAGGAGTAAAAGCACGTGTTGATCAACTGATTAAGTTTATAATGGAGAGTTAAATAAATGAATTACTTTTTGCTCAGAAAACAAACTGTATTATTTCAACTTGATGTTTGTACTAATTGAAAGAAACTGCAACAGAACCTGCGATGATAGATATTTAAATATGTTAAAATGAAAAGAAATAGCTGCTACTACTCCATTTTCATATCAAATAAACCATAATAATCTGAAAGTCTGCACCTCTGTTAGCAGACAGAATTACACAGTGAAAATAAATACTACAAAGGCCTGGACGACTCAACCAGACTGAGGTTGTTGTCTCTGGACGCTCCAGGACTCGACCGTCTAGTCGTTCAGTTCCTCTGGGCAGCTTCCCCTCTGCATCAAGGACGACCGGGAGGAACATTGATTGTATTTTTGACGAGGACTTGTCCTTCAATTCACACATGAAACAAGCTTTAAGACAGCCTTGTTGCACCAAAATAAAACTGACAGAATTAGGAAAATCCTTTCACAGAGTGAAGCAGAAACACCAGTTCATGCATGTGTTGCTTCAAGGTTGAACTACTGGAAATCCTTATAATTAGAATTATCTGTTCAATCTTAGATTTACTTTATTGGCTTCATTATTGCTTTGTTTTCTGACTGACTCTAACCAATATTGGTTATTGATATCGGCCAATTGAGGCCAATGTTCTCCTTCCCCCACGCAGGACATGCGTCATATGCACATCTTTGAAAAGTGATTGAACAGTCGGTGGGAAATCTGCTGTAGACATTTGTTTATTTGATTTTTTTCTCATTGTAAGTAAAGAATAGCAAAGAAAGTAATTTGCACAGCCTGCAACGCAAAACATAAGTCAGAATAACGGTGACAGAAGGATTTCAAGCTTTCAGCAAACCTCATCCAAGAAATAAAACAGCATTACTTTCCTTAATTCTGTGACGCTAACAAAGATTAAGAAGATAAAACCAAAGCCGGGAGAAAACAGGCTGCAGCCTCTGCTTTCGTTCAGTGTTGATTTAGTTCATTTATGTCAAAAATCGATATCAGCCCTTTTCGAAAGCTGGAAATCTGAATTTCTATAAGATTCCACATGATATGTGCAATTATGATTAACAGGATTATGTATGGATCTTAACAGACTAGATTTAATTGAAATATAATCAGATTAAAATTTTGACCCTGTTGGACTATTTCTATTGAATCTGTTTTTCTTTCTGTGTAAACTGCCCTGAAATGATGTTTGTTGTGAACTGGTGCCTCACAAATAAACTGAAGGATGATCAGGAACCAGTTTAAAGGCCATCTGTGCCATTATTGATTGATTGTTTCATTTATTCTAATATTAACAACGTCTAAAGCTGTGTTGTGTTGCTATGACAGAAACACTCGATGATGTATTGATAGACATTTTTCAGAAAATAAGAAAAAAAGGAATTTAACACCTGAATTAATAAGAGAAAAAATTACTCGTCACTATAAAAGCAAACCTGTCTGACTGGTGCAGCAACTCTCTCTCTCTCTCAGTTCACTGTTTTACTTGTGAATTGCTTTCAAGACACTTCCTCCCGACACACGACACCTGTCTCCATTTCTACTCAGCCTGGATTTGATCAAATGACTGCAACAAATATGTCTGAAAGATGTCTCAGATGATGACCAGTCGACTAAGCATGATGTGGATTACTGAAGCGCCAACGTCAATGTTTCCTGATACGAGCATCTTAAATTCCAGGTTCCCACATTATCAAATAAAAATATATTATGTAAAAAAAAAAAAAAATTATGGAAAATTTGAAATGATACGTCTGAAGACTTTATGTTTTATGTTGGGTCCATGAGGTGGTGGTGACTTAACTACAACTGGAACAGCCACAGTCTTCATGCTGCATGACTAATAGGAGGGACTGGGCTCTTATCCGCCAGCTCATCCCTGCTTTCTGACCTTTACCAGCTCCAGAGTCCTCCTCTACCTCCTCTCCTCTTCACAGCGCACCAGACTGTCCTGTGTTGGTTTAACAGGTAATGTCCAGAGGAGATCCTGCCAAATCGATGCGCGGCTCTCAACCTGAAGGAGTGGATCAATCGGAGTTAACGTCTGAGTCTTCCCGTCAGCTCTCCGTCTGCTATTTCTGGCAGCGCGCCACCACACAAAAGACGGACAAACTTAGTGGCTCCTGATGTCACGAGGAACGACACTGGAAATGCAAGAATTCGGTATTTAAAAGGGAGCACCGGGGTAGCTGCATTTCTGTGTCAGTGGGCCTCAGTTACGGCCCTCTGGCTTGAATGTTTCAGATGTTTTCCTGCTCCTGCACACCAGACTCAGATGAATGGCTCATCATTTGAAGCATCTGAAGTATGCAGGGCAGTGGCTCTGCAGCAACACCCAGGGAACAAAAGGTGTTTCCTTCAGACCAACGGAAGATTCCCCCAACACAATGAAATGTCAGCTTTTAATTTTTAGCATTTAGCATCGATGCATTAATGGTGGTGTGACATGAAAAGTTCACATCTTCTGGCCTTTTCTGGATTTTGTTGGTAGACTTTTTTATTTTTAATAAAAAAAAAACAAAAAACAGGATGACATTAATGCCCTGGCAGAGACAATAAACTTATTTTTATTTGACATTTTTTAAGATGAGATCTACACAAAGTATGTGTTACTGACGAGTGCTGATGTTAAAAGTGTTTGAACAACAAATGTTATGACACTTTAGTTCATATGGCAGCAGAACTTTTAAATAAAAGTGACCTTTACAGTACTTTTGAATTCATTATTTGATTTTTCGTATACAATGCGATTAATCGCGATTAATCAGGGAAATCATGCAATTAATTGCGATTAAAAATTTTAATCGTTACCCAGCCCTAATATATATATTTGTCATTGTGGAATGAGACTTGAATGACCGGCAGTGAATGTTATGTTCAAGTGACGTCGGCATAATCAGAAAAATGAATTCTCAGTAAGGAAAATCAAGAATACCCCCTCATGCCAGAAAACAACTTGTTAACCCAGTCATAATTTTGGTAGTTTCTGGCTTTTAATTGAAATTCGTAGTATTTTCCCACATGTTACACATACAAAATAGAAAAAATAGATAAGGCCGAAAGAATGACTAGCAAACGAGGGAACGGGGGAATTTACGTTACACCTTGAATGCAGCATTGGGCACAGCACGCTGATAAAAACAAACAAACATGGCGGCGATCATAAGGAACTTTGTTAAAGTTTCAGAAGAAGATCGTTCACTGGTTATTTGTGACAAATGCTCCAAACGAAGGAGGGAAAAATAGCACAAGTCTTAATACGTCAAACCTGATCAGCCACCTGAAACATTTAACTAAAAGTGCATTTTACACTACTTTTGAATACATTATGTGAACACATCTAACTGACAAGGAGAGGAGTGATGGAGACATGCTGTGCATAACTGAAATCAATTTCACAATGATTTTTCCATGATCTCCACGTTTTCTTGTTGTTTTTTTAAGTGTGATTAGAACTACTTGTCACGCTGCGATTTCTAGACTCCGCCAGCATTTCTATTTATTTATTTGTCATTAGGGACAAGCGCATCGCTTATTACTGAAAGAATGCAAACCAGCCTTGATTCCACTACGCTGCAGCCCACGGCGTGGAAGTGGGAGCAGAAATACAGATATAGAGCATAAGGAATGTGTCATCCTCAGTGAGAACAAACCTCAGGCTGCTGCTGTTTTCGTTATTTCGCAGCACCCACTGTGACCTTATGTCTCATCGCGAGTTTAGATCTACTAATCGCTACGCACATTAGAAATTGCAACATGTGCTGTTACTCAGAGATATGAATGATAAATAACTGAGTTGTCATTATCAGAAGAGTGTTACACACACGTGACTGTGTGAGGAGATTAGATTTAGACTGCAAGTATCAGCAAATGGGTTCATGAAATGCTCTTCTTAGCCACTAATTTCTATGTTCGCGTTCAGTCAGACTTAGAAACACTTTAAATTATTTATATAAAGCCCCCTTTTTCTCAGCATGAAGCTTATGCTGTTTTGTGCAGCTCCCCATTTCCCCGAATCTCTACAATGGAGGTCGGCCGTAAAAGGTTAATATGATCCATACAGCCACGGTGACTACAGTACATTAATGGAAAATTCTCTGGCACTTTGCAATAAATGATAATTACCCTTTATGGCAAGGGAGGTCCGCTGCTTATCATCATCACTGCAGGGAAGTATGGACTCACTCATGATTTCAATTTTTAAATTAATTTATCGCGGCTGCTTATGCTCAACTGATGCCCAATGGTGCTCCTCTAGTCCTCTCCACACGGCGGGTCGTATAATTTGAAATCAAGCGGCTCCTCAGGAGGACAGAGGAGGGAATGACTTGGCACCCCGCGGTCTAGATGGAGCAGATCGTTTCCTCATCATTTTCAAGCCGAGGATGCGAGCGCAGGAGGATACGGTAGAGTCACAGAAAAACCGTGAAACCGTGACAGTCGCCTGTATTCTGCCTCGTAGGCAAGCGAGAACATAGAGACTTTGATAACATACTCTGTCTCTGCTAGGATGCTGATACCTGCAGGATAATGCACTACAAGTTGCTGTGAAAGGCAATCAAAGAACAAATCAGTGACAGCAAAAAGACCAAATGGGATCCTTCCGACGACGCTCATCTCAAACCCGTCTTTAGGAGATTGAAAAAGTTGGCCGGGAGGCCTTTTATTGCATACTCGTTGCAGGCGGAAACAGCCTCACTATTACCGAAGGAAGGAAGCGATCAGACCGGTCCACTGCTTACCTGGCTGTAAAATTGCTACGTGAAATGGGATCTTTGAGAGCATCAGAGAATAACCAACGAGTTTCGGCTCAGCCTGCCCGCGTTGGACGGATTTATAACAAACCCAGCAGAGCGCAGGGAGCTCCACTGAAGTGCATCACTGTGAAAGGAGAGGAGCAGTTAAAGAGAAAAAAAGAGGACAAAAAATTATTTTTTAATAGAAATTTATCGACCTACTGTTACCCTTCTGTCGTCTTGAACCAGTCTGCCTATTCACCTCTGACCTCAAACATCAACAAGGCATTTTCGTCCACGCAACAGCTGCTGGGTATTCTCTCTTTTCCGGACCATGAATGCTAGAGATGGTTGTGCGTTTCTGAAATGCTCGAACGAGCCCGTCTGGCACCAACAACCATGTCGCGTTCAAAGTCACTGAAACGCCCTTTCTTCTTCACTCTGATGCCAGACGTCTGGACCAATTCCTCCCTTAACCCTCAATCTCAACCCTCGCCCTTAACCCTCAATCTCAACCCTTGCCCTTAGGGTGAATTCCAATTCCTCCCTTAACCCTCAATCTCAACCCTCGCCCTTAACCCTCAATCTCAACCCTCGCCCTTAACCCTCAATCTCAACCCTCAGTCTCAATAATGCGCGCTCCCGCTAAGGGCAAGTGCTGTCCCGATTCTTAGCAAGTCAAGTTGAGGGATGAGTTTGAGGGCTGTATCGCACTCAAAATTGAGATTTTCCGACACCACCCTTGGTAGTAAGGGCTACCCAGAAGGCACTGGGTAATTTAGCCAAGACATCTTCGAAAAGGATGGCGACAAAAAAAGATAGCTACAAACGTAAGTGTCTTCTTAGTTCTTACAGATATAAATGTTACGAAACCATCTTATTGTCTTTGTTTGAGATTTTTTTCATGGATTAACATCGTTGTTGCGTAACATTTATTTTTTTACTTTACGATGTTTGCTGCCGGACCGGTGGTCCCGTCGGCGGTCCCGGTCGCTTCACATTGTAGTCGTCGGTGGTCCCGGTCGGTCCTGGTCCGGCCGACCACGGGTCCCGTCCCGTCAGCGGTCTGCACTCTCCGAGTGCTTTTCTAGTTTTACATGTTTTCAAAATGGTATTTTAATGTGGCAATTAAGCTCAGCACACATTTTTGTTGTTATACTAACAGCTTTTCAGGTATATAATTTGCATCGCTTTGTGAAGAGCTGAAACGGCTCTTACTCAATGCGCACGCATGCACGCGTGTGTGTAAGTGTATGTATGTGTGTGCGTTGTGTGTGTTTTTGACACCAATTGAAAAAAAGGCTGAATAACTCCCTGACATTTTGAAGAGTAGTTTTGCCATAAACGCCGAACCGAAAATGGTTACAAATGGAGCCATGAGCTTCAGAGGAGCCGCTGTCTGTGACTAACACTTTGCAGGCTTAAACCCTGTAATTTGCGATGATACTGGCACTGCGTCCTGCAGGAAGAGCGCAGATGGTTAATATACCAGAGTCACACTCAGACACCTTATTAAAGTCATTTGCATCTAAATGTATTTATTTATAGAAAATCGTGAGCAACAATTGCCCTGTCTGGGTTCACCTTATGGTATTCTTGTCAGTTGCAGGCATATATGTCCTTATGAAACTAATAATCCTAAAAAACATGCCAAAGGAAAAGTAAAAGCTGATGGTAAATGAACAGTGAGGCACATCCAAACAGAATGAAAATCTTATAATTAAATCTAAGGACTTCTGAAAGTCCCATTAGAACTTCTAGAACAAACGACGGCAGAATTTCCTCACATGAGTGAGGTCTTTCTCTGAGTCCACTTTGCTCAGTCATCAGGAGACTGAAGCGGGAGATCTGCCCACGAGCCCCAAATATTATTCCAGTTTATCCTTCCTTTGTGACAAGTCATATCAAGGTTATCATTTCAATGAAGCTAGTGCACTGTATAAACCAGGTTTCTAAACAGTTTCTGATAATGGTAGAAACGGTAGAAATACCTACAATCAAACAAAAATTTGGACGTGTTAGCTCATTGAGTCCAGATGGGAGATTGACCATCTGATGACATGAGCAACCTGGACCTCAACGCCTCACAGACAGAGATGATTGTGGACTTCAGGAAGAGTGCAGCACTTCTACTAGCAGTGGGTGGTATAAATGGTATACGGTTAAAACGATATAAATGTAGCTAGCGGGAAAGATTTTTACAATACCGGCCTACTGCGATTGCGCTAGTTGATAATGTCAAGCTGCCCATGGAAGTGCAAGTAAAAAAGACCGGCGCAACGTCGGTCACTTTGTACAACAAAAAGAATCAGAAGTGGATTTATATTACAAACGGCATCACTGTATACTTGTGTAAGATCGTAGCAACATTTCTTACAGTGGAAAAAAGCAGCTTCAGGAATATGATAAAGACACTTGATGGACGCTACGAGTTACCTAGCCGCAAGTATTTTAGCCCAGTGATTCCCGAAGTGTGGGCCGCGGCCCCCTGGTGGGCCATTGAGGTACTGCAGATGGGCCGTGAGAGGTCATTAAAAAATTAACAAATATGTTTTAAATCCTCGATTTAAAAAAAAAATGTATTGGATGATTAAAAAAATATTTAGAAATAATAAAACAAACCAATTGAGTGTCATTCTACTGTCATCTTAACTTAACATGACAAGTGACAAGTGTCACCTTATTTTTTGACCCCTTACATTAAAATCAGAATGTAGCTTTTAGTCTTATTTTTTTTACAGAAGAAAAGATTATATATATCGCAATATATATGGTGCTTTAGATTATACCGCAATATAGATTTGAAGCCATATCGCCCAGCCCTAACTCCTACCACCCTCTGTGACTCTCCAGCAGCCTCTGTTGAGTCCTTCCACTTCCTGGGCTTCATCATTACCCAAGACCTCAGGTAGGAGATGAACATCTCCAACTTGGCTCCAACACAAAGCGTGCTTCACCCTGGAGCTCATAGTTTAGCAAATTAATTTATCAAATGACAGCTGAATTTTAAATATGTTTGCTCGAAGGTGCAACAGAGGATGTACTTGCCGAGGCCGCTGAGGACGTTTAACCTGCCAAGGACAACGCTGGTTCACTTCTACACCGCCGTTACCGAGTCCGTCCTCGCCACCGCCATCACTGTTTAGTATGCTGCTGCTACTGTCAAGGACAAGTGCAGGCTGCAGCGTATCATCTGCTCTCCAGAGAGGGTTATTGGCTGCAACCGCCCATCTCTACAAGACCTGAACTCCATTGGGTACATGAGAAGACCAGGGACCAGGGTCAGAATTTGAGTAAATAACATGAAAGAATGGATCCATCCTTCCTTATATCGACAATTCAGGCTGGCGGTGGTTTAATGGTATGAGAGATATTTTCTTGGGACACGTTAGGTCCCTTAGTATCAACTGAGCACCGTTTAAACGCAACAGCATACCTGAAAATTGTTGCTGATCATGAATGGTGGTACATTTATTTAACTAAAGAAATGTACCCAGTATATCATAGCTATAGGAGTATTTCTGCACAAATAGTTAGCTTTATCCACAATCCTTTACAGAGTGTTCCTCCAATCCAGGTCCTTTTCCTGCTCCAGCACACCCGGCTCAAATTAATTGGTCGTTTACTAACTTCTGTAGGTTTTCATGACAAGCTGATGGCGATCGAGTCATTAGAATCAAGTGCGTTGAAGCAGGGAAACATCTAAAGCATGCAGCGCCGCAGCAGTAGCGCCGCAGCAGCAGCGCCGCAGCAGCAGCGCCGCAGCAGCAGCGCCGCAGCAGCAGCCCTGCAGGAGCTGGACTGGGGAAACACTGCCTTACATGCTGTGACCAAAGCATGTGTGGTTCAAATAAAGAAAATAAAGATTCAAAATAGCAACTGAAATCACACTGTTTTGGGTAAGAATGACAAAAAAAATTGAAAAAAAAAATGTAATTGTTGTCGTGTTTTTGCTTTTGAGGGCCGATGTGAATTGTGCACAGTAGAGGTGGGCGATACTGGGAATTTTGGTATCGATCCGATACCAACTAAATACAAGGCCAGTATCGCCGATACCAATACCAATACCAATACCAATACTGATACTTTTTTATATTAAGCTTGATCTATCATGAAACTGATGACCTTTTGGCGTTTTTGTGATTTTTGTCTTCGGATTATTTTGTTAAAACCTAGAATATAATTTCGGCAAACTTTATAGGTGACAGCAAAATACTTTATTACCACAATTAACATTTTTCTGTAAATATTCTTTTTCTAGTCCACCTCTTATACTATATCTTTTAATACTTATGTAAATTTCTTTGCACTGTGTGAACTTTCCTGTTGCTTTAACTATAAATTTCTTCGTTGTGGGATAAATAAAGGATTATCTAATGGTATTTTATCTTAGATAACACCTTTCAATGGGGTACATGACATGTATTGGGTTATTTCAAGGTATTAATGGTGTTTTTTTTTTTTTTGAGTTGGCTCCAGTAACATATGACATAAGTGACATGTACTTTGAAAGTTAATATGAATTGATGCTGAAATTGACCACTGATCTATCTGGATACTCTCTGTTGGACTTCGCTCTCTGTTGGATTTCAATGAATTTGCACTTCACAGCAGTATTGATCTTTTTCCATGAGTATCATTTGATATCAATACCAGCTTTGATATCGATATTTAAATTGATCTGCCCAACTCTAGTGCACAGCACTGTACTAAAATTTATCCTTCAGAGAAAAATTTGTAATATCTAATCATATCTTGTAATTTTGCAGAATCTAAGAACATCCATGTGGTGGGAGAGCTGCAACAAGCCCAGATACTGATCTGGGCTTGTTTATTAGCAGCTTCCTATGAAGCAAAGGTTGTTCAACAGGGACATCCATCTTCCCTCTGTGTTGCAGCAGGAGGTTGTTTGAGCAACCGTGAGAGAACAACTTAGTCATTACTGTGGGTCAAACAGCAGTTTGTCTCTGTGTCATGCATTATATTGTTCATGCAAAAGCAAACACAGAAGACATTCTCAATAGTTAGTTTATGCCACTAACACACCAATGTGAGCATATTCCTAGGATGCACGGCATGACATGAAAACCGACATTTACCCATCACCATCTGGTTTTTACTATACAGCTATAAAAGCCCTTTCACTTGTTTATGGCAGAAAGGCTCAACATACACAGATTTGTGTGATTCAGTGAGAATCAAATGGAGACTCGTGAATGCGCAGAGAGGCAAACAAGCGTGCATGTGTGTGCATAACGTGTGTCTGGAAATGTAATTGGAGGTATGTCACTTGCTGACATGAGAACAGACTCATGTTCGGGGACAGTTATCACATCCGTCACACTGTGTCTAATGTGATAATGTGTTCAATGCCTCCACATGCGTGTGAGCGCCGTTGTACTCGGAGAGGAAGTTGCTTTGTTATAAAGGCGACTTTGTTTTGGATTCTCACACAAATGGGAACAATTTGATCCAGTTTAGTTCCTGAAGCTTCTTTTCAAATCTGGAACCCTGAATCTTTCAGGTAAGATGATTTTGTATGAGGTTATAGCTGAAAATGGACAAACTGAAGACAAAGGCCCCGATCGCACACTTCCCGCTAGCTGCTACCCACTAGCCGCTATCCACAAATTGCGGGTTTAGGAACCTCCGCTAACCGCTAATGCCATCTTCCACTTGCTAAAGCCACTACCCAATATGCTGACTCCCTTACTCACTTTGCAGGTGTGGCAATGGGTGTGTCTTTTGCCCTTTCTGCAAACTCGGTATCTTGCGATCGCAGGTTGCGGGTAGTGGGTGGTCAGATCACCTGCTACCCACAACTCGCATGTCGGCGTGTACAAGAGCGCGTCCAAATGGCATCAATGCGCGTCTACCTGGTCACATGTGGACGTGCACAAACGGCTCCACCTCTCGAATTAACTTTTGTATAAAATGCGTGATTTGGCCTCAGTTGAACCTCTGAGAAAATGGCAGAGATCGTCTTAAACGGCTTGCTCGCCAGTTAAACCATAGACGACCAGAGTGTGTTTACTGGGAGGACACCAACTATCTGGGACTTTCAGGTAGCTGATAGGAATTGTCTGTGTAAAAATATTTATATGTATATATCAGTGCAGAGGAGGAGGAGGAAGGAAGAGGAGGAAGCTCTACAGCAGAGTCCCAGACGAGCTGCACATGAGAGCTGCTCTGATCTGGATGAAAAGACGCTCCATAGCGGTTAGCGGGTAGCGCAACCTGCTCTTAAAGGCAATGGCTACTGACGCACTGATTGGTTTAGCAGGTGGAACGCCCTAACCACTCCTATGCATAATGTAGCGGGTAGCGCAGGTGGGATAGCGGGTTTAGCAAGGTGGAAGATTGCGTTATTTGCGGTGGAACGGCCCTCCCGCTACCCGCTATCCCTTAATAGCGGCTTTAGCAGATCTGGCAGAAAATCGGGCCCAAAAAGAGCAATTGTTGAAGGAAAACTACTCAACAACTCAAACTGAAATTGACTTTGGATGTTATTATGGTTTGATCGGGTCAAGTCAAATGTCGTTATCAGACTTTGAGATGAACCTTGGCATGTCTTCCAAACCTGTTAGAGCTCCGCTGTGCCAACACAAAAACATGATAAAAGACAAAAAAAAGAAGAAGAAAAAAAGAAGAGGACAAAGTCTTGTCTCATGAATAATGCAGGAACCCTTCTGGCCAGTCGACAACAACCGGTATCCTTCCTCTCCGTTTCATCAAAAACACCTCAGGTGTGTCATTGTGACCTGTGAAAGTCTTGGATTGTGATGTTTAATAAATACATTCTTAACCCGGCAGACCCCGTCATATTTAAACGTCAAAGCACGGCAACAGGGAGGAATTTTAAAAGCTTTGCTTTGACATTACATTGTCCTTGAATGATGTGTCTGTCAGCACTGACAGTGTGCAGCATCTCCGCAGCCTTGTTCAAACATGTTCAAAAAGCTCAAATAAAAAGCTTTTTTTTCTTTTTACTGTGTAAGATCAATTTGATTCTTTGATACCTGATCTGCTTATATATGATCTTCTCTGTCTCATGGCAGAAAGCTGTCCTTTATAATACATTTATTATTCATTATAGCCACTTTAGCTTACTAGCATATTTCATCAACTATAAATGCTCTGCAGAAATCCACTTTCCTTGAAAGCAACATCTCTGCCACTTAAAAATAAATCACGTCAGAAGCGGGACAACAGCACATGCGCTGAAGCATTAACAAGAAAAACAGAGGCCTGCAGGAAGCGAGACAAATGTACGTTTTATAAATGCAACATTTGTTTTTGATAAATTAGCTTCCTTTTATGCTGGAAAACTGCTCGCCCTGAATTTCTGCGTCTGCTGTTTCTCACCCTTCGACAGTAAAAAAAAAAAAAAAAAAAGAGGGAAAAGGATTTGCTTCACTGGTCTTAAGTGCAAAGTCGGCAGTTACTTTTATTATTAAAATTTAGGCCACGGGAGCCGCTGGGCAAATACAAACTGCATAACTACGTGGTTGAAATGTATTATTGCTGCATAATCTTTCTGCCTGTGAGGAGAAGTGTGCTCATTTTTTATTTTGGCACGGAAGAAAGTTGGAGGTGACGGAGTGGGTGGTGACAGGTGGGACTGCTGAACCTGACCAGAAGATCATTTGTAACACGGTAGCGGCTGTATCACGCTGGGGTGGAGCTGAACAGCAACGGCACACGCCGTTGTTTGGTTTCTCCTCCAGGAATGTGTCAAGCCTTCATGCTTCACTTATTTTATTTTGAATTTTACAGATGTTTCATTTCTAGACTGTGAGAATGAAGAATGCTTTACTTTGTGGGTGTCATTTTTGTTTTCTTTTATTTTTTGACCCTCAGATTGATCGCGACAGCCAGAAAAGGCATTTTGAAAAGCTGAACCAAGAGAAATAATTGTTATTTGAGAGGTGTAGATGAGTTTTTGTTGTCTATTGTCTAATCAGTCCACTCTGCTGATGACATTGCTCTCTGTTTGACCAAAGTTTAATATTGCAGTCATTCATGGTCATTCATCTTTTCCTTTCATCTCTAACTGGCTTTTCTTTACAGATGTTCAACCTTGAAGCAACAAGTTTTATTTTTATACTCAACGAACTTCATTGTCTTCCAAAATCAAGATGAGAGATTTTAAAATATGTCAGTCAACATCCAGTTATGTAATTCAGAATCATTTTAAGAAGTATTTTAACATCATGATATATTTGTCAACCTCAAATGCTTGTAATTGGAACAGCCCCCAACCACGGGGTCAACAAAACAGTCAGGAACCTTCTTGTTGATGACGTTAATATTATGTGGTTATTCTTACTCAGTGTTGCAGCTGAATAAAGATAAAATTACCCACCATTAAAAAAAACTGTCACTACAAGGAAAGCACTCTATGAACTGTGAACAAGCTGATAATTAAATGTTCTGATACTATTTTTTCCCTCCCGATACCGATTCCAATTCTTGAGCTAGGGGTATCGGCCGATACCGACCACCGATCCACATATGATATCAAACGAAAATTGCACCATGCCTGACTAATGCCGCACTACGTAAGGACCACTACATAACGACCACTGCATAAGGACCACTGCATAAGGACCACTGCATATGGACCACTATATAAGGACCACTGCATAAGGACCACTGCAAAAGGACCACTGCATAAGGACCACTGCATAAGGACCACTGCATAAGGATCACTATATAAGGACCACTACATAAGGACCACTGCATAAGGACCACTATATAAGGACCACTGCATAAGGACCACTGCATAAGGACCACTATATAAGGACCACTGCATAAGGACCACTATATAAGGACCACTACATAAGGACCACTGCATAAGGACCACTGCAAAAGGACCACTATATAAGGACCACTGCATAAGGACCACTGCATAAGGACCACTGCATAAGGACCACTGCAAAGGGACCACTGCATGAGGACCACTATATAAGGACCACTGCATAAGGACCACTATATAAGGAGGTGTAAAGGTTCAGACCACTGGAGACTGTCGGGATCCACACAATTCCGACACCATCTTGCAATCTCACAAATCCATCTAAAAGAAGCAGCGCTGGCAAGTAGAATAAAGTAGAATAAAGTACATCTAATCTAATCTAATGTAATCTCAGTGCTTCACTTTTGAGACGCTCCCAGCGAGATCTGAGGTCAGAGAAGAAATAAATAAATAAACAGAAAACGGGCACCACGGCTCCACTGTTTCCTGCGCGACCAGGACTTAATGCAGATATTCAACACTGTGTCGCCTGTTGACGAAGCATTCAAGAGCTGAAGCAAAAATAGTTCAACAGAGAGGAAAGCTGAGCTGCTGCAGACAAATGCATTGTCTCATTTCTATCAGAAATGACAGCGTCGGTGCGATCCATAACGGCTCGACTCGCTGCGTGGGCGCCTGTCAGCATATCAAGTCGATTCAAGGAACCCATTAACACTTTAAGAAACACAATCTGCTGAAGCTTAAAGCTTAAAGTATTGAAAATGTCAGTCAGTGACGATAAACGTGTTATATTTCAGTTTTATTCTCATATTAAAAAGGCACGGTTTGAACGTTTCTGCGTATTGTGAGAATAAGAGTCCATATTAGACCATAATACCATATTTATGTGCACTCCTTGTTTATGCAACGGCTGCACACTGTAGTTGCTGGAGCAACACTTGCTTTACTGCCATGTTTTGTTTGCATGTTAACTATGGCATATATACAAGTTTGTATAAAGTTAGCATGCTTGGTTAAAAAGTCTTGAACAAAGCAGAACTCTCAAACCTGCTGCTTTTGAATTAACGCTTGTAACAAATTGTTAGTAAAATCACGACATCCTGAGTTAATTTCTCTTTTCTGAAGACGTCTTTCTACCATCAGTCCGATTCGGCCACCGTTATTAACCCCACTGACCAGAGACATTTTAGTCCACTCTGAAAAGCAGACTTCATGAAAACTGCAGTCATGAAGTATAGATGGTTTAACACTCACTTCAAGATGCACCCTTCACTGAGCCACGCAGAGACAAACGAGACAAACCAACACGCTCATTTACGGGCCGATCCCATGGCCCATAAACGTGCTTGTGCAGTCCTACGGCCGATCAACCTAACATGCATGTTTCGGACAGTGTACCCAGGAGAAAATCCATACAGCCACAGGGAGAACATCCAAACTCCACACAGACTCATTGACTAGATGTTTTTTTCATTAATTTAAGGATGTTTTGTTTTCATCTGAGGATGTTGCAGACCAGACTGTGATGGGTCAGGGGCCACGTCTGGCCCTCGGGTCGTCTGTGCGTTATACCTTTAAAAAGGAAGCCCAAACGTTTCCTTCTCTGCAGACTAAAATGAATAACTGTGGTTGCATGCGTGCATGTCTCCTGTAGAGATTGCTGCCTGTCGATATTACTGCTGCGAGGCATGTTAGATTTGTATCGGACCTGTGTGTAATCGTTTCACGTGCTGTATTTCTTATATCAGGTTGGTGTAACAACTGTACGATATTTACTGTATATCTCTGTGTTTATGCATAAATGCATGTGACTTACGTTGCCTGAGTTTTTCTGTGAAGCACGTTGAGTTCACATGAAATGAAATGTGCATAAATAAAGCTGCCATTGCCATAATTATCCCTCGCTCACATGTGCAGCACTGCTGTCCATCGACTTTAAACAGGGTGACGTCAAATTTTCAGTGTTAATGCAAATTGTGCATTGAGGTGGGACCGAGTCAGAGCAGTTGTTTACTGGCGTGACGAAGGCGTCGGGGAGGGACGACCCAAAGCCTCCACCGTTAAGTGTTGCTGCAACAATTCTGCGTGACTGTTTGCTTCTTGTATCAGCTACTGGTCTAAAGACTTTATCTGCCTTCAGTTAAGGAGAAAACCAAATCTCTGTAACAGTAGCTGATATTTTTATGTGTGTTTTCTGGTTTTACATCAATGTCACACAGTTTTGAAGGGCAGTCACATCTAAAGTTGAATATCATACAAACAGTAATGATTTTGGTGAAATATATGTTGTTCCTTTGTGGGAAAAAAGCATTAAAAAAAACTCCACTGCTGGAGCTTTTATAAATCTTTTTTATGCTTAATTACTGGACAGATTAATCCAGTCTTTTACAAGGACTTCAGCCTTTTTACGTGACTGATAGATTAAATTATTCCACGCGCCAAAAACAGGGGAGGTGACTGAGAACAGCAAGAGCAAGGAGTTGTTTACACAATGAAATATTTGCATATGAAAGAGAGAATTGCAGAAGAAAAGTTCAGAGTTGCAGTTCTGACATTCAAGCATCAGGACATCTTCTGGGTTCCCTGAATGGAGTCAGAAACAGTTATCTCAACACTGCACCAGTGCAGCAGGATGCTGCAAAACAACAACCGGGAAACTACTGAAGCAACTGATGTCACCCCAAACCCAGGTTACGGTCCTGAGTCGTGCGGCCCCATGCGAATTGAAGGATTATGGGAATCGGAGACTCATTCTTGCAACCTTCCAGCAGGTCAGCAGTGTTTGGCCCCCCGGGTGATGACACTGGTGCAGACTGAATGCTGATTGGGTGAAAGTTTGGTTTGAACCAGTTAACAGTGCTTGAGACTGCTGATGCAACAGGCTGCCAACACTGAGGAGACTTCTTTTCTTTTTTTTTCTTTTCGTCCTAAGTGACTTGGAGAATTTCAGTGCCAATTTAATCAGTTGTAAAGTTACAGTTGTTACAAAGTCGTCTTTTCACCAGCTGGCCTGCGACAGCAGAAACAGCGCTGGATGGACGATTAAGCTTACATGGTAAATGTGGGGGGACCCGCACCCCTCAAATATAATAGTTGCGACGTCGATGGTCACATTGGCCTGCTGGAGCTGTCAGTGTATATCCCCATCTGTCTTTGAGTCAAAAACAGCTGGTAAGTATTCAGTTTACTAAAATCCATAATGCTCAATACTTTTTCGCCCTTGAGATCCAGCTCTATTGAAAGAAAGACAATTGACTGACTGATAGAAAACATCTCTGGTGATAAAACAGGTGAGCGGAGGGAGGGAAAAGGTTTGGTAACTTTTGCAAGTCTCAGCTCAAAGCGTCCCCCTACAGGCGCAGAGGTTAAACTGCTTTTACAGACCTGGAATATCCATCCATCCATCCATCCATCATCTATGTGTCAAACACAAGGCCCTCGGGCCAAATGTGGCCCGCCACGTCATTTTGTGTGGCCCTCGAACACTTGTGCACTATTGGCTTAAATTTTAAACTGATATTTTAAAACTTAAAATAAGCTTATGCCGCTTTAAAGAGCATATTGACAATAAACTACATCTCCCATAATGCATTTCTTTGTTACCCACACCAATAACAGTATATCACCATAAGCAAGAACTCAAGATGATTTTCAAAACTGATAAATTTGAGAAAAACCTCTACAAACTAATCCCAACATGTCAAAGAAAAGAAAAATTGATGCACAAGGAAGGAAGTTTCATCAACGACGGGAAAACGAATATAAGTTTGTATCTCAAGGTGAAAAAACAGTTTGTCTTTTGTGTTATAAGGCGGTGTCAGTCATGAAACAGTATAATCTACGTTGGCATTTTGACAGAAAACATGGAAATAAATACAGAATCCGTTATTTAACAATATAATAAGGTGTAGTTTAATATATTTTGATTTATATTGCATTTTGTTACAATCATGCTGTCAATCTGGCCCTTCGAGGGCAACCATGATGCTGATGTGGCCCTCAGTGAAAATTAGTCTGACACCCCTGATCTATGCCCTCTTAATCCTCTTCAGGGTCATGGGGGTCTGCTGGAGTCTACCCCAGCTCTCTCCAGGTGAACGGCAGGGGTCCACCTGGACAGGTCGCCACATGTAGATACACGCTCACAATCACTCCTACGGGCCACTTAGAACCACCAGTTGACCTGTCATGCATGTTTTTGGACTGGGAGGAAGCCGGAGTACCAGGAACATGCACACTCCACACAGAAAGCTGTTGAGGTTCGAACCAGGAACCTTCTAGCTGTGAGGCAACAGTGCTGACCACCAAGACACTGCGCTGCCCGACCCGGAATATGCTGCCGTTTGAGCGATACGTTCACAACACAAGCTGGCCGTGCAAAAGAATGGACGTTTGATCAAAGCAAATAGACCCCAGGCCTTAGGCTACTGCGCTCTGGGATTTCAGTCATGAGGTGCAGCTGAAGGCAAGCATGTTGATTGTTCTGTCATCTTTAGTCTCATCTTATGAAAACTGTCTTGTTCTATGAGGCAGTTTGTGCCGGCGAAGGAATCTGTCTGTAGTCATGTAAACAGTGACCCCTAGAGATCCTGTATGAACCCCAACCTAAAACTCCGGCTTTATAGTCTTTAGATGTGAGAGGGTGAAGTTTATGCAATGTCGTCTTGTCTGTCAAGTCATCTCTGCCCAGGTGTCACCTGTGACTCTGTGAATCAGTGCTGATAGCTGTTGCAAGAAACAACCAGGACGGGAGCCCAAAATCACTTTGGGTGGTTTTTCCTGATAGTAGGGATGGAGGACTGAGAGGGCTAGATGACACTTCCTAAAACTAATCAAGTATCCCTTCAAAAGAAATGAAAAGTCATAGCACAGAAAATCCTTCATGCTCCAACTGAAACACAGTCTCCTAAATCCATTCATTTTCTATACCAGTGATGGGTAGCAGGTATATCTGGGGTGCACTCTGGACAGGTAAACAGCCCAATCACAGCATTTTCCCCACATTCGTGCTTTATTTGTTTATTCCTCTTTGGAATTGTGGGATTTTGTGTTTAAAAAGCCTGAAGTGATTGAACAGCAAATGCTTGCAAAACTACAGACTGCTGCAGTGAGTGAAAGTGAATCGCTCTACTGCTCTAAAAGAAAAAGAAAAAAAACAACAACTTTCCATTAGCAGGACTGAAGTAATTGCGTGATGCTGCCAGTTTGCTTCTTTGTCAGCTGCACGCGCTGACCCGCTGCACGCATGTGATCATTCCAGGGTGTTGTGGGAATTATTCACTTGTTAAATGGAGATCAGTCAACAAATACGAAAAAACAAAAGAAAAAAAACGGATGCGCTGCAGTGAGTAAAGTAAAAGTTATATCGTCTTACCTTTATTTGTGAGAGATGAGAGAGGAGCTCCGTCCGGATGCGCGTCCTCGCTGCTGTGATTATGATGAGCGCGTCCGCGCCAGCGCAGCTGCTTTATTTCTACCAAACCTGAACGGGGAGGACACGTGGACGCGCGGGTTTGCACGGCGGTTCCGAGCACGTGCGCCTGATCCGCAGCCGACTGAGCTCCGAGGCGCAGATCCTCCGATCCGCATCTGACGCTCGAGTCTCTTATTTTCCTTTATTTCAAAGCGCACGTGCTGCCGCTGTCATGTGACCACTCCCCGCCGTCCAATGCGCTCCTCTGGAGTGTACTCTTCTATCCATGCTCAGCCAAAAAAAAAAAAAAAAAAAAATGCTGCAGCCTCCCATTTCAGCTTTAAAGCTGAGAAGAGTCGCACATATAATTATCTTCCTGTGAGTCCGCAGCAAACTGAAGCCTGTTCCGGGGCATTTAGAGCACATCTGCTCATTTTAATAATATGCATCATGAACGCAGGGAGACACATATGAATTTTCTTGAAAAGCTACCATTGTTTCATTCATTTAAATTCACGTCCACATATCTCAACACTCCCACCTGTCTTTCATCCACCACCTTCTTTTAAACCGTCAGCCTTCTTTCATGTCACTCTCTGTCCATCACTGGTTTGCGTTGCGGTCTAGTTTTTCTGCTTCAGGCGCTGCTGAGGTGAGGCCTCTGATATCTGTGGTGACAGAGACGACTGCAGGAATCTAGCCTCGGGAATCATGGATCCTGTAAGGATGAAAGTCACTTCCACGAAAAAGCATGAAGTTAAATTCAGACATAATTTGGTGATAGTAACATTTAGAGTTGAATTTTCCTGACATGATGAGGCTTGCTTTTAAAAAGTAGACATAGAAATGAAGGTAATAATATCCAGCCTGGAGTACTACCAGTGAGCCTGGTTCTTCAGGAGCCTTTGGTTACCTGGCTGGAGCTGTTTGGTCCTGGGTCCTGTTCTTCTTTATGGGGCTACTGGGTTTTTAATAAGTCAAAGTAAATTTAAATTAAATCAGTTTATTAAAAAAAAAAAAAGACATAAAAACAAAGGTAATAAAATCCAGCCTGGAGGACTAGCAGGACTAGGGCCGGAGATGTGAGACTGGGTCTAATGGGCACCACTGGAGCCTGGAAGAGAACCAAGAGCTAGATGGAGGTGTGAGACTGGGTCTGATGGGCACCAGTGGGCAGCTAATGGGTGAAGAAATGACTGAGGAAGGGGTTTCAGAGAGAGCCAGAGAACCAGGGAGCAAGCTGGACAGGCAGCGGATTTTTGAAAACCAGAAGGAAGTCAAAAGATAAAATTAGATTAAATCAGTTTATGAGGGGAGCGACCCGGGAGCCGTGGCCTGGCCCTTAGGGGGACCAGAGAGACACCCAGGACACCCATGATATGTAAAACAATAAGAACAAGTTGTTTCTCTAAAACCCACAGCGAACAGATTCTGTTGTCTGAGCTGGTTTAGCATGTTTCTCAGTAATGTGGCTGTTGGATTAAAGGATTTGTTGTCCTAAACTCATATTTCAATGAGTGAGTTTGCCAAAGGAAAGCTAAAAAAAACAATGGAAGTGGTTCATGGCTTGACAAGACAACGACAGTGGATCCCAAACTGAAAGCAACATATAAATAACCACTTTGTTATTTATTATTTGACAGTTTTCTTGTTTTTATTTGACAGTTTTCTTGAATGTGACACCTCAAACAAGCTTCTGTTTTCTTTCGTTTTACAGCTTTAAACCTTCAGCTGTGAAACTTCCTCCCAAAGAGACAGAAATCCCTCGTTTCTATCTTTAGATATGTACTAAAAAGGGAGTCACACTTCAGGCGGGAAATCCTCCGTCGACGTTCTCTATTATAATACGTGATTAGCGCCCTGCAGCGGCCGAGCCTGTCTCGTGTTGCAACATTATTTTGATGCATTTTAATAAAGATCACTTTACGTCAGCCCTCACACTTAAATGTTCTGCTCCTACCTCTGCTGCTAAAAACCCTGGAGGCCTCTTTTTGTTTTTTTTTTGTTTTGTTTTTTGTAAAGTCCCAGGTCAGTTTGGGGTTTTGTTTGCACACTGATGATTGAAGAGTTTAATCCACAGCTGAGATCTTGCTGTTCAGTAAGTGGCTGCAGAAATAACTGGATGGGCAGTGAAAATGTGAAAATATTCTCACTCTCCTCCTATTATTGTCCTGTGTGCGAAGTCATCTAAAACCTCATCTTCTCAGATTTATTCACCTTCACTTGAATAAAAATGGACCATCTTGACCTTTCTGTGCAGTGATTATGTAAATCTCTCAAAGGTGCATATATTTCTCCTTCTTGCCACAGTTTGACGTCCTGTGACCTCTTCCAGTTTCACAGGACTCCTGGGCTCAAATCTTCACTGCAGGAGCTGCAGAAGTGAAGCAGCATCATCTCAGAGCATCTGTGGTGTCGAACCGATTCTCTGTCACGGTATTCCTCTGTTATTATCTTTAACATTGTTGTTGATTGATCAGCAATTCAAACAATGGAAAAATAACTCAGCATTTATGTAAATGGCAAAATCGACATAACCTCATTTTTGGAATATTGATGGAAAGTTAAAGGTGGGGTAGGTGATTATTTCCAACATGTACATTTTTGTGTTTTTTTTTTTTATTAAAGCAGTTTTATTCTGAATTCATCTAAAAAGTGTTCTGAGATTAATATATATAAAAAAAACCATCAGTTATTTGTAGAGACTGGAGCAGTTTAAAAAAATACAACCAATTACTTTACTCGGGCCGAAAAAAAATGGCAACTGCTTTTTTTTTTTTTAAATCAAACGTCTGAACTGTCTGCTTGTTTCTGTGGTTGTTACGTGCACTCATCGTGCATAAGCAGTGTTGTAGACAAGCAGGTAGAGGTGGAGCTGCTATTTAGTTTGTGGAAGAGCGAACAAGCTCAGCTGCAGAGAAGGAAGCTGAAATGTGGGTCGAAAAAGCCTGAATTTGAGATTCCTGCAGACAAAAAAAAAAAAAAACAGCGGATGCTGCGAGAAGTTAGAACGAGGGTTAATACTGGTGCATGATGACAGCTGAGGGCATATTTCTGTTGGACAGGTAATTGTCCTTTTACCTTTTCATATATTACATCTGGCAAATTAAGTGGCAACCATCTGTTCATTATCCATACCTGCTTATTCCAGTGAAAGTACAAACAAATCAGTGAAAAACACAATTTGGGCTATAAGACAATTTAGACGATGTCATTAGCTATGAAATCCTTGCAACATAATCATGATCTCTGCGTTGTCTGCATAGGTGACGCAGACGACCTGACGTTTCGAGTATAGACCTTTTCGGGCCGGCCCCCCGGAAGTACCCCGTCCGCCATTGCTGGGTTGTGCTACAGAGCAACACTTTCACCGGCTCGCAGATTAACCAGTGTTTTTCTCTTTCTACAAATATATATTTTTATAATGTCGAGTCGGTCGAGTGGGAATACATGTTCCGTCATAAACTGTGCCAACAATGGCGTGAAAATTCAACAATGGAAGAAGAAAGTATGTGAAATACACAAGCCTTTACTGCACGAAGACTGCCTTGTTTGCAGAACAAGAAGTTAGGAAGACGTGGGTGAAAAATATCAACAGAAAGAACTTTGTTCCAAATGAATACAGCCAGGTGAGTTTTCGTTAACATTCAATCTCGTACTATTCATAGTCTCGCTGAGAGTCCCGGACGATTCTGGCCGAAAGAACAGCAGTATGAGGCTACTGTAGCCCTCGGCACTAGCACAAGCCTATAAATCAATGAATGAATGAATAAATTATTTAGGAGAATGATAAAAATAAATTAAATATAACATTAACACATAGCCTAATTTACCGCTAGCATTAACGTTACAGTAGCATAATCTTTATGGCTTGTTGACGTTAGTTATAGCCAGCGTTGCATTTTTCACGTATTCCCACAGTTTTTAGTGTTTGATTATGGGAATAGATCATGCTATTTCCATAACCAATCATTAAAAAGAGCGATAAACTACCTTCATCTGTAACTGGAGGCCACTGCCTAACATCATCAATCCAAGACATGTCTGCGTTATCCGTAACAGATGCTCCACGCTGCTGTGTTTGGGTTACTTGGTGGAGCACCGCACACTCCAGTTATGGCGGGGCCACTAGGGGGCGCATGTCCACAATTTTTAAGTCGAAAAGGTCAATAAATCAGGCTCAAGAATTCATTGAAGCCTGTGTCTGCCACGCTGTCGCTGTGTCCCCCTCCCCCTCCCCCCTCGTCTCCTCTTTTGACGTTGACGTCGGCCAAACAAGCATGCAGGTAGACTCGGTCTGGCCTCTCCCCACGTGCCCGCCCACTTAGAGAAAGCATTATGAACAGAACAATTCAACTCCAATTAATATTTACACAAAAATGTTAATTGTGATAATAAAGTATTTTTCTGTCACCTATAAAGTTTGCCGAAACTCTATGCTAGGTTTCAACAAAATAATCCAAAGACAAAAATCACAAAAACGGCAAAAGGTCAGCAGTTTCATGACAGATTAAGCTTAATATGAAAAAGTATTGGTATCGGTATCGGTATCAGTATCAGTATCGGCATCGGCAATACTGGCCTTGTATTTACTTGGCATCGGATCGATACCAGAATTCCCAGTATCGCCCACCTCTATCCATTTGGTCTTCAGTGTAACTAAGAACTGGCTGTCAGTTGGTTTACCAGGTTCAATAAAGGTTGAAAATAAATAAATAACACTCAGAATTGGCTATTTTGAAAATTTGTGTTCCAGCACAAATTTTTGCTTTTTTTTTTGTTGTTGTTTTATTTGGTTTCATGATCAAGTTCTGTTGCAAAACGTGTCCATCCCATCTGAGTCCAAATCTTGAGCAAATTGAGAAATTTAAGAAAGTGGTTTGTTCTGGGAATTTTCTAAAAATACGAACAAAACCTGAATCTGGAATTTTCAGTAAATTTGAACCTTCCAAGACACACAAGCAGGCCAGCTGACAGTCTTCTCTGGCCCCGGGACAAGATAATGTTAGATGGGCCCTCCCCTACACCACTGCCATTTTTTTTTTTGTCACTAAACATCACCAGTTTTGTTTGATATATTGTGATGTGTAATGCATCAAATAAGGTATTGTATACGAGGAGAAAATCGTAGCTCTCCATGGCAGCTGAAGTTTTAGTTAAATATGAAAGGACCTGCTAATATTAAGATTTATGCATACACATTTTCTAATTCTTATACATGCAGGAAAAATAGACCAGGGAAGAATAAATTAGGCATTTTAATTTGAAGAATTTTCTCTTTGTCAACTGATAATACAGTAAATAAACATGTATATCAAACTTTAAATGAAAACTTGAATTGTGAGTTTTATATCTTCAAAACCAAATGAACATCTCCATCTCTTGAATTTAGGGCACTTGTTGAATTTTTCTACTATAAAAGAAAACAACAAACATGGGGGGCAAAATAGGGCCTTTTTTGAGCTGCTATATGTTAACCAGTCCCTATCAGAGAGATTAACCAGGTTCTTCTCATCAACTTGTCAGTTTTATGACCCTTTTATGATTTTATGACCCTTTTATGATTTTATGACCCTTATCAGATCTGTTTCCGGGCAGTTTTATTGTTTCCGGGCAGTTTTATTGTTTCCGGGCAGTTTTATTGTTTATCTTGTCCCCCACAGCTGTTTTAGTGTGTTAAACATTTAAAGTAAGAGTTAATATGACCCCCCAAAAAATCGCGCACATGCGCACATCTGTTTTCTCATTGCTGTGTTAAACAACACCCCACCCCTTGCGCACATGCGCACATCTGTTTTCTCATTGCTGTGTTAAACAACACCCCACCCCTTGCGCACATGCGCACATCTGTTTTCTCATTGCTGTGTTAAACAACACCCCACCCCTTTGCTTCTACATCTTATTTAAAATAACTTGCGGTATACTTGCGATATACACTCACCATGTCAGTACCGAAGCCTCACGATCAAACGCGGGTCATTAACGAGACACCCGTAACAATCATACAAGAGTTGGATTGCAATACGGGTGTTACAGAGAAAACTGTGTTATACATGCGAAGAATTCAGGCGGCACCACCACTTGAGCCCAGTTCCAACTGAACCTTCTGGCTAACTCTGCACTACTGTGCAAAACAAATCTGTGATATCATTAAAGGAACCTGAAGAGTTCATATGGCTTTTTATTCTGACATGCTGTGTACATTTTGATACAAACTTCAGTGTATATTTTTATATTTGACTTTTAATGAATTTGCTAAGATTCTGAACTATTTTTCTGTATAGATTACCCACAAATGATAATCTTTTTCATCAAAATTAAATCTCCACTCTACTAAGTACCTCAAGCACAGACCAATGTTTTTTTCTGAAACCTGACCTGTTTCATGTGTTAAACATTTCAGTAACAGTTAATATGACCCATCCCCACTTCTTCTGCATGTCTTTCTCTCAGTAGAATCGTGTTGTCTATTCTCTTCTCTGCTCCAACCCCCCGACCACCACACCCAGCCACCCACACGCACACACATACACACACACACAGACAAACATCTATTCCTCCTCTCCTCCTCCTACCCCCCACCATCACCCCACACACACACGCACACACACACACACACCCACACACCCACACCCACCCCACCCCTCTTTACCCAAAACTTTGTTCAAGCTCTGCTCGCTATTCCTAGCCTGGTGTGAAAAAAGATGGAGGAGTTTTCTGAAAAGAATCACCTCCCTCTTCCACGGCTGGTGCAAGTGGCATAATGCTTAGTGATGAGAAACACACGTTCCAATCAGACCATGCCTTAACCACACCCCTCGTCCTAGCTTAACCAATCCCATTCGTTAAGGCTTCACAACCCCCAATCACCACGCTTCCTACAGTTCCATTAGTCCGTCTTAGCCACACCCAACACAAAAACCAACTTTCTGAACAAAGACTACTTCAGAAACAACTTTGAAACTTTGGCTAGCTTCTAGGAGTGTGCTGATTCATTTTTACACGTTCGAATAAGCTCCAGTCAAGTTTATGTTCTATGAATCAATCAATACCAATAGGATGTATCTATCCATAAGGGTTTTAACACTATTGTCAATGACAGATTTTTATATTTGACTTTTAATGAATTTGCTAAGATTCTGAACAATTTTTCTGTATAGATTACCCGCAAATGATAATCTTTTTCATCAAAATTAAATCTTCACTCTTATAAGACAATACTAAGTACCTCAGGAACAGAGCAATGTTTTTTCTGAAACCTGTTTTTCTTAACATGCCTACTTGTCTCGTGTTTTTTTAAAACACTGCTGTTAGTTTTTAATCTCATGTTTTTAAAAACACTGTTGTTCACTCACGTTGTCTCAGTACTGCTATCAATGAACTCTTGTTGAGTCTATCTGCTGTGAAAAAGGCTTCACAACCCCCAATCACCACGCTTCCTACAGTTCCATTGGTCCGTCTTAGCCACACCCACCACAAAAACCAACTTTCTGAACAAAGACTACTTCAGAAACAACTTTGAAACTTTGGCTAGCTTCTAGGAGTGTGCTGATTCATTTTTACACGTTCGAATAAGCTCCAGTCAAGTTTATGTTCTATGAATCAATCAATACCAATAGGATGTATCTATCCATAAGGGTTTTAACACTATTGTCAATGACAGATTTTTATATTTGACTTTTAATGAATTTGCTAAGATTCTGAACAATTTTTCTGTATAGATTACCCGCAAATGATAATCTTTTTCATCAAAATTAAATCTTCACTCTTATAAGACAATACTAAGTACCTCAGGAACAGAGCAATGTTTTTTCTGAAACCTGTTTTTCTTAACATGCCTACTTGTCTTATGTTTTTTTTTAAATACTGCTGTTAGCTTTTATTCTCATGTTTTTAAAAAACACTGTTGTTCACTCACGTTGTCTCAGTACTGCTATCAATGAACTCTTGTTGAGTCTATCTGCTGTGAAAACTCCACAGCCTCTTCAGACAGGTTAAAGTAAAATTGCACAACTTGACTCAGTTGTAAACTTGGACCGTGAAACAGCTTTTCATAATTTCTCTGTTCAAGTTTTTTTTGTTTGTTTTATGTTAGACCCTAAATTCAAAATTAAATCTCCACTTTTATAACACAATACTAATTACCTCAGGCACAAACCAATGGTTTTTCTGTGCTAGATACCCTACTTCTGCGAAGTACTCTGTATCCTGGATCTTTTCGTACTCTGCTCGCTATTCCTATGGTAGCCTGGTGTGAAAAAAGATGGAGGAGTTTTCTGAAAAAATCACCTCCCTCTTCCACAGCTGGTGCAAGTGACATAATGCTTAGTGATGAGAAACACACTTTCCTTTCAGACCACGCCTTAACCACACACCCTTGTTCTACCTTAACCAATCCCATTCGTTAAGGCTTCACAACCCCCAATCACCACACTTCTTACAGTTCCATTGGTCCGTCTTAGCCACACCCACCACATAAACCAACTTTCTGAACCATCGATAGTCCCATTGTTCTGCCTTAGGCACACCCACCACAAAAACCAACTTTCTGAACCATCGATAGTCCCATTGGTCCGCCTTAGCCACACCCACCACAAAAAACAACTTTCTGAACCATCGATAGTCCCATTGGTCCGCCTTAGCCACACCCACCACAAAAAACAACTTTCTGAACAAAGACTACTTCAGAAACAACTTTGAAACTTTGGCTAGCTTCTAGGAGTGTGCTGATTAGTTTTTACACACTCGAACTACAGTTCTTATATTTTACCGATGACTGAGAGGGAAAAAACAAAAAACAACAACAAAAAAAAAAAGAAGAAAGCTCTTTTTCTTAACATAAAAAAGTGTACATGCCTACTTGAGTGTGCTCCTCTTTTTTACCGTCAGGTTAAAAACTTGTTCTAACATGCTGTGTACATTTTGATACAAACTTCAGTGTATGTTTTTATATTTGACTTTTAATGAAATTTCTAAGATTCTGAACTATTTTTGTATAGATTACCACAAATGATAATCTTTTTTTCATCGAAATTTAAATCTCCACTTTATAACACAATACTAATTCTCTCAGGCACTGTCCAATGGTTTCTCCATGCTACATACCATGCTGCAGCGGAGTACTTTGTCCTGGATCTTTTTCAATTCGGAGTGCGATCGCTTTCGTACTTTGCTCGCTCTATCTATGGTAGCCTGGTGTGAAAAACACCTTCCTCTTCCATGCCTTTTGTAACTGAAATAACGCTTTAGTGATGTGAAAAACTCTTTCCTTCTAGACCACCCCTTGACCACACCCCTAACCCTAACCCTAACCCTAACCCTAACCCTAACCACCCCTTTTTCAGACCCTAACCAATCCCATTCGTTAGGGTTTCACCACAGCCACTCGCCACGCCTTTACCACTCCCACTTGCTACCCCTTCACCACTCCCACTTACAAAAACTGTTTAAAGAGAGGGTCTTTTTCTCCCCCCCCAGACCATTGAAACTCTACAGCCTTTTTAAAGTCCTGAAGCCATTTGAAGACCCAAGGAAGAAACCATGCTGGCAATGACTCGTCTGAACACCCGCAGGCGTTCAAGGACGATTCCTGAGATGTTGGAGTTGATCACAAAGTGGAGCCTGCGGAGGAGGTTGTGGTGGACACGTCTGACACAGTATCTGAGTCTGAGGAGGTTGACCATTCACAGAGGTCACCTCCATTGTCTCCGATTCTGGGGATGGATGGATCATCTCAGACTTTGTCTCCTCTTCCTGATACCCCGGCGAGTCCGACCCCTCCTTCACCCGTGGATGAGAGTACGGTGGACGGGTTGATGTCAAGTTTGATCCTGAAACTGGTGAAAGCTGCATTCAACTATCTGCTCAAACTCCTCGTCAACAAGATCCGGAAAGAGGAATGCTATGGTTGCACAGTTGACCATCCAAGTCAGAGACAGCATGAGTGTTTGGACATCCTTGAAGAAGACTTCTTCGAAAGCAATGCTCGGATGAGAGAGATTAGAGAACGACTCCTTAACCATAATTTCATTCCAGGCGTCAACCAATTCTTGAACATGTATAACATCCATGTGGAGAAATCGAGAGTCTCAAAAATTGTAGAAACTCTGATGACCAACATACGTTACCCTGATGAGGAGGAGGATGACAACTTTCTGAGCGGAGACTCCTTCAGAAACAACTTTGAGACTCTGGGTAGCTTCTGGGAGTGTGTTGAATAGTTTTCTACATGCCAGTACTACTGTTTTTTATATTTTAACGATACCCGAGAGGGAAAAACAAAAAACATACAAAAAAAAGAAGGAACCTCTTTTTCATAATAAGAAAAAGTGTACATGTTTTAAAGTTTTTAAAAACATTGTAGTTAGTCTTGTGTGATTTTTTTTTATTTACAAGTGTTTTTATATTGACCCATGTTTTAAAATACTGTTGTTGTGTTTTTTTGTATTTACTCATGTTAGTTTTATACAGTTTTTCTATATAGCGTTGTTAGTTTTATAGTTAGTTTTTTTTTTTTTCTATATAGTGTTATTAGTTTCAAAACACAGTTGTTTACTCATACTGATGGTGAATAAAAAACATCAACTAAGTACTTTTGTCCTCATTTGTGTGTCAGCATGTCAGTGAAACACTTGATGAAAAGAGTTTATTACGATCCTGCTCATCCGGGCGGTTTCGGTGGTGTAGAAAGACTCCGTTGTGGGCTGCAAGATGAAATGGGTGAGTCAGTCAAGCTGGAAATTGTGAAAGATTTTTTATCCGAACAAGATTTTTATACTCTTCACAAACCAGCCCGGATACATTTTCCGAGTAACAGAGTTTTTGTCTCACGTCCTTTATTCCAATTCCAAGCTGACCTATGTGATATGCAAGCTCTAGCTCAGCATAACGATGGGTATAATTATTTATTAACGGTCATAGATGTATTTTCCAAGAAGGCCTAGGTACGGGCCTTGAAGAGAAAAAACTGCTGCAGAGGTGATCAAGGCATTCGAGTCAGTGTTTGAGGAAAGTCGAATTCATATGAAGCTACAAACAGATGCTGGAAAGAATTTTTTAACAAAAGTTTCGAGGCTTCAATGAAAAAACAAGGTATTACACATTTCTCCACAGCTAGCGACCTCAAGGCCTCTGTGGTTGAAAGATTTAACCATACTTTAAAAGGTAGAATGTGGAGATATTTTACAGCAAACAACACTCTTAGATACCTCGATGCAAAGCCGGGCTGCACATTAAAGTGATCGGGAGCTTTCCCGGCCCAAACCATCGATGTGGACCACGGGGACAACTAATTTTAACTATTTTTTTTGTCACTTCTTTTGTCTTATTCTTGCATTAATATCAATTAAGTTGCAACCGCCCGTTGCATCATAGTGGATTAAATAGGTCCACAGCCCCTTCCTAGAAAATCTGTGGTTCTATTACCATGTAAGCAGCATAATTCCCCCTGACCCCTCCCACGTGTTTCAGGTGGTTTGGCCCAAGGCTCGTCTTTACTGTAAATCAGAGCGCCAGTGATGGAAAGCAGAAAGAGGCTGGGCGGAATGGAGAGGGCTAAAATAAAAAAAAGAAAGGAGACGGCGGCCAAAATGTGCCAAATTAACTGACATCTTCTCAAGACTAGCTGGTAGGTTACTGAAAGAGAGATGGATAATTGGCCTGGTTGTGAATTTTATCATATAACGTGGCGAGCGTTTGCAACCGTCACGACTGTCAACTTAAAAATGTCACAATGTAGGTATAGGATTATCTATGCTTAAAGTACATTCATATTTCCATAGAAGAACCGAAAACTTGTTGCTTTAAATGCCAGTTAACCATTTTGATGAACAGAGTTGCCAAACGCTTTATCACGCTTTATTTGTAGCCTGAATTTCGATTATACATTGTTAAAGGGGCGTGAATAATTGTATACCATAATCTAAATAAAATAAAAGGCATTGTGAGAGAATTGTTTTTTGTTTTATCTTTTTCTATGTACTCAAATTTGTCCTCCGTATCAGAGTGGCCTGAATTTGAATTAAATTCCCGGACTGAGAAAAGGGCCCACTCCGGCCCTGCCTCGATGTGTTACAGGACTTGGTAAAAAAGCTATAATCATAGTTATCATAATAGCATTAAAATGACCCCTATACAGGTCAATAAGGAAAATACCTCACAAGTGCTCCAAAACTTGTACGGTAAACGTTCTACGGTTGTTCATAAGAGGAAATTCAAGAATGAATACACCCCACCCATCATAATCTTTGGGTTTATACACCGGTGGGCAGCAGTTTTTTCTCTTCAAGGCCCCTACATAGGCCTTCTTGGAAAATACATCTATGACCGTTAATAAATAATTATACCCATCGTTATGCTGAGCTAGAGCTTGCATATCACATAGGTCAGCTTGGAATTGGAAAAAAGGACGTGAGACAAAAACTCTGTTTCTTGGAAAATGTATCCGGGCTGGTTTGTGAAGAGTATAAGAATCTTGTTCGGATAAAAAATCTTTCACAATTTCCAGTTTGACTGACTCACCCATTTCATCTTGCAGCCCACAACGGAGTCGTTCTACACCACCGAAAACGCCCGGATGAGCAGGATCGTAATAAACTCTTTTCATCAAGTGTTTCACTGACATGCTGACACACAAATGAGGACAAAAGTACTTAGTTGATGTTTTTTTTTTACCATCAGTATGAATAAACAACTGTGTTTTGAAACTAATAACACTATATAGAAAAAACAATCCGAAAAAAAAAAAAAAAAACTAACACTATGAAACTAACAACGCTATATAGAAAAACTGTATAAAATTATCATGAGTAAATACAAAAAAACACAACAACAGTATTTTAAAACATGGGTCAATATAAAAACACGTGTAAATAAAAAAAAATCACACAAGACTAACTACAATGTTTTTAAAAACTTTAAAACATGTACACTTTTTCTTATTATGAAAAAGAGGTTCCTTCTTTTTTTTGTACGTTTTTTTGTTTTTCCCTCTCGGGTATCGTTAAAATATAAAAAACAGTAGTACTGGCATGTAGAAAACTATTCAACACACTCCCAGAAGCTACCCAGAGTCTCAAGGTTGTTCTGAAGGAGTCTCTGCTCAGAAAGTTGTCATCCTCCTCCTCATCAGGGTAACGTATGTTGGTCATCAGAGTTTCTACAATTTTTGAGACTCTCGATTTCTCCACATGGATGTTATACATGTTCAAGAATTGGTTGACGCCTGGAATGAAATTACGGTTAAAGAGTCGTTTGTCTAATCTCTCTCATCCGAGCATTGCTTTCGAAGAAGTCTTCTTCAAGGATGTCCAAACACTCATGCTGTCTCTGACTTGGATGGTCAACTGTGCAACCGTAGCATTCCTCTTTCCGGATCTTGTTGACGAGGAGTTTGAGCAGATAGTTGAATGCAGCTTTCACCATTTTCAGGATCAAACTTGACATCAACCCGTCCACCGTACTCTCATCCACGGGTGAAGGAGGGGTCGGACTCGCCGGGGTATCAGGAAGAGGAGACAAAGTCTGAGATGATCCATCCATCCCCAGAATCGGAGACAATGGAGGTGACCCCTGTGAATGGTCAAAGTTTTTAACCTGACGGTAAAAAAGAGGAGCACACTCAAGTAGGCATGTACACTTTTTTATGTTAAGAAAAAGAGCTTTCTTCTCTTTTTTTGTTGTTGTTTTTTGTTTTTTCCCTCTCAGTCATCGGTAAAATATAAGAACTGTAGTTCGAGTGTGTAGAAAACTAATCCGCACACTCCTAGAAGCTAGCCAAAGTTTCAAAGTTGTTTCTGAAGTAGTCTTTGTTGAGAAAGTTGTTTTTTGTGATGGGTGTGGCTAAGGCGGACCAATGGGACTATCGATGGTTCAGAAAGTTGGTTTTTGTGGTGGGTGTGGCTAAGGCGGACCAATGGGACTATCGATGGTTCAGAAAGTTGGTTTTTTGTGGTGGGTGTGGCTAAGACGGACCAATGGAACTGTAGGAAGCGTGGTGATTGGGGGTTGTGAAGCCTTAATGAATGGGATTGGTTAAGGTAGGACAAGGGGGTGTGGTTAAGGCGTGGTCTGAAAGGAAAGTGTGTTTCTCATCACTAAGCATTATGTCACTTGCACCAGCTGTGGAAGAGGGAGGTGATTTTTTCAGAAAACTCCTCCATCTTTTTTCACACCAGGCTGCCATAGGAATAGCGAGCAGAGTACGAAAAGATCCAGGATACAGAGTACTTCGCAGAAGTAGGGTATCTAGCACAGAAAAACCATTGGTTTGTGCCTGAGGTCAGGGCAGGAATTTCGCGGCGGCCATGGCCGTCGTAGCCCTTCTTCTTGGCCGTGATGCCCTTCCGAAAATTGGTTGCTTAACGGCCACTGTGGCCTTGGTGCCCTGCTCTCTCCCGTTCCTTCGGCTATCACCAAGTTTGCGCCGTAGTGCCCATCGGTAGGTCTACCTGTATTAAAGCTAAACAATCGGAGCGGAGGCGTGTCCTACTGCGGGATCCGTCCATAACTCTACAGCCGCACAGCCTTCTATTATCATTAGCGTTCTGTCTGTGGGATTAACAGCACAACGATACCACGAAGATGACATTAAAGGTAAGTGTTCAAAAAGCCATCTGTTTTCTGGATCAAATAGCTTTTCATTGAGCATAAGGACTTTAAAGATTGAGCCCGGGACTATAAATCGTAATAAATTGCTCCCAACTTTGAATTGATAAAGAGTTGCTAGACTTGGTAGTAGCAGTAGCCTATTAGCCTCCCTGAGAGGGACCTAGCTATCCAACAAGCTAAATCAACACTTCTGTAAATCGTTCGTGTCATATCTTATTGCTATAGCCTACTAAGAATTTTTAATGTTTCAATATCAGAGGGAGACTGTCATGTCTCACTACTGTAGCCTTCTGAGCTATGGTTGCTAAGGCAACCCAAGTAAACGGTCTCCTGCAATCAGCTGTTTTATCGTAAACTAAAGCCTCCAAATAATCCTTTTCTTGCCAAATCAACTTCTCTGTCTCTCTTCTATGTGTGCAGTCCTAGCGAAGCTTTGCTTGTTAGTCTTCATTTCATCGCCAAAATCAGGATGTTATTAAATGGAATTCGTTTATAGAGAAAACATCTGTGACTAGAAAACACATCATAAACTCACGATTGATATATGATTCAACAACAACTTACAGGCAGGATGACGATGCTGAGATAGATTGATTCAAACTCCGACATTCCTGTTCTATACACGATACACTTCTGAGACTTCAGGTGCGCGAAAGTGAAACCTAAAGTCTTTAACACGTATCATTACAGAAATACGCTCCGGGGTGGCTAAAGCATTTGAATAATCAGTAGGCTATGAAAACGTGATAATATTATTTAAAAATATTTAACATATTCACTGTAAACTTTTTTTCCTCAGAAAGAAGAATGCCAAGACGGGAACTAGTCGAGATTAGTCGCAAAAGAGCTTGAAGATGCAGCAAAAACCTGCCAAAATATGACACCTACTTCAAAAGGTTATCATGGAATAGTTAATTGTTAGATTCTTCTTATTTTAGCCTAAGTTTATGTGGTACATTTAGGAAATAACATTTGGTAGGAATTAATACCCCTTTTCAGACATGTTAAACCAAATATGTGTTTTACATATTGGTATGTATGTGTATGTATATAGATCCGTGTGTATACATTGGATATAAATTTTGTTTATTTTTTGGGGGGAAATATGTCCAATTAATATTTAGATTTAATTATAAGAGGTTCTATATGTTTCTAAATTATGGTTATACACATGTGTCAGTGTATATTGATTTATGAATTATTATATATTTTATAAATATATTTATTTTCAGATACATAGATTCATGATAGTGTTAAAATTGTCTATGCTTTAAAAGATTGTTTTGACATGTCTGGAATTAATCAATAAAATGAAATGAAATATAATAACTAATTGTGCCACTTTGATTCATCATAAAACTGTTTTAAAATTTTCAGCCAGTGCAAAAAAGACAGAGGGAGCATAGAGAGGTGGAGGCCAACTGTTTTTCCTTATGTGCCCAGGAAGACCCCAGGTTCTCCATCCCCATCATCAGATGACGATTTAAATTAAATTTATGGCTGTGTAATAACCTGATAAAAATCAATAACATTGCCTATTTTGTTGTCTGTTTCCCTTTGATAAAAGTCCCAAAGTTGTGGTAGCCTATTAAAAATATCCAAGGTTCTGAATTCAAAAACTGTGTTCTGCCGTTTATTAGCATATATTGTGTTTTTTTATTATGACCGTGTTGCCCTGACATTTGGCCTTTGTGCCCTCAAAAAAAATGCCCCTTTGAAGGCCAAGTGGCCTTGTCCCTCAGATCACGAAATTCCAGGCCTGCCTAAGGTAATTAGTATTGTGTTATAAACATGTAGATTTAATTTTGAATTTAGGGTCTAACATAAAACAAACAAAAAAAACTTGATTGGAGAAATTATGAAAAGCTGTTTCACGGTCCAAGTTTACAACTGAGTCAAGTAGTGCAATTTTACTTTAACCTGTCTGAAGAGGCTGTGGAGTTTTCACAGCAGATAGACTCAACAAGAGTTCATTAATAGCAGTACTGAGACAACGTGAGTGAACAACAGTGTTTTTAAAAAACATGAGATTAAAAACTAACAGCATTGTTTAAAAAAAAAACACGAGACAAGTAGGCATGTTAAGAAAAACAGGTTTCAGAAAAAACATTGCTCTGTTCCTGTGGTACTTAGTATTGTCTTATAAGAGTGAAGATTTAATTTTGATGAAAAAGATTATCATTTGCGGGTAATCTATAGATTACTGTATACAGAAAAATTGTTCAGAATCTTAGCAAATTCATTAAAAGTCAAATATAAAAATCTGTCATTGACAATAGTGTTAAAACCCTTATGGATAGATACATCCTATCGGTATTGTTTGATTCATAGAACATAAACTTGACTGGAGCTTATTTGAACATGTAAAAATGAATCAGCACACTCCTAGAAGCTAGCCAAAGTTTCAAAGTTGTTTCTGAAGTAGTCTTTGTTCAGAAAGTTGGTTTTTGTGTTGGGTGTGGCTAAGACGGACCAATGGAACTGTAGGAAGCTTGGTGATTGGGGGTTGTGAAGCCTTAATGAATGGGATTGGTTAAGCTAGGACGAGGGGTGTGGTTAAGGCATGGTCTGATTGGAACGTGTGTTTCTCATCACTAAGCATTATGCCACTTGCACAAGCCATGGAAGAGGGAGGTGATTTTTTTCAGAAAACTCCTCCATCTTTTTTCACACCAGGCTAGGAATAGCGAGCAGAGCTTGAACAAAGTTTTGGGTAAAGAGGGGTGGGGTGGGTGGGTGTGGGTGTGTGGGTGTGTGTGCGTGTGTGTGTGTGGGGTGATGGTGGGGGGTTGGAGGAGGAGAGGAGGAATAGATGTTTGTCTGTGTGTGTGTGTATGTGTGTGCGTGTGGGTGGCTGGGTGTGGTGGTCGTGGGGGTTGGAGCAGAGAAGAGAATAGACAACACGATTCTACTGAGAGAAAGACATGCAGAAGAAGTGGGGATGGGTCATATTAACTGTTACTGAAATGTTTAACACATGAAACAGGTCAGGTTTCAGAAAAAAACATTGGTCTGTGCTTGAGGTACTTAGTAGAGTGGAGATTTAATTTTGATGAAAAAAATTATTATTTGTGGGTAATCTATACAGAAAAACAGTTCAGAATCTTAGCAAATTCATTAAAAGTCAAATATAAAAATATACACTGAAGTTTGTATCAAAATGTACACAGCATGTCAGAATAAAAAGCCATGTGAACTCTTCAGGTTCCTTTAATGATATCACAGATTTGTTTTGCACAGTAGTGCAGAGTTAGCCAGAAGGTTCAGTTGGAACTGGGCTCAAGTGGTGGTGCCACCTGAATTCTCCGTATGTATAACACAGTTTTCTCTGTAACACCCATATTGCAATCCAACTCTTGTATGATTGTTACGGGTGTCTCGTTAATGACCCGCGTTTGATCGTGAGGCTTCGGTACTGACATGGTGAGTGTATATCGCAAGTATACCGCAAGTTATTTTAAATAAGATGTAGAAGCAAAGGGGTGGGGTGTTGTTTAACACAGCAATGAGAAAACAGATGTGCGCATGTGCGCGATTTTTTGGGGGGTCATATTAACTCTTACTTTAAATGTTTAACACACTAAAACAGCTGTGGGGGACAAGATAAACAATAAAACTGCCCGGAAACAATAAAACTGCCCGGAAACAATAAAACTGCCCGGAAACAGATCTGATAAGGGTCATAAAATCATAAAAGGGTCATTAAATCATAAAAGGGTCATAAAACTGTCAAGTTGATGAGAAGAACCTGGTTAATCTCTCTCCTATCTATTTTTTCCCGTCCATTGTGGGATGTGGAATATGTCAAATAGTTTGGAAATTGCCTGCCCTCTGCATCTGTCGGCAATTCCTTTGCCCTCTCTGAAAAAGGCGTTCATTTTGCCATCACGCGCACGAGGTTCACTCTATCAGAGTCGGTCATTGTAGTTGGCCGTAATGCAGGATCGCTGAAATGTTGTGGCTGATAATCAGTCTCTGATCCCTGCTCAGCGGACAGCTCCCGCGCTCTCTCTCTCTCTTCTCTGTCACCGGTAGCCTCATTCTGCCCTTCCGCTCCACCGTGACACAACCCCCCCCCCTTCTCCATCACCATCAGCCTGACTCCTGACACCTGACTGCTGCTCGCTCTCCCTCCTCTCTGTTTCTGTCAAAGATAACGTGTTTGTTCAGGCTTTAGTACCAGCTCGGCTCATTGCTGTTAACATTAGAGCTGGTCAGTTGGGCTGCGTTACAAGGTTGGCTGCACTTCTTACCTTGCTCTGTTCCACTCGTCCCAGCTTCGATGTCCGCACATTTTTTAAAATATTTGTTGAGAGCATTTCTCAAACCTTTGTTTTCTTCTTCTCTTTTTCTCTTTTCTCTCCTTTTCTGGGCGCCGGACTTGTGTTTACCAGACATTTTGACTGTAGACCCGCGGCCTTCTCAACATCAAAGTGTGATCTAGGCCAAACCATTTTTGTGTGGGGTGGAAGGGTTCATGATCAATATTTCTCAAGGACAACTAAAAGAATACAAATAAAACTTATTGACTTATCACTTATTAAACTGATTGAAATAATAGTTTTCCAGAAATACGACTATTCTGTCTTTTTTTTTTAAATTCCACAATTTAATGAGGGCCCAGTTGTGGGCCTCCCTCTCCCTGGGCCGGGGACAGCAGACCCGTTTGTCCCCCCCCTATCGACGGGCCTGCACACAAGTATTAGATGATGTGTTTTTCACAGGTTTCCTGCTTTACAGTATATTGATCCTGAGTGTAAGTTACCTTAGCTGATGTGCAACCAGCAAATACTCATTTCTATATTCACAACGGAGAAGTGTGATCATCACGTCCCCATTTCTGGATCAAACCGGACGTATTTACAGTCTGGAGCGGACATCTTCTTGTGCTTCTCTGTGTGGACACTAAGCAGAATGATAGTGAAGCTCTGAAACCATAAATCCTTGTAGCCAATCTGCTTTGGAGTGGGTTGGCGAAGGCCAGTCTGTCTGCGGAGAGGAGGGCGTTCAGGCTCTCTGGTAGATCCGTATTCATTATTCAGACCTTGGCTCTGTGTCGCACAGACAACGTCAACGTCATGTGCCAGCAACAAGCTGCCCCGTCATCCTGCTTCGAGAACGGATGATGGAGGGTTTTTCTGTTGCACAAATGCAACATGCTGATTTTCGTGGCTTTGTCATCTTAAGTTTTAGAATTGAATATCCAAACTAAACTTTTCTTCCTCTCCTTCATAGATATATGCAAATAGATATATTGTATAGTTATATATAGTATCAGTAAGCTGCTGCAGATTCAGCTGTGAAGCTTTGACTGTTACTGCAGATGAGCAGTAAATAGCAAATACATGAATATTAATAGATGAATTCACTCGCTGCAACAACGTGATTGACTCTATACCTGCTGCCAGAGGCAGAGTGCTCAGCCTTCATCTACTCATCGCCCTGACGGACAAAACCTGTCAATGAGCACAGACGGAGAAGTGCCGTCTGTAATGTAATAGAGTTGTGAGCCTTAGAGGCACCCGTAGCTACGTGATCAGATTTACGTGATGTGGAAGCGTAACAGGTGTCAGTACGGTTGTTAGAAGTTATAGCAGTTGACAGAAGTACATTAAAGTTTGATAAAACTAAGTAGGTTGTCAAGCCTCCTAAATATAACATGGAGTCAGAAGTGAAGGCGGAAGAAGAGTGACGGTATGGCGCAGTTTCATCACCAACGAGTCTGTGTCTGCAAGGCAATCTTGCGGAAAATTGGAGGAACTGGAGTCAGCGTTTTGAGCTCTTCTGTACTGCCAGTGGCATCGCGGAGAAATCCGAAAAGGAGCAGTGTGCAACGTTTCTTCACGTCGCGGGAGAAGAGGCAATTAAAGTATGCAATACGTTTGTCTTCGTGGACGGTGAGGAAGACAAAATCGACGAAGAAAAAGTTTCAGGACTATTGTGAGCCAAGGAAAAATTTACCTTACATACGGCACATGTTCTTCACACGAGCCACAGAGTCCATTGATTCGTATGTAACGGATTTGAAAAATAAGGCCAAGGACTGTGAATTTGGACAGCTGCACAACTCCCTAGTACGTGATAGAATAGTTTGTGGTATTATTGACGACCAAGTGAGAGGGAGACTGTTAAGAGAAGCAGATCTGACCCTCGAAAAAGCCATTGATATCTGTTGTGCAAGTGAAATAACAACTAGCCAAGTCAAAGCACTGACAGAAGAAATAGAAATTAACAGAGTACGGACTGTCAGACAAAAAGACAAAATGAAAGCTAACACAGAACAAAATGAGTCAAGTTGCAGCAGATGTGGTTACAAGCATGGAACAAAAAATGTCCAGCTATTGGCCAAATATGTAAAACATGCAACAAGAAAAATCACTTTTCCAAGATGTGCAGATCACAGAGTCGACAGCACCAACAGAGAAAGAGTGTGCATGCAATAGAGCAAAGTGAGGAAGAAAATGACATGTTTATTGGTCTGGTCAAACAGGAGCATGAGAAACATGTGAGAGTGATGGAGTCTGAACAGAAAATGAGGAAGAAAAATGGACTGAAAGACTGACAATTAACAAGAAAAGTGTGACTTTTAAATTGGATACAGGTGCAGATTGCAATGAAATGTCAGTTAAAACCTTAAATGCGCTGGATGTCAGAGGAAAGCTCAGTGGTAGTAATAGTAAACTTGTTGCCTTCTTTGGCCAAAAGATAGCACCACTGGGCAAAAGAGCATTAATGTGTCAATACAAAGGCAAAAAGCACAAGATTGAGTTTGAGATCACACAAGAAGATGTCCCGGCTATACTGGGAGGAGCCACATGTGTGGAAACTTGGCTTACTGAAGAGGATGCATGATGTTGGAAAAGAAAATGACATCCTCAAGGACTATGAGGATCTTTTCACTGGACTAGGTTGCTTACCTGGTCAGCATCATATACAGATTGATCACACTGTTACACCTGTTGTGCACGCTCCTAGAAGGATTCCTGTAGCACTCAGAGACAGAGTAATTGAAGAACTACAGCGAATGGAGAAGTTGGGAGTAATAACCAGGCAGACGGAACCAACAGAGTGGGTTAACAGTATGGTAGCGGTAGTCACACCCAAGAAAATTTGTATTTGCATGGACCCAAGAAAGGACTACAAGAAAGGTCAGAGCAGACTCTACTTTTTAAGAAAGCTGAGATCTTTTAATGTCTGCACCAAGATGTTGCACATCTTCTATAGGTCTGTTGTTGAAAGTGCAATCAGCTTTGCAGCCGTCTGCTGGGGCAGCAGCACCAGAACCAGAGACCTGAAGAGAATCAACAAACTGAATGCTGCAAAAAGAATGCTGCACAAGCTGATGAAGATGATGGAGGACTCTTCACACCCTCTCCATGAAGATGATGGAGGACTCTTCACACCCTCTCCACGACACAGTGATCAAACAACAGAGTGTGTTCAGTGAGAGGCTTCTGCAGGTCCGTTGCAAGACGGAAAGATACAGAAGATCATTCCTGCCAGCAGCCATCAGCCTCCACAACAAGACTTAACACCTGTTATTATATTATTATTATTATTTCTGTCTGTTTTTTATAAAAAAAAAAAAAAAAAGAGAGAGAGAGCCCTTACTACTTTATGGGATAAATAAAGTATTTTTCATTTCATTTCATTTCATTCATTTCAAAAGACTTAAAGGAGCCATGTGTAAGATTATGGCCAAAACTGGTACTGCAGTCACTTTCAAATTACTGTTGAGCGGCGTGTACCCTCCCCCTTCTCCCCGACCAGAGGTTGCCAGGTCGGCTGCAGAATGCAGCAGGAACGTAGGCTGCCATGGCAAGCGATGAGTCCTACACATTAAGTTTATTTTCTGTTAATTATATTTAATGCTTTATGAAAGATCTTTTGCGAAGTAATAATGTACTGCAAAATTTACTAATGGCGATTAGCCAAATAGAATCGTAAATGTTACCACATTTCAGTCGGAGCATAAGTTTTCAGATAGTTACCCTGTTAAAAATGTCTTTATTAGGCTAGTGTTGCGATGTAAAGCTTTTTATAAACGCATTTGAAAAATCCATGCAAATTCTAATTTTGGACTATGCAGTAATTTATTGTTTGGTTGGAAACACTATAGGCTCATATCGATGGTAAATTTTTGTAACGTCGACAATACCACATGTAAAGTCGAGGGTAATTTTCCTAAAATACATCAGGCTATATGAAAAATTACATGACGTGTAGAATTTGAATCAAAAACACGTCCAAAAGTTCCATGTATGTGGACTAAATTATGCGCTTTTGGTATTGAGGATGTTGCCGTGGAATTACGCCTGATACTTCCAAACTAACACTAAATTATTGCACAGGCTAAAAGATAGAATATGCTTAGAATACACGTTTATGTCAAGGTAGCCTAGCACTTGTACCAGATGATCTTTGCTTGTACTGCTCTCACTTGTTTCAACCTGATTTAGACCTCACTTTTGAGGTACCCTCTCTTGAGGCTGATGAGAGCTGGGCAGTAAAATTATGACTTGTAATATCACCATCTGTATCTATCAGGGGCGAAAATCCCATTTCATTTGGGGGGGGGGGGGGGGGGGACAATAAACAGTAAAATTTCAGAGAGTAATTCCTGGGGGGGACATGAAAAAAATGCTCTCTCCCTCTCTCTCTCCTGCTCCTTTGGAACTTGCCTTGCAGGGTTGAGCCCACAGCCTGTTGAATGTTAGAAAAAGTAATAATAGTAGTTGTAGCATTGTTGTGTATCAGTGCATATTCTACCTGTATACAGGTTTTTCAATGTTCAAACTGAAAAATCAACAATGGTATTAGGTGGTATTATTATATTGTAGCGTTGTATTTTTTGACAAACAAAATACAACAACATATTACAACTACACCATTAAATATGGCAACTTAAAAATGAAAAAATAAAATAGAATTAAAAATCCCTTCTACATTTAAATGATCAATTGTAACTTGTAAATGTAAACATTTTGCATTTTGCATCTGCATCAAACTAAAGTACAGTGTCAGTGTCAATCACACTTAAACATTTCCACCTTACAGAAGTTCAGCACCACTTTTCTAAACAAAAGAACCAAATGTGCTTCTTCTGGTGCTGCAGGATCCAACAAACTCCTGGCAGATCATGTTAATGCTCAGCTTGATCGTTTGCTCGACGCTGACACGCCTGCCGGTAGCCCCGCCCGTTAGAAACAGCATGTGGACTAAACCACTTTGAGAAATAGGGGGGCTCACAATGTTTCAAGAATAAAAAAAAAAAGGTTTTTGCGTTTATAATTTGCAGCCCTTGTGTTGTACTTTTATTGAACATGACTATATTATTATTCAATTGTTTTTGTGTGCTTACAATGATTTTTTGGGGGGGACAACTTTATGGAAGGGGGGGACACGTCCCCTGTGTCCCCCCCCGGGATTTTCGCCTATGGTATCTATGTCCGCATCTTATGTAGTTTTAATCAAATGTAAATGCCAAATGCTATTTTGTGGTTTGTTTACTTAGGAACTCATTCAAAACATGAGTGAAATGGGGCTACGAGCACTAGCAACCCGGATCTTCTCCCGGAACCCTGGATTGGTTTTTGATGCCCTGCCTCCGTTGGATAGCACCACTCTCCCACCTGCAGCTGCTCTTCCATGGTGTACCTGTGGGAACTGCAGGTAGATGGCCACAGATGCAGAAAGGAAATGCTGTGGCCAGGGGCCTGAGCACTGCATAAGCAAATTGCCTCATTTCGAGCTTTACTGCTTGGAAGATGGCTATTTGCGTATACACAGAGACTACAGGAATGATGTGTTGGTGGTAGCAGAAGTTACAGAGCCAGGTGATGATAATAGGCAGTTTAGATATGCTGCTTATCGCCAGTACACCTTTTGGCAACATGGATCACTGGGCCAGGGTAACCGTCGTGTTATCCCCAGCTGCTGCATTTGGAGAATAAGGGACAAACACCCTGACCCTCAAGGCCAGTACACTGGCTTTCTACCCACAATTTGAACAAACTTTACCGACTCCAGTTTACTTGAAGTTACTTGTTGTATATACTTTGTTTTTACAAATTGTTTGTTTTGTTCCAAGTTGTAAAGAGCCTTCTTCCTTGTTCAATAAAAAAAGTTTATTTATAATAACAATGCTTTGCTTTTTACGATATAGAGGAACAGTAATAAATAAATAAATAAATAAAACGAGGGATAAACAGTATAAATAGTATAAATAACTATTGAACAATTAGCTGCTCAGTACTGTGGAAACTTTATGAAATGGTTTAAAAGCAGCTTGTGGCAGAAAATGGAAATGACAAGGGCTGAGAGGCTCTGGAAACGGGTTTCACTGGTCTTCACTCTGGAATGCTGACACTGAGGAGAGCAAAATAAAAACAGAAATTAGATTATTTTAAAATTAAATGTAATATGCATTACATCTAACTTGGTGTGTGGTATGTAGCCGCAGATGCAAAAGAAATAAACTGGTATTCTACCTACCAAGACCTCTCCTGACTGGGGTGCGCAGGAGTTCCTCCTTGGTTGGTGCCGACACAGGGGGAAGAGGGCCGTACTTTCTGGGGTCATCGGGCCGAATACTCCTCCGCCTGGGCATTCCCTTGCCAGCTAGCCTCTTTTGTAGAATCTTTGTTTGCAGTTCTGGGATGTAGCCATAGGTCTTCGACGTCTTCTTGGTGTACAGCATATACCTTTGGGCATTTTTCTTGTACAGCCTCCTGTACCTAAAATGAAAGCAGAGAAAATAGATTGTTTACATTCCAAGGGCCATGTTTTACAGTACAGTGTTTTATATAGAGTTTCAATGGTGTAATCAGGTAAAATGGTTCCCAACATCCAACATGTAGAAATGAGCATGTCACTTACTGCTTGCTTCCATCAGACTTGCACAACTCTGGGCGGTCCTTGTGGTAGTTATAATCCATCGCTGCGAGGAGCATCCTGGCCTCAAAGACAGGAGGGCTAAATGCTGAGTGCTTGCTGGCATACATTAAAATATGGTTTTGGAAGGACTCCAGATCAGCAGTGGACCTGTGGGGGTGGGACATAGAGACAATTTTTGATTTTTTTGAAAATCACTTTCTAGGTACAGTATGTGTACACACTCATTAAATTACCTGAAGTTCAGGTATTTATGAACTTCGTTGAGCCATCGCTTGTTTCGCACAATACTCTTCAGGGCCTCGTGTGCCATGGAGCCTCGCTCAAGCCACTCTTGAGTTCCCCCTGATTCCAAGTCTGCATGCTGGCAGCCTCCCAGTACCCACCTGTGTTTATTCGTGACATGGTGTAGGAGCCCAAGCCACAGCTCCTACAAAATAATACAGAAATATAATGGACAGACACAAAAAGCATGGCAATTGAACATTATTTACTGCTAATGATGATGATTGTTAGTAATGTAAGTGGGTCATCTGATTGACCACAATGACACCTCTGGATAGGTACTTATGGTAATCAATAAGCTAATATCCAACATCAAGGTAACATCTTGCATGTTAGTTTCATACATTATTGACAACTATTTTCCACTATAACAACTTACAAGAAACTCTTGGCAGGAATAAGCTGTTTTGCAGCACTACCAAAAGTGGTTGACAATATCTTTTAGCCAACAGCTCAAAGTGGACTGACCCTTCACCTGTGAAGCCTGGGATATACAGTAGTCATTAGCTCAGATTAGGGTCGATTGTCATGCAGAAAATAAACTCAAAGAAATAACAGCTGAATTTACAGCATGGATCCAAATATGAAATGAAAATGAAAACAACGTGGCACTGATCACTGACCGATTTGAAAGCGTTTCAGACGATGCATGTCCAATACTGGAAAGTGATGGTGCAGTCAGGTGGTGCTTCTTCCACTGTCTTTTACTTGGGGTTGAAGTGCTTGGGCCATAATAGCTGAAGAGACAAGCGTTTTTGTCATAATTATGGAACACTCTACACATTTACCATAATATGCAACAACCAACAGATTTACCACAGACTAGTGTCTAACCAAAGATAATGCGGGGAAAATTACGCCTGCATTCGTCATCAATGGCTAATGTTTTTTATCAGTTCCATCAGAAAAGACTGACACTAATAACTAACGTTAGCAATGGTCATATGGGTCAATTTGCAGCACGTGTAATACACAATATATGCGAAGAACGAATAAGAAATCGTTTTACCGTGGTAACGTTAGGCTACTGTCTCAATGAGGTTTCACATTACCATGGCCATGCTAATGTTTTCCACGGCATGATGACTGACGGGCTCCGCTTATTAGCCTAACGTTACATTGCTAGTGTTAGCAAGATCAGTCACCGTTTTTATATTCTAAATAATAATTATTTACCTTTTCAATTCGATGACCCACCTGCTCCATAACGTTATGCGTTACCGTTACTATGCACGAACATGCATAACTTTGTTTAACTAGTGAATACTACGACGTAGTGAATACTGAAATTTCTTTCGTAACTAGAGGAAATATTTTCCCGTTGAGGCATTTCGTAACCTGAAAGTTTCGTATGTAGAGGCGTTCGTAAGTAGAGGTACCACTGTATACCACTGTTACCTTGTCCAAGTAAATTAGCGTTAGCCAAACATTTAGCTATGAATCTTACCTGTCCAGGAGAAAATCTGCAACGTTGGCATCAGTCTTCAAATTCTTCTCCGCTTTCAGCCGTCTCCATCTATCAAAAGCATCTCCTATACAAATCCTTGTTTTATTTCGGACCTTGTCACGACGTAACTCGGATTCATAACGAGGTCTTTTAGGTTTTGGAAAGCTAGACATTTTTTCATCCAACACGTTCGTAGCGGCTGCTGCGATAATAAGAGCCGAGCTGGCAACCCGGATGCCGAAACACTACTGACTTCGTGATTGGGAGATAGGCGGAGGGTGGCGCTTCAGGTCAAAACCAAAATGACAACATCAACATCAGTTGAGGGCTGCAACTCCTCTTTTTAAACGGGAATATCCTGGCTTGAGTGCTGTTGTCAGTGACATAAGTATTTGAAATGAACATGATTTTAAATGTCTGTTGACATATCAGGGTCATTTTATGATTCGTTTTATTATACTTCTTACATACGGCTCCTTTAAACCAAGCAATCAAACAGGAGCATTATCCATTGCTCACAGTGGAAGAGGTTGTGTCCCGTATGCCGAACGCTAAGTACTAGACGCTAATCAGGACTTTTGGCAGATAAAACTTGATGATGAAAGCTCGAAACTCTGCACATTCAATACCCCTGTCGGACGACACAGATTTCTGCGTTTACCGTTTGGGATCTCTTCGGCACCAGAGGTCTTTCAGAGAGCTATTGCGCAGATGATTGAAGGGCTAGATGGGGTCGTAAACATCATTGATGACTTGCTTGTTTGGGGAGACAGTGTGGCAGAGCACGACCGCAGATTGAAGTTGTTGCTGGAAAAAGCAAAAGAAAACAACCTGAAACTCAACAAAAACAAGTGCTTTATCAGGACAGGAGAAATTAAATACATCGGACACACCCTCACCACCAGTGGACTGAAACCGGATGAGGAGAAAGTGAGAGCAGTGACACAGCTCCCAGACCCACAGAGGAAGCAGGAACTGCTGAGGTTCATGGGGATGATTGAGTATCTCGCAAAGTTCATCCCGAATTTGTCAGACATCAGTGCGCCTTTAAGAAAGCTGCTTGAAGGGGACACGGAGTGGCATTGGGAAGAAACACAAAAGAGGAGTTTTGAGAATCTTAAACAGCTGGTCACCAACGCTCCAACCTTAAAGTTTTATGATGTTAACAAACCACTGACACTGTCAGTGGATGCGAGTTCAGAAGGCATCGGTGCAGTCATATTGCAGGATGGACAACCAGTAGCTTACGGGTCAAGGGCTCTCACTGATTGTCAGCGCAGGTATGCGCAAATAGAAAAAGAACTACTTGCTATTGTCTATGGGTGTGAGAAATTCCACCAGTATGCATATGGAAAAGACATTCAGGTTGAGAGTGACCACAAGCCGCTGGAGAGTATTTTCAAAAACCTTTGCACCAAGCTCCTATGAGGCTTCAGAGGATGCTGCTTCGGCTGCAAAAATACAGCCTTCAAGTCACCTACAGACCAGGCAAGGAACTGCATATTGCAGACACATTGAGTCGGGCATTCCTCAATGAGCAGAAAGAAGAGCTGCTGGAGAAAGATCTAGAGGTAAAAATGATCACACATCTTTTGCCCATATCAGAGAAAACTGCACGAGTTCAGTGCAGCAACAACAGACGACCCTGAAATGCAGCTGCTGAAAGACATTACATTAAGAGGTTGGCCGAATGAAAAAAATGTAGTACACAGAGAAATTCAGTGTTATTGGACATTTAGAGATGAAATCACACACACATCTGGGCTGATGTTCAAAGGAGCGAAGATCATTGTTCCACATCAGCTGAGACAAGAAATGCTTAACAAAATCCATAAATCACACTTAGGAATTGTTAAGTGCAAAGAGAGAGCCAGGGATGTGTTGTATTGGCCGCTAATGTCTACACACATTGAAGAGATCGTGTCACAGTGTCCCACTTGTAATGAGAACCGCTACAGCAACCCAAGAGAGCCGCTGCTCTCTCACCCTGTACCAGAAAGACCGTGGGAGAAAGTGGGGATGGATCTCTTTCACTTTAAAGGATCTGAGTATCTGCTGTGTGTGGATTATTTCTCTAAATTCCCGAAAATATCAAAGTTGAGGGACACCACCAGTGGCAGTGTCATCGTCGCACTGAAATCAGTGTTCGCCAGGCATGGCATTCCTGATGTTGTTGTTTCAGATAATGGTCCTTAGTATGCCAGTGCTGAGTTCAAAGACTTTGCAGAGCAGTGGGAATTCACACACAACACGTCCAGTCCTGGTCATGCTCAGTCAAACGACCAGGCTGAAAGGACAGTGCAGACAATTAAGAATCTGCTTAAAAAATCAGAAGTTAATGGTGATCCCTACATTTCACTACTGGAGTATCGTAACACACCGCTGGAGGGAGGAGGATTATCACCAGCCCAGCTGCTAATGGGACGGTGGCTAAAAGGGAAGTTGCCAACTTCAGCATCACTACTGACTCCAGAGAGTGCTGTCCGAGTACGCAGTCAGCTGAAAGGAAAGCAGGAGAAACAAAAACTATATTTTGACAGACAAACCAAGACACTGTCTGACTTGCAGGCAGGAGAAAATGTCAGGGTGCAAAAAGGAGGGAGCTGGCAGCCAGCAGTAGTCTTGCAAAAACATGACCAACCACGATCTTTTGTAGTTTGTACACCGGATGGGAGACTGTACAGAAGAAACAGAAAGTATCTGCGAAAAACTAATGAGAAAACCTTTCATGTCACAGATGCACAAGACCTCAACCGGGACACAGACTCAGGGATGAAACCCTGTGACACAGATGATGGACTGGCAACGCACACAGGTTCAGCTGAGCACACTGTGGTTGCAGAAAATAAAGAGACACAGAATGAAACACTCTCAGGTCGAACCAGATCTGGTAGACAAGTGAGACTACCTGTTAGATACAGAGAGTAGTTTAAATACATGTACAAGTTGGTGAATGTGTATTGTTATATTTGCAATGACCTAGAAGATGTTGAAGTACATGGTTGTCTAACTGCAAGCTAATGTCAGTACAGTTAAAAACATTGTCTGTGAGTTAAATGTTTAGTCAAATTTCATGTTCAGATGGAATGTTCAGATTTAATAAGACATGTTTCCACAGGTTCAGTCAATAACAGACTCTCATGCTTGTTAATAAAAAAAAAAATGTATAAAAAAGGGGATGTAATGTAATAGAGTTGTGAACCTTAGAAGCACCCGTAGCTAGATGATCAGATTTACGTGATGTGGAAGCGTAACAGGTGTCAGTGCGATTGTTAGAAGTTATAGCAGTTGTACAGAAGTACATTAAAGTTTGATAAAACTAAGTAGGTTGTCAAGCCTCCTAAATATAACACCATCTAACCATTCTACAGGCTCTAGACGCCAGTGTCTGACTGGTTCGCCCCTCTGATGAGATTTCTGATTTTTCTGGAAGTTAGCTGAACCTCACTCAGCATGGAAGGTGAGAAAGAGTAGCAACGGCTGTGCTCATTATTTACTGTCCTACCAAACACACCTGAGGAGATGCATTTTGCATGAGGTGCGCCGAACAAACAGCCCAAAGCCAAAACAAGTTGAGTACAAAATAAAACAGGAAATAATCATGTCCCCAGACTTTTAAAAGTCACTCCAGGAAGTGATGCTGATCAAAACACGAGCTTGTTTATGGGGTCTCGTCAACATGTTGAATATTTCTGATAAGATGTAAAACCTGCAGCTGCTTCTTCTTGCTCGTAAAGCTCCATTGTGTAATATTTTTAATCAGTGTCTAGAAGACAATAAATATCACAGCTGCAGAAGCCTCTTTGATTCTTTCTTTGACAGCAATGTGGTTCATTTGTAAAGTTAGATGAGTCAGAAGAGTTTAATGGTGTCGAAAAGGAAAAGAGTTTTTGGACAAATGTGCGAGTTAGTGTTTGTTTCTTTTCCTCCTGTTCGTCTCATTTCAACGGGTTATTTCAAATCAACGGGCGATAAGATAAAAATAATATGTGGACTTTGTGAACAGGTCGATAACGCCATCAAAAGAGTTTCCATGTAAGTTTTAGCGTGCTTTCACACCTACGGGTTTACGGGTTTAAGTCCAGTTTGACCTGAACTCCAGCTTCCATCCAAGGACCCAGTTTGTCTCGTCCAGTGAACAATAATACACTGCCCGGCCAAAAAAAAGGTTACCACCAAAAAAAAAAGGTCATACTCTTTGATTTAATTACACTTGAGTTTGGACCAAACTGGAACAAGACCCCCAAAACCAAGGCAGCCTCGGTCCAAGTCAAGTAACAAAGACTGATACCTGTTGAGAAATCATACCTAACCGAACAAAGAGCAAACGCCTGGGATCACAGATAAGAGATAAATCACAAAAGTCTCTCCAGTTAAAGTTGTGCCTCATCATGAAAGAGAATTATTTAATATGAGCGATTATAAATCCGAGCAGTTTCAGTTTGATCGTAATATCATGTGACAGCTTTTAGTCCGTCATGGAGGCTGTTGGGATGCCTGCTCGTGTCCTGTCAGTTTGTGTAACTTAAAGTCCCCGTTTAAGGGCCTGATTTACTAAGATCCTAAATAAAGAGTACTAAATTGCGTGTGCACTGAAAAAGTTTGCGCGTGCTGTTTTTGCGGGTGATCAACTAAGAATGCTCGCGCAATTGATAACGGGTGCAAACCGCAGTATTTAAATGGGGTGTTGCGTGTCTTACGGTTTGCGCCACGGAGAGTCTGGATGGAAAGCAGGATAGACGCAAGCGCAAAATGAAATTTGACGAGTTGGAGTTAGAGATATTAGTGGAAGAGGCAAATAAACACATTCATGAACTACAGCAAAGAAATTTAAACATTACCAAAAGAAACGCAATATGGGAGAAAATCTGCGATAGAATAAATGCAGTTGGTAAGACAAAAAGAACGGCAGATGAGGTTAAAAGAAGGTGGCAAGATATAAGGCGAAGAACTAAAGAAAAAGTGGCCTTTAATAAAACTTCGGCAAACAAGACAGGTGGAGGGCCTGCGGAAGAGATGCCTCTAACCAGGATTGAGCAGCAGGTGCAGCTCACCTTCTGCGAGGACTGGGATACTGGGGTATGACACGCTAGAGCCAACTGCAGAACAAGGTAGGCGCACAATAAGAAACACTTTTTTCTCCATGAAAACACGTGATTTATTTATTATCACAAATAAAAAAATGAATGTGCCTCCTGTGGCAACCTTTTGCTGAATAATACTCGATTTAACATTCAAATAAAATATTTCTCCTTTTGCATGTGCTTGTGACTGGCTCCAAATCAGCCCTTAAATCAGGGTTTCCGTTGTCTGGTAATTGCCGGACTTTGTCTGGTAAAATATGCGGAAGTCCGGGATTTTATAATCTCTCCGGTCAAAATGTCCGGTGAAAATACTCCTCCCAAGCACAATTTCAGTTGTAATAAAATGGGTTATTTCCACATCATTTTATGAAAAACGCCTCGGGATTCTCCCAGAGGAGCTGGTGGAAGCGGCCAGGGGGAGGGAGGTCTGGACCTCTCTGCTGAAGCTGCTGCCCCAGCGACCCGACTTCGGGTCCATCCATCCATCCATTGGCGGAAGCTAAAATATATGGATGGATGGATGGATGGATGGATAAAATCCATCCATCCATCCATCCATCCATTAGCGGAAGCTAAAATATATGGATGGATGGATGGATGGATGGATGGATTTTATGAAAAAACATATACTTTTTTTACGAATGAGTAGTGTGTGAGGACGAGTCGGCTCCAGCCACAGCTCCACTCATTGATGCCACAGGTGCGCGCAGAGACGCCATCTCCGTAATGACAGCGCTCCGCGGTTATGGAGGCTTGAACTTCTCAACGGCCTGTGAAGTTCTCATCGGGGATTTCAGTGAAATCTACCCCGAGTGGGCTCAACTGGCCCAGATAGCCTGCTGATCCCTGTCTCCAGTGTGCCAGCAGAGAGAGGTTTCCCTCTGCAGAACCGCATTAAAACAGCGCAGCGGAGTCAGAAGAGTGCAAGCTTCTGCAATATTTATTTATTTATTTTTTTAAGTTACGCTCGTGAGTCAATTGACGGGACTTATTTGAAATAGCCTGTTTTTCAATAAAAAACACTATTAAATGACATGCATTGATATCGTACTACTGCATATGATTTATTTTTAACCTCAGTAAATTCATATAGCCTATGTGACCGGAATTTCAAACATTTGTCCAGTAAATTGAAAACTTGAAATGAAATGAAATGAAAAATACTTTATTTATCCCATAAAGGGAAATTCAATGGAGTAAGGGCTCTCTCTCTTTTTTTTTTTTTTTTTTTTTTTTTTTTAATAAAAAAACAGACAGAAATAATAATATAATAACAGGTGTTAGGTCTTGTTGTGGAGGCTGATGGCTGCTGGCAGGAATGATCTTCTGTATCTTTCCGTCTTGCAACGGACCTGAAGAAGCCTCTCACTGAACACACTCTGTTGTTTGATCACTGTGTCGTGGAGAGGGTGTGAAGAGTCCTTCCTCATCTTCATCAGCTTGTGCAGCATTCTTTTTTGTACAATCAGTTCCAGCGGCTCCAGAGTTACACCCAGCACAGATCCAGCTTTCCTGATCAGTTTGTTGATTCTCTTCAGTTCTCTGGTTCTGATGCTGCTGCCCCAGCAGATGGCTGCAAAGCTGATTGCACTTTCAACAACAGACCTATAGAAGATGTGCAACATCTTGGTGCAGACATTAAAAGATCTCAGCTTTCTTAAAAAGTAGAGTCTGCTCTGACCTTTCTTGTAGATGTATTCTGTGTTGCATTTCCACTCCAGTCTGTTGTCAAGCTGAACTCCAAGATACTTGTATTCCTCCACCACCTCCACCTCCTTTCCCAGGATGGAAACACTGCTGTGTTGATTCTTGCTCCTCCTGAAGTCGACAATCATCTCCTTAGTTTTGCTGGTATTTAATACGAGATGATTGTTACTACACACAACATTTCACAAACTGACAGATCAGTTCTCTGTACTCTGCTTCCTGTCCGTTGCTGATACACCCAACAACTGCAGAGTCATCAGAGTATTTCTGCAGATGACAGGACTCAGAGTTGTACTGGAAGTCAGAGGTGTAGAGCGTGAAGAGAAATGGTGAGAGAACAGTTCCTTGTGGTGCTCCAATGCTGCTGACCTCCATCTCAGACACACAACCTTTCAGTCTCACAAACTGTGGTCTGTTTGTGAGGTAGTCATAAATCCAGGAGGTTGTGGAGGAATCCACCTGGAACCTATGGAGCTTCTCACATAACAACGCAGGCTGAATTGTATTAAAAGCACTTGAGAAATCAAAGAACATGACCCTCAAAGTGCTGCCTGATTGGTCCAGATGAGAGTGGGCTCTGTGAAGCAGGTAGATGATGGCGTCTTCAACCCCAAGCCCATTACGATATGCAAACTGTAATGGGTCCTGAAAGGTGCTGACCTGCTTGTTGAGGTGGGCCAGTAAGAGTCTCTCCAGGACTTTCATGATGTGAGATGTCAGGGCAACTGGTCTGTAGTCATTAGGTTCAGCTGGTTGTGGTTTTTTAGGCACTGGAACAAGGCAGGATGTTTTCCACAGCACAGGAACTGTTCTCTGTCTCAAACTGGTGTTGAAGAGGTGCTGGAGAATCGGACATAGTTGCAATGAGCAGGTCTTGAGAACTCTGGGACAGACACACCGTCTGGACCTGCAGCCTTGTTCTGGTTCAGTTTCTCAAGTTGTTTTTTGACCTGATGGCAGGAGACAGACAGAGTGGAGGGGGAGGCAGAGGAGGTCTCTGAGGTGGAGAAAGATGATGCTGGTCTCTGGTCCATGACTGAGCTGCAGGGTGACAGAGTGGAGGTGTGACAGGAAAGCTGTGGGCTCACCGAGGGGGTGTGGTCTGTTGGGCTGGAGGCAGGGGGGGAACTGAACCTATTGAAGAACCTGTTCAGTTCATTAGCTCTGTCCAGACCTCCATCAGTCTGATCCCCCTTTGCCTTGAAGCCGGTGATCTTCTTCATTCCGGACCACACATCCCTCACGTTGTTCTGCTGGAGCTGCCTTTCTAGCTTCTTCCTGTACTCCTCCTTGCACTTCCTGGTTTGTTCTTTAATTAGTTTTTGTGTTGTCTTCAATAACTCCCTGTCTCCATCCCTGAAGGCTTTCTTTTTGATGTTCAACAGCTTTTTCAGGTCTCTGGTGATCCAGGGTTTGTTATTGGGGAAGCACCTCACAGTTCTTGTTGGAACAATGCTGTCCACACAGAAGTTTATCATTGTTCCAACAAGAACTGTGAGGTGCTTCCCCAATAACAAACCCTGGATCACCAGAGACCTGAAAAAGCTGTTGAACATCAAAAAGAAAGCCTTCAGGGATGGAGACAGGTCACATCACCTTGCCGGTCACATTGTCCGGTGCCAATTTTTTCTAGTGGAAACACTGCCTCAAGTTTCAACTATCTGGTTTTCATTCATTCCAAACAAATTTACACGAGTCCGAAAGACTCTCTCTCTGCGTATTCTTTGATTTTGGCGATGTCGCCTCCTAGCCACAATAACAGCAGCCATCGGTGCGTAATGCTGGGCAGATTAGCACCTTCCTTTCGAACGTATTAAATACAGACACAATCACAATCCCCGCACTTACTTTCAGGGTTGGTAAATCTCATTGCGTGTGGTAAATGGCCCTATTTGCATTGTCCCCTCCCAGTATTTAGCGCTTTCTGGCGGGTACGCCCCATATTGATTATTCATCAGAGCAAAAGTACTAAATGAACAGCGTGTGCTATTTTGTTCATTTGAGAGGCGCAGTCCTCTTTGCACGCTGTTAGTAGATCAGCTTGCACATTGGTTTGCGGGTGGTGTCAAGTTTGCACACGTTTTTACGCACGCAAACCTTTAGTAAATCAGGCCCTAAGAGTCTCTACATGTCAATAATGATAATTCAAGTAGCAGCCGCTCTAACTTTGGAGTCCCTCAATCAGTTCGTGTTATTGATCGACTCCAGAGCCGCGTTGTTTACCAGACCCGTCAAAAAAACGAGGACAAGCGCTCTTACTCAGATAAGTGGTGAACGCACGTGGGTGTCATGACTCTCCACAAGTCCAGGTCCTGCTGTCAACCAGGGAACATGATGTCCCTCTCTGCTCATTATTCCTGCCAAAACGTGACTTTCCGCTTTTACATGAGTCACAGTTTGTTCGCATGTAAAAGCGGCAGATCACACACCACTGGAGATGGACCGATGACGAGTCTGGTGTGTGCTGGCTTTTAAGAACAGCAATGTCATGCAGAAATAAAGTCTCTCTTAATGAGCTTTCTTCTCTTTCATTTACTGTTTGGAATAAAAGAGTCAGTTGTCCATGGACTCATCTTTGGATTTGAAAACATTCAGCTACTCTCTCTTTGCTGTAAATGTAAGAAAAATGCCATTTGTAGCCAAAGTCGTGATTTTATGGGAGTGTTTTCCCACTTTTCCCCTCCGATTAAGCTCTGATTTCTTTCCTCCTGTATTTTACAGTTGTCATTTAATTCCTGCTTCTAGGATGTATGTGCAAATTGGTTTGACTGCAAATTTATTTTAATATAAAGTAAGCTCCACACAGGGCCGGAGTGGGCCCTTTTCTCAGTCCGGGAATTTAATTCAAATTCAGCCCACTCTGATACGGAGGACAAATTTGAGTAGATAGAAAAAGATAAAACAAAAAACAATTCTCTCACAATGCCTTTTATTTTATTTAGATTATGGCATACAATTATTCACGCCCCTTTAACAATGTACAATTGAAATTCAAATAAAATAAAGATAATGATAAAGAAGTCTTTTCACAAATCAAAGTTCCTTTACATAACTTCTGTTGTTCTTCTGTATGCCATATTTTACATCATAAACATCTATCTTGACTAACTCTCTTCCTCTACCTGGCCCTTCAGTAGTCCTGCCCTCGTCTGGATCATCAGTAGTGGAAATGGTCTGCTGCTTCGACGCTAGAAAACATTCCATAACAATAAAAAAGTTATCTAATATTGAGCTGATAACAGTGTGCGCACCTCCCTCTTAGCATCTGACTTCATAGGCCTATAATAACAATTAAAAAGTAATGTAGGTTACATAGACAATTAGTGATTAAACAGTGGTTACTTATTTCATTTAGTCTTATTTTGATGCATTTTCAACGATTAGTTCATTTAAATCCTGCTACCTGTTTCCTCTGTGGTCCTGGCCTCTCCATGACTGCATTCGCCTTCAGGCACCTGATCTTCTGAGGCTACAGAAACATTTTTATTTAGGGGGTTCTTTATGCTGCTGAAAAACACACTTTATGTATTTATCTAGCCTATCCTTTCATTCACTTATTAATCTGTTTGCATATTTAATTATGATTTTGTTAAATTATCTGCACTATTTACACATATGGTTTTCTTCTGTAGACTATGCCATATTTTACATCCTAAACGTCTATCTTGACTAACTCTCCTCCTCTACCTGGCCCTTCAGTAGTCCTGCCCTCATCTGGATCATCAGTGGTTCTGGCATCCTGCGCTGATGCTACAAAACATTCCAGAACCATGAAAAAGACAGTTAACATTGAGTTGTTAATGTTTGCGCGCCTGTGGAAATGCACGATATATAACGGCGAGACGAAATAGGCTACAGCTGCAGAGAAGCTAAGGCATGTAGAACGTGCACACTCTCCAGTAGCCTATTTTATTATTAGGCCTATTATTATTAAGAATATTTTTTTTAAAAACACCTGCCCCCACGCCCACGAACCAAGCGCAATATTGGTATACAGCACTTCTAAATAATGCAGCCTAAATAGCACGTTTGACATGCATTTAATACCCTAACAAATAGCCTGTTACACAACCTGTTTAATATGTCTAATTGCGTGAACCTGTGCGTGTTGGTGGTAATACAGGCAGGCTACAAATAAACAACTACAACAACTCTGTTCATCAAAATGGTTAACTGGCATTTAAAGCAACAAGTTTTCGGTTCTTCTATGGAAATATGAATGCACTTTAAGCATAGATAATCCTATACCTACATTGTGACATTTTTAAGTTGACAGTTGTGACAGTTGCAAACGCTCGCCACGTTATATGATAAAATTCACAACCAGGCCAATTATCCATCTCTCTTTCAGTAACCTACCAGCTTGTCTTGAGAAGATGTCAGTTAATTTGGCACATTTTGGCCGCCGCCTCCTTTCTTTTTTTTATTTTAGCCCTCTCCGTTCCGCCCAGCCTCTTTCTGCTTTCCTCGCGCCAGTGTGATTTAGAGTAAAGACGAGCCTTGGGCCAAACCACCTGAAACACATGGGAGGGGTCGGGGGGAGTTATGCTGCTTACATGGTAGTAGAACCACAGATTTTCTAGGAAGGGGCTGTGGACCTATTTAATCCACTAAGATGCAATGGGCGGTTGCAACTTAAGTGATATTAATGCAAGAATAAGACAAAAGAAGTGACAAAAAAAATAGTTAAAATTAGTTGTCCCCGTGGTCCACATCGATGGTTTGGGCCGGGAAAGCTCCCGATCACTTTAATGTGCAGCCGGCTTTGGCTCCACATGCTCCAAACGTGCGCCATGTGAGATAGCTGATAACAGAAGAGAGGAACGTCAGTCGACCGCTAGTTTTTTGAGAATATTCAGGAATAATTGCAGCAAACTCTTCCAGGATCTCTCACTTCCAGTCGTCTGCGGGGTCCTCTTCTATTTTACGGCCCCTCCTGTGAGCACCGTTGAGCTCGGCATCGATAAAACCCAGTTTAATCTCCGTACTGGTGTATTAAGCCAGGACTTTATTGCTGGGTGCTCGTGAAAAAAGAGCCTCCGTCCCCTGAACCGGGCCCGTCACGATGATTGAAAACTAGATGTGCGGAAGAAAATCAGAGGTGGCTGGAGGGCTGGAGCCAGCGTTTGTGCACTTATGTGTGTGCATGTTAGTTGTTTGTTTGGAAAGTGATGCCAGGTCCAAATCACGGGCTGCTTGTTACGATAGCGCCAGTGGAGAACCTGACACTCCGCCAGGCACCATAACTCATCTTAATCTTGCCTCAGATTAGATTTATTTGAACAAAGGCAGTTCCAATTTCTGGTTCAAATTTAATTTCACAGCCTCTCACCACTGAACTGAGGACTTGACTGCAAAGAAGTTGCCTCAAAGACTTCACCAGGAGGAAAGTGGATATTTAATTTACAGCTTTTGTGGCTTCAGGCTGCAGCTGCACATACACTATACTGACAAAAGTATTTACTCCTCCATTTAAATGATCAGAATCAGGTGTTCCAGTCACTTCCATGTCCACAGGTGTATAAAATCTATCACCTAGACATGCAGACTGTTTCTAGAAACATCTGTGAAAGAATGGGTCTCTCTCAGGAGCTCAGTGAATTCCAGGTAAACTGTGATAGGATGACACCTGAGAAACAAATCCAGTGGTGACATTTCCTCGCTCCTAAATATTCCACAATCAACTGTTAGATGGATTATCAGGAAATGGAAGTGTTTGGGAACAACAGCAGCTCAGCCATGAAGTGGTAAACTGACAGGTAAACAGGTAAACTGAGGGGGTGGGGTCAGAGGATGATGGAGAACATAGTGAGAAGAGGTCACCAACTTTCTGCAGAGTCAATCACTACAGACCTCCAAACTTCATGTGTCCTTCAGATCAACTCAACAACAGAGCAGAGAGCTTCATGAATGGGTTTCCATGGTGATGCAGCTGCATCCAAGCCAGACATCACCAAGAACAATGGAAAGAGTCAGATGCAGTGGAGTAAAGCAGCCACCACTGGACTCTAGAGCAGTGGAGGAACGTTCTCTCGAGGGAAGAATCACACTTCTCCATCTGGTGATCTGATGGAAGAGTCTGGGTTTGGTGGTTTCCAGGACAACGGTACTGGTCTGACTGCATTGATCCAGAGTCCTGACCTCAACCTGATAGAAGACCTTTGGGATGAATTAGAGCAGAGACTGAGAACCAGACCTTCTGGTCCAACATCAGTGTTTGACCTCACTAATGTTCTTCTGGATGAATGGTCAAAAATCCCCATAAACACACTCCTAAACCTGGTGGACAGCCTTCCCGGAAGAGTTGAAGCTGTTCTAGCTGCAAAAGGTGGAGCCACGTCAAATTGATTAGGAATGGGAGGAGCTAAAGCTCATATGTGAGTCAAGGCAGGTGAGAGGATACTTTTGGTAATATAGTGTACGTGACTGCTGGTCTGTCAGAGAACACTGACATCAGTTTGTCATTCAAACTGGATTAAACATATCATCCCATGATGTATTCACCTCAGAATTTGTACATCTTTTGAGACAACATAGGTCAGGAAAGGTGCCGCCGAAGTTTAATGGATGACTGTGGGAATAACAAACTGCAGTTGAAGGTCAATGTCGAGGGTTTTTAAGCATCATGCACAAAAGAAAACACTGCCACTTCAAAACAGAGGCACATATCTCAGTAGTACCTAAACAATGCCTGATTTATAGTGATTAGATCCATCATCATTCCAGTATGCATCCTCTTCATCAACATTAACAGCATTAACAATAAATAAGTCCAAACCCCACAAACCTCCAGTCCTTTAATGAGTCGTGGTTGTTTCTGTACATCCTCTCAGTGGTTTCCAGCTCTGTGCTCATCATAGAGCCAACATGATTTAAATACCGCTCTCCCTAAATTTCTTTTTTTGGCTTCACTTCCTTCAAAATAAACTCATGGTCTCACTTGAAAAGCAGTTTTAGTCTCTGACCCAATTCTTCTCAAGACCCTCCAGCTTTATGTCTCAGCCAACAAGAATAACCCAATGGAAGATGTAAATGTTTTTTCCCTCAGACTGATGGTTATAGATAAGTTCCTGTTTGTGTCCTGTCTCGTAACAGTGACGACTACTGTCCCTGAAGAACCACAAATATTTACTGAAGAAGATCCGCTGGCTTATCTTCATTCCGTATTCGAGCCTTTTTTGTCATCTCCTTTCATAATGCTTTGTGCAGATCAGCTGCGAGCACCCACTTGTTCGTGCACTTGTGTGTGGAACGGTTTAAAAGAGAGGGGACTGTGCTTCGCAGCGCAGATGATTAACTGGATATGGCAATTAATTTGAAGAGAGACTGTGGTGAAACACTGCCTTCATACTCGGCTTAGTTTCTGTCCCTTTTTTTATAATATAGAGAGCAAATGCATGTGAAATATGTGGTTTTATATTTATATGTGGCTCTCTGGAGTGCCGCAGCGCTGCAGGTCAATGTGTCAGTCCTGCGCTCATTGACTTTCAGTTCCTTTTTTACTATTAAAAAAGTATCTGCCCCTTCCGAGGATGGCATGAGCAAACATACTCTACCTACTGAGCTGCCAACCTCCCACCAGCCTTTATCAGGGTGTGCTGAGAAATAAAAATGGAGTTCCCTTCACCACCTTTCCCATCCTTGAATCCAAAAGAGGAGTTCTGGGCAGCCTGAGGTGGGAAATAAATGACTGGATGTTTCTGTGAGATGCCATGAAAGCTGTGTGGGAGGTAATCATAGGGAATCATTGCAGTAGTTCATTTTCTCCTGCTGCATCGCAATGTCAGATGGGATATTGACAAAAGCTTCAGGCCTTCAGGGAGAACAGGAAGTACACTGAATACACATTGTACACATGTGTCTTGTTAAGCTATAGATTACTTTTGCTTGTTCATCCCAAAGGTCTTTGGTATTGTTGCGTGTTTCATTAATTGTCACTTTGTTTCTCTCTCTCTCTCTCTCTCTCTCTCTCTCTCTCTCTCTCTCTCTCTCTATATATATATAATATATATATATATATATATATATATATATATATATATATAAACACAACCCATTTTTGCACAGTGTGATTGGGTATTGACTTCCTCCAGTAAGCTTCTGTCTTCTGCTACATGTTGATGAAATATCAGATGGACAAAACCAAAATAAAACTAAAAATTAACTACCTTCAACAACAACAAAACAGCCTGTTTGTATATAAGAAACATTAAAAAAAAAAAAAGCTGACTGCCATGGAGGAAAAAGGCAAAAAAAATAAATAAATGTTCACAAGATAAATTTTATTTCACATCTGTTGTGACACTGGGTGGGTTCTGCAGTGCAACTGACAGGAAATTTAAAATTATTTTCCAATTAGACTTATCAAAAAAAGTTTTTTAAAAAAAAAAGGCTTATCAATGACAGCTCTGTGTCTTTGTTTTGTTCCTGTTTTCTTCTTGTAATGAGAAGCAACAAACTCTTTAGTATGTAATTGCTCATTTGTTACTAAATTTAATGTTGTGACTAAAGTGTCTGCAGCGCTATTGTATTTAACAAAAGCACTGCTACTATCCAAAATGTGGAGAAATGCAACTTCATAGAAGATTTTAATTAGTTATGAATTTAAAACTTTATAAAGTTTTATGTATCCCACACATAGATGATATAAAAAGAACTGGGCAAACCCACTGTGATGTCATCCATGGGTTTTCTGAAGAGCTGTATTTTCAATATTCTGGATGACGGCATATCGGCTGGAGCTGACTCCACTCAGTCCCGGCAAAACCAAAAATGGTCCGGTCTTCACGTCGTTCAGCCACTTTACCCGCGTCACGTTTTGGTTTGAAGTTACAGGATTTATGCTCCACGGCATCTCAGTAGCACATCATGGTTGTTTAAAGGTAGAAAATGACATAAAATAAATGATCTGTATCACTTGTTTTGTTTCATTTGCAGCTTTCTTTACCAGAAGTGGGCATGTCCTCAAAAAGCCTCAAGTGCAACACAATGTGAACATTTTAGCATTAGAGTCAGCGGAGCTTCTAGTTATTATTTGATGAATTGTTCATAATTTCCACGGTGCCATCTGCACAGAAAACTAAATGTTGCCCCTAGATCTTATTTTTGCATCCTGTTTCCATTTTTAGCATCTCATTTTTTTTCTTACTTAAAGCTGTTTTCACTTGGGGAAGCAGCAGAATACATTTTCTAAAACCCTCTCTCGTGGCACTGCCTCTTCGAGCGCGGCGCAACGATAATTATAGACGTGCAAGCTGAAGCACTGAACTTGGAAACTTCATCACGGCGATAGAAAGTCTCTGCCCCGGTAATCTAAGCCGTGGGTTTTCAGAAACATCCCTCCGGTCGCCTGTCGACCTCACATTTCCATGAGATCTCGTCCTCATCGGCGTGGTTTCATGTGCAGAACTGCCTGAGTCGTACTACAGTTGCAGCGTGGGTCCGCTGGGACTGAGGCTGGTGGAGTGGAGGATGGGTATCCAGAGCTCACTGTGGTGGAGCTGCTGAATTATTCATGGCCCCCCCCAACCCTGCTTTCCCCCCCATTTCCCCTCTGCAGTGCATCAGCCGAGACCTCCATAACAGTGTGAATGAAAGATCGCTGTTCTTCCCCTCCACTTAATCTCAAATGGGGTGTTCTCTGTTAGTTTTCACGGCAATTTCCGCGGGAGCAGCTGGTGCGAGTGCAGAAAGTGGACTGAATTCACACCAAACTTTCCTGCAGGAAACAGCCCGGTTGTTTACTTTGCCTTTGATTGTTCAGTTGTGCCTTTTGAGGCTTTAAGAAAACAGATAAAAACAGAGCTGAAATCAGGGACGGACTGGGACTAAAAAATGGCCCTGGACTTTCCCCCCTACTTGCATCTCCAAAACAAAAATGAACATAAATATCCTCTTTTTTACTGCTATTTTGCAGTTACTTGTGCTTGCATTTCAAATAGAAAAAAAAAAACTATCACATATGCGTGATTAACATTTGTTTATTAGCATTACTCAGAATGACAGCCATTAAACCTGAACTTATACCTCCAAAATACTAACGCTTTGGAAAAACATATTATTTGATACCTAGACTACAGACAAGAAGAATAAAACAGATTTGGTTTTCCTAAACCCTATTACATTTTAGCCTTTTAGGTCTATTGTGTGTCAGAATTAGTCTGCTTGACACATTTTATAGTTTTAATATTATGCTAGGGTGACCCAGAAACCCAAACAGACGACACCCTACTGGCCTCTTGCTGACACTGCAAAAATACTCAAAGATAGTCAAAGATGACAAAGTAGCTTTATAAACCATACATTTATTTAAAACATCCCTTTTCTGTTTGAAATGAAAATTTTCTGATATGTAAACATAAATAATGCCTCATAACCAGTGACATGTGGTGAGATTAATAGCTGCTGAGGCACTGACTCCATCAGAATCAGATTTACACATTTATGAACCCAACATTCACCTTTTGGTCAGCAGTAGTTAGCAGGTTATGTTTTATATGTCATATCAGCATCTTTTTAAAAGATTTTCTAGTGGCCTTTATTGGATAGAGAGAAAGCGATGGCTAAAAAGGGACACAACAACCAGGGCTTGACGCTAACTTTTTGGTTCACCAGCCACTGTGGCTAGTGTTTTTCCTCAGTCATTAGCCATTTAGTCTTTATGCTAGCCACGTTTTGCTGTCAGTTTTTTTCTTCTTCACAATATTCTTGCATTTACATTTTAAATACAAACAATTGGTACAACTATTGTGATGTGTCATATCAAAGAATAAGATACCAGCCAAAGTTGCTTGTGAGACAGAAATTGTTACTAGCCACAGCCAAATTTAACCAGCATTTGGCCGGTTGGCCAGTGTCAGTGTCAAGCCCTGACAACAACATATTACAACACTGGAAATTGAACCCCCAAACCACTATGAGAGTCCACCCACTAAACCACTAGACCACCTAGCAAATACCATTGTATGACCCTGACATGATACTATTTTTTTTAATTAAATTGCTCCATGCAATGCAGCTGTGATTAGTTAGGATACCATTCAACCAGTCACCCTTCAAACAACATTTGTAGCCTATAACACAGACATTACACCACCACGCACCACAGAAGAGACGACAAAGATAAATAGTGCCAAAATTTAAAACACTTCTCCCCCTCAAACTCGGAACTCATTTCTTTAGTTTTAATTTTCCCATCCACCTTTCTCCTTCCATTTTCTGCTTGCCATCTTTCTGTTGACAGACACTAACGTTAGTCTGCTTTGTTGGTTTTTCGGCTTATATCTGAAAAATGATTGTCTTAGCGCCCCCTGCTGTTTGTTGATAGAATGGAAAATTTTGGTTATTGAACAGGACTGACGGCCGTAGACCAGACGGCCATTCTGGACTTTTCCAGAACACACAGATTACCAGTCCGCCCCTGGCTGAAATCAATACTCCTTGTCCGTGCAAACACCCCAGTCTGAAAAGAAAAATACACGCAAGGTGTCCACGTGGATGCAAAGCAGCCACACACAAATGAGAGCGTGACAGGGACTGAGCGACAGAAACAAGGGTCTAAATTTGTCTGACCTCAGACGCCGTGGAGAAAATGGATCAGCTTGAGGGAACTCTTGTACTCGCGACTTCCCGTCAGCCTCCCTCAAAATGTCAAATTTGCTTTTCACCTTGCGGACGCGAAGCCTCAGCTGTCCGTGTCCACTAGCACAGCGCCGGGACGGCTAATGAGGATTAGCTTTGCTCTTCATTAGCATTCACCAGTGTCCCGAGAAATCACCACCACGGGCTACTGTCTGTGTCTGTACCGATTTATCCGCAATTACCAGAGAGACGGACGGATTGACAGGAAGATAACTGAAGTGCAGAGTGATAGGTGTTTGCTTCTCGCTGTGATTCAATGCATAGTAATTTAAATGTTAATGTCCACACATCTGTTATTTCTTCATCTTCATTCACGCACTTCACCTCCTCGAACGTCCCGCCGTCCTTTTGTTGCTCCCGCCAGTTTTCCGTCTAACTCTCTCCTTCCTACATCCCTCGTTATCTCACTCTCATTTTCTTGTCGGGTTCCTCCCACACTGTCAGTTGTGAATGTCGCAGGCTGTCACAGCTCGTCAGAGTTGACGTGAACCGTCAGAATTAATTGTCTAAGATCAAAAAGGAGAAGCGGCGTTGTTTTTTAGGCCACGTTGTCGCTCTCGGTCCATCTTCCTCCCTTCGATAGTTCAATGAGGAGGTGCGCTGTGCAGTGATGAGAGAGGACAGGATCTCTGGAGACGCTAACGCTAACCAAGGTCGTGCATGGAGCTGTGATGGCCCGTCAGCAGCAGGGAGAAAGTATAGATGTTATCATAGTTAATGTGGCTTCCTGGATACAAGTTGTCTGTCACGCTAACATCAGACTAAGACAAATCTTAATTTTTTTTTCACATTTTGATTCTCATTCTTTGATCATAGACTGTATAAGGAGAACTGGACAAACCCACAGGTCACTCACAGGTTTATCTCATGCCTCGTAACCTGACTTCAATTCGCCGTGAGTCATGCTTTTAAACCTATTCACACGCTCTCCCGTCATACCGCCGATATCTCATCCCGTCAGTGTCAGTTAGCATTTCATCAGCCAGATGTTTGGTGATGATGACATCATCTCTCAGGATGATAATGTGTCTCGCCATGGGGCAAATGGCATAAAAACTGTCCTTCAAGAAAGACGTATAAATAGTCTGGACCTCAATCCAAGTTGGAGCTGGGTCCATGGTTAGGTTTGTTCCTCAGAATTCAACCGTTCCAGAAGCCAGAGGAAGTGCAACAAAGTACGAGTGGTGATTTTTCTTTTCTTTTTTCCAAATCCCTCGATCGAAGCGATCGATGGCGTTGTGAAGTCCGTGGAACTGGATTGATGATCCAGGATCGGTAGTATCGGGCAGGAACGTACGCTCCACTGGTATCCAGGAGCGGCTCTCCTTCTCTTTCTCTCTCTTCGTGGTTAACGTAGAGATGCGGCGTTGTACAGCAACGGCAGCCAGGCTGTCTTCCTTCCCGGTTCGTCTGAGGCCGGTCACGCGTCCCAGGAGCGAGGGTGATTCCTACGCGTCGTTTCTTCCATACGTCGCGGCTCACTCCGTGTGGCGCGTCACGATCGGACAAGGCGTGGGCTTGTCGTCGGACAACCAGAGGGATCTCCTGCAGACAGGTCGCCAGGGAAATGCAGGCCTTCAGCTATTTACCTTACTGGAGCAGACCAGTGAGAAATTGCCCCTTTTGCTTTGGAGGTCAGAGAGCGAGTGGGAGGAGCGAACTGGTATTTAAATGAAAGGGGACGTGATCCGCCTTTGCCAGCAACCCCTGCTGGGAAGTGGGGATCGTCAGCCAGTTAGAGATGGTGTGACATCACTATCACCTTGTCGTACAACCATAAATATTGCAAAGCATGTTGGGAGTTTCAGTCATTCCAGTGGTCATTTGTCTCACAAACCATGCGGTCTCTGTAACTCATGGCCTGTGGCCCAACAAACAAGAATGCAATATGTATGTGCAACCGAGCCCAAAATTCATATGATGTTAATTCACAAAAAACAGCCTCGCTAAGGAACCCAACAGATTACATCGACGCCTCACTTCTTTGTTATCCCCATCCTGAGTAATCACACAGTTAAGAGGGGAAAAAAACAACCTGGTTAACGGGGCTCCAGAAGAAGCAGACTCAGGGGAGGGCGGCCATCTGCCTCCACCAGTTGGGGGTTGGAGAAGACAATAACAACGACATGGACAAACAGAGATGAACCCCTGGGTCTCACTGGGCACAGAAGCACCTCGGCCCAGCTGTGTTTGTGTTTGTCCAGGACATTTTTATCCCATCCTCCATGCAGCGGCTCTCAGCCTCGTCTGTTCCAACTGGATTCTTGAGATCGCAGGTTATCGAACGTTTCGCTGTTGCGTGTTTGCCAAGCGTAAACTGGCCCAGCTCGTCCACGGCTGAACAGACTCCCGCTGTAAACAGCCCCTCAAGGTTTTCAGATACATTTTCAGTCACACTTTGATTTCAAGGCTGGCATCGCTTCCTTTGGTGTTTTCATTTGTTTTAAAAACAGAATCCAGATCAGAGTCGATTTAGAACCACCGATCAGCCTCATCAACAAGCAAACTGCGCACAGAAAGACCCCAGTTTAAAGGAGAACCAGGACCTTCTGGCTGTGAGGCTGCAGTGCTTTAGCACAGGTATAATCCAAACCTTTGGGTAAACTCATCTCACAAACCCAACAGAGCACTGATGCTCTCAGAGGGATCTGAGGTTGTAATGAGGACAAGATCAAAAGTGCAGCACAGCTGGAAGGCGGTGCTTCCCAGTCGTACCCAGGGGTTTTTTACCCTCTTCTTTTTTCAGGTGCTGAAGTCTCTTGGTCCTCCTTCTCCCTTCATCCGGCGCTAAAACTGGAAGTGAGGACAAAAATATTAGAGTAAACCCTGATTGGTGGATGAAAAGAACTCTTTCCGTGTCTCTACATCTGCATCAGCTTTGGATGTGATGTTTGTTTACATTTCTCCTGTAGATGCTGTTTCCTCCCGTGTCTCACAGACATCTGAGCCGGTTGGTTCAGAAACGTCCTTCAGCGTTTCCCAGGTTGTTGATGGTGCTGACCAGACTGTAGCAGCCTCCACCCTGAGATGGATCACAGTTACAGTTAGCATTTCCAAAACCCTCAAATACACAGCCTACAAACGTCAAGGTAGTTTTCGCATCAACTTGATTTTTTTTTTCTAATTCAACTTTGTGTTTCTTTCCCAGCTTGGAGGACGACACCAGGTCCTTCCGCAGCCAGACGGGGTCAACCATCTTCTCCAGGTTAAAAGATGGAGTCAGGAAAAAACATAAATAAGTGACAGTAAATGATGGAGACTGTTATAAGCTTGTTAGATATTGTGTTGGACATGATGAGATTAAACAGAATGCACACTGATGGTATTTTTTACTCATATTTAACAAAAAAATTCCTCTTCCCATTATAAATTAAAACAAGCCATATCTGTAACATACATCTTTAATGATACACCAGAGAGGCATGTTTTTTTGATATTTTTCTTGTTTAATTTCATTTTGACATACGAGTCTGGCACAGAAACGTGAGTGATGCTCTTGGTATCAATGTTCAAAGTACATTTAATAATACTGTGACTGGCTACATGTGCAGGAGAAAACCCAAGAAGAACAAGCAACTAAGGTGATTTGCTCGTGCCCAGTTATCATAGATGGGTCCATGCGTTTACATCGGTGTGGTTGGAGCTTTTTTCTAACTGGACTAACACGTATGTTGTCATGTTTAGCTGGTGTTATCAGGAAGGACCCAAGAGCAGGAGATCTCAAAAAGCAAAAATGGGTTTTATTAACCAAAAACACAAAATCCAAAAATGCAAAATTCTAAAGTTCAAAATGCAAAAACATAAACTTAACTTAAATTCCTGGAGACAACGGGAGGGAAAACAGGCACGACAGAGAACATGTAACACAACTACAAAGACTAATGCACCCACGCAGACAAGGGGAATGACAAGACTTAAGACTTAAATACACAGGGGAACAAACGAGAGGCAGGTGCAGGGAATCAAGGTAACAAGAGTGAGGTTATTAGCCATCTTTTTTATTAGCCACAGTCAATGACATCAGTCATGTCGTGAACTCACTTTCTGAAGCCTCAAATTCAGGTTTTGCATCACCGTCCTGATCATCATGTCCTCATAAAATTAAAAAAAGCATCACATGTGTGAATTTTTCTTCTTCTTTTTTGGATTGCTGTTAAATACCATTTTGGCATTTGTATTCTACTGAAGGGGGGCTTAAAAATCAGATTTAAAGAGTACAGTGATCCCTCGCCAATTTGCGCTTTAAGTTCTGCGGTTTTAGTTATTTGCGGATTTTTTAGAAATACATAATATTTTTTAAAAAATCAAGAAAAATTGCAGAAACATCACAGGATGTTGTGCGCTTCCTCTTGCAGCGAAGAAATGTTGTGAGCCAGCCTGGCCCCTTTAAGAAGGTGGCCTTATGGGTAATGGTGTGGCCTTATGGGTAATGTAGTGTGTGTGTCGTGGGGCGGCAGAATGAAAACGGGGTTAGATGAAAAGTGTAGTGAGCATCAACAGCAGCCCAGCGTGTATAGATTTACATTCTCTGTTAACCGACAGGAGCCCAACAATACAACCTGTGTGATGTTACAAGTTCCTACATATTTTAAACACATTATTGAGGCTCGGGGGGCTCTGGCTCCAGTTCAGGGATTTTGATTTTCGCGGGGGGCGCCGGTTCCCATTAACCGTCAAAAATAAGGGATCACTGTAGCTGGATTTTGACTGAAAGCTTGGCAGCATGGGGCCGCGCACGGCCCTGAGGAGCGGCGGATCTTTAATGGATTCACATAACAGAGTCTTGATTACTCGCAGCTTCCATCAGGAGGCGAGTCTGAGGCTGATTTCACCCTCCATCCTTCCGTGAGCGACTTTAAAACAAACACCGCCTGTGCACATGCTGCTGTCGCGGCTGAAGTTTAGCACTAAATGTGTGGACCCACTGTGCACAGCTTGTTAAAAATGATGACTCAGATGTGAACTTGCAGATATATATTTTTTTTAAATGATAAAGCTGCACGATGTTAATTACAGCTGGCGTGTTCACCCGAAGCTCTCTGTTTGACTTAACGCTCTACGCTTTATTTATTTATTAAGATCATTTAAGGAGGAACCTGCAGAGAGAAGTGGCTGCTAAAACCACAATCTCTCCTTCTTCCCACTGACAGTCATGGACAGAAAGCGGTGAGATGTCAACCTTTACAAGAAGTGCAGTCAGGAAAACAAATTACTTGCAGTTGAGGATAGTTTCTAGGAAACAGGGCGACGAGTGTGGGAAGATTTTTCTAATAGACTCAAGTATTTTACCTCAGTCTTGTGTGTAATTTGTAACATTTTGCCAGTTATCTCTCTGGTTACTCTGCCAGTTTTTCTAGCAGCCTACAAACACTCATCTGTCACTGTGAGCTCATTATGTATTCCAGGAGTGTGTTTAAAAAATAAAAAGAAGAAGAAGATATTTAATCTCCACAGATGCCAGACTCATTTAAATAGTTCACACTGATAACACTAATAAAGGTTTTCCTTCTAAATAAACTTAACCTTTAACATTCCTGACAAAACTGCATTTCCTTTTGTTTCATCAATCTTCTGCATTTTTTCAAAGTCGGCTTTCTTTCCTTTCTTCAACGAAAGAAAACTTGACAAGAATAATCAGCCACGCTCATGCACACATCCTGACGCTCTCACACAATAGATAATATTCAATTTGCAACTGCACTGACTGCAAAATAAATTACTGGGGTTTGATAATGAAAAATTATGCACCGGGAGGAAAATGCAGAGATTAATTTGCTAATCTGAAGACGTTCCTATTTGGTTCTTCTGCAGCACAGCTCTGCAGGTTAAATATAATTGTTGCTGTCACTTGATCATTTGTGTCTATCAGCCTCTGAAACAAGCAACTGTTATTCTTTTACTTTGCAACTGCCACAGGGGACAGCAGCGTTGAACAGCATAAGAACATGGATTTACCCGTTTGACCAGGCGTCATGTACTTGAAGCTACATGATGCATCACTTAAAGCTGCTATATGTAGGATTTACTCTTTAACCCCAAATCCCTCCATAAGCTCCAACCGGTCCAGAACTCAGCTGCCGTATCATCACCAGAGGCCCTCCGTCCAACACATCACTCCTGCTCTGGACCCACTCCCTCTGATCAAACCCTCACTTAAAACTCATCTGTTTAGATCTGCCTTTTCACTGTCATAACCACAGCATTTTCAAATTTTAACCCGTCCCTTCTAGGTTTGTGCTTTTTTTATCGTGTTTTGTCTTGACTGTGTTTTTAATGCTCTATATGGTGACTTTCAGTGACAGAAAGGCGCCTTTAAATAAAATGTATTATTGTTCTTGTTGTTATAATTTCTACATTGCTGTTGTGAATATAGGACATGTCCAGCGGGACGGGTGGGCCGGTTACGGTGCTGGTTACGGTGCACGCCGTTGTATCGCCTACCAAGGGCACACGGACTCTCTCAGGTTATGCACTTCCCCTGAAATGGTGTGGTTTTATCTTTGAGGGTGAATAAAGAGATAGAGTCAGATAAGAGACGACAACAGAGAGCATGGAGGTGGTAAAAGAAATGTCACGATCATCAGGGGCTCTGAGCTAATGTGCCCAACAGGATCGATAATGACAACAACAACAACAGGAAGGCTCGACTTCTCGGCTCCCAACGGGAGGGAAGATTCTGTCAGAGAAAGTCATTAAGCTGCAGAGGGCAGGTTATTTGCATTTCCTTCACGTACATCTGTGGTTAGTTTCAGAAATGTGGGTCACGAGATGACTGAGAACCAAACTGCTTCCACTGCTCCGCTGTTGCGTGGTTGGCAGTCTACCATCAGGTCCCACCGGAGCATGTCTTCCCTTTATTTTTTAATCACATCTGATGGAAATTGTTGGCTTCTTTTGACATATCTCAAGAATATAGCATGATGCACACAGACAAAGGTGATACACTTGAACAACACCATGAGGAAAAGTAGCTTTTTCAATTATTTACTGAGAGAAAAAAATAGATATGATAAAAATAACTTTTTTTTTCACTCTTCTGTGTAAATTTCCTTAAACTGCAGGATGCATGGTGGTTTTGACCCTCAGTCTCTCCTTTACAATTGTTCCTTGGTGGATTTACTTCTGTGCAGAGGTTCTTAGTGAAAACACCTTTGGGGGAGCCTGTCACTCGCAGACAGATGGCCTCGTAATGTCTGCGATCAGTTGTTGAATCAGTTACTCAAAGGTGTTCAGTCACGCTGAAGGCTAATCTTGAAAAGACGTCTCTGGTCTGCATCAAACATGTATAAAGCTTCTGTGGTAGAGGAACTGTCTGCCATCCGTATCTCCAGAGCAAAAAAAATGCTAAAAGGCTTCATAACTGTGAACTGAGGTTTTTCGTTCAAAGGTTTGTTCCTCAGAGCTGTGATAATCTTAGAACAATGACATGATTAGGTTGCAAAATTGAATTTTTTTTTTTAAATTCAAACAAAATACACTTTAATCTAACTTAAGATTCAAGACTAAAGATTCAAGAATTGTGCAGCCGTGTTTCAGTGTGTGTGGTCACTATCGCCACCTGTCCTGGCAGAGTGCAGCACACTTGTGTGTATTAAGACAATGAGAAGAGTCCATTTAAAGGTCCTTGTCCAGCTGCTGTTGAACTAAACTGCGCCTGTGAATTTGGTGACTGTGTGATTAATGACAATGGATGTTCCACTATGCAATGCAAGGGAATAGATAAATAAAGGAGCCTTGGGAAGATTTCTGCAGTTTAACACCAGCTTCATCATTTCCTGTTAATCTATTAATATTTGTCAGTTTAATTCATTTACTGAATACTAGTGCAAAAGCAACAAGCTGTCAATTAGTTTGTCATACCTGGTGATATAGACTCGCTGGTACTTTATTAGCTACACCTGTCCAACTGCTTGTTAGTGCAAGTTTCTAATCAGCCAATCACATGGCAGCAACTCATTTATTCATGTAGACGTGGTCAAGATGATCTGCTGCAGTTCAAACCAGCATCAGAACGGAGAAGAAAGGTGACTGAAGAGAATGAATGTGTCCTGGTTGTTGGTGAGTATTAAAAAAACTGCTGATCTACTGGGATTTTCACCACAACCATCTCTAGGGTTTACAGAGAACGGTCCAGAAAAGAGAAAATATCCAGTGAGCTGCAGTTCTGTGGGAACAAATGCCTCGTTGATGTCAGAGGTCAGAGGTCAGAGGAGAACGACCAGACTGGTTGGAGCTGATAGAAAGACAACTGGAACTCAAACAACCAGTCGTTACAACCGAGGTCTGCAGAACAGCATCTCTGAACGTACAACACGTCCAGCCTTGAGGTGGATGGACTACAGCAGCAGAAGACCACAGCAGTGTCAGCTGAGAACAGGAAACTGAGGCTACAATTCACACAGACTCACCAGAACTGGACCATAGAAGATTGGAGAAACATTGTCTGGTCTGATGAGTCTGGATTTCTGCTGCAACATTCAGATGGTCAGAATTTGGAGGAACCAACATGAAAGCTTGGATCCATCCTGCCTGGTATCAACGGTCCAGGCTGCTGCTGGTGGTGTGATGGTGAGGGGGATATTTTCCTGCCACTCTTTGGGTCCATCAGAACCAACTGAGCATCGTGTCAACACCACAGCCTACCTGATGCTGACCATCTCCATCCCTTTATGACCACAGTGGACCATCTTCTGATGGATACTTCCAGCAGGATAACGCTCCATGTCATAAAGCCTGAATCATCTCAGACTGGTTTCTGGAACAATGAGTTCACTGGACTCAGATGTCCTCCACAGTCTCCAGATCTCAGTCCAGTAGAGCAGCTTTGGGATGTGGTGGAACAAAGATTCTCATCATGGATGTGCAGCCGACAAATCTGCAGCAACTGGTGATGCTGTCATGTCAATATGGACCACACTCTCTGAGGAATGTTTCCAGAACCTTGTTGAATCTATGACACCAAGGATTAAGGCAGTTCTGAAGGGAAAAGGGGTCCAACCAGGTACTAGTGAGGTGGCCGGTGAGTGTAGATTTAGGACTCAGTTCAGATCAAGAGAGATAACCAGTAAACTGACTCTTAAGCACCAAAATGAATTTAAAGGTCATTTCAGTATATTAATTTAGAAAACCATTACATTTCTTGACAGACTCCAAAAATGAATAGATACCATAACATCCTTACAAAGTCATTACTCATGTGTGTCTGAAAAATTATCTCCTCAATCAATCAATCAAACTTTATTTATATAGCGCTTTTTGTACAAAAAGGAAATAGCAGAACAAAGTGCTTTACGAGAGAAAACCAAATACTGGCATATAAACTGGCTGAAATAAAAGTAAAGTAGATATGAGATAAATAAGTAAATAAAATGTAATAGAAATTTATAAATAAGTAAATAAATAAGATGAAGTAAATAACAATAAAAAGTGTTAAACCTTGAAGGCCGGTCCGCCATCGTGGGTGTGATGTCTGGAGGCTGCCTCGCCGTGAAGCAAGAAATATGAAGAAAGAACTGGAGCACCACGTGACATCCTTTTCTTCAAAAAAAACCCCAAAAAAGATCATGTCAAGTTGTCTTGCTTTTGTGATGAGTGGAAGATGGAAAAAGCAAAACCTTGAATGGTATCAGGCTTTCATTTGGAGAACTGTTCACCTCGTAGCCGTGTGAAGGGAAAGTTTTTGTATCAAAGAACCGGAGAACAAAATACTAAATTATTAAGCTTTGCACAGTCTGCATGTTTTATTGATTTTTTTTCTCGACTCATTCAGCCCCCTGGCTATCTTTTCTCATTTCAAATAGAAAAAAAACATACTAATTTGTTCAGTAACAGCTCTGAACTGTGAGGACAAAATGAGCAACCTTGGGCTCCCTTGATAAGAGACACTTGGAGAAAATTGTAAATAGGCCCACTTGTTCCTGATAGCAGATCAGAGCAGGATTAGCGAATCCATACCATAATAACGTTAATGATTCTGATCCAGATTACAAAACTTCAGCGCTGATTGATTGGATACCTCTGAGACGAGGCATTTCAGTCATAAAGCAGCCTTTAAAATCATACTGTCAGTCTGTTTGTTGATCCTGGTTCTGAAGCCTCACGGTCGTGAAAAATGTCGAGGCGAGAGCTATTTCTGTCTGGGAGCAGAGTGAGCAAAAACATCATACTTTGACGATGCCAGTCAATCATTCATGTGGATTTATCAGAAAATTCCCTCTTCCCTGCTCACCTTTCCCCCTCAACACTCTTTCACTCTGACATTTATTCCTTTGAAAAAAGATGTCCATCTTCTCTTGTCAGGATCAACCTGTTTGATGTTCACTGTCCTGTGAAGAACATGAAAAAAAAAAGAGCCCACTCTGCGAGTATTGGCTGCTGAAGATAATGACCCGGAGTAAATGGGGGTCAAACCCCCCCCTCGGCTTCACTTTCTACTACAGCTGGGCAAGTTAACACGTTATCGCGTTAACTCATTAATTTATTAACACCGACATTTATTTTATCGCGCGTTAACGCATGTTGCTCACATGCTTTTGTTTTGAAAAGCCTGATACTGGCTGCTGCCGAACCGGAAAAGAATTGGCGGAAAAACATGCAGAAAAGCTAAAACAGACGTGGAGAATGGTAAAAATCTGTGAACTTTACAGTTCAGGTAGCAATATTAACAATTCTGTCTGGAAAGAAAAATTCTGGACTGCAACAAAACTTTTGTGTCATTCCTCCATGTTCCATCAGATCTGCTCCATGTGTTCACTGTCCTGCTGTTCTCTAGCTGGTTACTTCAGTGCGGCTCCATCTAGTGGTACATGTGTAATAACAGAAACTCCAGTCCTCCATTATAAAACTAATTCAGTCCTGTGGCCTGTTTTTTCATTTCGTATTTTTGATCCAAGTCTAAAATTGATATATTAAAAAAAAAAAGGCTTTTTTTTTTCGTTTTTTGTTAGATTAAAAAACAAAAAATGCAATAAAATGTCACTTTTTATTTTTATTCTTTAAAATTTTGATTGACAATTGAAAATGTAAAGAATGAATGATACACAGATTGATAAAGTTACAGAACTTTAACATGAACATTTTCATGTTAAAGTTCTCCCAGACGGAGGATTCAACAGAAACAAGGTTATTTGTAACAACTGACAAGTTGAACTCCCCGTTAAAAGTTTCTGCTGTTACCTCAGAAATTACCTGCTTTAATGTTCTGATTGTGCTGAGACACAATCATTTTGTTGGATTTTGTTTGTAGACCTTTTTTTATTTTTTATAAAAACAGGATTGTTAAGTTCCACTGAAAACAAATTGCCAAATGTGCTGGGCACCCCGAGAACTGAGACACAGAGACCAGAGTTGTATTACAAGAATCCAGAATTTATTTTTGGGGCCAGAATTTTTCAGGTGAGGTGTTTTGAGTGTGTGTTGGTGCTGGGAGTGAGTGGGATGTGTTTGGCTATGTGTGAGAAATTATACAAGTATAAGCGGAGTGAGGGGGATGAGGGTTGAAGAGATGTAAATGTTTGAGAAAAGTGTTGAGAATGTGCTGCAAACCCGATGGAGAGATGGAGTCCAAGGTCCAGGGGAGAATCCAGGATCCGAAGGAGAGCGAGGGAGGGACTGGAGACACAGGACTGGAACTGAGGCTTTGTCTGGAGGCAAAGAGTGAGACTGAGATTAACCGAGGTCTGGATCACAACAGTGGAAATGGTGGAAAAATCGTTGGAGTAGGAAACTTAGCAGGAAGATCTGGAGGAGCTTGGACTAACCACAATGGTCAACGTTCAAGCGCCGGGCGCCGGTCCTCAGCAGCCTTAGTAGAGAGCCGCCTTGATTGTCGGCGGCTGCAGCTGGGCTGATGGTGAGTGCCCACACCTGTGCTGGCTGAGGTAGACGGGCCCTGGCTCAGATGGGAGGAAGAGGGAGGACCAGGAATCCTGCCACGACGTGGGCGTGGCCGAGGCACAACAGTACCCCCCCCCCCCCCCCTCAGGGGAGGCACCCGACAACCGCCCAACAGCACCCGGGTGGTCCCGATAGAAGTCATCCAGTAGGGAAGGGTCTTCAAGGTAGGAGTCTTCAAGGGGTCTTCAAGGTAGGACTCAACACTTCCGGTTTGAGTGAACGCTGGCGTGAGTGACTGCCGCTGCTCTCCGGATTTTTACTCCTATCTCGACTTTTTTTCTCCCATCTCGACTTTTGTGACGGCCATTCTACTCTATTTCTGCTGATCTTTTTGTATTTTACCTTCTGACATCATATTGGAGAGGACGCTGGCGTTTGTTTGTTCGCCGCTTCTCCACTGGATTCAAACCGACTCTAACCGACTCTAAATAGGAATCTTTCCTGGCTAACCCTGGACCTGTGCCTTGCCTGCCGTTTATATGCCCAGTTTTATCTGCTTGAGCCCTGTGATTGCTGTAAAACTGTGTGGCTTTGTGGCTACCTCTGATAACCACCTGTACGGCACCTACCTGCTACCGGCTTTGAGCTACCGCTCGACGCGTCCACCGATCCTTCGTCTGTAGCCGGACCCCGTGCTCAGGCGATTCGTCCTCTGGTACCTCTTCATTTCCTCTATTACCATCTGCACTAAGGGGCACTTTGCGGGCAGCCCTGTGGCTGGTATCGCTGCCTCTCGGTGAAGCTGCTCCAGTTGACTCTGCTCCTCCTCCGGCTGCCGGTGTTAGCTAGCACCGGTGCTAGGCTAACTCTCCCTGGTGGATATGGCGCTCATATACACCTTCTCTGAACTCCTTCGCTTACTTCCAGCATCAACCAGTCTGGGAATTAATTCACTTTCCACCATCAAGGAGCTTGGATTACTGCGTCGTCCACGTTACATCCACAGAGGTAGCGGTCGTAAGCTTGTTTACACTGCTGGAAGTCCCATCCCCTCCCTGTGGTCCAATCGCCGTGCAGCTTCCGCCTCAGCGGTTCGACGTCATCACATCCCCACGTGTGCACCGCCAACCTGCGCTCCCTCCTCTGTGTTGACAATGTCGCTCCTCTCTCCATCAGCTCATTATCACCCACGGTTAACCCCACATCCTTCATGCTGTTGAACACTCGCTCACTTAATAACAAGGCTCTACTCATCAATGACACCATCACTGACAGAAATATTGACATCACTTGTTTGACAGAGACTTGGCAAAATCAACTGGACTTCCTCACACTCAATCAGGCAACACCCCCAGGTTATGTTTACATCCAAAAGCCTCAGTGTACTGGGCGTGGTGGTGGTGGGCTGGCGGTCATTCACCGTGCTGAAATTCTGCTAAGGGAACTCCCTGCTCCCAAGACCACCTCTTTTGAATGCACCATTTTCACACTGGCAGGGTCTGTTCCACTCCTGGTGGTCCTCGTCTACCGCCCCCCCAAGCCCTCCACCATCTTCTTGTCTGAGCTCGCTGAGCTCCTCACCTCTACTTGTGCCATGTCTCCGTCCACACTCCTGCTTGGAGACTTTAACATCCACGTTGACTCCAGCACCTGCAAGTTTGCCGCTGAATTTCTAGCTCTACTGGACTGCTTCAACTTCATCCAACACGTCCAAGGTCCCACTCATGCTAAAGGTCACACCCTTGACCTAGTCTGTTCTTCTGGCTCTCCCCCCGCCCATCTGCAGTGCTTGGATCTCGCTGTCTCCGACCACCTCGCCATCCTGTTCACCATACCTGTCTCCCCAGGCCAAACTCCGTCCCAAGCGCATCATCACTTTCAGGAACACCAAGTCTATCTGCACATCAACCCTTTCCAACCTCATATCAGCTCACATGGTGTCTGCCCCCCCCCCCCCCCCCCCCCCCGATACCACGGTAGATGGTTGGGTAGCCCACTACAACACTTCCCTCTCCCTCAGCCTGGACTCTCTCGCCCCCCTGAAAACCAAAGCTGTTTCCTTTAATCGTCCTGCCCCCTGGTATACCAACGAACTTCGGGCCATGAAGGCCAGGGGTCGGCAGCTGGAGAGGCTCCATAAAAGATCTGGCCTCACGGTCCATCTGCTGGCCTACAAAGACCATGTGGCAACTTACAAAGATGCTCTCTCCCGGACCAAAACTCTCTCTACTACTCCACCCTCATCAGCTGTCATGAAAATCAGCCTAAGTCACTGTTCACCACCATCAACCGTCTACTTTCGCCCCCCTGCTGACCCCCAACCCCCTGACGCTGCCGCCGACTTCTGCTCCAGGTTTCTGGATTTCTTCCAGGCCAAGGTGGAGTCCATCCACCACCAACTACTGGAGCCGGCCCCCCTCAAACCACCCCAGCCTCTGGCTGCTCCTCCCCCCACATCATGCCCACCTCAATGCTGCCTCTCCTCCTTCTCCCCTGTTGATGTTCCCCACATCACCAAACTGGTCACCAAGTCCAAGGCCTCCACTTGTGCCCTGGATCCCCTGCCCACTCCCTTGGTCAAAGCCTGCCTGCCCACAATATGCCCCCTTATGGTTGACATCATCAACCTCTCCTTCACTTCAGGATCTATACCCACCTGTCTCAAAAACCGCCTCTGTCACTCCTATCCTCAAAAAGCCTGGTTTGGACTCTGATGATCTGAACAACCATCGGCCAATCTCCAACCTTCCTTTCCTCAGCAAAATCTTGGAAAGAGCAGTCGCCACCCAACTCCACCAGCATATGTCCAACCATGAGCTCTTTGAGACTTTCCAATCCGCCTACAGAATCCATCACAGCACTGAAACCGCCCTGGTAAAAATCACTAACTAACGACCTCCTCATTGCCGCTGACTCTGGCCACATTAGTCTACTCATCCTCCTTGAGCCTCTCTGCCGCCTTCGACACCATCTCCCATTCCATCCTCCTCAACCGCCTCTCCGACCTAATTGGCCTCACTGGTACGGCTCTCTCCTGGTTTCAATCCTATCTCTCAAACAGGACACAGTTTGTCACCATTAATAACCGTTCCGTTTCCCCCCTGCCCCAGTCAATCAAGGTGTGTGCCTCAAGGCTCGGTCCTTGGGCCCCTCCTCTTTTCAATTTACATGCTCCCCCTAGGTCAGATCATTCGCCATCACGGTCTTAATTTCCACTGTTACGCGGATGACACCCAACTATATCTTAACACCTCCCCATCAACCCAGCTTCCCCCCCAGTCTCTTGTTAACTGCCTTCTGGACATAAAAACCTGGTTGACTTCTAACCTACTCAAACTTAACAGCAATAAAACTGAGCTCTTGGTTGTGGCACCCAAGGCACTGCAAAGGAAGGTTGGAGGTTTCCTCCTCCATGTCGATGGCAGTTTCCATCTCCCCATCCCCTGAAGTCCGCAATCTAGGAGTCATTCTGGACTCAACCCTGTCCTTCCACTCACATGTCAAATCCGTCACAAAATCGGCCTTTTACCATCTTAAAAATATCTCCAGACTCCGGCCATCACTAACTGACACTACAACAGAGACCCTCATCCACGCCTTCATCACCACCCGCCTGGACTACTGCAACGGAGTTCCTGTTCGGGGCGACCAGTAAGACCCTGAACAGGCTCCAATATGTCCAAAACTCAGGCCAGGGTGCTCACCCATTCCACCCCCACACCCCACTCTCATGCACCTCCACTGGCTCCCTGTCACATTCCGGATCTCCTACAAACTCCTCCTCCTCACTTACAAATCCCTCCACTCCCTGGCCCCCCCGTATCTATCAGACCTCCTTCACTATCACACTCCATCGAGGAACCTTCGGTCCACCGGCATGGGTCTGCTTGCTGTCCCTCGCACCAACCGACGTACCTTTGGGGACAGAGCTTTCAGTGTGGCTGCCCCCACTCTCTGGAACTCTCTTCCCTCTGACATACGTCATGCTGCAACCCTGGACTCATTCAAATCATCACTCAAAAAACATCTGTTCACTCTGGCATTTGGTCTGGATTAGCTAGGCCGAGTTTTCCCCGTTAGCCTGTGTTGTTGTCCTTTGTCTTTGTCTTCTGTTCTGTGTGTTGCTACTCTGTTTAAAGCGTCCTGGGTGTTTCTGAAAGGGCGCTATATAAATTGAATCTATTATTATTATTTATTATTAGGAGGGGGGTACCCAGCTTCGATCCTCCGGACCGAACCCCTCCCAGTCCACAAGGTACTGGAACCCCCGCCCCTGACGGCAGACGTCAAGCAGCCTGCGGACAGGCCACACAGGGTCACCATCCGACAATACGCGGGGGGGCGGCGGAACAGGACCAGGGAGAGACAGGGAGCTAGTGGCCACAGGCTTCAGCAGTGATATATGGAAGACGGGGTGAACCTTAAGTGATGGAGGGAGAACCAAACGGACCGCAGAGGGGTTGATGATGCGATCAATGGTGTACGGCCCCACATATCGGGGGTCCGGTTTACGGGTCGAGGTCTGAGAGGTCTGGAGGGGTAGATCCCGGGCCAGCAACCAAACTTTCTGACCGGGTCTATTGGCAGGGGCTGGCACCCGTCGCCGGTTGGCATAGCGACGGGCACGCTCTGTAGCATGAAGCAGCGCTGCCCGGGCAGTCTTCCAGGTGCGCCGACACCAGCGAAGGTGGGACCTGGTGGAGGGGACAGCCACCTCAAGCTCCTGTTGAGGAAACAGCGGAGGTTGATAACCAAGTGAACACTGGAATGGAGACATGGCAGTGGCAGAGCTCTTCATGGTGTTAAGGGAGTACTCCACCCAGGGGAGGTATGTAGACCAGGAGGCGGGGTTGCTGGAGGCAACACATCGGAGGGACGCCTCAACGGCTTGGTTGGCCCTTTCCGCCTGCCCGTTAGATTGGGGGTGGAGCCCCAAGGTGAGACTGGCAGTGGCTCCAATTCCTTTACAAAAAGCCCGCCAAACTTTTGAAGTGAATTGGGGTCCACGGTCGGAAACAATGTCAGAGGGGATTCTCCATGTGGACCACATGGAGGGTGAGGAGATCCGCGGTCTCTGCTGCCGATGGAAGCTTGGAGAGAGGAACAAGATGGACTGACTTAGAGAAACGGTCGACTATGGTCAGGATGGTGTCATACCCCTGGGATACAGGGAGACCGGTTACAAAGTCCAGGGCTATGTGGGACCATGGTCGACTGGGGACAGGAAGGGGCTGAAGAAGGCCTGCGGGAGGACGATGGGAGGCCTTGTTACGAGCACAGGTGGTGCAGGCTGCTACAAACTCCCTGACGTCTTCACGGAGAGTGGGCCACCAGAACCTGCGACTGATGAATTCTGCTGTCCAGCGCTCCCCAGGGTGGCAGGCAACATGTGACCCCATTCCAACACCTGGGAACGAGCGGTGGTGGGGACGAACAGCCTATTAGGGGGTCCATTACCTGGATCAGGTTGGGTCTGCTGGGCTTGCTCCACTAGCGATTCAATGGCCCAGGTGACGACACCTACCACCCGGGCAGGTGGAAGGATGGTGTCGGGACCCTGCAGAACGTCGGGTTCACCCTGGGAAAACTGACAGGAGAGGGCATCTGCCCTGACGTTCATGGAGCCCGGACGGTAGGTGAGAACAAAATCAAACCGGCTGAAAAAACAGAGCCCAGCGGGGCCTGCCTGGAGTTTAGTCTCTTAGCCGTCCTCATATAGGCTAGATTTTTGTGATCAGACCAGACGTAAATGGCTGCTTAGCTCCCTCCAGCCAGTGTCTCCACTCTTTTAGCACCTCATGGACTGCTAGGAGCTCCTTGTTGCCCACATAGTTTTTCTCAGCGGCCTCCAGTCGTCATGAGAAATAGGTGCAGGGGTGAATCCTCTGGTCCTCTGACTGCTGAGATAGGACAGCCCCGATGCCGTTATCGGAGGCGTCCACCTCGACAATAAATTGTCGAGAGGGGTCTGGATGGATAAGCACTGGAGCAGTGGAGAATATTTTCTTCAGCTTGGAGAACGCTGCCTCAGCCTCGGGTGTCCAGGAGAAAGGGCGTGAGGGGGAAGTCAAGGCATTGAGAGGGGCCGCCACTTGGCTGAATCCCTTGATGAACCGTCGGATGAAACCAGCGAACCCCAGGAACCGTCTTAATTGAGTCCGGTCAGTGGGGGAGGGCCCCTCCACCACTGCTTTGATCTTAGCAGGGTCAGCCCACATGCACCCTTACTCGACCACATTTCCAAGGTATGTCACAGTGTTCGTGTGGAAGACGCATTTTTCGGCCTTGACATAGAGGCGGTTCTCCAGCAACCGCTCAAGGACCTTGCGGACATGCTGGTGGTGGTCTTCCAAGGATCTGGAGAATATAAGGATATCATCCAGATACACCACCACAAACACATTAAGCATGTCCCTGAGAACGTCGTTGACGAGGGCCTGGAACACGGCGGGAGCGTTGCAAAGCCCAAAAGGCATCACCAGGTATTCGAAGTGCCCTAGGTGGGTGTTGAAGGCTGTCTTCCACTCATCCCCTTGTCGTATTCGGACTAAGTGGTAGGCATTACGAAGATCTAATTTCGTAAAAACCCAGGCATGTGTCAGAGGTTCAAAAGCGGAACTAAGAAGAGGAAGGGGGTAGCTATTCTTCACCGTGATGTCATTAAGGGTACGGAAATCAATACAAGGCCTAAGGCCACCGTCTTTCTTTGCCACAAAAAAGAAACCTGCTGCAAGGGGGGATGACGATGGTCTTATTATACCAGAGGCTAGGGACTCAGCAATATAATCACACATCGCCTCCTTCTCTGGAATGGAGAGATTATAGAGCTGTCCTTTGGGAAGGACAGCCCCGGGAAGAAGGTCGATGGAGCAATCATAGGGCCGATGAGGGGGAAGTGAAAGTGCTTTGTCCTTACTAAATACCTGGGCTAGGTCGTGATAGACTGGAGGGACCCCTGTGAGATCTGGGAGAGAGGACACAGGCTTAGGCTGGCTAGGTTGGGACAGAGCAGACCGCAGACAGGTGGCATGACAAGCAGTACTCCACCCTAAAATCCACCCTGAGGCCCAGGAGATGTGAGGTTCATGTCTCTCTAGCCACGGTCTACCCAACACCAGGGGTGCAGTGGGGGCATACTGTTATATTAAAATTCAGAATCTATTCACCTGTGAGAGTGGTAATAATGTGCAGTGGTGCAGCATTCAATTCAGCTGTTAATTAAGGCACAAACAACTGACGCAGGTGCACAGGGAGTCTATTCTCAGATCTTCATGAGAGCCAGGTCAGAAACAGAATGCCCAATGACACAGAGTGACAGTGACTTAAGAAAACAGTTGCATCGATAATCTGAAGGCTAAGTGGTAAACAGCAAAACCTTGATATTATTCAGACACACGTCAAACTGCAGACAAGCTGACGCCTAACATCATAACAACACAGTGGCCTCGTCTGAGACGAGTTTAAGCGATGAAAAGTCACGGTCAATCAAATGTCATCCAGCCCTGTCAGCAATTTACTCCAGGCTAAGAGGTTAGGAAGGCCTCAGAAAGCCTGAAATAAATTTCTAATATCACAATCCCTGCTTTGTTTTTAGCACCTCATTTTCTTTGGATATATATATGAAAGCTTATCTGGGCACAGCAGTAGAGCACGCGGTTCCCAGCCCAAAGGGCGCAGCCACAATTGCGAGCTAAACAGGGAATAATGGTGCGCAGTCTACTCTATGGAAGTGCCCCCTCTAGCGGCCAAACACCCGTCCCCGCTATGTAACGAGTTTGCAGCTCAGATTGGAATCTTGTTGATTGGTTAAAATGATTGGACTGATTAAATTTAGAAGTTGAATTTTGGATTTGTATAATTTAGATTGTCAGATTCCCGGAAATAAGGGGAATGGCAAAAGACCCCTAGAGATATCTACTCTAATCTAGGCCAAAAACCCAGTGGGATAAAAAGGCCACACTCTACCTAAAGCAAAGACATTCAATTCTCAGAAGCACCCGCAGGTGCACCACCCCAGTTGATGTCGGGGAAGGGATCAGGTCTCTGATCTGCAAAAAAAGATGTCGTCATTGCTTTTAGCATCATGTGGCGTACACATGGAATCACACATGTAAATAAAAGAAAAAACACAACCAAAATAATCAAGATTGGAGTAAACATCTTCAAAATTACCCAGTACCATGAGCCTGAGGTCAGCCACGTCCACGGATCAAACCCCCCGGACTCCGCTGAGTCCCTTTGGCGCTGCGTCTGCAGCAACCCATTCAGGTGTGAGATGACATGAGTCATGTTATCAGTAATATCAGGCACAAACGTGCAGCAACTTTCACTTACGACATGGCAGACGCCACCGTGGGCAGCCAGCATCAAATCTAGGACCATGCGGTCCTGTAACTCCACGTTACGCAAGGCTTGGACCTCCGTTGTGACCTCAGTAAACCCCTCGGCGGATTCAGCAGTGAGATTTTCCAGATCAATCGCCAGATCATCAATCTGATGGGCCAAGTTTACAGTTCCCCACCAAGGAAGTAAACCCCTCACCAATTTCGCCCCTACTGAAACACGATTACTATGAGCCGGAGCCTCACGCTTTGAAATAGAGAGGGTAGAGTAATAATGAGGGTAATTAGCATGATGATGAGTCAGCGAATCATAAATACCCACATGTGGAAGAAGTCTAGCAAGATAACACGTTCCACACCAATCGGGAGGCAGAAGTTGATAAACATGTTTGCCACAAACCCACACATGACGCCGCAAGCATCCAAATCCATCAGAACTAGGGAATAGAACTCGAGGATTATCAGTAACACCCAGATTATCAATCGGAGTGAGAAGCTCGGAGATGTTCAAATAGGACAGGTGGGGATGGGGACATCCGTCACCGTCCCGACGTCCGCATGTGGCATTCCTAGTGAGCTTACACTCACTATCCCCAAGAAACCGCCCACGAGGAGAACACGATCGAGAAAAACAAACGAGAGCTTCGTAAAGTGTCGGATTCGCGGTAAACACAGATTCATAAACCTTCTGATTCCAAGGAGGACCTGTAGCGTTTGGAAACCGTATTATAAACCCAGAATAATCAGGGATGTGCATGTTACATTGGCTCAACAGGCTTGAAACGTTTGCAACCCTCAGTCGACCCCCAGCGTCCCTAGTCGCCCTCTTAATCCCCACAGTAAACGCCAGCTAACACCCCTAATGTTTCCGCCCCGGTGAGCGATACGGAGTGAGGGGAACAGCGCGTCAGATGCATGAGTAAGGCCGAACAAACGTAACAGCTATTTGTCACGCCCAATCCACGAGCCGTTGTTACCATCGCCCGATACCATCCGTTGCTACGGTATCCCCCCCTTCCCCCCTTTTCGTGAGCATGTTATGACTCACGAAAGAACTCCCACAATACATCTCGGGTGGACCGTGACCTAGCAGGCTCCTGGTACATGAAACCAAAACACAGAAAATTGATACAGAACGAAATTAACATCCTAAAACATTTTCCCATAAGTGATGCAACAGTCTCTGATTAGCACACAACAGTCTGTATATATTGAATGTCTTCTTCTCTTCCCTTTGCTTCTCTTTTCTTCGAGCTCAGTGTGTGTGTTGTGTAAAGGGTGTAAGGGTGTAAAGGGGAAACAGCCTAGGGGTCGGGAGCTGGGCCAGGAACCCTCTTGCAGTGGCTGGCGTGGATCCAAGTCGCCCGCTCCGCTATCTTAACAGCAGTGTGGGTCGTCAACAGGATCTGAAACGGTCCGTTCCACCGCCTGGCTTCCAATGCCTTCGACACAGGTCCCGCACCAGAACCCAATTGCCTGGCCGTAGATTGTGAAGGGATCCTCCCGCTGGTACCGGCTGGGCAGCTTCACCTGTGAGTTAATCTGTGTCAGTACAGAGTGCAGATTCTTGCAATACGACACACAGAATTCTCACACAATTCAGCTGATGGAAGGATACACTTATCTGGTGCGTCTACTCCCATCGGCGGTGGTCTGCCAAAGAGGATCTCGAACGGGACTCAGGTTAGCCCTCGACCGCACACGCATCCGCATGTACAGCAACACAACAGGTAGAGCCTGGAGCCAGGACAAACCTGTTTCTGCACAACACTTCGCCAATTTAGACTTCGAAAGTACCATTCTCCTCCCTTTCAACAGCACCCCCACTGTAGGATGGTAGGCACAATGTCTCTTGAGGCTAAACCCCAAATATTTTCCTACCTGCGCCAGGGCCTTGTTCACGAAGTGGGTGCCGTTGTCACTGGAGATCCTAGATGGAATTCCCCAACGTGGCAAAATCTCCATCAGCCAAAGCCCTCGCCACTGTGGGACTGTCAGCCTTAGAGGAAGGAAAGACTCACCCACTTCGAAAACATATCAACAATCACCAAACAGTACTTCTTCCCCTCACAAGGAGAAAGTTCAACGAAATCAAGCATGATGTACTCAAACGGCCTGTCAGGCTGCAGATGAGCAGCCAGCGGCATCTTCACTCCCCTCTCTCGTTGTGGGCCGCACAGATCAACGCAGGAGCTGCAGAGCCTCTGCGCATAATAGAGGAAACCTTTCGTGACCCAGTACTTAGTCAAGGTCGACAGCATGACCCCCGAGGCTGCATGGTCCAACCCGTGAGTCAGCCTAGCAAAATGGGAGAAAAATTTTTAGGCAAACACGGTCGTTTGTCACCTGCACGCCACACGCCACCAACAAGACCACAGCCGGCCCGCCGCCACAACCGTTTCTCATCTGGGAAGCGAACGTCTGCATCGCACATAGAGACGTGACCACGTCATCTCTCCCTGGGAAGCCACTGCAGAGACGAGAGAATAGTTTAACAGGAGAGCGAGCAGCCACCTTTCGCAGCCGCATCCGCACGAGCGTTGCCTGCGGAAATAAGATCAGGCCCGTTAACATGAGCCGGACATTTACACACAGCTATGGAACTGGGCAGGAGAATGGCCTCCAAGAGAGCATTCACCTTATCCGCGTTCAGGACAGGATTCCCGTCGGACTTCAGAAATCGCCTACATCTCCAAATCGCTCCAAAGTCATGACAAACACCAAACCCATACCTGCTGTCCGTGTAAATCGTGACGCTCTTTCCTTCACCAATCTGCATGCCTCAGTCAAGCCACCAGTTCAGCTGCTTGGGCCGAACACTGATGCGGACAGGGAGCCGGATGCCAGAACCTCATGGTCTGACACGACTGCGAACCCCACTCTGTTCCTTCCTGTGCGCTTATCCCTGAACGCTGAACCATCTACATACAGAATCAAATCAGGATTTACCAGAGCCGTTTCCTAAAGATCCGGCCTCGGGGTGCAAACCTCATTAATTACAGCCACACAGTCGTGGGGCTCGCCGTCCTCCGGACCTGGCATAAGAGTGGCTGGATTCAAAACACTGCAGCGCTTCAGTTATGTTCGGTAAATCAAGGAGAACAGTCTGATACCGAAGCCACCTAGCAGCAGACAAATGTGATGTTTTCTGCTCCAACAGGATCATAGACACAGCATGCAGAACCAACAGTGTCAGATCAGCATAACCTACCAGATCGCGTGAAGCATAGACGGCTTTCTCAGCAGCAGCCACCCCGCAAACAACGAGGAAGCCCAGCCGCAACTGATCCAGCTTACCAGAGAATAAGCCACAGGCCTCAATGCCCGCCATGTTCCTGTAACAGAACAGATGTCATGAACCCCTCCCTTTCACTCACTGTCTGCGTGAAGGGCCGCATGGGGTCCGGCAGGCCCAGGCCGGAGTGGTTTGGAGGGCCCGTTTCAGCCGCTGGAAAGCCTCCTCTGCCTCAGGTGTCCAACTGACCTTATCGTGTGCAGCAGTGGCGGCTGGTGAAAAAAAATCTTGGTGGGGCTGGTGTGCCAACATTTTTCCCTGCCTAATCTAGCATAATTAAAATGAACAGTCGGAAATGATAACAGGTCCACAATAATAATTTAATTTCAGTTTCCAGTTTCAAATAAGAAGTAACAATTACAGCTCTATTAGACTTTATGCTATCAAATACTATACAATCAAGGGGGTATTGTCCCTCCGGAAGGATGCTGTGCAGCCTCTCCAAAGGCACCAGCTATTGAATGCTCACAGTGTTGGGTAAGCTTGATGAATCAATAGAACCGCTCCTGTATATGTTGGGTCCATCAATGTACCTCAGT